>OZ023240.1:13201257-13923687 GCA_964006365.1 Trididemnum miniatum | reverse complement strand
CCAAACTATAGCCAATACCATATACTCTGAACAGCAAAATCCAGACAGACCTGTCTTCGAAAAAAGGATATTTATTAAATTACTACAATTGGCAACAAAAGGCATTTTTATGCACAAAGGTAAATTTTACCAACAACATGATGGGGTCAGTATGGGCTCTCCTTTGGGACCGACCATTGCGAATTTCTTTTCAGCTCACATGGAAAACAAAGTACTCAGTTCAGGTCTTCACTTCCTTCCCAAATTGTACTTGCGATATGTTGATGATATTTTTGCCGTTTTTCCCGACGATAAATCCTGCACCAGCTTTCTTGATTTGTTAAATTCCCAGCACAAAAATATTAAATTCACTGCAGAGCATGCTGCTGAAACCATTCCTTTTCTCGATGTCGAAATAAAGTTAAATGATTCTGGTTTGGACACATGGGTTTGGAGAAAACCGACACATACAAACCTTTTGCTTAATTTCAACGCGTTTTGCCCACTGAAGTGGAAATCAGGTTTGATCCTATGCTTCCTAAACCGAGCCAAACTCATCTGCTCTAACATCTCCTTATTCGAACAAGAAATTGAAAAGCTCAAAACTATGTTCAAAGCTAACGATTATCCTGGTAGGTTTTTTGATAAAATTCTGCAACAATTCTTGAAGTCTGACAAGAACCAATCTTCCAATTCTACTCAACCTTCCCAGTCTGCATACGAATATCCAATTAGTCTTCCATATTTGGGTAAAGCTTCTCAAAGATTCGTCAACCAATTTTCCAAAACTATCAATAAGCAATTACATCAAGATGTTAAAATTAATCCCATATTCAAATCATTTAAAATCAACTCTTATTTCCAACTGAAATCGTGCACCCCTCTCGCTCTTTGCTCAAATGTGGTCTATAAATTCACTTGTTCGTGTGATACGAACTTTACATACATTGGTATGTCCTCACGACATCTGAGCACAAGAGTTAGAGAGCACCTCAACTTGAATAGCAAGCAAAAAAGTTCAATAAAAGACCACATCGCAGCATGCAACTTCTGCTCAAAAACAAAAATTGGAATTGACTCTTTCAAAATTATCCGAAAATGCCGTTCAGATTATGACACTAAGATTCATGAAGCTCTGTTAATCAAGAAACATTCACCCGGTCTCAATCGTCAACTTTACGCCAGTGGTGCATCTTTTTTGTTACAAGTGTTTTAAATTTTGCAAATTGAATTAATTCATTATAATATCTTCGTATTTGTTCATACCGAAAATGTTTTATGTTGCGTAACAATTGCTCCCTATTTTTCCGTCATAATATCTCATCTCTATTCGATCCATGTACCGCATCAATTTATCAGCAGTCAGCACCTCTTAGACGAGTTAGCCTAGCCTAGTAATGTTCTCAGCTTGAGTTTACTAATAATTTCTTTTCAGTCAGTTTTGTTAATACTTAAAGTTACTTAACTAATTTAGATATACCTGAAGAGGGCCAAAAGTTGTGCCGAAAACGTTCGTGGTAATGTAATTTTGTAAATATGTAAATAAAGAATGCATCTGATACCGGTAGTATGGTTGCTGTATCTTGCAGCTTTAATTGTAGAATTGTATTGAAAGAAAAGTAAGGCAATTTCAGACCGACTATGACTTTTTATCAAAAGACATGATAACATGACGGATCACGTGAAAATGTGAAGTCACGACAAAATTGAAGACAGAAAGAAAGCACATGCATTAACTGATGAAAGAAAGCCTGATTAAAGTTTTCGCGGTTCATTACAAAAAACGACAAACAAGACTTCAAGATGCAGCGGTATTTCAGACAAATGGTATGAAATGACAAAAGTTATACAAGAACGATTCTTCGGTTATTGTGGTTATTCGCGAATATATCAACAAATTCATCCAAATCGAGCTTAGCTGACCTTTTCTTTTCGATGTTGATGACACCAAGGTTACTTAGCCTTTTGTCTGACATAGCATTGCGCAGATATGACTTGATGAGGTTCAGCGATGAAAAGCTTCTTTCCGAAGCTGCACTTGTCACCGGAATTGTTACAGCGATTTTACACAAACGGTAGAGTTCGTGAAAAGCTTCCTTGTACGGTTCAATTTCGCAAGTAAATTGCAAGACTGACGCAGGTCGTGGTAAACCTTCTGCGACTTTGCGCTCAATCAATCTTTTTGCTTGGTGAAGTTCATGCAGCAAGTCTTCAGAATCAAGGCCATACGCTTCGGCAAAAGGCTTTAAATCGCTCATACACAAAAACTTTTCGCTCTTGGGATTCAAACCTTGAATTCCGCGCATGATGCTGCAATTTACGTAAGCAAACCTTCTTTCGAGTTCCGCATTTATGCTGTCCAGTATAGGGTAAAAAATATTCACCCTGAATGCGTCTTTTGTGCTTTCGCTACGTTGCTGCACTCTTTCCATTATAAGTACAGAATCCTGCAGTCTGAGCGGTGCATGTGCTCTTCGTCTGCTGACCTTTTCCCCTTGGTTGGGAGGTTCAATGCAGCAGCGTTCAGCGAAGTCAGTGATTGTCTGCCACAGAGAATCTAATTGGTCTTCTTTCCTGTATTCTTTCATTTCTTCTTTCAAGACTTCGATTACATCACTTGCTTTTGCAAGGTCGAGTTCTGTTCCTTGAAGTATATTCGAAGCCGAGTGGGCTTTCCCCAGGAGCATATTGAATAAGGAAAGCATTGTCAAAAAACGGAAGTCCATTTGCGCTCTCAAACCGCGGGCATCAACTGATCGATCTGGATTGGTTTCATCTATGATCTCGTCCAGCACCCTGAAAATTGCGGGAAGGCGCTTACAAACTGCACGGCATGCGAAATATCTACATGCCCATCGTGTGTCTGAAAGCCGATGAAGTTCAAACTGATCTTGACCAGGATACATTTCTTTCTGTACTTTCTTCCACTTGTTGTGAACGTACGAACCCGACAAAAAAACATATAAACGCTGTAGCAACGAAAAAAAGTCAGCGGCCTCCCGAATCGACTTCGCTGTATCCTTTAACACTAGATTCAGCCGGTGTGCATGGCAATGAACGTAAACAGCTTGTTCACAAATCTGTTGCAGTCTGGTGGCCACACCAGAATTCTTTCCACTCATAACAGAGGCGCCATCGTAACATTGAGCAATCAAGTTTTTCTTGTAATCTAAACCAAAGGAATCCAAAATTGCCAGAATTTTCTCAGTCAAACTGTCTGCGTCCAATGCATCTGCGACTTCAAATTGAAGAAAGCTCTCATGCACACATCTATGCCAAAAATACCTCAAAACGAATGAAATTTGCTCAGTTTTTGAAATGTCTTTCGTTTCGTCTACAATCAATGCGAAATGTTCACTTGATTTTACTTCTTCTATTATCTGCTTTCTTATCATATCTGCCAAAAGTTGAAGAACTTCGTTTTGAATTTTTGGACTTGTATATTTAGCATTTTTTGGCAGATCGACACATTTTTGGGCAACGATTGGGTCGTGGTTGCTTATCAACTTCAATAGGCCAAGAAAATTCCCTGTATTCACATTTTCATCGTTTTCTCTATGACCTCGTTGAGCAATGCTTTGTTGTCCCGTAAATAAAAGAATTTCCGCTACAGATTTTATATAATGCCGGTTTTCTTGCACAGCCTTTTGGTGGGCTTGACTGACGATTTGGCTAACGCTTGTATTAGCGGACTGCATTCTTTTGTAATCACTCCAAGCAGTTATCGCCGTTTTATGGTAGTCAGAATTGTCATGGCCTCCAAGCCCTTTATTGGATTCCTTTGCTTTCTTCCAGTTCGAAAACCCCACCGTCGTAAACGAAGGATCATAACTTTTTACGCTTGACGAATGGGGATTTCCGAAGTGGCGACAAGCAAAGCAGAAAACTGCATTCACGCTTTGAGAATATTCGAGCCACGGATATGATTTAAACCACTCACGGTTGAACGACCGTTTGAAGCCGGCTTGAACTTTTTTCGGAAAGCTTGACAAGAACGGTTGAACCGGGCTGTCACTTGGATGATGCGAAATATCTGTATAAAGAACTTCAACTGAAATTGATGTAGTATAATAAAATACTAGGCCTACTTCAGCAACGTGTCCTCAAGTCAAATTCAATTCGAAATCACTGTGCGGTAGTATTGCATATCGCTATTTAAAATTTAAACATTAGTAAATAATACCGTACATAAATTAAGCTTTGCCGCAACGTAATTTTATAACTTAATCAATCGTATCCGTGTTCGAGTGCGTTCCTCCCTTAGCAAAGCTACTGCAGATAATAAAAATATAAAAGCAAGCTCAAGAAAAAAATTACCTTCTGGTCCTTTGCTATTGCTAGTAGGGGTAGGGCGCGCTTCTTGATTAGTGGCAGTAGCATCACCAACGATGACATTGATCTCTTTAGGAACTTCATGCGTTACATTCTCAGTGTCTTCTGCTAAGTCTAATGGCCTCGCGTATTGTGGAACATTATCAGTCAAATCTTCAACCTCTGTTTCCAGTACGTATTCCTTCTGTTTTTTTCTTTGTGGTTCTGCTAGTTCTGTTTCTGCCTGACCCTGATTAGCCGCAGTTCGCTTGCTCAAAGAATTTTTTGTCAAAAAGCGTTCCATTTCGACACAACGCTCTCTTCTCGTAGCACACAAATGTATAATAAACCGACATTTCACCACACGAAGGTGACGAAGCAACATAGCAAATGTAGCTATCGAAAAATCGAAAAGTTAATGAGATAAATCCTCAACAAAACAACGTTGACAACTCCCCGCAGCGCGATAGCGGCGACTACCACTATTTTTATCACTTTCACAGCGGGAAACCTGCGCTCGCGTAGTTTACACACTGTTACACAGAGGAAATCAAAAACTTTTTCTTCGGTAACTTGATTGATCTGGTAAGCTTTGAGGAAAACGCGAAAAATATAACTTTTATGTACAATTTTACAGAGGGGGCAAGAGGGGGGCAAGACATTTTACAGGGGGGGCAATTGCCCCCCCTTGCCCCCCCTTGGTTACGCCACTGTCCGACACATAATCAAAGCTATCTATTAGTTGAACATGACGTTACTGTAGAATTTGCAGTAAACTGGTAGTGCTTATACGGGGACAGGTTTAGCACAAGCCAGGCGCCTGCTCCTTTTACTCCACTGACGGGAGACCACTAATACTGTAATGGCAATCAATTTAACAAGCAACAGTTCATCTTAAAATCAGTCTCCATGCTTTACCGTTACTTATTTGTGTGAGTAGTACACAAAGGTTTCAGCTTTTTTATGGGTTCGGTCGTATGTACTCAAATATGGTTATAGCTGGATTACTTACACGGCAAATGAACGAAATGTTGCGGCACCCTGTGCCCATATAGGCGTAGCCACGGAAGGGGCCAAAGGAGCCATGCCCCCCCCCCTGAAATTTAAATCAAATTCCAAACTATCATAAACAAAACAAAAGCTTGAAACTTTTTGCGCCTCTGGTATATGTAATCGTTATTGACTTCGAGAAGTTATGCTTCGAGAAGTTATGCTGGTGAGGGAAAGGAATCGATTCCCTTCCCTCACCAGCATAACTTACAGTAAATTCTTATTGTAAATTCTTTGTAAATTCTTACAGTATACTGTACTTGTGAATTTTATAGCCTATACATCGCCGAACGCCGAAATTTTTCTGCTATGTCGCTGGCGAGTAATGTACGAACAACACGTTATGGTGATTGGAAGAAATAAACGTCCCGTTGAGCGCTTTGTTGTAGTAGTAGGCCTACGATGCACCGTTGCATACTGCCGCGAAGACATCGCTTCTTTGATCAAGTAGTTCAACCTACCGATGGGAGTATTTTCCTTGAAATTCCTTAACTGCGCAATGCGTCACAATCAAAGTTGAATTATATTTAAACCTTTTTCCATAAAACTGGATCAGATCAGTAAAATCGCATTATCATGACGCCACCCACAACAACCGTTGAGACTGAACGGTTATTTTCGTGTATGGCACGAATGAAAACTTGGTTACGTTCGGCTATGGCCTCCGATCACCTGTCAGAATTGTGCGTGCTTCATTGCCAACAAGAAAGGGTAGATGAGGATGGGAAAAAGGCCAGTCGAATATTAGCAATCATGGCAGGCGAAAAGCGCCGAGGAATGGACTTCTGAGCGTAATTTCGTCAATTGATATACGCATTGAACTTGAATCAAAACTTAGTGAACTTTGATTTCGACTTTATCTGGAGTGCTGACCCCTTACTAAATTAGTAACCTTATCTATGTTATACGCACTGTATTTCGTCGCTTTTTAATTTTTAACAAGTAAAATGATGTAGGCCTATGCGTTCATAAATGATGATAAATTAGTGTGACTGGCAGGAGCGTATTTAGGATAGGGGGGGGGGGGGGAACATTGTGCCATGCCTCCCCCCCTTTTGACTCTGCCTTTTTGTAAAAAAGAACAAAACTAATGGTGCCAAGTGACTGAAATATGGGAGAGATTCTTTTGATGGTTTCTGAAGCTTATGTCCAGGGGGTAGGTTATGCATCCTCCAACCAGACATTTTCAAAAATGTTTTTGATATAGGCCCATACAATTTTTCCATAATTTCGAACCTTTTCGAAAGCTGTAAGCTTTACGCCTAAGCACGCATAATTAAAAATGTGGAAACAAAGATGTTGCAATATTGCACTATTCTGCAGCCTGCCATCACAAACATGGCTGTTCCCATAGTCGTATGTCAGGAGCACCTGACTCGATAACTTCCGGGTTCTTCGGTGCTCCTGGCCTGATTGTTTGAATGTTTGCTGTAAATGCACGTTCTTTTCATTTTCAGGCTGCATAAACGTAAAATTCAATTAGCGCCGAAGGCGCATGAAGGTTTAATTTCGTCGAAGACAAAACGGCCATTCGGCGAAGCCGAATATACTCAAATTCACCTAACCCATCCGTGTATGCTCAAACTTAGCTAACCCACCCAGTCTCCCAATATATTCACACTCACATAAATACTCAGACTCACAGAATAAGCCCAAAATCTCCTAATATACTCAAACTCACCTAACCCGCCCGTGTATGCAAAACTGTCCAATGAATAGCCTACATGCACGTTATCTAACCCGTTTTGCTGCTGCAGACGCGTTTCGACCTTGTTAGGTCTCATCAGTGCAGCAAAACCTCCCCACCTAAAATAAACTCAGAATAATCCCTAAATCTCCTGCTTTTCACCTCTATAGGATATATTATCTCAAAGCTAACCTTGTTCTTGACATACTCAATTAAGTTCCTACAGCCGTATGTCAGGAGCACCTAACTTGATAATCTCCGGGTTCTTCGGTGCTCCTTGTGGCGAATTTATCAAAATAAAGCATTTGCCGTCTCTGCAATTTTATTCACTATATTTTACGCCTAATCATACAAATGCTTAAACCAGTGGTTCTTAAACTGGGTTCGTCCGAACCCCAGGGGTTCGGTGAGGCTGTAGCAAGGGTTCGCCCAAGATCACAATAAGTTTACACAAATACACAAAAAGCCATAAAGTGGTAGTAAATTAGTATTTCTGCGTGGAATTCATGCTTTGTTAGTTTTGTTTCATTAAAACCGGCCGGTTAGCTCAGTTGTTAAGCGCACACTATCGGTGCGGGAGGTCGGGATTCGATTCCCAGGCCGGTCAAATTGGCACAGCGTCGCCAACGGCTTGCCACAGCTGCGATGGATTTTCGTAGCTGTGTTGCCCAGGCGCTAAGCCGCGGAGATGGGCCCCGCCACTCGTTACACCTTCGGCACACCACCGCGAGCATGATGAAGATTTGATTTTGATTTGTTTCATTAAATAAAAAGATTTCATCTTTAACAAACCATAGTTTACAGCTGACTAAAGTCTACACTGATTTTTTGAATTACAAGTTATAAGCAGAGACAAATCCAAGGGGGAGGGATGTGGGAGATGCATTTCCCCCCACTAGCTATTTTCAACAACATTTTTAATAAACACAATTTTTCCATAATTTCCAACCTCTTCGATAACAATAAGCCTTCAGCACGCATAAATGGAAACTATGCAAACAAAATGCGTCATATTTGGTGAAGGACTTACAGAGTTAGGAACAAAAACTTAAACAAAATTTGCCTTAAAATTGTTCAAAAACTACTGAAATGGCCGTTACAGTATCGAAATTTTCGAACATTTTTTGGGAAAGCATGCCCCCGGACCCCCCTGGAGCTTTTTTTGTTTTTCAATTTGCTTCAAATTAACTCTGCAGGAAAAATACACTCAATGCAAAAAAATCGGTGCCCCCCCGTAAAAAAATTCTCAATGCGCTTCTGACATTAAGCATTTTCAAAGGGCTTATTTACGCCCTTTTCCGGCGTAAACGTCTGACGTCTTTGTACTTAGTTAATATTCAACCAACTCAAAACTTCCTCTCCCCACCAAAATTATCTGGATCCGCTCCTGGTTATAACTAAGGGTTCGGTGCGTACCTGCACGACACTTGTTGGGTTCAATACCTCCGACAAGTTTAAGAACCACTGGCTTAAACTATGAATTTCAAGTCATTTTCGATGATGATGTCACAAACACGTCAGTTTCGACGTCGCATTAATTTTGCATAATAAAATTTTCGCCTAATTTTTAACTTTATGTCTCGCAGCGGCTCGCTGGCTTTACAGTGCGACCATGCTTTTCTTGCAACTTACTTCAGATTACATCTTTATGAAAATATTAATTTATCGCGCAAATATTAATATTTCCCGCTTCGCTGCAATTGGCCAATTTTGTGTCTGACGTCACTGTCCATTTCGATGTTGAAAAAAACTATAGCTGGCGGCATTCAGTAAGTCTAGCTTGTAGGGGTGTTCTATGTGTTCTGAGTTATTCTTTTTGGTTAAATTGTAATTAAAAGTTGTTGCTGAACTACTGCTTGAAAATTGAAGAAAAGAAGATTTAGGAAGTTTCCCAGCAATCCATTTTTCCCAGCAACCCTAAAAGAGTTTGGTAGGCTACTGCGCAGCAACTAGTCTACCAAAGGGTTACTGCTACCGATCGGGCCTTCCATCCATTTTTATCGAGAGTGTTCAGGCGCGGCTACGGCCGAAGTTGCGCTTTCGCTAGTGGGGCACATTTAAAAGAGTATGGGCTAGACCTACTGGCTAGCCTGCGCTCACTACTAAGTAGTAAACCCCTGTTACACACACCAATTGTTACCCCCACATCCTGGCCTGATTGCTTGAATGTTCGCTGTAAATACACGCTCTTTTCATTTTCAAGCTTAATAAAGTTTTCATGCTGAATATGTTGTTGTTGAAACAAAATGCATCATATGTGGCGAAGCACTCAAAATTACAGCCAGTGGTGAAAGTAGAAAATTTTTCTTACCGGTACTACGCCAGAAGCCCAGAACAGTGGTGAAAGTAAAAAAAATTTTGTAGTTGCTGATAAAAAGAGGCAAATGAGTCTTAGGTATCCACTTGTCCAGTCACAAAATCCTAAACGCCTTAACTAGGTTATACCCAAAACTTTAAAGTTTAACGAACTATGAAATATCACAGCGTTTATCAAACTGTGGTACGCGTAACACAGTTTTTTTCAGGTGGTACGCCTAAAATTCAAAAATTAATTTATTCTTTCATAAATGTTGATGAATGTAAGGCTACGTTCACATGAGACTTTGTTTCGTTCGCAACGAAAAAAAACTCGTATCTGTGGAGACTGCATACAATGGTGTAATAAACGTGTGATCGCAAGCGAATTCAAAGTAACCCGAAAAGAAAGCAGGCCAGCTTCATCAAGATTACCGTTTAACGTTCAGTAATTAACGTATAGGCTGGTATAAGGATCAGATGACGTAGGCTATGCTAGATATATGTTGCGGCAGAAGTAGGCTTACTACGCAACTTTTGCTGTGATGAGTGACGAGACGAGTCTACTACAACATTCCTTTTAAGGCTTGTTGGGTCTACGCTTATTGCCTAGCTGTTAATCACCGTTGAAGTGAACTGGAGCCAAAACTTCGTCTAAATATGGCAAAAATTCATTCTAGCATTGACGAGCTAGTTGCGCAGAAACAAGCGCATCTATCTCATTGAATACTGATTTGAAATAATAATTAAACAAATTACCTTTTTTTCACAAATACGTCATAAATACCAGGGCTTTGGAGCAGGCACAAATTCTCGACTGCTGACGGCTCCAGCTTCGTATCTCCCTTCTACCACAAAGCAGCTCCGGCTCCGCAGCTCCTTGATACCACTGCTCCAGCTCCTTTGGTTAAAAATTGAAATCCAAGCGTGTTTGTGCAATTTGAAGTTTTAAGTTTGTAAATTTTCACTCGTTTAATCACAAAACTTTATAAATTCAAACTCTGATAATGCATCGTGCAAGTGTTGTTGGAATTAAGGGTTTTTTCGTAAGCATGCGCAATTTTTATGCTGAAGTGGTACGGTGAGTTTTTGAAACTGTTTCAGTGGTACATTCATAAAAGAGTTTGGGAAACCCTGAAATATCAGATAATTTGAGAATGGCTAAAACGCAAATAACTAATTTGTCTCTGGATTAGAATGAATCGCTAACCTGAGACTCGAAACAATGTCCTGTAGTACTGTTCCCTGCGTATTGGAGAGTAAAAGGTTTGCCACAGAACTATTTTCACATCACATTTGAAAACGCTATTTTGGGGGGGGGGGATTACGTTGTCATTAAAATGAGGCTATCATTTGCGCGAAGGAAAATTTTAGATTGTGATGTCTCAGTTTGTGCTGATTTGCTCTAACTACCGAGCAAATTTTTCCATCTCTGCTACTATAATCCAAATAGGCCAAATTCCTCTCCTACAAATACCAATTTCCACGTCAATGTGGCCAAACTTTTGTAAAAATAATGCCTAGTCTAGGCGTGTTCTAAAAAACTTTGAAAATTTTTTGGGCTGCAGCCGAGACCCTCAAACAAACCCGGTTATTTAGCTTACGGGCACTTTGAACAAAAGACTGCTATCATTAAAAAATTTTGATTTTGATGAAAAGTTTTGAAATTAATTCTATACAAAAATAAATTTATTTAATAAAAGTGAGTCTACTCGTGAATTTTTTTTTTGTTTTTGGATGATTTGACTTGTGGAATGTGCTATAGGTTGGATTTAGATTTAAAATCTTTTACCGGTACGGCGTTCCGGCAGTAAATCTTTTACCGGAACGGCGTACCGGACCGTTCCGGCTTACTTTTACAACTGATTTTACAGGGCAAAAAAATTTACACAAAATTTGCCTGAAAATTATTCAAAAAGCACCAAAGCAGCCATTACAGCTGGGAAATTTTCAACATTTCCGGGGGAGCATGCCCCTGGACCTCCTAGAGCTGTACTTGTTTCTCGGGGTCAACAGCGTAGTGTGTAACGATTGCCTAGTAAAAATTTCCACCAACTGGCTGTTTTGGAGGAAAAGTTAAAATTTTAGCATAATTTAGCGATCAGTTTACGACTTAGACAGAAATATGCCCCTGGACCTCCTAACTTAGAGCTTTACTTGTTTCTCAAGGTCAACAGCGTAGTGTGTAACGATTGCCTAGTAAAAATTTCCACCAACTGGCTGTTTTGAAGGAAAAGTTAAAAGTTTAGCATAATTTAGCGATCAGTTTACGACTTAGACAGAAATTTCACAAAATTTATGTTTTTATCGATATGAGAAAAATATGCTGCATTGCTGCAATAAGTAGGCAAATGACGTCAGATTTGAAAGTTACAAAATTTGGCCCCCCCTCAATTTTTTTCTGGCTACGCCCTTGCCTGTGCCTGGAGCGCTCAACAATATTATGAGGAAACGCACTATTGCAACGATGACTCGAGGTACAAACATTCTACTACAGTGTACTTGCACACTACATTTTTGATAGTTACTGAACTTGCAGTGTCTTAGTTAAAATTTACAAAAATATTTTGAGGGGTTGATCCCCCCCCTAAATACGGTCTTGATTAACCATATGGCAGATGTACCAAGTGCTACGGCTCATAGCGCCTGAAGCGGTGAGCATCATGATTTAGCTAGAAACGCGTAGTCTGACCGCAACAATGACCTGCGGGTCAAAATGCAACATCCTATAACTGCGTACTACGCACAGAGTTAACGATTGCAGGGCTTGGACTGTCTTAGTTTAAACTTATAAAAATATTTCGGGGGGGGGGGGGGGGGTTGAACCCCATCATCCCCCTCTAAATACGGCCTAGGTAACTTGAAACTAATACGCCTCCAAAAAAAACTGCCCCCTTCCAGAAATTCTGACCAAGCCACTGCTTACGCCAACTACATCGATATGAAATCTAAATTATGGCGTGACACTTTGAGAGCTAAATGAATTGGAAGAATGCAATAAAATGAAACTGGTTATGGAGATTCGAGGATTCAAGGGTAGTCTGTGCGCTAAGTTAATCACAACCGTTGGGTTTTGATTCATAGGGTTGAAGTTTCATACTATTACCACTTACCTAAGGTAGGCTACCGGTACCTTATAAATTTCTGCAAATATGCCTTAAAGGCCCCGTCTGAAAGTAAAGCACCTAATTGGTTTATTGCTTATGACGGTAAACATATTGGATCTTTTTGCCTCAAGGTGTCGGTTAACATGAGGAGAATTGCCCCGGCAAAAAGCTTATAAGTCACATGACTACGTTTTGACCAATAGGATTAGTCATTTTACCAAAGAGACAGAACAGCGGCGTTGTACTGTGCGCTAACAATGGCGACTGGCAAGTTGCTGATATTTTTTAGCAGTAGTTTTGTTCTTGATTTAGCTCAACTGTATGCATGAAAGTAGACCTGGTTTGTTTTTTCATTTTGCGGCATTAGTTTTTTGCTCCTGTTTTTTTGCAAGTAAAATTCAGTTTGATTTGTTCGTGAGCTGACTTCTGTATTTGAACACTTTGGCGTTTTTTCTTTATTGTAGAGGTTGGAAAAAAAGGGCGTTTTTTGTAACGTTTGCTAGATGCTCGTATTCTACTGACACTCCAACAGTATTAGAAGCAGAGAGTAGTGGTGCAAAAGAAAAAAAGGCTAGCAGATATAAACTTGCAATGCAATCAAAAGTACTTTTAAGGTTTGTTTCTAGCAGTGTTAGGGGTTAAACTGCATGATCACGTTTAGTACAGGTAGCTAAGCTACGGTAAATTGTGTAGTGTACCACGTATCGATAGCACAGTGTACCAGACTCTGGACTGATGAAATAAACTGAAGTGGCAAATACCGGTGTATATTTAAATTGGTTTTTGCTATATTTTATTTGCAAAATGCTTGTTCAATTACATACCGGTAGCAATTTTCAAGTCTATAGGCCTACCAGTTAGCCTAGTTTTGGCCTGAAAATACCAGTATTGCAATCAGGCAACCATCTAAAGTAAAATTGCTTGTAGTCTAGGGCCAAGCATCCATTGAACTGCTGATCCCATTGAACTTTAGTTACAGTGATTTGATGTGTAAATTTTCTGCGCTTTTTTGCTGAGGTGTGCCGCAAAAATTTGGACATGATTTTAGTGTGCTGTAAGAAAAGGTTGCGGAGCACTGGTCTAGGCTAGTGCTAAGATCTGAAGATGGCAAGTGAAATAAAAAACCACACTTTTGTTTCACCAAGCAATATCTTAATCATGGAATTGTGATATAATAAAAATACTGGGTAAGGTCTAGTATCAGCCCCCAGGTTCGGTTAGGATTAGGTTCGATTAGAGTTAGGGTCAGGGTAAGCAGGTTAGGGGTTACCGTTGTAACTGAACCAAACCCTAACTAAATTTAACCCCAAACAAATCTAATCCAAAGCTAACCCTAATTGAATCTGGGGGCTTATACTAGTTGTTACCCAAACAATCATCAGATCATAGCCTGTACTGTAAAAGACTCAATAGATAGTCTATAGCTACTGGTAGTGTAAGCTGTAAGGGTGAAGAAGTTACCCATTGAAAGTGACGTAGTGTAAACAAAAGCTGCCAGTTACCCCAAACCTTATTGTTTGCAGATACCGGTACACAGTGCAATTATGTATATACTCTGCGAAGTGACACACCCTAACACTAGGGTATGATATTGTAAATTGGTATTGCGTAATGTAGGCTACATGCAAGCCTGCTGAAACATTGCGCATTGTTTTTGGTGTGCAGAATGTGTTCTATTTAAGCTATTTTCTAAAGATTCAACTTTTACTGCAAGACTACATAGTCCCTAAAAGAAACATCATGCACTACTACCAAGATTTTGTGGGGCTTGTTTGAATTAAGCTGTGGTTTGGGATTAGGGTTCGAGGGTTAGGCCCTAACCCCCACTAATGACTCACTAGCATTCCTTGTGCTTGTGATGTATCCGTCTGTTATAAGATGTGGCTTGATTCAAACAAGCTCTGATTTTGTGAATTAAGGAAATGTAGTCAAGGGTTGGTATTATATTTTGTATATGCATAGTTAGTATGCTACATTCACACTTACTTGAAATTTTAGTTTATGCATCTGGTACAGAAAAAGATTCAAAACTTTAACTGTTTTTTTTTGTTGTTTTGCTCAGGGTAATTTTGCATATTTGTGTGGTGTATGCTGAAACCCAGTTTCATACTGGTGTAGTTGTGTGTGCCGTGTAGATTTTATTTGATTTGCTTTAAGCTTGTGTTTATTTTAATAAAAATGTTAGTCGAGTTTTTGTAACTTTTATGCTTTTAATCTGTTATTAAATCATAATAAAAATGTTATGTATTTTGCAGCACATAGTACTGTAATATTTTTATGCTGTCGCAATTGTGTTTTCATTTTTTGTTCTCAAAAGATAATAATCATGGATTCTGGGACCTATTTTTGGCAATCAAATGGAACTGAAGAGGAAGGGATCCAAGCAAATATTGCTGGAGGAGAATATGTGCAACAAGGAAATGCTTCACAGCAAAATGAGGTAAATCTATGTTGACTTATTTTTATTTTGGAATTCTATGAATGTGCGCTGCCTGGTTTTAGTGCTAGCTCATACTCAAAATGTATCTATTTGCTTGAGACTTACTCAAACAAGCAGACTGTAAAAATAGCTGTGTGGTGACTTTTTGGAAACTCGCTTCTCTTACTGCTGTGAGCCTGTGATGTTGTGTTGTGCCAGATTGCTATGAATTATTGGATTTTTTTAATGGTAAATCAAGTTTAAGTAGCTAATGTAAAAAAAAGAAGTCTTTACCTGCGTTGGTTGTGCCTTGTCTTGTAAGGCTACTAGTATCTCTCGAATCTAGGTTGATAAGCTGTACATCCCTGTTATTGCAATGGTACACACTTGGATAAAAAAAGTTATACATAGTTGCATTTACGTATTAAAAAAATGGTATGACGATTTGTTTTACCAACTTAATTGTGGCTTTTTTGTGACAGGAGTTGTTAAACATAATTATAAGCAAAGGTGGGCACAATTTTGTTAGACGTTATAATGTTAATAACGAAGCTAATTTTTTCATTAACTAGTTAATTCGTTAAATTTATTTTTGAAATGAACGGACTAAACTAACTTCCGTTAGTGCTTGATAACTTCCATTAAATTTTGGTAAACGCAAATTTCTCTTATTGTTGGTTAAGTTTGACATCGATAAACTAGCAAAATACGACCATGAGGTCAAAAAGCAAGATAAAACAACAAAACGTCTTATTGCTTGTGAGCAGAAAAATTCCTTATATCCTTGCACAAACATTGATTTTAAAAATTTCTAAGTTTTTTTTTAAAAGAAATGCCGTTTCAAGTCAAAATTTACGATTTAACGGATTTGATTAACTTCCGTTTATTGCAACTGAAATTAACAAATTAAGATTAACGTAGGTACATATCTGTGTTCACGAAATAGTGGTTAACAAAGCAACATTTTGCATTAACTTGCTCATCTCTGCATATTTGCCCTATGTGGTTTATGTTTCATTTTTTCTTTCAATATACATGTAAAAATTTAATTTATTTTACTCTAATGCTTTTACATTGCTGGCAACTGAGAAAAAAATGTGTATCAGGTTTCTCCAAATACAAGATTACCTTCTGCAACAGATGTGATTGTAGCTTCTCAAAGTCAACCTTTGTAAGTGCGTGCATAATGCTGAAGTTGTGTAACTATATTAGTAGATTTGGGTAAATTGAAATTGCGATTAAGTGCACTACTTACGGTCTTAGGGAGTACCATATTGCAATAAAAATAGTGTTATAGTTTAATTGATATCTTATTTCTTCCTGTGGAAAATATGAAAGACGCTGTATATACAGTACATAAGAGCAAAGCTAGGTTTGTTTTAAGTTGGCCAATGTTATGCTTTTCAGTTTAACTCTGCCTTTTTGCTTCGCTGTATGTTAAGAATCTGAAGTTATTATCTACTGACACAACAGTGAGACTTGGACAGGAGCAGAACTAACGACTTTTCGATCATGACTTACTTGTTAACAGTTCGTTGATTGATTGATAGGCAAGCTGAAAAAAGTGGCAGCGATCCTGCTGGCGGAGCAGAAGCTTCTATGTCTATAGGACTACCTGATGCAATTGAACCTAAACCACGATCATACACGTGCAGGATTTGTCAAGTAAGTCGAAGTATTTTAGGTTATTATATATTGGTAAGCAAATGCTATCAGCAATTGCTACCACAAGCACTTCCTGCTTGTTACATTTAGTTTGCTTAGCACCACCAGCGGAGATTTGATTATAGACTAGAAAGTTGAAGAGAAGTTATGGGGTAGATTTTTCAAAGTTTTACTGTTTTATGCCGAGTGATACAAACGCTTGGCCCAAAAATTTTTTTTACAGAATTGCTGCTTTTTATTAAGATTTGACTGATTATATGAAATTTGTTGTTAATTCTACAATAAGTGTTTGTAGCATTGTATTGAACCTTCGAAAATGATTAGTGCTAAAGTTAAAAATGATTTAAAGATACGTTGTGGGAAATTTTAGCTATGCTATGTTGTTTAGAACAAAAGATTTAAAAAGTTTTTTAGCAAGACATAATTCTTATGTTTTAGATGACATTTCCGAACAAAAGTGCAGTTACTGTTCATTCTCGTTTGCATACAGATCATCAAGGAAAACCTTACAGGTGAATAATTAACCCTCATACGGTTTTTAGTTTCTTGGGGTCAAATCTGACCCCAAGAAACCAAAAACCACTCGTAACTTATGTTAGTCGTAAAATTTATGCTAATTTAAGAATTCCTAAATCACGCTGTTTTAAAGTTTTTCACATCAAATGTTCTCTGATTTTGTGATTTTTTATGGTATTTCTGCAATCTGCAGCACATGCTTAAAAGTCAATTGGGGTCAAATCTGACCCCAAGAAAATAAAAACCACTAATAACTTGTGTTAGTCGTAAAATTTATGCTAAATTGCTTGAGAAATTCTTGAATCAATCTATTTCCCAAGCATTGTTTTTGTGGTTTTGTCCATTTACCGTTATTATTACTGGAAAACCAATTGGGGTCAAATTTGACCCCACGGGACTTAATGCGAATGAAAATCTGATTATCGTTTGAGGGTTAACTGACCGAGTATACATATTATTTTTTGAACTGATAATACAAGATTAAATGTAGGCCTACAAGGTTAAATGTAGACCTACAAGGTGAGCTTGTCATCTTCTAGTCATCAGCCAACCAATGGTTAAATGCGAACGGTTCCAGCCTTGAATTAAACTCTCCATGAAGGATTTTGCAATCTTCGCCGGGCACTGTCACGCTGTGTGGCTGACAAACGTTTGAAAATGCTTGAGCTTTGATTCGGTTTTGATCCCTCCTACCTTTTCTGTTAACAGATGCAGTTTCTGTGACAAAGGCTTTTCAACTAATTTTTATCTGAAGCAACACGAACGAATCCACAGCGGTCAAAAACCATACAAATGTCCAATGTGTGAACAGTCATTTAAACAACTCTCACATGTACAGCAGCATGTCAGGTAGGAAGAAGTGAAAACTTAAAAACATTGGTTGTAATTAATTTGTTGAGTTAAGTTATCCTTACTTCTTTTTAGTTGGTGTCGCAATGATATGGTATGGCGCCGAACAAATGCTATAGATCATAGCATGCAACACCTACAGTGCTCTATTGAGTTTCATGGCTACTTAAAACGCATTTGTTGTCAGTGACTAGCCTCTTAATCAAGGCTATCTTTACGTCAATAAATTGCTTTATTGGAGATACATTTGAACCATAATCAACTTATTGTTAATATGCATTGATCAATTTTTGTTGCTGCTATTGAAAGGACGAATCTCTATTAACAAAGGCAATGAAAAAGACTTTTAGTATATATGCAAATACAGATTTTTTTGGCAATTCAAGATAATTTGGAACATTTTCCAGACAATTTTTGGCAAAGTTGTCAACACTAACTGGAGCAGTATTGCTACGGGGTGTATAGGAAAAAACAAAAATTGAAAAGATTAAAAAAGTGTTACTAGCATCAGTGACGTGATTCGCTGTTTTGAAATATAATTATAATGCATTTGTAGTGGGTTGATTATTTTGATTTTTGTGCCTGTAGAACCCACACCGGTGTGCGCCCTTACAAATGTCACTGGCCTGGTTGTGGCAAAGCTTTTTTGCAACAGTCTCATTTGAAAAGCCACGAAGCCCGGCACACTCCGAAGTAAGTATTGATGTTGTTATAACGTCAAACGTGATATTAAAGAAGTAATAATATATTCAATGAGCATACTAGTCATTTGTACAGGCAGACTATTAAGATTTAGTTGTTATTATACGTGTCAAACTTTGAAGAATTTTGGGCTTATTCTGTTTCTTGGGGAGGTGCTTAAAGTTGCTGAATTCACGCGAAAATGATTAATTACACGTCCCATACTGTTGTAAGAATTACATACCACCTTACTGTCATGGTAATGGTCCAAAAGCATCCTTTACCTTGATTTCAACTTCGAGGTTTTAAATGTGCACATAACATTTAGCTGTGCGAAGTAGGCCAGGATATCTTTCTTCCCTTCATATGAGTAATTAAGTTTCGTTTTCATCTTGCCAAAGGTATATGCATTTGGTCGCTGCATATATCTGGAGAAAGGCAGTAAACTCAAGCTCGACGCAGTTTCAAATCAACTGATTTGGTTTGAGTGCAGAACAGCCAGCTTACGCTCAGTGAAAATTCACAAACGTGATTAGAAACTATCGCATTACTAACTGAGTGGCTGAACTACGCAGCAATTCGTGTTTAAAACTAATTTGTTGATACGCATGACTTTTCAATTCTTGTGATTACTCAATCCATAGACCTAGCTTAATCATAGCCTTATTAACAGTACTTACTAGCTTTATGCAGTAATTACTACTTAAATGATAACAGCTAAACTTAATTGGTCGCTAGAAAACGTTATCGAAGTTTGCTGCCCCCAGTTGGGTTTCAGAATTGCCCTCCTTAGACATGGTTCAAGGCTCTTGTTAGTTTTCTGAAATAGCCACAAGGGACGATTGGTCCCTCTAATGCAGGGGTAGAGAGCCGGTAAAGCACAGCGGGTCATAATCGGTTGCTTACTATTTCAAGCGGGCCACATTAACTTTTAATTTCATTGTAAACTGTTTTTTACCGTGAAAATAAAGACTTTCGCGTAATTGTAGCATGTTATTGAAACGTTAAGATAAGAAGTTTTTAAGATAAACATTTTTCAATCTACCAGTGTGTTGTACACTTAACAAAGTTATGACGCGGGCCACATTCAAAAGCTAAGAGGGTCGTATTTGGCCCGCAGGTTTCCCACCCCTGCCGTAATGCTTATGGCTACTCGACAATAAGATTATTCGTTTGCAGAAACAGCACTGGTGAGAAGCCGTACAAATGCCATTGGCCTGATTGTGGCAAATCATTTGCCCAATTGACCAATCTCAAATCACATGTGGCTCGCCATACTCCTGGAAAAGGAAAAAACAAAAAAACTACAACGAACCAAAAGAAACCAGAAGAGGAAAAAAATGTAAGAAAAATTAGTCAAACAACGCGTAATTGTTCTTAGGCAAATTGACAATACGTTTGAGCTAATATTGTTGTTTTATGCAAAGGCTTGATTTAAAAATTAAATGCAAGACTGCGAACTTCTTCCATTTGGGTTCAAAAATCCCTGGCTTTCGTTTCTTACGTGTTTACGGTAGTATTTTATAAATCATGTTTCCTGTGAAGTAAGCGATCAAAATGCGATATGCCATAATAGTGGAGGTTAAAGCAAACACTGAGAGTTGACCCCAGAACGTTTGCCGTGTGACACGATTTTGATTGTTTTTTTACGTCATGCAAGCAAGGGCCTAATGTGCCAGGGTTTGCCCTTTTAGAAATAAAAAATGATTTAACTTTTCATTCCAATAGTTAAAATTGCTGCTTTTTAGGGAATAAAATTGATTGGCTAACAAACAGATCGCAATAACATTTAGGCATAGTAGACATGAGCGTCTTTGTTCTGTCAATTATTTGTTATTTAAAGGGTTGTTCAAAATTATATATCGTTGCAATTTTTTAACGCAATAATTATGTTATTAGGCGCAATCTGCCACTTTATCGTTGCAAGATGTGATCAATCAAGCTGCGGCCGCGGCTGAAATTGTCCCAGACCCTGCTCCTGCTGTTAGTGAAGAAGCCGAAATTCGACCATACCTATGTCCCGGATGCTCCAAAGTATATGTGCGTGAAGCTACTTTCAAAAAGCATCTGGAAGAATGCAAGACAAAGCTTCAACTCTCCATATCACAAACTGCGTCCGCTCTTGGAATCGAACCTCTAGCTGCTGATTCAATGATTGAATATCCAGGCGTGATTCAATCCCAGTCCCAAGAACAGGTTCAAATCAACGAAAAAGTGGAGAAAAATATCATTACTTTTACCACTGAAACTGTTACCCAAAGTCACCCTACTGCTTCTAGCGAGAACGCAATCGCTGCAAAACCTAACCTGCTAGTGAAGCAAGAACCTCCACGGCCTTCAACGACGGTAGAAGCCCCAGACCAGGTCTATACAACAAGTAGTTATAAGCTTGAGCAAGTAACTAACAGCACTCCTGCCACTGCTGGTGTCACTGTGCAAGACCCAATGATTAATTTCGACTGTAGAAGCGCACAGGTTTTACCAGTTACTGAAAGAAACGAATCAGAAGGAAATCAACTGCAACAGAACCCTAACTACCTACTTTCTACTGCACCAAGTGTCGTATCCGACGGCACGATGGCACCAGTTACCAGTGACCCCTTATCAGAAACAGTAGTGGTTGGTGCAGAGCATTCTACTATCAACCAAGCTGCTATACGTTGGCAGTGGGACCAACCCGTGCCAAGACTGAACTTTCCATGAGCATTAAGGAGTAGCGAAACATTATTTTGTGTGTTGGTCAAACGCTAACGAAGCAGGTTAGTAAAACTCTGCTTCAATGTCCATGCCGGGCTGCGGGCCACTGGTCTAAAAATTTTCGCACTGCCAATATGAAGCAGTGGCCTGTACCTTGTGGTATAGCGTGCACTATCGCTTTTATGTTTGTCTAATTGCTGGTGCTTGTTTTTGCTTGCTATATGAATTAACTGAGGCTGAGATTGGAGCAAAATGTGACACATTTTTGCTATTACTTTGTTCTAAGAACAGCATCAATTTTAACAATCGTGTTTATTAAGGCGCTTAGGTATTTTTTGGAAAAAACATTTTTAACAGATTTTAGTTTAAAATCCCTTAAATTTAGATCAATAGTTGCTGTGTGTTTCGCTTTTGTATGTGGTGCAAGTTACTCGAATTTTCGAGTTTTCTGTCAGAGAGTCGAACCAACTGAAGTTAAAATGAAACTCTATGGAAGTCAAAAATCAATCAGCCGCAAGCTAAATCTAAATATGAAGCATTGGTGTATCCGGGGGGATAAGAGGCTCAAGTTACCCATAAATTTTTAGCATTACATCAGCACTTCCATGCTTCAGGCCCTCAACCCTGCAACATAGACATTTTTGATTCCAAGCGTCTTCTCCCTTCTTTAGAAAATTCCGGATCTGCCCTATGAAGTGTTATTTTTCTATAGGAACTTCGGCCTCTTGAATTTAAGCTACTGCGTTATTTTACTTGTGATTTATGAATTTTTCGGATTGAAGTTGCAAGGTAAGATTTAAGATACCGCTGTCATCAGTATCGATAAAATCGAACTCCAGCAAAACGTAAGAGTTTGACGGGTACAGAAGTGGTTCTGACTCTCTGGTGTGTTTGCCAAATCTTTGTAGTAACTTGTATTGCAGTATTATTACACTTCCTATTATGAGAATTTTTTGCATCGGGTCATCGCGACTCCTCACTTCGTTGCTAAACGAGCGTCCTGTTGTTTGTTTTTTTACTAACCCATGCTAAATACAAATCTCGATTCAACCATCTCTTTGTGGTGTAGCGTATTGCTAGCAGTGCGTAGCGAAAGCTGTCCTAAAATTTATAGACCACGAGGTGTCGCTAGCATGTACCTCACCTCATTTGCGTATTGGTACGTGACTGAGCTGGCGCACATGGAGTTGTTCGAAAGAATTGCATAGGGTTTCGGAGCTAGTTTCGCGGGTTCGAGGCGCAACTAAAACCATGACGCATACTTCACTAATATGAAGAATTGAGACCTTAGCTGCAATTAAACTAAACTGAGCTAGCTGCTTAAAGCCTTAGATTTCGATGGAAATGTCACTAGTTTAAAAATAACGGGCTTTCTACGATGAATGATTTTACAGCCCAAATAAAAACCGAAGGTGAAAGGTAACTTCATGTTGCAAAATTAGAAATTGGTGAGAAAGGTTAGTGCGGTCATGAAAACTTTTGGATACCTCGAAAAACTGAAAGAGCGGCACTATGATTTAACCTCAAACAAGCGAATGAAATAATTTTCTTCCCTTTATCAGATCAATTTTTTAACACAAATCATATAATACTAAAAGCAAAAAAAAATCAAGCATACAAATTTCATGAAGCAAAAATACAAAAAAACAAGTATCGTAAGCTTTTTAAGGTCAGGTGGGGGCTATAAAGTAGGGTGGAGTGAAAAAATTTTTTTTTGAAATCGAAAAAAGTGTAGTTCTCAAATCCTGGCAAATGATCTAAAACTTCTTGAAAAGTTGATTTTGGGGGGTTGCTCCCATTTTCCAGCCGGCTACCCCTCAAAATGTTATCGCAACTGATGACGCAGCGGGTAATTCCTTTATCTTGCTAACCACTGGTCGGAGAGTAATGGTATATGGCTCAAAATCTGCGGAAATACCATGTTCCTATCTGTGCCAAGAAGAAAGTTTTCTTCATTTTCACCTCAAAAAAGTTACAGCCGAAAAACAAAAATTATGACCATTTTTAATAAATTTTTTGGAAAATTCATTTATGAGTTATCGTGTGAGAAGCACAGTCGCTAAATTTTGATCTGTGAAAGTCATTCCTCTCGTATAACTAACACTGTTTGTGATTTAATGCATTAATGAAGGAAGGATGGTGGCATCCACTATTGCTGAAATAGGATGAGTAGTAACAATTGCCTCAAATCAGCGAGGACATATTAACCACAAGAGGAAGTCACTGAAATAGGCGTACAGCTAATTTAGTGATTTTATTAAATTGGTTTTAATTCGATGCGAAATTGTTTTTAAATGAAACACGAAAAAATGTAACATATAAAGGCTGGATGGTGTCAAGACTGACTACTCAACAAAACAATACAAGATGAAATAAATGGCCGCTCTTGGCAGCCAAACTTGCAGCTTCAAACAATTGGTGGAGATTGTTGCTGGAGGAATCAAAATTGACTTATTCGTATTAAGCATTTGCTTCAATGTTCAGCGATGGTACATCGAACAAGCGAATCAAACTGCTGTTCAGTGCATGGGGACACTCGTCATAATTTTGTACTTTCTTCAGCTACTAGTTTTCGACGTGCTAGCACTTTTGCCACTCCTACATTTCTTACACTTTCATTATCATCTCCTAACATCATCACATAATCAGATAACCCATGTATCCAGAAGTCCAGATCCAGTAACTTTTTCAACTATGTTCAGATGATTAAGAATATTTCAAACAAACGTGTTGAAGAAATTACGGCGCTTTGAGTGAATAGTTATTTTGCACACCAAGTATATATGCTTTGATTACGATGTTAGGGGATTATAATAAAAATGTAAGAAATGCAGGAGAGGCGAAAATGCTAGCACGCCGGAAACAAGTGGCTAAAGAAAGTGCAAATAACGATGAGTGCCCCCATGCACCGAGCAGCAGTTTGATTCGCTTGTTCGATTTACCATCGCTGAACTTGGAAGCAAATGCTTACTACGAATTAGCCAATTTTGATTCTCACCAGCAAAAGCCTCCGGCAATCGCAAACCCTCAGATACAAAAATAGATGTCTGGAGAAAACTCTGGTATTACACTTCCTATATGGGTAAGCACATGGCCAATCTGTGGAGCAGCTCATCAAACTGGTTGCGGAAGCATCTGCACAAATTGAAAGATTTGGTCGACAAGATGAGTCATTCGACAAAAAAAAAAAAAATCAAATCCCGCTAACTTACGAAAATATTTGACAGCAAAAAGCAGTTTAAAATAGTGTTTTAGCAAACCGCGTGACCTCTTTTGAAAGCCGGATGGCCAAAATTGATCTCACTGCAGTTGTTTTTGTTCTAAGCTATTTACTTTACCAAATAGGTGCACCACCGCACCAAACTTCTGGAATTTGCCACAACTATCCCTATGAGGTTGACAGCATTTTTTGACTGCTAAAAACAACCATTTCATCTTGTATTGTATTATTTTGCCGTGAAGTCAGTCTTGACATCACCCAGCCTTTATACGTTATACTTTTTTCGTGTTTCATTTAAAAACAATTTCGCATCGAATTAAAACCAATTTAATAAAATCACTAAATTAGCTGTACGCCTATTTCAGTGACTTCCTCTTGTGGTTATTATGTCCTGGCTGATTTGAGGCAATTGTTACTACTCATCCTATTTCAGCAATAGTGGATGTCACCATCCTTCCCTTCATTAATGCATTAAATCACAAACAGTGTTAGTTATACGAGAGGAATGACTTTCACAGATCAAAATTTAGCGACTGTGCTTCTCACACGATAACTCATAAATGAATTTTCCGAAAACTTTATCAAAAATGGTCATAATTTTTGTTTTTCGGCTGTAACTTTTTTGTGGTGAAAATGGAGAAAACTTTCTTCTTAGCACAGATAGGAACATGGCATTTCCGCAGATTTTGAGCCATATACCATTACTCTCCAACCAGTGGTTACCGAGATATAAGAATTACCCGCTGCGTCATCAGTTGCGATAACATTTTGAGGGGTAGCCGGCTGGAAAATGGGAGCAACCCCCCAAAATCAACTTTTCAAGAAGTTTTAGATCATTTGCTAGGATTTGAGAACTACACTTTTTTCGATTTCAAAAAAAATTTTTTTTACTCCACCCTACTATAAAGTGCTTTGCCCCCAACGCAAAAGGGAGTCAGTGTTTGCAGCGAGTTAAAAAAAAAACTATAATACACGTAAAATCTCTTACAAAAATATTTTTGAATTCAATTCTCAATGCGAAATTTATTCCGCACTATAGTATTGTTCATACCAGCAAAGTTTATACAAATTCCTAATAATGCAATCTTCACGAGTTGCATTAACGCGAAACAACTCCAAAAATGCAAGCTCCTCGCCGCTCCAAGAATACTATTGCAAGCGTTTTCACGACAATGGTGCTCCAAGCCGTCTTACTGAATTATCGCAGAAATCAAATATCAAAAAAAAATCCGCACAAAAACAGAAAAAAAGCGTGCCAGGTGATGGGTGCAAAAAACACGTGTCACACTGTGTCAGTATAGTAGCATACGAATAATCTAGCCAAAATATCATCGAAAATACTTTCGTTTTGTCTGTATTAAAATATTTTTCTTGCAAAAGATCAAACCAATAAATGATCGTAGTTTTGGTGGCGATTTTGGAAACGCTTTTTGATTACTAAATGTACTCCACAGACCACAGCGACAACCTCGTGAGAGGGATTGCCGAAATACGAGGGAGTTTTGGAAAAGGTTTTACCTGAGAGAAAGTTTTAGGTCAAATTCAGGATTGGGAGATAACTTTGATGGGTTCACTATTCAACTTTAAAGTTATTGCTGTAAATAAGCTATTGCTTTTTGCTGTCATTACTAGTAGCAATATTCACACTTCAAAACTATGTAGTAAACCAGGATTTCAAAAGTTCTATCACATACCGGTACGCAACAAAAATTAAAAGTCATCTTAAATTTTTCGTTAAATATGAATTTTGATTTCAAGGTGAGAGACATCATCTAGAAAACAGTGCATGAACTAACTAGCCATTGAATAAACCAAGGAAGATAAACCTACCAAAATACAAGATAACCCTACCATTATAACAATAACTCATTTGTACAACGCGCTCTTTCCCAAGAGAGATGTCGGGTCAAAAGTAATAAAAGCTTGATAAAACATTTTCACCCGGACCACATACATCCACTTAAGATGTTGAAGCTTAAAGCAAACAAGGCTAGACCAGACATTCCACATTTTCAGTGTAAAACTAATCCTACTACATGACAAGTGGCCAAACCCGACAATCTTCCTTGACTTGAACAAAACACAAATATGATTGAGTAAAAAGGCACTTGGTACAACGCATAATAATCAATTTCAAATTCAACTATTATTCAGCAAAAAGCTTGTCGAGTTTTGACGTCGAAGAAAAAATTGAATAAGAAAATATTGCATGAATATCTGCTACAAATCAAAAATAACATTCAATAAAGATAACTAAATTGATACGAGCACAAACAACAATGCAAATATTAGCTTACAACCCCAAAAAATAGACAATTGTTAAATTCGTTTAAAAAAAAATAATATAAAGCGAAGAGTCACTGCATTCAACACAAACAATTATATTACATCGTTTTTTGTTTATTTGTACATACCAACGCCTCTTCTATACCCACACGCCACTTGAATCTCCGGTATTCGATGACTTCGCTGCTGGGGATTCCCCGCGATTGTCGTCATTAAACATGGGTGAAGTCGCCAAGTCAAAATTACCTAAAAATACTTTCTACTACTATAACGGTATTTCAGCTCGTATCAAGGCATGGAATACAACAGTCACTGACGAACAAAATTGGATAAATTGCAATGAAAATTGAATGCAACTAATTACACTTTTTCATGTAACTGTGAAAAATTGTGGGCTAAATGATAATACTATTAAATTCACCTGATTTTTTTGTACACTTTTAACTGCACTAAAGCATTTTTATCTTTTCTTGTTGCCGCTGTTGTTCTATAATTTTCACCTGTGTTTTGCGATGCAAAAAATGTGATTACAATGGTAATTTGTAATTACATTACACGTTTCAGAGTAATGAAAATGACAATTGTAACTTGAGTTTTTAGTACCAAGTAATTGTAATTATGACTGATCTCTTATGCTATAACTGATCCAACTCTGCGGATGAGTATAATTATATTTTTCAGTTTAAGTATAGTAATAGGCTACGTTACATTTGTAATAATATCTGGAAAGAAAACAGCGAATACTTCATGACCAGCAAATCATATGCGCATCTGCAGCTAAAATTTGCTTGTATTGTAGCAAAAAACAGAATCCAACTACTTTATCTAGTCCAGTGGTTCTCAACCTTTCCAAGCTGCGGACCGGCAAAATTTCGAAATAAATTTTGTGGACCGATGGACCATAAAAACCAACCAAAAACGTCATGTTAAAACCAAGTCCTAAAATCACCAACTTGATTTTCGTCAATGGGGTGTTTGAAAGAAAAGGAATGCACTTGGTTGTTTGTTTGTTCCCGTTTCATAATCAAATTCCGGTAGTCATATACTGCTTAATTTCAGTTAAATAGTGTGTTCTATTGTTTTTAGATTTCATATACTACAACAACTCGAGGTAAATAAGTGGTTATGCGCTAGGTTCATTTCACCTCCAACGTTTTTTTTTTTTACAAGAAAAGCAAAACCCAATACATCGGCAGCGTGTATTGCATGAACTTGTCTGTTGGCTGACGAAAAAAAGTAGTCAGCGCGCGCAGCCGAGTGGGTTATAATAAAAAGCACAATTTTGAATTGTGGTATAATGTTGGAATTTATTTGGCAGACCGGCCAAAAAATAGGCGCGGACCGGTGTCGGCCCGCCGACCGGGACTTGAGAAACACTGATCTTGTCGGCAAAAATGTGGAAAAAAATGAAGACGGTTGTAGAGGTAGAGTAACACAAGACCGAAGCATGAGTAGAGAGATAGTGGATGATGCTTTGAAGGACAAAGTATAGGCAAAACTGCATAAACCCGAGCAGTGTATTGCATATATTGCGTGGTATTTGAAAACCACGTCAAAGAGCTTTTGATTATTTTCGACCATTTATGTTACAGTGTACGGTAAAGCAGACCAAGTACTTTAACAATTAGGATCAATAATACCAAACAGTGGCGTAGCCAGCCAAAAATTTCGGGAAGGGAAGGCAAAACTTTACAGGCTTGTCCCAGTAATGGAGATCTGGAGGCATAGGCGCACGCACGGGGGCTATGGTGCCATGCCCCCCCTTTTGGCTCTGTAATAAGGTGCTAAACCTAACTTTCAGTCTTTAATTTCTCAAACCAATAATGGTTGCAGCCTCCTTTCACTTATTTTAGCCAAGCTTCTGCTTTACACATAAGCTGCGAAACGGTGGCGTAGCGAGAAATTTCAAAAGGGGGGGGACATAATTTCCACATTTTTTTTAAGCGCATTTTTTTTTCGGCGGAACAAATTTGAAGCTGATTGAGAAACAGGAAAAGCCGTAGGGGGTCCGGGGGCAAGCTTACCCGTAAAAATTTTGAAAATTTACATGCTGTAACGGTTATTTTAGTGCTTTTTGTGTAATTTACTCGCAAATTTTGTTTAAATTTTTTGATCCTAATTCTGAGTGCTTCGCTAAATATGATGCATTTTGTTCACACATTTTCGATTAATCGTGCTAGGTGTAAAGCTTACCGCTTTTGAAGAGGTTTAAAATAATGGAATAAATTGTATACATCAAAAACATGTTTGAAAATGTGTAGTGGGAGGATGCATACCCCTCATCCTACCCCCTGGATCCGTCCCTGGCCATAACCTACGGAAACCATCAAAAGAGTCTGGCATACTTCAGTCACTTAGCACCGTTAATTTTGTTTTTTTTTCACAAAAAAAACAGAGTTAAAGGGGGGAGGGGGCATGGCACAAATGCCCCCCCCTTAAATACGCTACTGCTGCGAAAATATTTTTGAATTGTCCATAGTAACTGCACTCACTGCATGCCCTTTTTCGATAAAAAAGTGTTCTAAAATGAGTGTTTTTTATGTGAAAACCGTAACAATTCGTAGGCGGCTGGATGCGAAGCTCCCAGCCGCTGACGAATATTTGCGGTTTTTCTGCAAAACATGTAATTTTTCGCACTTTTTCTTAAAAATATATCTTTATTTATTGCAAAAATACCTTCAACATGTAACAAAAACTTGGATCTTGGTTATCTGGTTAATCCATCCGGCTTGTTCTATGATGATAAATATTCTAGCAATGACAAGCAACGACAAGTACAACGGACCATCGTCAGTCGGACACAATTAAGAATGCACTTCATGAAAAAAGCTTCATTTTGTTGATCACACTATGGTCAAAGGGTGGTAGGGGCGTAGGGTCATGGCACGGTGCCCCCTTAGCTTAAGCCCTTGCCTGCCTACACCGAAACGAGCGAATGATATAACTTACGTGGGCTAATGGTAACTGAAAATATTTCGGGGGAGCATTGCCCCTTTTGCCTCCCTCTGGCTACGCCCCAGATACCAAAGAAATATCAACTGCATAGTCATTAGTCAAGGTATTCCAGAGTTAAATCTTCCATAATCAATTTTAAAACAGCAATTTCACTGAATTAACGAACATAAATATTGCTTCCTACCTCTATCGTCATCAGGAGGTAAAACGGTGACCTTTGATCCGGTCTGACGTATGAATTGTTGCAGATTAACTTGACGAAGTTCTCTGTTCAAAGCTTCCAACTGTGACTGCTTGTCGTAGACAGCTGCGCAAAAAATATTCCGCGCATAAGTGCTATTGAAATGATCAGCAGCAATTCTTCAATTCGTGAAGCTTTTAATGTAAACTTAAACTCAGTCCCAGCCAAGAACTCAGAAAAAAAACAACGAAACAAATCAATGATGTACAGAGCAAATCCTCTGCAATTCTTGCCACGCCGACTTGACTGATTTTGCAATGCCACAAGCTTAAGTTACCATAGTAATAACCATAAATGAACAGAACAAAACAGAAGTTTTTATTAGACGCCGTCAAGACACACAACTACGCTATTATGAAACAAAAACACGGGCTTCGAGGTAAAGCGCGAAAGGCCATTATTCTGTAGCCGAAGGCTGCATGGTCGCCGAGTCTGCGCCTCCTCAACGAAAAAAAAAAAAAAAGAGAAAAAACACAATGACAAAAAACTTGAAGAGTATAAATAATATAAACGCAAAATTACGATAGTGATAAATAATATTCGAGCAAGAACAGACACATGAGAAAACAGACGGTATATATTATCACGACGCTACAGCACAAGAATGACAGGTCATCAGCATTAATAGGTGTGAACTTTATTAATTGTCAAGATCAGTATCAAAAAAATATTGTTGAAGTGATTTAAGAATTTGTTTTGGAAGATACCTTAGATTTATTTTTTAAACGACTGGGTAGATTGATCCGAAGTTTAGCACCAAATACCCTAATCGATTGATCTGTTTTCATGTAACAAGTTTTTGGTACAAAATAGATATCCAATCGAACATTCCTTGTGGGGTTCGCGTGGACTGTAGACAATTCTTCAAATCCTATAAATGGTCACCGCAAAACTCCGGTAACTTATTTAAGTACACTTTAGGTAGGGGCTACATGAAGTTTCCCTATCTGATTTCTGACATGAAGTTTTGCCTACATGACTACATGAAGTTTCCCCATCACCAAATCTAATAAGTTGAACAAATTCCAAGCCATTACTCCACAAAACCTGAAGCTCTAGGCATGCTGACGGAAGCCATACGCGCCGAAAATTTTACACTTACCCGATTCCGTACGATCAATGTCTTCTTCTACCAGTTTTAATTCCTCGAGCAATCCACCAATCTCATCATTTACTTTGCGAACTTTATTCTCCGCTGATTGATATCTGGGTAAGACAAACGTGAAAATTGTTTTACAAGTATGATGAACTTACAACGGGCGCCTAGAGCTACATACTTTTGCAAAGCGATTATAATTGCCTAAGAACTGAATCATTTGTCCGAAAAATAAAAAATGTGCAGCAATCATGTGGCAATGTTCACAATTGACGTCCAAACAATGACATACAGGCTTGAAATATTAGTCCCTGAACGTAGCAGTATGAACACTGAACACTAAATGTACTTGTTGTTAAGTATTAACCTGTTTTTTGCGTTCTCTTCTTTCTTTCGGGCTCGCGCTACTTTCTCCCGGCCGATTTCCTTCAAAAAAAGGGCATAAACTACTTAAAGTTCATTTTTGATAATTAAAATTTTTGGAACAGCTTCCAGATGCTCTATCTCGTGGTAAAAGTTAGTACAAAAAATCACACTTACACCACGCCTCATCTTCATTCACAGGATCACTTACACCCAAAACGCAATTGAGAACACTTCGTAACAAAAATAAGACGTATAGAACTTTTTTTTCTTTTCGACAAATTAACTCGAATTTCAAGAAATTTTGGTTACAATTGCTCAGAAATACAACTGCATAAAATTTCAACTGATGATTAGCGAGAAAAACAAAATGAGCAGGGCGTTTAGCTGTGATTCTTATATCGGAGTACGTCAGCTCATTAACCTGTTGTAGAAGACAAATTTGTTTCTCCAATTCTTCGATGTTCTCACTTACAGACGTCACTTCAGTTTGGTATTTTGAACTTTCATTTTGCAAAGCATTTCCTGTACAAATTAGCAATCGATTAAACTGAGTACAATAAACATGAAAGAGACAATTGCTTCAAATAAAGAAATCAACAATCGTGAGTTTGATTTAAAAAAAAAAACAAGTCTTCATTATAGTCCCGGTACTACGCCGAAGTGTAACGAGTGGCGGGCCCATTCTCCGACGTTTAGTGCATAGGCAAGACAACTTTGAAGGAATTCACAAGTGACGCGGCGACAAACCATTGGCGGCACTGTGTCCGATTTGACCGAATGGAACCGGTCAGTCGGGGTTTCATGTTTGCTCCTAAAAAGCACTGCAAAATTTGCTGATTAATTGATCTAAAATATCAGAGTAATTTTTTGAAAAGACGAAATCCTGTGTATTTTCTGGATGCTTCATGACACACACAGTGTGGTAAATGCTAAAAGCTTATTTTATAGCTAAAAACACTATGATAAAGTTGTTTTAATACACCTCATGAAGTTTTGCAGCCGACTCTTAAACTCGATAAATTAGCTCGCACTTCGCAAGAAATATCTTTATTGCCAGATCTCAGCACAGTTTAATCGATTGACATGAATTATTCAACGCTAAGAATCAAAGGAACGTAGTATACGCTTCTAGTCAGATCTTTTCAGCAAAAAATTGTAAGCTTTTGTTCAAAACTGCAACGTTATTTAAGTTGCTAATTTTTGAAATAAGACATAAACAAAACACGAAAACATCTCGAAACAAAAATCAGAGATACAATTTAGCCCACTATTCGTACCTGAATGGGTGATAACTCGGTGTCTGTGTCTGAGCCCTTACGTCATTAATCGGACGAAAGAAAAATAACAACTGGTTGCAGTATAAAGTATTTATTTGTTAGCATGCCTCGACTTTGTATTTGCTTCGTTTTTAATTGATTGCGCAAATTGCCCGAGAATTGTGAGCTGCTTACTTCTCTGCGTTGCGACTTTAAATTATTATCGCACGTTCAGACCGTGATCAGTTAGCACGCGTTCAGTTAAGTGTTAGTGTAGCTTCTCTTTCTGAAGCTGCAATCTTTAGTTAACTAACTTTGTTTTCTATTATTCAGACGTACTTTAGTTTTTGTCGATCAAACCTTAATTGAAGGCTATGTTGTGATTAGTATGAGCTTGAGAATTACGACACTGGTAGCTAAGCAGAGCAATTTTTTATCCCTAATAAATTTTAATTCAACGAATGTTTCAAGAAATAAGATTGAAACCGTTCGGTGGACGCAGTGGGTAACGGCATCGCAATCGGCACGAGTACGATGAAGAAACGGTATCACAAGTGTATGTAATACCGCGAGTACAATGAAGAGAAGCTTATGATTTGGAACAGGACTGAACAACCGACTGCGTTGTCAATCTGCAGGGCAATAGATTCGGATACTCTCAAACATCGTAACAAAGCAATCAATTTAACACCAACCTTTGTATCCTTCGTTATGTAATTGTTCTTGCAGTATCTTCTCGTTGCGAAGATCTTCTTCGTTTTCTTGAATCTTTTTTTCTAAACTTTCTATTTCTTTCTGCATGTAACAAAAACATTCCATTGCAAAAAGTCGAAAACTCAATTACAAAAAAAAGCCTCACGCTACGACGCAGCAAAAAGTTTACAAAAGTTGTCAAGACACTGCTATCGATGCGTGAGGTCTAGGGATCGCATCTTGGGGCGGTGAAATCGGCACTAAGTTGCCAACGGTTCATTCTCCACAGCTACGACGTTTCTTCGGAGCTGTGTTGCGTAAACGCTAGGCAGCGGAGATAAGATCAGCTACTCGTCGCAAGCTTTGGCATAATCCCGCGAGTAGGCCTTTTTTGAGACCTTTAACAAATGAATACCTTCAGAATTGCAGCACTTTTCTCACGACGATGAGCCATTGCTTGATATTTTTCCATTTCGTCATCAAGTGTCTTGAGGGTTTGATTTTGTTCACTTACATGCTCATGCTGCTCTAAAACAAGACGAGTGAACTCCGCCCGTGCTTTCATTGAGTCAAGTACTTTTGATTGATTTCTAGCATTCTGACCATCATGGATAGGTCGTTGCGCAGTCACAGATTCATTGTCACTGCTTGACCTGCGCTTTTTGCGTACTTGCACGTATTTTCCAGGACTTTCAGATGGTTTTGAGTTCTCCCTGTACCCAGGAGGAACCAAAGGTTTCTTCCCCGGAGAAAGAGGCTGGTCGGATGTTTGGCGAGACGATGGCATGGGCGGACTCTGCTTTTGATGATAATCGGACTTAAGTGAATGTGGTTTTCGATCGGAAGAAGTTTGATTCAAAAATGCAGGAGGTATGAGCGCTTTTTTGGGTGAAATTGGGGCAAGATTATCGTTTTTCTTCAGACTTTCATAACCCTTTTCACTAGCAGAAGATCTGGAACTTCTTATAGAAGATTCATTCTTGCTTCCGCCTTCACAAATGAGCAAAAAATTTGTTTAACATGAGGCAAGATCAAGTCAAAAATGAGACTCGATAAATAATCTAAAATATGCGTGAATTATGCGAAGTATTGCATGTGATAAAGATCATTCCCAATGCTTTTTAAAACCGATTAAAGCTTGTTCTCCAGAGGTTTAGAGCAATCAAACGGTTATAACGCGAATTTTAAACCCAAAACTGGCAAATAGCATTGTTGACAATAACCGAATTCAACATTAATACAATGAAGGAACAGTGATCACCGATAAAACAAAAGTAGTCCTTCCTGGCCTGCTGATTGGGAAGTCATAACAACTTCCACGTGTTACGATGAAAAATGTTGCTGTAGTAGATCACCGAGTTACGTTGTAGTGACCACCGAGTTACGAGTAGCAGTGATCACCGAGTTACGTTGAAACATGTTGCTATAGTAGTTGATAAAGCTTTAGGAGAGCGGATTAGCGCTTTGATATCTTGTGGTCGGAATAAGCTAACCATTCCAGCCGCATCACCAAAGATGACGTCTGAGCGCTGACCTCAGTTTTGCAGTGATGCAAAGGAGGATTTAATCCCAACTTTTGAGCAAAGATCAATCTCGTTTTCAAGTTTTATGTACCACTTTCACACTTTCAATGTAAAAAATCTCATTTAAACAAGCGAAATAGTTGGTTTCAATACGTTTTCTATTGTTATGGGTTTTTACATTGAAGCCAGCCAGTGACTAAAATAACAAACCACGCGTTTTACGGTTTTATCGATAACGAAAGCTAAAAGATATAAATAACCATTGTAATGAAGTCTGCGAAAACATAACAAGTCGTACAGAAACCATGGCTGAAAGACTGCAAAACTACCGATAAATGTTTTCAAAATCGCCTAAAACAAAAACACATTTAAAACATACTTTAGTTACACACGAATTGGAGTAAGACTGCGTATTGCAAGTTCCCTACAGGCAACTCCCGACTAGTCAAAAATGTCTTCTGTTGAAAAATAGAGCTATTATTAATACGGTATGATTGCGTATTGGACCTACATTTTGCAGTATACAGTATTATACTGCACAGCAATGCCCTTTATTTAGGTTAGCGAAGCAATCTATAGGCGATTTTACCACACAGCAATCTGGTTTTAACTAGGCATAACTAGCATCTAATCATTTCACTAACCTGTTATATCAAGAGACTTTCGTTTTGCTTCTTTGCGATTTAAAATAGCTTCTTTCTTTTGCTTATGCTTAAACTGCGGAGGCAAGCTTGATCTAAAATGACAAAAATTAAAGTGGTCACTTGCTACATAACGTTGTAAGTACGTACCAGTAACAAGCTTTTCTTGTCAATATAACTACTTATTCATTGGCAAGAGCAGTCAATTTTGTTTAAGTGTAGAGTCAAGCACCATCATATGAACTACAACAAGCGACGCTATTACGGCCCTTAGGCTACAGCCATAGAGCAATTACACCATGAATTCAAAAATGATTGCGATCACCAGCGATGAAATTCGGCAAAATGCATTATTAAAGTCGAAAATTAAATGAAATTTTGTGCCGAGTAGGTAGCTTTAATATTAAACTCACAACATCAATGCAAATTATGATAAATAACGGCCCGTTTTAGTGAGCCAATTTTCATTATCGTCGTTGAAATCATTGCTAGATATTGCCAATAAAGTGAGGACAGACGGCGAAACATATATACAAACAACCGAAGTAAAACGAAATAGGATATATCACTGATAAAACCCAAAAAGACGGACACAGCGAAATAACCAAAATGCGGATTTTTAAATTAATTTAGCTAGATTATAATCAAACTTACGTGATTTAACGTCTTTTTTTTATGATCACGTAACCAGCACTTTATCATGGAACAAAACTATGCGCAAAAAAATAAACATCTTGTGAAAAACAGGCAAATCAGCAGTTAAAATAACGTTTAACACTAACCTATGAGTTTTTCTTTCAGGCATTATCACTTTATCGTCACCACTTTCGCTCATCGAGGTGCTAGCACCGGTTCGTCGGAGCACAAAATGAACATCACCAGCTCGATCGCCCCAATGAGATAACACCTACGAAAATTTTTTGGTAACAAAAAAACTCGACTATTTGCAAAAATGGAAAATTAAGGCCATAAAAGGTATTTGGAATGTTATGCTCAATCACAAACAGAGTCAGCTAGTAGTCATGGGTCACACTACACCAAATATTTTTCACAGAAACTTTTAGAGTTTGGGCTGTCTGGTACCTTAACACCAAAACATACTTTAAACTGCTAAGCATTATTAGTGATCACGTTAGAATGCGCAGTTGCACATATTAAAAAACAATACACAATTCACGGTAAAATAATCACAACATTTATCGTTTTCTTTAATTTCAATTTCTTTACTTCTTCTCCGAATTTTTTTTAAAACTTATGAGTGTTAGGCCTACATAGCTTTCAAAATCTTAATTTTCACACCAATTACACAATATATGTATGAAAATTAATGGTAATTCAGGAAGACGTAATCAATCATCACTTATTAGTACAAGAAAAAATACCTGCAATGGATGCTCTGAAGGAGGAAGCATTTTTTCGGTGGTCCCATACTTTTCCACAAGTGTATATCGACCAGTTCGACCTAAATTACAACCGAAGTAATGAAACTGCATAAATTGTTGCAATACAGTAGCAAACAACTACGGCAACAGTCGAAACAGGACATTTTGGTAAGGCCGACTAGGCGTGGAGCAACTTGGCATGACCGACCCAAGTTAAGCTTCAAGCAAGGATTCAGCCTCGGGTCTGGTTGACGGCTCAGGTAAATGTTTGGATCGCAGCAGAGTCAGGTGTCTCAATGCCGAATCATCCCACACAGAATAGTCGGGTGCTCATCCGTTCATTAATAATTGTGGCTAAAGTTGAGGGTTTTTAGATACCGTATTTTACGGACTATAAGGCGCACTCAAAATCCTTCTTTTTCTCAAAAATTAATTGTGTGCCTTATAAGCCGGTGCGCCTAATGTATGGATCAGGTAGTGCTTTATGCTTTATTGCTTGCACTCAAACCAGCACCGGTACCCTTACCATTACTAAATGAGCTTTAAATGGTAGCCCGATGCTCCTTAAAGGGGCAATAAAGTCAGAATCGTTGTTTATTTTATGAAACAAACCGTCACAGAAAAATTTTTGAAAATTTTTCGCGTTGACCCGGTGCATTTTGATTGCGTAATTCCAAAGATATTGAATTTTAAAAATTTGAGAGTCCTCTGAGAATATGACGTCATCCATTTCCGAAACATACCAAAAGCCACGTGATATCAACTGAGCAGACCGCAAGAAGCAGCAGCCTGCTTATGGCCGAAAATGAATGAACAATGTGTAGGCAGATAAAGCGCTAGCGTTAGCCTTTGGGCTGACCGTAGCAGCGTTTGAGCTGGAGCCTATGTATCTGGAATCTGCTAACGTAACCACACAATTTTTGGAAGTCTAGGCTGCCAACATTCAGCGAATAGAACGTTAATGAATGCGCGACATAAACTTTCATGAAGCATTCGAGTTTGAGTTTATTTCATTCCACGACCAAAAACACAAAACTGAATCAAGAAACAACAATTGCCTTATTCACGACCAAAAACACAAAACTGAGTCAAGAAACAACAAGAGATAGTAGCCTACTGTCCAAAATGTGTATATATGGACCAAAATTTCTTTCTCAACTTTGCAGTTTGGAATTCGCAGTCTTATTAGTCCATCAACGAACTGGTTGAGAAAGCCTACGCCAGTCAGGGTGCGTCGGAAGTACAGTAATAATCTATCCTAGTAACAGTACTTTAGTGCTTTGCTTGATAAGGCTAGCTACTAGCTAGACCAAACGACCATGGTTACTATAGTGATGAAAAACAAAATGGCCGCCGAAACCAACTCCTCAGAGGACTATCCATTCCATAGAGGTCGAAAAGCTGCAATAACTTTTGAAAGAAGGCGTTTCTGGATGTAAATCAAACACCATTCAAAAACATAATTTTTTCAAAGTTTTTTAGCCAAAGTGAAAATTTAGGATTTATTGCCCCTTTAAAAAACGTTACGTTTTATAACCCGGTGCGCCTTATGTATAAAAAAAAAACGAATCATTGAAGCAGTTTATTGATAGTGCGCCTTATAGTCAGGGGTGCGCCTTATGGTCCGTAAAATACGATACGTTTCTTTACTTTTAAACAGGGATGTGGAAGCGGTACATTTGCAAACAGCTTCCACTTCCAGCGCTTCTGTTTCCTAACAGATTCACCGAAATTTTGCAAGTAAAATAAGACCAGTGCGTTGGTAGCCGATAGCGTAAACCGTAACTTTTTTTTCCAATACGCTGAAATCTCCTAGTCAAACTTAAACAAGCATTTTTTTAAAGATAATTTGCAAAAAGCGAACAAAAGTGCAAAGGAATGATTGAGTCACAATCCTGAGAATCTTTCACAGCAACTTTGCTGCGAAACTTACACCCTTCATTAGAAAAATGTTCATTAGAAGCATGTAGAAAAATGAGAGCACTCAGGGGGGTAGCGAGAAATTTTAAAAAGGAGGTCATAACTTCCACATTTTTTTCAAGCGTACTTTTTTCCGCAGAACTAATTTAAAGCTGATTGATAAACAATAAAAGCTCTAGGGGGGTCCGGGGATTGCTCCTCCCGAAAAATTTTGAAAACTTACATGCCGTAGGCTATTTTTAGTGCTTTTTGAATAATTTTCAGGCAAATTTTGTTAAAGTTTTTAGACCCTAATTCTGAGTGCTACGCCAGATATGATGCATTTTGTGCGCACATTTTCGATTATGCGTGCTTATGGCGTTAAGGCTCATCGATATCGAAGAGGCTCGAAATTATGGAAAAATGCTCGAAATTATAGAAACGCCTATATCAAAAATATTTTCAAAAATGGCTGGTGAGAAGATACATATCCCTCATCCTACTCCCCCTGGACCCGCCCCTGGCCATAAGCTACAAAAACCATTAAAAGAGTCTGGCTATTTCAGTCACTTGCCACCATCAGTTTTGTTCCTTTCACTAAAAGGCAGAGTCAAAAGGGGGGGCCAGGGCACAATGCTTCCCCCCTTCACTTCGCTCCTGACATCACTCCCATCTATTTCGGGACATAATTATAAGTGGAAAAGAGTCTACTGTTGCTTTTAGCGCTATTCATAAATTAGTTGCTGTGAAATTTAAAAAAAGCTTTTTGAAATTTGAAATTTAGAAAAAGTTGAAATAAAAAGCGATTCTACGTTAATACTATCTAAAAGTCAAGATAAGAGTAATGGCCTATGATGAGATCTGGCATCCATGCCAATCTAGCATTGTAAAATAATATTTAATGGAAAAAAAAATCTAATAAGTTATTTACTTCAGTGCTCTTCATCCTTTTCTTCTGTGGTACATCTTCTAAAATTTTCAAAAACTTTGTACACCTCCTCGATAACAATGCATAATTGTGCACAGAAATTAATGAAAACAAATTATAATCTAGGTGATTAGTCGAGATAAAGAAATCGGTCTTCTAGGCCTAGGGCACAACTAAAATTAGGTTAGAATGTAAAATCAATGCTGTTTTAGTTTCAGTGCTCGCGTACAATTGCCCTCAAAATTACTTACTCTTACAAAAATGTATGCAAAACGCACATGACGTACAAACTTTTATGATTATCTACTTGGATAAGCTAGTGTTATTTGCTCAAAATTTTGTTTATAAATTGGAGAAAATTTAACTGTGACATCATAATACAGCTCAAAGTACACGAAGTTGCCGAGAAATCCAACAATTTTTGCGATTTTTTTTTCACCTTTGCCGCAAAGTTGAAAAAGTTAGTACGTTGGTTTGATAGTATCAATGAAGAAACGAAACGAATAACAAGTGACCCATAAGCCACCGGTAATGTGCCATAGGGTGTACTGTAGTCACAAATTTTTGAAAGTGGGGACTGAAAGGGGCTCAAAATTTCTATAGGGGGGGGGGGGGGCTGAAAAAATAGGGGAGGCTTTAGCCCCCCTCAGCAAAGTCAGTCCCCACCTTCCAACGCCCTTGCATTTAGTGAATCTTCAAAAGTGAAAAGCCTATTCCTCTAGGCATCTGTGATGTGTGAGTCAATTTCTATATCACATCCTAAATCTATGGTTTTCCCATATATACATATATACACATTCTTCACGGCTTTCGGAAACAATTCCTGCCATAGTATAATGAGGGATCGACCGCAGCCCCGGCCTTGGCCCCGACCAGGGATGCCACTTTTTGCCCCCGGTCTGGCCCTGGCTGGGGAGGTCATAAAAATTGGCCGGGGCTGGGGTTGAATTTCAAATTTATTCACCGTATATTTCTGCGTATAAGACGACCTTTAAAGTGCAAAAACCCACCCTTAAGAATTGGGGTAGTCTCACACAACGAATATAAAAGTCATATCTTACTTTTACGTGAAGATTTTATTTATTTTATTTGAAAAATGCGTTGGTGCGTAAAAATAAAGAACGTGCATGCTTAAAGCGTTTTTGAGGTTTGTCATGCACTAATGAAAAGCTTAATGAAGAGCATGTACAATTACAAAAGCATTACGAAAACAATTACGAAAGCATTACGTGACTGAAATCATTACGTAACACTATTGACGGCATGTACATGAGGAGCGAGGGCGCAAGTAGCCTACTTAGCTATGCATGCTAGACACAATATAAAGCATTGTATAAACCGCGGCCACGGCCGGGGCAGATGCAATACCCCGGCCCCGGCCAACATTGTCACCCCGGCCGTTCCCAAAGTAGAATACATGGTAGTTGTAAGCTTTCAACATCGTCTTCAACTCTAGTGCTATCCACCTGTTTCTTTTCGGAAAAAATCTACGTTTGCCTGTTTAGACGGTCAATTCGACATTTTGCTTTTCGTGATTTACCCTCGTCTCTACTATAAAATTTGGTACACCAAACTGAAAAAAAAGTGCGAATGCGATTTTACTAATCTAGTACAGTTTATTACGAACGGCTTTAATAGTTCAACTTCATTGTTTTGCATGACGCACTGTTCACGACATATCAAAAACACTTACTCCCATTGGTAGGTTGAACGTTCTGATCAAAGAAACGACTTTGTTTTAGTAGTTCGCTTCGCAATAAAAAACAAAGCACTCAACGGGGCGCTTATTTCTTGCAATTACTCAACTCAAAATATCCATTGATCCAGTGGCGCACCCAGGGGGGTTGAGGGGTCGAACCCCCTTCCCCCACCCCTCCTTTTGAAACTGAACTCTAGTTTTTAATGTGAAGTGTTCACCCTGTGCAAGTGCAGTACGTGCTGTTATTTCAACACAGCTGTGTCAGAATTTGTCCCACATCATACTGAAACCAAATCGGCTGGTTGGCGTAGTGGATAGTGGTAAAAGACATTGGTATCAGTGCGGGCAGGGGTGGATGTATACCCCACCAACCATTTTCAAACATGTTTTTGATGAATACAACTTTTCCATAATTTCAAACCTTTTCGATAACAATAAGCCTTACACCCTAAGTACGCACAATCGAAAATGTACGAACAAAATACATCATATTTTTAGTGAAACACTCAGATTTAGGGGCATAAACTTTGAACAAAATTTGTCTAAAAATTGTTCAAAAAGTACTAAAATGGCCACGATAACATGAAAATTTCCAAAAGTTTTCTGGGGAAGCATGCCCCCAGATCCCCACAGAGCCTTTGTTATTCTCAATATGCGTCAAAATGATTTTTCCGAAAAAAAATTATGCTTGACAATATGTCAAAATCTGGCATCTCTTCCCTGAAAAAATTTCTGAATTCGCCGCAGACATGAAAATATTTTTCAAAGGGCTTTTTACGCCTTTTTGGGGTCTAATGTCTTTGTATTTAGTTAACATTTAACCTAATTCAAAATTTCATCCCCCCCTTACTAAAACTTTTTGGATCCTCTCTTGAGTACGAGATCGAGGATTTTTTAGAACCCCCCCCCCCATTTGAAATATGCTGGGTGCGCCCCTGCATTGATCACTTGATGGCAATTTAGGAGAAAATTTTTGGCGATATTCAGCATGCAATACGTACACATCTTAAACAACGGCGCAAAATAAATTAAAATTTTGCTTTCCTTTAAAAATTTTGTAATTTGACTCAAAAATTAGGGGGGCATGGCCCCTTTTCCCCTCTCCACTACACTTATGCTAAGAAGCCAAAAAAAGGAAAAGTTTATGTAACTACACCCCATGCATAATATCAGATTAAGCCGAAAGTTACCAGCAGTAAGACCTGATCATAGCGATATACCCTCTGTATACCTTTTGCTAATTGTACACCCTACTTACAGCTTGGTATACACTTGGGTGTACCGTACACCCGGTTGACGAGCACTGATTTACAGTATGCTTTTTTCAATGATATAGAAGCGAAAGCGGCATACTTTTCGCGCTTCCGCTCCCATTAAAATATGACCGCTTCTACATCCCTGCTTTTAAATTAGCTGAATCGTGTTGATACATATTTTCATTAGCGAAGGCATGAAAAAGACTTATTTGAATTTGAGCACCACTGTAACATAATGCTAAAACGACAATGTAGTGCGATTGAAGGAACAACATACTCTACTACCACAGCTTAATTAAGACAAACTTTCAATAAAAGTATATTAACTTTTACAGATCTTTCTATTGCCAGATTTTAATCACTTAAGGTTTTGAGGAATTTCTGTAGAAGAACCCAGCTTTAGAGCAAAAGCGAGGCTCTTAGTAATTACAGAGCTAAACAGCAAATTACCAACTCTAATTCAGCACCATAATTATGACTGGCTGTCATACATTCAATGTGACCATAAGGTTTACGGCCATATAAGGCACACCAATTCATTTTAGGCATTAATGAAACTAACCTCACCATAATACTAGCAAAATAAAGACAATACGCAACATATTTTCTCAGTACAAACTGAACAGAGAAAAAGTGTAGAACCTCTACAGATATTCTTCAGGAAACTGTGATTGCTATTATTTCCTATTGCTGGTTTTAATTTAACATAAATTTGTATCAATGGATGATCAAACAGCTTAGTTTTAACACATAAAACGCAGTGTATTCTAGTTAATTAGCTTTTACAAAAATGAAAGGGAAATCGAAAAAGCAGAAATGTCAGTACATGAATGGAGTTGATTTCACATTTTTACCGTTATATACTTATTTGCTTTCAAGATATCTACTGGTATCAGCATATCCATACACAAATCCTATTTAACACAACATTGTCTGTACTAGAATTAGATGATTAATTCTGCATTAAAAAATCTAACATTTTTTCAAACTTGTTTCAAACTTAAGTTGTTATACAATTTTCTTGCAAAATAAAATTATAATAAAAATGCTCAAATTCTTTCTCTGTTCAAAAACACAACAGAAAGTTAGCTAATTATTGCTATTCCACTCCACTGTTTAGCCAAAATTTTATGTATATACTGTATATACAGTAAACCTAGTTCACAATTAGAAATTGCATACACCTAAACATTTTTTAAACATAATGAAAAAATATCCAGACACAACAAAAATCAGATCATCGCAAAGCTGAAGCAAAATATTTGCAGAAAGCAAAATTTACTTTTTCTGCAGTATTTTTGGTTTAATATTTAATGATACCATAGAAGTGGCAGTGAAGTCCATCTGCTTAAGAGTGATAATTTCCATTCAGTGCCCTAAACTGTTAAAGGTACTGAGTAATGCGCAAGGGTATGCCACAAAAACCAAATATATACCAGTAATTTACAATATCTATCCTAAACAATGCTTGAATTGAAAATACTATACCTATTATAAAGTGTATGAATTATTACCTGTAGCTTGAGCCAATGCAATAACTACTTCTTGAACAGTAGTTTGTTCATTTATTCCACAAACCACACGCTGTATACCATCAACCCAAACTTTTAACTCCATGTCTATTTAGAAAACAAAACTGTAAAGAAGGAAAACCAACAGAGGAAGAAAAATCACACAGATTCAGAAAACAGTTGGTCAACTGCGACCACTGGTAATATAGATGCAAACAGACGAATGTGTTTCATATAATGGTAATTAAGACATTCACAAAGATCTAAACAGATATCAGTAAATAGATAACAAACAGATCAAAATTCCAAATATTCCAACTATAGACAAAAATTCAATATTAAATAGACCATGATAGATGCAAGGTACCATGATTACTGAAGAAGCAGACATCAGCTAACAGTTCTTTTATATTACACTGGTCGGGGCATAACTTTTTGGCGTGACCAATTCGATGTGAGATGACTCGGCGTGACTGTCTTGTTATTGGGACGACTCGATGTTGGGACGTCTCGGCGTTGAGACAATTCGACGTGGAAATGTGTGATTTGTGAGCGAACGTAATTATCGCGTTTTAGAAGTGCTAAAGTAAACAAGAAACGACTTTATATCTACGACTTCATAAAAGTTTTGCAAGATATTATTTTTAAAAAGTGTAATATTGTTCGACGCATTTTAACCAAAAAGTGAAGACAAAATTGTTTTAAAACTTTCAGTATTTGATTTCGTGTTATAATATGAAATACAATTGCGTGTTTAACAAGCAATTAATTAGTAAGCGCTGCAACTGCACTTTGATTTCCATTTTTTGATCAATATACAGCAAAAAATGTGTATTAACTGAACGTAAAAAAGATTAAACAGACACAAAAAATTTTTGTTGATAAAAAATATACTTGTGTAAAGGTCAAGGCCTCCCTTGGTTGGCTGTGGCTTACTGTAGTAAACTAAATCAAAAGCAAAATGCTTGATTATTATGCGAGAAGCATTACACGTCATTTAATGTTAATCACCAACACATGGTTTCTCAAAAAGATGGTTTATTTTTTTTTCACAAGGAGATTGAGGTGAATTTTACTCTTATCTCAATTGGTCATGGGTGCAGCTCCAGTGGTGTAGTGGAAGAGGAATGCCATTCCCCTATTTTTTTCGAGCAGGGGAATGCGTTCCCTTACTTTTTAAGGAGCTCATGACAAAATACCTACTCCACAACATCGCCTTTGTAATAAGAAGTGGACTGTTTGTTTCTATTTCTTCTAACATCAGGCCTATAACATATTCTGACTTTTTTCCAGTACCGGTATAGCGAACTGATCTTGTAATAACTAGTCATTCATGCGGCTGTGCAGAATATTGCTTATATTTGATGCATGATTGTGCGCCAATTCGAATTGTTATTCACAATTGCATATAGCCCATTGTTGCACAATAAAGTAGGTTACTTGCTAGAGGTCCAAAACGTGCGTTTAGCAATCTGCGAATTGCATACTCGTGAAATATTTTAGCATTGATTTGCATTATTACGAAGTAATAATAACAATAGAAATTCATTTTGCCTGCTTGTATTTGCAGATCGATAAACGCAACTTTATATATTTTGCAGTAATTTGGAAAACTTCAAGTTCGGTCTGATTTAAAATTGTCGAGTACAGCAGTAATTAAATATCGGTAGTCATCCAAGTCTTGCAGTTTATTCTAAAAATAACTTTAAATATGCTGATTTTGGCATTAAAAATCACAAAATTTTCTCAGCGGCGGGGATTTTGCCCCCACAACATCCTGCTGTGTTTCTGCCGTCGGTAGCTAGGGTATGTGTGTGCAGTAGATAATACCGTCCATTGGAAAATCTGCATTGCCAAGCACTGTGGTTTAAAGCTGCCACGATTTAATTTGCAGACATGTTTCCCCACTTCTAATTTTACGACTGCACCACTGTGCAGCTCTATCCCTCTAAGGCTTGAACTACGTGTTGGCAATTAAAATTGACGTGTAGGGCTGCTTGCATAATACAGTAATCAAGCATTTTGCTTTTGATTTAGTTTACTACAGTAAGCCACAACCGACCTAGCCAAGGCCCTGACCTTCATGCGAGTATATTTTTTATCAACAAAAATTTCTTGTGTCTGTTTAATCTTTTTTACGTTTAGTTAATACACATTTTTTGCTGCTTATTGATCAAAAAATGGAAATCAAAGTGCAGTCACAGCGCTTACTACTTGATTGCTTGTTAAACACGCAATTGTATTTCATGTTATAACACGAAATCAAATATATACTAAAAGTTTTAAAACAATTTTGTCTTCACTTTTTGGTTAAAATACGTCGAACAATTTTAAACTTTTTAAAAATAATATCTTGCGAAGCTTTTACAAAGCTGTAGATATGAAGTCGTTTATTGTTTACTTTTAGCACTTCTAAAATGTGATGATTACGTTTTTTTGCACATTGTAGCGTGAAACGCGATAATTACGTTCGCTCACAAATCACACCTTTCCACGTCGAATCGTCTCAACGCCAAGATGTCCCAAAGACGAGTCGTTCCAACGACAAGAGGGTCACGCTGAAAAGTCACGTACCAGTACTGTACACTGGTATGATAACAGTGCCCATCTCTGTACATGGCGACTTTGCACAGGGCAACAACACTGGTCTGCAAGTTTAAAACGATAGAAATGAACAATCCATACAGTACACAATCAGTAAGCTATATAGGCCTGTAGGCCTAGTCCATGACTTTTTTTATTCCTTATTCTTCTGAGGGATAAGACTAACAGTGCTAAAGACTTATGGTTAATCCTAGCCCTTTGTTGCTCGATGTCAGAAGAATGTGAAAAGTTGTGGACAGTCAGTTGTGCACGAATGGCCCATTGTTCACTTCACCCTATTTTTTTACATAAATGGAATCAGCACCCTACAAGTTAGGGGTCTCATCTAGAATAAGCCGTCGCTAGATTAAGCCGTCGAAGCGAGCAGTTAGCCTATTATATTACACGTTTGCTTCGCTCGTTTGGCGATCAGCCGCTCACTTTGACGGCTTATTCTAGATTTGACCCCAAGTTAGTTGCATATTTATCCTTTGATCACGAGAAAGCGATCAAAGCACTATACGAGCTCGCTTAGGAGTTGCCAGCCATCTGTCTACCACACCAAGATGGTGAAATCCCGCTAAGTGCCTTTCCCAACAACACAACAAGTAAACTTGCAGGCTTGGAATCATTGAAAACAGCAATAAAAATTGTATGGACTCATAAAAGTTCACCAGAATGCAGCTCCAATCTCATACACAGCATTGGCATATAGCTCTAGTCTACTTCACAGTATATACACATTGTAACAAGACATGCAAACTGACTAACTGTCACTTTTTCGTAGGCTACTATCCGGTCCTGCTCTGTATTAAACACCGCAAAACACTGAAATACCGCAAAAGACGACAAAGGAACTCCAATTGATGTACTAAACATCACAAAAAATGACAAAGGACCTCAAATTGATCTACAAAACACCGCAAGAACAACAAAGGTTATTTCAATTTATATTAATATAGCAAAGTAACAAATTACTTTGCTATACTAAAATTCTGTACCACAAACCAATTGTTTAAATTTATATTAAACAGAAAATTCAACAGTAACTATTGAGGGAGACTGCGAAATGAGCTAGCGCTCTTCAAGTCAGCAGCCACCCATTGAATATGTTAATTGCGATCGGCTCCAGCCGCGAATCGAACCCGTCACGTAGGATCTGTCACCAGCGTGCGGTACCACTAGGCCATGTCGCTGACAACTTGGAATTATCCCATAACAATAACATGTCCCATAACATGTCGTACTTTGCGGTGTTTAGCAGTACTGTTTAGTACTTCAATTTGAGGTCCTTTGTCGACCTTAGCGATGTTTCAGTCCATTGCGATGTTTAGTAAGACCCCGTAGCCCGTACTATCCGACCAACGGTAGTCCTATTTTTAGGATCTTTAGGATTCTTAGGATTTTGCGGACGCAGCCGCAAAATCCTTAGCGTCCTAAAAAAAATGACCACCAGTAGGGTGGTAGTCCTTTTTTTAGGATCCTGTAAACGGTTTGCTTTTTCCAACATTTTTTGGCATTATCAGCTCCATTATGATGAGTTATAGCCAATAAACACCGGAAATGATCGATTTTCTAACCGCAACCTAACCAAAATCAATTTTAAATGCGTAAAACGAAACGCGTCCTAAAAAAAGACCACCAGTAGGGGTAGTTCTTTTTTTAGGATCCTGTAAACGGTTTGCTTTTTCGAACGCGTTTTAGCATTGTCAGCTCCATTATGATGAGTTATAGCCAGTAAACACCGGAAATGATCGATTTTCTGACCGCAACCTAACCAAAATCAATTTTAAATGCGTAAAACGAAGCGCGTCCTTAGAAAAGACCACCAGTAGGGGTAGTCCTGTTTTTAGGACACCGAAAATGATCGATTGATCGGAAATGATCGGTTTTCTTAGAACACCGGAAATTTTTTTTATAGCCAATAAACACCGGAAATGATCGATTTTCTAACCGTAACCTAACCAAAACCAATTTTAAATGCGTAAAGGTGTGTTTACACAGAATACGATGAAAATTTTTGTACGTACAGTGACGTAGGTTACGAAACTGTTAGAGGTTATGACGTAAAGATACGTCACTATACGCGGCATTCTAGAATACAATCGTTAGGGGCTTCCCAAAACAACCGGTAGGAAGCAAAACTGTTTGGGTTTGTATTGTGTGAAAGATATTTTCGTCAACTGCTTACGTCAAAAATCTGATGAAACTTCGTACGACAGCAAATCGGACCGAAAACGCATTTAGTGTAAACAGACCTTAAAACGAAACGCGTCCTAAAAAAAGACCACCAGTAGGGGTAGTCCTTTTTTTAGGATCCTGTAAACGGTTTGCTTTTTCGAACGTGTTTTAGCATTGTCAGCTACATTATGACGATTTATAGCCTATTGGGTTGCCAACCGTGCCGGCATGCCCGGGACAGTTCAGAGATGACGTTTGGCGTTCCATGTCTTCGACCAAATTACGTCTGTCCCGGAATTTGCCGGCAACAAGGCGTTCTAACATACAAGGCCTGTCGGCTTCGCGCAAAACTGAAAACGGATGTAATTCACGCGGATATTTGTGTAACTAAAAGCAGTTTGCATCATTCTATAGGCGTCAATCAAACAAAAATGGGTTGAAAGTGCTGATGTGGACAAGACACTTCGTGAACTGTGACGTTCTGATCATAGACTTTTTATTACATAGACTGGAAACTTAGAATTATGCCTTTTTTCTCTCACGCTTCAGTTGTTCTGGGTCGACAGCAATGTCTGGACGATCTCGCACAATAAAAGCTATGCAGCTATAGCCTTTTGTGAGCGATTGCAAATGGGCAGCAGAAATTGTACATAAAATAGTATCGTAAAATCAAACATATGAAACTCTATTCAAGAATTTTGCGTCTGATAAACACAATACGCTTTATAAAAAAGTGAAAGTAATTAGCCTAAATAGCACGCAATATGACGGTTTTAAAAGATATAAAGGGCGTATGCATGCGGATTGTGAGTTGCCCGTCGCTTCTTCGTAATTTTCTTGAAACGGAAGCGTTTTTCTTTTTCAGTGGTATTGACCTCCACAGAATTTTTTTGTACTGCGATATGATACAAGCATTTAAACCGCAAAATTCAGAAATTCAAGAATATATCGCCAGTCTCCGCTACGTACTTTTATCAAAAGTTCCTTTGGCAATAAAGCAAGCGCTTTTATTATAAGCCACATTTTGCACGAAAATGAAAACATAAAGCGTCCATTCGATTGTATATGGTGTACAAAACTTTCAGCGTCAACTGAAAAGTTAAATTGCTACTGTAAAGAAAACTTTTTATGCCTTAGTCGGGGTTGTCTTCTTGTGGATATTATTAAAGTTTTAGTGATGAGGCCATCACACCTTTATTTGGTAGCCAACAACACATGCCTTGTTACATAAGAACTATAACTGAGCTTTAGTAGTTTTGATTCAGCATATTTTAACTTGTAGTAATAGTAAATCTACGATATTGCTATTTCTGAAGTGGTCATAATCATTGTAATACGATTAATTATTATCTCCACTCATAATAATTATTTATAGGCTGTCGTTGTTGGCACACCAGGTAAGGTATTGCGGACTGAAGCATATGGCTTAAGCTACAATGTTCAGAAAACAATTAATAATAATTTATTTTCCCCAAGTTTTGTTGTAGCAGGTTTGGATATAATTTTCCCAATGGCTTGACAGAGTTACTGAAATGATATGAACATATGAACTTTATTAGAAGTTTGTCAGCGACATGGCTTTATTAGAAGTTTGTCGACGACAAGATATTTGTCAGCGACATAGCCAAGCGGTACCGCGCGCAGGTGACAGATCCTACGTGACGGGTTTGATTCGCGGCTGGAGCCGATTGCATTTGACATATATAGTGGGTGGCTGCTGACTCAAAGAGCACAAGCTCACTTCGCAGTCTCCCTCAATAGTTACTGTTGAATTTTCAGTTCAACTTTATTAGAAAGCTTGAATATGACAGAAACTTCTAGCAAGTCTGAATTCGTTCCATACACACAACGACAATGTTACCACTGATTTTTTGTCTCTACAATAAAAAGTAATAAAAAAAATGATCACCGTCCTCTTAGCTACAAAATTTATCTATACTGTAAATTCGTGATAGCAGGGCGGTCCCAAAAGGGGGCCAGGAGAGGCTTGCCTCCCCCTAATCGACATGCTTGCCCCCCCCCCCCCCAATCCCCCAATCGACATGCTTGCCGCGTACTCTTTTAAAGACAGCGGCTTTCGTGCTTAATTTCAAACTTTAGCTCCCCTAAGTCGACTGCTCTCGCGCCGCGTCTGCATGACAGCATTCGCAATCGCAGTGCTAAGCATATCCTTAAATTGCTTAGCATATCGTATGAATAAATCAGTCTACGCAAAATGTTGAAAATCTATAGGTTTTATTTATTTGCATACTTATCCTTCTATCACGAGAAAACGTCAAGGCGCTATACAGTTCAAAATACGTCATGCGATCATGACCGTCCTAAATACGTCAATCCACTAGTAGCCTACACCTAGTCCTAATCAATTTTCTTTTCGGCGTATTTAAGAAGGAACAAAGTCGTCCCGATTTGTAGCAGTTTTTTCAACACTACGACAGAGTTTTATGAAATGCTTGATTTTGAAATTGTACAATCGCATTGGCAGTACTTAATCCCAGGGCAGAAACTAGGCAACGCGCTCCCCCCCCCGAAATTATCTTTTGGGGCCTTCTAAAATTTTTTTCTAGGATAGTGATACAAAAGAGCGAGCCCCGAAGGGGCGATGCCAAGCTAGGGGCGTCTAGGGGCATGTCCCCCAAAACATTTTGCGGAATTTGACCTTATTTTGGAGGCTTTTTGAGCCTTTAAAGTTGCTCAGTTTTAACAAGGTTTAATAGTCTGATTTACTAGGTCCCTTCGAAACCCACTAAAATAATGCTGCAGGCAAACCCTACTCTAACATTTCGCTACCTATGCGAAGAAAAAACGTTTTTAAGGCTTATTTTTGCGCCTTTCACTTGAGGATGAGGGGGCCTTGGTATGCTACTAAACGTTTGTTTGCTAGTTTGGCGACTGCTATCGTTCGAAAAATTTGCAGGCCCCCCCCCATGGCCAAAAGCATAAATATGGTATGGGGGTCTCACATCGCGCGAGTTAGGACAAAAAGCATATTGAATCTTAGAATAGGCCTATTTAAGGCATCTTTATCATACGTTGAGTAAATAGTAATACGTACTGACTACTTACTGGGCCCCCTTTTTGTGCGTGACCCCCCGGTCGGGGGGTTCGGGGGGCGATAGTTTCGGCACAGCTTAATCCCCGGTCTCCACATTATTTCTAAAAGCTAGAGCTTTTTCATGTAGAAATAAATGTACAGTATCTAAATTAAACAATTTGCCATGGCTTATAGGCCTACTTCATGAAATTTTGTGATATATGAAGAGGTTTGTGAAATCTTTTCGGATATGTGTCACCAAATACGCGAAAAAACTGTCAGTGACATTTTAGATCGTATAATTTAAACAGTTCACCACAACATGAAATAGTTCAAGCAAATTTAAAAAAAAAATTCCATACTTGCTTGAATTCGCCAAAGAAATCGAAACCTTTTGTATTTACGTTGCAGTTAAAGTTTTCTTACAAACCCCTACCAAAGGTTATACAACAAATGTGCTAAAACAAGTTTTCAATTTCAAACTTAAGTTTCTGCAAAACTCTTAAAATTTTTAAATGTAAACATAAAGTTGCCTTTACTTAAAAATTTTTGTTTTTGAATGAAACAGAAATTAACGTTATATTTTTTGATCAACTAAACAACATCGATCTGTTTGCAGCACTGCCACACTTTTTCCACTCACCAGTCATCACAAATACTAAATACTAACATTATCAGTTAAAATTTAATCGTTATTTTTGTACATGATACAGTATAACTTATTGTTTTATAGAGCTTATTCAGCGCTAGCGAATTAAGTATACAGAATAAACCGAGCGTGCAAAAAAAAGGCTCCGTCTGGGAGCAAAGTTTGTTTCTTCTATTAGACATGCCTTTTTCTCTCGCGCTGAGTTTCCAGTCTATATAATAGAAAGTCTATGTTCTGATGATATGACAATCAAATAAGTCAAACAATCGTAAAATAGAGGATAAATCACAAGTCATCTTAATTTGAGACGATCATTTGACTTCGTTTATCGATTGAAAAAACGCAGGTGCATTTCATCATTAGTGTCATGCAATGAGTTGTATGACTTTATCAGTAAAAACAGAGATCTTCTTAATGCGGCGAAATCACACAAAAAAAGCAAGTTGAAATGCCAGGACTGATTGTTTGTTACAGCTCTTGCAACTTCTTGGGCGGCATGCTGCTCAATTTTGTTGTCGCGCTCAACGCAGTGGCGTCGTGCCATTGGGGCCCGGGGGAGCCCGCTCCCTCCCCCAAAATTTTTATGTTTTTTTTGTTAAGTCTTTTTGTAATTAAAAAAATTACGATTAATAAATATTATGTGACCTTTCATCTTTACAAACCTTCCTCCTCCTTCCCCCGTATCCCTGTTCAAACAGATGCTTGTTTACAAATTTGCTTTAAAAGATTAATAAATATTATGTGACCTTTTATCTTTAGTATTTGTATACCTTCCTCCCCCTCCTCCGTATTCCTGTTCAAACACAGAGGCTTGTTTGCAATTTTGCTTGATTTGTTCGCGTCGATTCCTCATTACATAAAGCCTGCAACAATTTGGGTGATTTTGGTACCGGTAGTGTTAGTTACACCGCGAATTTTCGTTGGTAATCTGTTACTATGGCAAAACAGTTTTTTTTTATTACATCGCAGAAACACAATTTACCACAACTCAACAGTTCGTTATTAGTTGGCTATTATGTTGACAAAACTCACTGTTGACTGTTCCGTCCCGAACTGCCGACAGACAGGATAGTTGAGAGTCTGAGAGATGAAAATTCGTCAATGTAGACAGTGAGGCGACTAAATAATAATTTAGAGTAGAGAAGGAAGCGGCATGAGATGTAAAAAGAGAAACAGAAATTTTTATTGCAAAGTCAAGTAGACTGTAGTGCCAAAGTGGTGCTCGGTTTATGGTTTAACCGTTATCCGTGTACGATGCAACCAGCAAATAACTTTAATAAAGTAAAATTGTATTACTTAGCCTACATAGGTAATAAGTGGCCGCAACCCATCGCTGCCTAGTCTGTTGTGGAAGCTCTGAATTCTGATCGAAGTTCCATCGAACCCCATATTGTAGCAGACATGTTGAAGATTTTTATTTTAAATCAAATAAGCTCAGATTAAGTTTAAGCGGGTCTCAAACCAATTTTGCGTTGGGAATCGACTGAAGTATTTTTTGGGTGGGTTGGCTGGCAAAATAATAGGTTTGGTTTCTTTCATGTGGTACAAATTTTTCTACGCTACAGAGTTACAATTTTTAGAAATTTTCACCGAACCCTAAAAACAACTCCGTTGAGCCGTATAGGAGTTTGATGAAACTCAGTTTAAGAACCACTGAGAGATGGTCTGGTGTACAGCCTATATTCTAGCTTTGGTTTTGCTTCTAAATGCTTTACCCGGTGACGATCAACTGCATCTGCCACATAAGCTTTTGTTGTTGGACCAGTACGAAAAGCTGCGGAAATCATTTACAAACGCACCAAACGCTGACATTGGTCAGGTGAGGGAGTAATAAGCCTCACATTCGGTTTAATGGGCCTACAATTTCGGATAAAAGTCAAATGCAAAACTTATGCCTGTACCTTCGCTATAAATTGTTTATTGGATGGGATTACTGACATTGCGAGATTTTCTTGAATATGCCAATATAATAAAACGAAGAGGAAGTTTTGAAGCTGGCTAGCTCTTTATGATTGAGTTGGTATTATTGCTCACATTACCTGTGTCATCCTCGTCGTGTGAGCCAGCTTTTTCGACTCTTATAATTGCCAAAAGCTTTTTAAGAAACACAATGGGACCAGAGTTTTCTTTATTGGAGTTGTCCGACTCTATCACGTGATTTCGTTTTTACGCATGAGTAGGCCTACTTATAGATCGATTTCAGCAGACTACGGTCAAATTGCATTGTGAAAAGTGACTAAAGCGTTCAAACGCCGGAGTTAAGCAAACGAATTAGCTAAAACTGATTTCAATTACGTGAAGGATAGTTTTACAGACATTTGCAAGAGAATTTTTAGTGATTATGTAGCCTAGTTAGCCAAAACTGATTTAAATAACATGAAGGATAGTTTTAGTGATTAGGTAGTTTATATAGCTGTACAGTACTTTAGCATGGGTTACTAAGACACCCTTTGTAGGACACAAACTGCAGTTAGTGATAGACTAGAGTTCCAGTCTAAATGTCATTTCAAATCGAAATTGATTTCTATCATTAAAAATTTTGGAGCAATATTTTCAGGAACTTGATCCAAATTAAATTCGACATTTTTCTGAATGCAAAATATTTTACATTAATTATTTTTTGATTTTTTATGAGACCTTGGCTGTCAAAATAGCTATTAAAACTTATGGATCTCATTAAAAGTAGGGGACCTATCGCACAAGTTTTACTGAATTCAATCTTTTGTCCAACTGGTTGGACAATACATTAGACCAAATGGTTTTTGGTTTGTTGGACTTAGTTGTAACGACATCGCTATCGATGCGGGAGGTCTGAGGTTCGCGCCCTGGGCCGGTCAAATCGGACACAGTATCGCTAGGGACTCGTCACCGCGCTGTTTTCTTCGAACTTCGAAGCTGAGTTGCCTGGGCGCTCAGCGGCGGAAACGGGCCCCGCTACTTGTTACACGCTTTGGTGGAATACCGCGAGTATAATGACGGCTTGATTTTTTTTTATTTTGTTTTGTGATGAAACTCTTCTGTGCCAAAACGAAAAAATTCGAAATGCTCACGGTAAATATATTTGCAGTTAAAAAATGTCATAGGCAATAAAGTGGTGGCCTTCCGATCGCTACATAGGCTAATTAAGCGATTTAAAGTAATTGCAAATGTTTTAAAAATTGTTGCTGTAATCGGAAAACGAACGAATGTTTATTCATATGAAACGAATGTTAAGATCTTAATAGTAGACTCGCTTAACCACCAGTGCACAGAGATGGGCATTTATCGGTGATATAGTTTCAATTTGTTGATTAAAGATATCGCTTTTGTTGTACATTTTGTTATGGCCGATAAATTATCGAGATAAACGATTCTTTATGCACACAGTGTTCAAAGTTAGTGAGGTGGTGCTGTGGAAAAGTACGCAGTGTCCATAAAGTGTTGTTGCAATTTAAAAAAATGTCTCTTGTTGCCACGGCAGAGTTCGTGAACTGCTTTCTTTTCTTAAAAATCTAGAAAAATATTTTTGCAATTTGACTTTCAAAAAAGCTTCGTCAAACACATCGAAAATTTAATGCAACATATATCGCAAGAATTTATCGATTAGCGACATCACTTCAAGAAATTGAAATTTACCGATTATAATCGGTATCGCCCAGGGAATTTTTGAAATTATCGGTTATCGTTATTGCTTACTTACAGAAAATTTTATCCTATCGTGCCCATCACTGCCAGTGAAAATGAAAAATTAGCCTAGTACAGTATTTTGAACAATAGGTTATCAGTACGGAACATCAGAATAGTTTTGAAAAAGCTGTTTTCGCCAGAGAGTCGAACCGTTTAATTTTTCCGGTTCAGGTTCGGTTTGGGTTCAACAGCGGTTTCAAATTTCGGTTCAGTTCTGGTTAAGATTCAGATAAATTGAAACACTCTGGTTTGGGTTCGCTTCAGTAAAAAATATTTCAAACCGGTTTATAAAGTTCCGGTTCAAGTTCGCAGTTAAAAATGGTATAATTCTAGTAACATGATTTAAAAAATGAAACGTACAAAACAATTTTTCTTCGCATTGACAGGCCACTATAATGCATAAAATACCAGTAGTAAAGCCAGTTTCGAGATGATAAAATTGCTACTATGCTCCGACGCCGGCGGCCTAATCTTTGATAAAAAAAATATCTTCACATTGACGGGCCAATGTACAGCTTGTAGTGCTGTGCAAGTACTGTATTTCTTGAAATATGAGCCACCTTCAAAGTGTCAGTCGGTTACGCTGATCAAAGTGACGCGTGTGACCTCACGGAGCGAGCCGATTTTTCAATCGGTTCGGGTTCGGTTAAGGTTCGCAAGTACTCAAATTGTTCGGTTCAGTTCCGGTTCGCTCTTTGCGATTTTGAAAAACACGGTTCAGGCACGGTGTACTCATTATTACTAACAGTGGAACTACTCTCTGTGCTCAGTTTCCGGAACGAAAGTCAGAGTTGAGAGTTCATCTGTTCAAATCGTGTTGCCCATTCCTGCACTGAGAAATAAAAAAACTAATGGCGAACAATTTTATTGTATTTATTAGACTATAAACTGCTCGTCACTTTTTTTTCATTTCTTCTACGTAGTTAAACAATCTGCAATGTCTCCTTCAAAGTTTTAAACGCAAAAAATAAAAACAGCAAGTTTTGGAAACGGCAACAATACAGATGAACTTCTTCAAAAAGCAATTATTACATCACAGGTTTCACAGTATTTTTGTGGATATCGTAGCAATGCTTTTTTCTTAAGTGAGCCCAGCACTGTAAGAACTATAAGTACACAGTGGTTCAGGTTCGACAAAATTAGCGTAAAACGTTATATAAAACCCCGGTTCGGCTTCGGTTCGACTCCCTGGTTTTCGTATTTGGAAAAACCTCTATCATAAATTCTCTCGATAACTTTGAAAAAAGCTGTTGTATACCAGAAGTTTTTTGTGACGCGCTCGTCAAATATTGATAATGTGTGCTGGGCAAGCTTCCAAAGATCTCAAATTATCCAGCGCAATTTTTTTTTCTTTTAACTAAGAAAATCGACATTAAGGCTCAAAATTTGAAACCAACCTACTTCGTGCAGAAAAAACTGCTCGGGTAGCGTTACTTCATGCTGAAAATACTCGTTATCGAAAACGCTAGGCTTATTCGTTATCGAAAAAGCTATTCGTGTAAATGTCTGCCGTTGCTTTCTTTTACACCACTGCCTATTAGCCTACCTGCGTTAAGTATTTTTTGCTAAATATGCTAAGAAAAGTAGTGGCGAAATATCAGGGTAGGCCATAAGTTTACTTTTCTTTGGCGCAGTGGCAGAGTATTACTAGTTGGTTGGCATTAAGTTATTAAAAACAAATTCGTGCATTTCGTATCATGATTTCAAAGCAAATAAGAAAAATAATGCTGCTGCAAGCTGCAAGACTGGATTCAGACTTTCAGAGTTGCTGGATTGCTGCATTCTTATGCTGCTGCTGCTATTGTATCTTATGCACTGCGACGTTTCTTTGAGACAATTGATCTATTAGTATTGAAGCGTAACCATTATAATAAAGAAACAAAAATGAGAAAGAGTCGGACAACTCTAATAGAGAAAACTCTGATGGGACAAACACGTTTAAATGATTTGGTGGAAATGAATTGGTAGCAAGCGAGGAGCTCAAAGCTATAAAAATCGGCAATATTCGCGATTTATATTGGTAGCAGGCATCAAGGCGTTAGTCACTGCTGATGTAACGTGTAGCCTATATAGGCTATTTCTCAGTAGGCAATTTTATACCAATGTGGGTTATATTTCTTTGTCGAAAGTGAATATTATACCAATGTAAATAGCAAACTCGTGACATTTTTTATCGAGTTGGAGTTTAATAACATTTTACAAGTTTTAGTTCAACTTCGTCATTTTCAGTTTTTGTCAGTGTAAGTCTGAGTTCAGTAAATGTTGCCGATTTCATGCTACATTTAAGTAGTTTTCACAGCGTTTTAAGCTACTTTTATACAGTTTAGGCCAAGTTGAATGCTAAATCCAGGATGTGCTTTTTCAGACCGAGTTCCAATTCGATTTCTGATTTCGAGTTCGTAAAAAAAAAGCCAAGTTCAAGCTTGAGTTTGCAGCCCCGTTGGACAGAAATGGCTTAGGCCTACCGTGTATGCGTAGCAGCACTTGCTATGGGCTTGCAATTTTTGGAATATGAGTAACATTTTTGGCTCTGGCAAGGGCTGTAAATAAAATTAGTCCTAGTTTCATCTCGCCCCCCTCCCCCCACTAATATTTTGGTTGCACTTCACCACTGGTTCTACGTATCATAGAGATGATAACACAGTTAACGCGGTGCGTTATGTGCAACAAAAGTTGAGCAGTATAAAGTATACTGCCTCTTGTTTTTTGTTAAGAGTAAAAACAAATGGTGTACATTTTTTCTGTTTTAGTGTTGTTTTTTTTTTGTATTTATGCTTCGCAGATTCACTATTTCACTCGTTTCTTTGATTAAGCTATCTATAATAAAATTATTTTTAAAGGCTGGGAGTTGGTTAATAACGCTGCTCGATCATTACTCGACGACGCGCAACGCGCGCTATTGCTTTTGATGTCATTTGTGTGTCGCAAGCTTCTGTTGCATCAAATCAAATCTTCATTATACTCGCCGTATTACGCCGAAGCGTGTAACGAGTTGCGGGGCCCATCTCCGCGGCTTATTGCCTGGGCAACTCAGATCCGAAGAAACGTGGCGACGATGGCGAGTTGTTGGCAACACTGAGTCCGATTTGACCGCACGGATAATCGAACCCCAGATCTCCTGCACCAATAGCGTGCGCTTGACAACTGAGCCAACCAGCCGGTTATGGACAGGGTAACTATACCAGCCGCTTGCCAGAGTGATTAAAGGCATTGCTGTCGGCGCGAGTGGTTTGGAGTTCAATTTCCAGGCCTACCAATTTGGACAGGGTAACTATGCCCGCACCGATAGCAATGCTTTTAATCATTCAGGCAACCGGCTGGTACAGTTTTTTTGCCGGAATCAAATCAGCTATACATTTTTTCTGGACCTTTGCAAATAATGAACTTTTCTAATTGTACCGATACTCATTATAGCTGAGTAGACCTGGTTTACAGGATCCTAAAAATAGAACTACCCCTCCTGGTAGTCCTTTTTTTAGGACGCGTTTCGTTTTACGCATTTAAAATTGATTTTGGTTAGGTTGCGGTCAGAAAATCGATCATTTCCGGTGTTTACTGGCTATAACTCATCATAATGGAGCTGACAATGCTAAAAAATGTTGGAAAAAGCAAACCGTTTACAGGATCCTAAAAAAAGGACTACCGCACTACTGGTGGTCTTTTTTTTTAGGACGCGTTTCGTTTTACGCATTTAAAATTGATTTTCGGTATCTTGCGGTTAGAAAATCGATCATTTCCGGTGTTTATTGGCCATAACTCATCATAATGGAGCTGACAATGCCAAAAAATGTTGGAAAAAGCAAACCGTTTACAGGATCCTAAAAAAAGAACTACCCCTACTGGTGGTCTTTTTTTAGGACGCGTTTCGTTTTACGTATTTAAAATTGATTTTGGTTAGGTTGCGGTCAGAAAATCGATCATTTCCGGTGTTTACTGGCTATAACTCATCATAATGGAGCTGACAATGCTAAAACACGTTCGAAAAAGCAAACCGTTTACAGGATCCTAAAAAAAGGGCTACCCTTACTGGTGGTCTTTTTTTAGGACGCTGAGGATTTTGCGGCTGCGTCCGCAAAATCCTAAAGATCCTAAAAAAAGGATGACCCTCCGACCAATGCTGCCCAAAAATTTTTTAAAAATCACAAGATTTTTGAAAAAAATCTCAAGATTTGGACTCAAAATCACAAGTTTATAAAACCAAACTTTTACTGACTTTTACTGCCAAATTGAGGTCTGTTATCACATCTGAATCAACAGTTATGACCTTTGAACTACATACACTTTGTAAAAGAAAGTTATAATGTGTTTCTTTCCAATGCTGAACTCCAAAAAAAATTGAATGATTACTCAGTCACAAAATTTTCATTTATTAGAGGTGATTAGCTTAAAAAGCAGATGTTACCAAAAACTTAAAACAACTGATTTTATGTAAGCCTAGTAACTTTAGGTTGATAAAAACGTGAGACATTAAAATTACCAGATAAAACAATTTCAAAAGCTTAACAAAACACTAACCGCAATGCACAATATCAAAGAAAAAACAAGCACACTACACGATAATTTCAGATGAAATTGCAATCATGCTTAACAACAGTGAAAATGAACACGAACTTGTAAAAGGCACAAATCAAAATTCAGATTGAACGCAACTTTAATGGCAGAGCAAAAAGAAATGCCACTTGAATAAAAAAATACCGCATACTCAACTGATGATGATCATGATTTCTTCATCTTTACCCTCCTATCACGAGAAAGCGGCGGTGGAGCTATGCGTAGGACGAATCCAGACTCGCTAAGGAGTTGCCTTTGTTTCCCAGTTTTTCGGTTGAACTTCCTGTGACTTCTTTAATTTGCTGCTTGCCAGATTCCACCAAGCAGAGATAATCATTGTGATGCATCTTATCCAACGACGCAACAACGAAACTAGGTTGGGAGTTGAATCATTGCCCTTGCGATTATGGTTGTTGTAAAAACAACGCTTCGAACGACTGCGCCACGCTGCCGACTTCTACAAAACACCAGCTTGTGACTGAATGTGACATATCAACAAAATAGTGGTGTTAGCTGTAGGTAAAACCGTAATTATCAGAATATGCTCAAAACAAGAGTAACTTTTTACCAAAAATCCACCTCTAAACGGTATTGCTAAAACCTGCAGAAGTGCAAAAACCGCCCTCGCAAGTGAGTTATAGGAGCACGAGGACCACTAGCTGACTAGTGAGTTATTACTAAGAGTTAGGGGTTAGGGCCCTTAGTAATAATAATATAATAATAATAATAGCACACTTCTATCGCGCTGCATCCACTTTACACAAAGGCTCGCAGCGCTTTAATCTAAATATTCCAAAGAGAAAAGATGTGTTTTTAACTTATTTTTGAAAACTGCTGTAGGCCTACTGTCCGATTATTGCAGTTTTTCGGGTAAAATATTCCACAAGTCTGCTGCTGCTCTAGCGAAACAGCGATCACCATAGCACTTGTTTTAACGAAAGGCTTCTGCAGAAGTAATTTTGACGTATTTCTGAGTTATCGAGTGGGCTTTGAAATTTGGATTAAATCGATCAAGTAGTTTGTAGGTGCTAAGCCATGCAAAGTAATAACTCACTTGCGCCCCTAGCGGTCCTTGTGCTCCTAACTCACTTGCAAGGGCGGTCCTTGTGCTCCTGCAGGTTTTGGCAGGACCCCTCTAAATTCAGATTTAACACTAACTTCACTTAGACACTAAGCCCACAGCTAACAGTTTTCTTCACTGTTCAGTTCCCTTCACAGATAATACCACGCACTGTAACAGGTTACCTATACCAGTATTAGCACCACACATTCTAAAGTCGATCTGTTGGAAACTTTTTATTGAAACATCCGATTTAAGCATTTTTTCTTGAAATACCGACCAAACATTGTTGCAGTGAAAAATCACAAGATTATGCCCAAAATTCACAAGATCACAAGATCGAAATCAAAATCACAAGATCTTGTGGAAAATCACAAGGCGTGGCACCACTGTATCCGACTACCCTGTGATTACTTTCTTGCAAATTAGATTGTTCAATGAAGCGTTTACAAAACGTTACAAGCAAAGCCAAACAAAATATCGAAAGGATTAAAATTAAAACAGTCGGGGCATGAGGATGAGTTAATGTAAAAGTAGATACGGGCTCATGGGGCTCAAAAAATTGTATGAGGGACTGAAAAGAGAGTGGAGTGGGCTTCGGTCCACGACCTGCCCTCTTAGTTTTACGCCTATGCTTCTATCCATGCTTTATTACAGATATCCGTTTATTTGGATTTAATTGGACCAAATTTATGAGAGTTGTACCGGATTACGACTTTACACTTTTTCACATAGGTGGGCAGTCCCGCGGTACTTTAACACTTTAGTGCCGCGGTACTTTTTTAGTACCGGTACCGTCGGTATTTTGGAAAAAAGTACCGGTACCGCAGTGCCGGTACTTTTACTTCTCAATTTTTCGGCGGTACTCGGTACTTTTGCAAAATCTTTCATAGTAAACTAGGAGAAGTCTGCACAACCACACCTTCCACACCAATTGTTTAAAAGATTTGTTATTAAAATACAATACTGCCATCCCTTCAAGCGCGGCAACAGAACGATTCTTTTCCACAGGAAAAGATATTTTGAAGCCGATGAGGAATGGTCTTTTAGAGTTACACGACCTTTCCCAATTGGTGTTGTTTTTGAAATGCAATTCAGAGTAAAAGTTTTTCAATAGTTTCGTCAGTTCTTGTTTGCGTCACCGTCCGTTGATAAGGTTGTTGCCAGGGTAGGAAATATCGATTAGAAATCGATAATCGATATTCTCTAGTTTTTCGTCATCGAATGCAAAAATTCTTTACTTTTTTTTTCATCAATTGGGGCTTTTCCTTATCTTTTTGCGTAGTAAATCGATATTATTAAATCGATACTTTTTTTCTGAATAAGTTTTTTTAAAAGTCTTCATTTTTTGTTATTTTTAGTACCTTATCTGGTTTTTCTGGTGTTTGCAGGTAAATATTTTACTTCACATCCGCATAAAAACAGCGAGCGGAAAATTCCGCTCAAAGCACCGAGTAGTGCGAATGCGAGTGCTGCATCAAATGCACTGTCATTTTTGAATCTATTCCAAAATATGACACGAGAAAAAGTTTTACTTTCATTAGCTTGTTACTTGAACCAAATTCAGATACCAGTATTGACATACCAGTGTATTTTGAATTTTTGTTCACCAGCTTTTTTTCGATGCAATTTGAAACCAAATCTAACTATGAGAACAAGAACGACAAAAAATTTAAAGTAGTTTTAAGACGTCTTTTTTGCACATTTCAAAATTCGCTTTTTCGGATTTGACTAGTAATTTCGCAAATAATTATAAGCTTTTTCTAAACATTTGATTTTCTTTGATGTGATTTTTTCTTCATGTGTATCCTCCTGTCACGAGAAAGCGACAGAGGCGCTATGCGTAGGACAAATCTAGACTCACATAGGAGTTGTCTTTACTTCCGAGTGTTCCGGTTGAGTTTAGCTTTTGACTTCTTCAATTTGCTGCTAGCTAGATTCCACCAAGCAGAGATAATTGTCGTGAAGCATCTTGTCCAAGGACGCAACAACGAGGCTTGGTGGGAGTTGAACCACCAACCTTGTGAACATGGCCGTCATAAAAACGACCCTCCGAACCACTCGGCCATGCTGCCGACAGACATTCCACCGACTTACAACTCTCCGCAGTAATGTTTCTTGAGTGAATCTCCTTAAAAAGATACAAAATTATAAAATAGTTGTGTACTTGTTGTTGTGCACCCGATGGTATTCTAGATCAGTGCTCCGCAACCGGTGTGCCGCGGCACACTAGTGTATTTTGAACATTTTGTATATTTTGTTTTGAACCACTAAACTGAAAAAAAATGAAAAGAGTGTATATGGGTTCCCGATTTGTTTCAGAATTGCACCGATCTATCTCAAAAGATCGTTTTGAAGTTTCGCTTAGTAGCGTAAGGATTATCATCACTTCAATTAATCTCCACATTTTTCTCGTATTGCATAACTACCAAGAGACCCGCACGTTGTACAACAGATTATTGTTGTTAGCAACCGAACCTTTTTCTTAAATGTATCTAGATTTCCCCGCATTCTTGATGATAAGGAGCGTTTTATTGCCAATTACGAATTATTCACTTAGTCTTGGAAGTATAAACATAAAAAATTCCAGCTTTCACTCGACGCGTCGATCCCGTTGTGCTAACCTTTGACTAACCTCAGGAAACCGCTTTTGTTTGATTTTTCTTCTCACGCAAGCTGGAAGCTGATATTACAACTAACTTTGCTTAATTTTGAAGTGCGAGCAACCTTGAACAACGTTAAGGCGGCTGCACACTGAGCTCGTTGCGATACGCCACGACCAATGCGACCACGTTTGCGTCAAGTCCTACGACTGCCAACGCCCAGTTGCCCACTGCTGCAATTTTCTTACCGATTTGATGAAACAAAGCATTTGGCTTTGTTACATCAAAAGTATGACCATTATTTTTTTGCAATTAACTCGTAACAATATGATTGGATCCGAAATCCTTTTTCTGTTGATGCTGAAATTTAAACGCAAAAATTATCATTGCCTATTAAAGAAAACTTTCTTGAACTGCTAAATGACAGAACACTGCGATTGAAATTCCGTGATATTACCCTAGATGAATTTTGGATAGCTGTTGGAAAAGAATAAAGGCAAATTTCGGAAAAAGCTCTCGAAGTTCTTCTCCAGTTCTGCACCACATATTTGTGTGAACAAAGTTTTTCGACGTTGGTGTTGATCAAAAATGACAAACGATCATGCTTGAAAGAAATTGATCGGGAACTTCGAGTTGCCATTTCAAATATAGAGCCCCACATGTAGCGATTGAGCTCGTTATGACAACCCCAAGCATCCCATTGAACTGCTGATCCCATTGAACTGTAGTTACAGTGATTTAATGTGTAAATTTTCTGCGCTTTTTTGCTGAGGTGTGCCGCAAAAATTTGGACATGGTTTTAGTGTGCCGTGAGTAAGAAAAGGTTGCGGAGCACTGTTCTAGATGTAGACCATATTATTAGCAAGCTAATATCAATTTCGTTTTTTAAAGGCCCACATCCTAAACATTAATGGCATGAGGCCTACCTTAAATAGCAAACTATAGGCCTATTTTGTATTACAGTTACTCGTGTCAACTCGACGAGTATTCATAATGTTTTAAACTAATCGTTGCTGATTATGACATTTTATTGCAGCAGCTCTTCCCATCTTACTTTGTAGCTTATTCGCCATCTGTCACTTCCGTTATGGGATTATTCCCAACTCCTAATGCGCATATGCATTTTTGCTTGCTATATCTTAATTCATAAGATACTAAACTCACAAAGCAAAACGTGTCTTTGCACTTACGCAACCCCATCTTACACTGTAAAAAATTTTGGGTAATCGCATTGCCCAATTTTGGGCAAATGTATGCATTACCCAAAAAAAACGGTCAAAAACCCAATTTTTTTTGGGTATGATAAGCAAAAACCCAAAGTCGATTTTGGGTTCTGCATAACCCAAAGCACATCACCCAAGTAAATTGGGTTAAAAATTTTATACCCAAAAATAAATTTTGGGTAATCGTTTTTGCAAATATTAATTTGGGTAATGTGGTAGCAAACCCAAATTAAATTTTTGGGTGAGTGTTATGACTATTGTTTTGGGTCAATGGATTTTAAACCCATTAATTTTTTTTGGGAAATAATTCCTGAAATAATAACTTGTGTATATTGTTTTTAAAGCCAAAAAAATTTTTGGGAAATGTTAAATAACTTATTTTGGGAAAGTGAATTTTAAAACTAAGATCTTTGGGGAAAATTTTTAAATAATAGATTGGTTTCAAACTCAAAAAACGGGTTGCACTTTAAACAATTCTTAGTTTAGGAAACATTGAGTGCAAAACCCAGTTGTTTCATATAGCACTCGATGAGTTTTCATACGGCCCGCGCTTGTTGCTGCTAAATGTATTATTTTTGGCCTACAAGCACATGTAAAGTTAGATAGCCTGTCCAATCTAACTGGAGGTTGCTTTTTTACGCTGTAAATGCGACAAGACTATCTGATTGAGACGACAAAAACCGGCGAGAAAAGTTTAAACCGTTATTACGTCATAATTGCGACAGAAACCATTTTTGTTACGAAGAGCAGCAAAACACATAGAACCACAAAAGACTATTAGCCTTCGGGTACTTTACATTATGAAATTTGTTCCTCTTGGAGAAAACTTTGGCGCCCCTGGTCTAAGGCCAACCACCAAAAACCTTACATGCTTTATCTAAATTGATCACTTGGTCTGTAGGATAATCGAGCCGTCTAAAAATTTTCTGAGATTTATCTGCGTGTTTGGCAGATATTGGAGCTGGGTAAGCCATCTTAAATTTTTATAGCATTTATCTACGGGCATTGGTAAATGTTGCTACATTAGCAAAACGGAAAGCCGGAAGCCATAGTAGTCTGCGATTTATTGCTTTTCAAGGCCTTACCACGCGCATGCGCTTAAATTTTGCTTAGACGTAAATGCTAAGCATTATAAACTAGCATTTGTGTAGCTGTTTTGCTTGATGAGACAGAATGCGTCATCAAAAATCAAAATCAAATCTTCATTATACTCGCCGTATTACGCCGAAGCGTGTAACGAGTTGCGGGGCCCATCTCCGCGGCTTAGCGCCTGGGCTACACAGCTCCGAAGAAACGCCGCAACGGTGGCGAGTCGTTGGCGACACTGTGCCGATTTAACCGGCCCGGGAATTGAACCCAAGACCTCCCGCACCGAAAGCGTGCGCTTTGCAACTGAGCTAAGGGCCGGTTCAGAATGCGTCATCTACCCCAAATTGATATAGGCCTAGTTAAATTTTGCAGTATATTTCCACTTGAAATAAAACCGATGACAACCCCAATTTCACAAGTCATTTAATAAGCTATTGTTGTCTTTTTTCTCACTACTTATGCTATAGCAATTTTAAGTTACATACCTGTGTCTAGTCATTTTAATTTCAAGTTCAACATTATTATGATAGACAGTTGCGCAAGCGGCTAACCTTCACTCTACCGCATAAACCAAACAACCTAAGCTTTCAACTTGCAGTATACCATCGTTTGTCAGCGTAATTTATTAATTTTGCTGGCAGACTTTAATAATAATTAAATGTGCATGATGTAATTCATCATTCTAATAAAATAGCACTTTTCAGAAATTAATTAAATTTTACTTTACGCTTCAATAAACTTTACGGTTTAGTGATCAGCGCAATCAGTGAGCGCCAAAATAATCGAAATTCGAATTAATTGATGCGTCGGAACTGAAACTGCTGCTTCTCGCTGGAGTAAAAAGCTAATTTAAAATCTAAAGGTTCCGGTAACGACTTAGTTAGGCTATGTAGACACAATGATTTTAAAGTTATCTGCAGATTCATGTGTTCAACTTGCTGAAGTGAGCTATCATAGCATGCAGTATCTACAGATTTGGAAATGCTGCGAAGACCACAAGTACTAGTAGTCCGCAGGTCTTTTTATTACTAGCTACTAGACTTAAGACCTAGCTGCCTAGTCAGATGTCAGTAAGTTACTGGTTGCGCATGCTTCTTTTAGGTCTGCTAATGGTGGGATAGAAAATTAAAACAACTTGTTTTTTGACGAACTTTTAAATAATTTGAATTTGGAAAAGCTTATCAGAAGGCAAAAAAAATTTCAAGGTCTACTGGTACTGACCCTTTTCAGTGATTCTTAACTCCCAGAGTGCACTAGTACAGGTGCGGAGGAATGGTAGAACTGGAGATTGGAGTGACTACAGTTCAAATTTAGAGTTGTTAAGCTGGGTTTACATAAGCTAAAAAAATAGTGCAAAACGGTGAGAAGCTGAGCTTTTATTTTAGGAAGTGGCTAAAGTTACGTGACCGTAACATTTGCCTCTTTACTTTATTTTATTACTTCGTCACGCTCTCGTACAATCAGGGAAGCGTGAAGGGATAATAAAATAAACCAAAGAGACAAATGTTACGGTCACGTAACCTTAGCCTCTGCCTTTATTTTATAGACCTAATGTCATGCAACTTGGCTTTGCTAGTTGAGCAAAGTGGAGCCAAGCTTCATTGCAAGCTTCAAAGAACAAACAAAGCTCAGCTCTGCTCCATTGACGTTTTTTTGTTCATGTAAACCCACTATTAGTAGTTGCAAGTTGGACCATTAGAGGTTGGAGTTGATAAGAGTTTTGGGGAAATCTGAAGCTGAGTTGATCTGAGAAAAATGAGTCAATCTAAATGAGCCTCCATGTGGAGAAAACCGATTTGGAAATGACACTGCTGCCACCAGTGATGGGCACGATAAACCATTCTGTACTAAAGCGATAACGATTATCGATAACTTGAAAAAAGCCCTGGGCGATACCGATAATCGATAAATCTCAATTTCTTAAAGCGATATCGATAATCGATAAATTATCGCCGATAAATTTTTCCGATAAATGTTGCGGTAAATGTTCGATGTGTTTGACGAAGTTTTTTGTTTGTAAGTCGAATTGCAAAAATGTTTTTTCTAGATTTTTCAAGAAAAGAGAGCAGTTCACGGACTCTGCCGTGAAATTAAGCTAAACAAAGAAATAATTTTTAAAAATTACAGCAAGTCTTAATGGACACCGCGTTTTTTCCATAGCGCCAACTCACTAACTTTGAAGTTTAAACACTGCGCGCATAAAAAATCGTTTATTGCGATAATTTATCGGCGATAACAAAATATATAACAAAAGCGATAACGGTAATCGATAAATCCAAACTATTTTGTGCGATAACGATAATCGATAAAAAGTTATCGCCGATAACTATCGCCGATAAATTATCGCGATAAATGCCCATCTCTGGCTGCCACTTCCCAATTTTATGTTAAAGTACCACAATACCCATTACACTGATACTGGTATGGATCTTGCTTATCCAAAGTGTTGACTGGATATATAAGCAATCAAATAGCTTGCAATGTACATTTATTGATGTAAAAACATGGTAAATTTCAGAATTAGAGAATGGGCCTAGCAGTCATGTTATATAGCTGATGCTTCATGCTGTTAATGTGATGTATGTACAACTACTGTGTCGCATTGTCATTGAAGTTTCTGATCATCAATTCATCATAACATGTATTTACCTTTGTGTGTGAAACCAAAACAGACATGCAACGAATCAAGGTAAGTGACTGATAAACAGTAAACCTTATGCATGTTGTGTTGTAAATGCTAAGGCATTATGTAATGCTTCACACTAATAACTGATTGTATATGATACCCAGTTTTGTTAGGCATCCATGTGGCAGTGATAAACATTTAAATTGTTTTGTGAAACAGTCAAAAATGTGCCATCATATATTTAAAATATTGACAGAAGAGCAGTTCAAACTTTTTCTCGATATGCCATGCACATCAATACGAATATGAGTATGTTACCAATCAAGTGCATTGTGATTATTCTACTTCATACTGCTATTTATAAATTTTTGCCTACCTAAGGCGCTTTAACCAATAGGCCCGGTATGCAACTCATAGAAAGTGACACGTGATTATGTAGTGAGTGGTTTCATGATTTTACGTATGCAATAAGCAGTAAAATCAAAGAACTTGGTGCAAAAAATATGGCTTGACATGCACTGCATAGCTCCCTGCAGCTGTGTGTTGGAAACTTGTTATGATAGTATACTGCTCTTTCAGTTTTATTATGTAAAGTTAAAGCAGTGGTTATGACACATGGGCAACATGCATATAAAATAATTCACAGTGGATTATTTTTGCATCAACCTCTTTCATGAAAATCAGCAAACTTATTTTGTGACAATTACAGGTCAGCATAATTTGATGCTAGTCAAGCTGTTGCATGTTGTTTTTTGTGTCTTTGATAAAAAATTATTATTAAATCAAGTAATGTGGCGTTAGTGAACTTTGTTGATTGGAAATTTGAAATAATGTTTAAAATTTGAAAAGGCTATAGACTGGCTAAATTTTTTGTAGCTGTTGTTCCTGTTACTAAAAATGATCAAACCTCAATTAGCAGTTTTTATCCAATGGTTATTATTGGGTAAAGAAATTAAAAATGTAATTCCACATAAGCAAGCCTGCTCCAAGCAAGTGGTTTATTGCTAAACGTTTTTGTGAAGTTTCAGAAATTGATTGTTTGGTACAGTTAAACATAAATGATAATTATTTAGTTGGGATGCAAAGGTGTGAACAACCTAAAGACTGCCATGGGAGCCCATGCTAAGGTTTTTATGTGCTTAACGCTAAGAAAGCATAAATTATACAGCGCTAGAGTCCTTGAATGCTTGTCTGTTATTTAAGACAAACTCTATGGCATTGGAGCATTAAGATGGGTTTTCGAACTCAACTTCAATAAAAAGATTATAGCCAGTATATTTGCAATCATACTCAACTAAAGGGGCAAATTAAACAATTACGTGCAACTGGAGTGACTAGATTAGTAGTAGGATTATTTAGTACAAACACTGTAGGATTAATTAAATCATAACTAAAAAAAGACGTTGAATATAAATGGAAATTAAACACGTTACTAATTGCGATTTAGGCCTACACGAATATTGTGCGAAGTGAGCTAAATGTTAAATAGGTAGATGGGGTTGGAAGAGTCATCAATATTTAATTGTGGTTGAAGATTTTGGATGAGTAGAGTTTCTTTGATGCGGTGTTTTCGGATATTATTGCTGTGAGCTAGTATTTCGGGGGAATGAAAGTTCATCGTATGGTCTGGGTTATTTTTCAAGTGTTGGGACACATCAGTTTCATTCTTAGTTGAGTTTTTTGGCATATGGTCATTGATTCTAATCTTCAAATTTCTTTTGGTTTGTCCAATGTATGATTGTCCGCATGAGCAATTGAGTTTATACACTACTCCTGAGCTGTGTAGCAGTGTTTGACGGTCCTTGTACCTGAATTTTTGGCCAATAGTTGTTGTTTCGTGTACCATAACAAATTTTGATTTTTGGGAAAGTTTTTTGAATAGATATTGCCGAATTTCTTTTTCAATTTGATGAGACAAGTCTCCGATATACGGTAGTTTTACAATCGAGAATATGGATCTTGTTTTGCTTTCAGAGTCTAGTTTTTCTTCGACTTCTGGAGTTTTTACTTTTTCATGCATTTTGTTGAAAAAAATTCGAATTTGCTGGTTAAGAAATCCAGTCGGATAGCCGTTTTTCTCTAGCATGGTGGAAATAATTTTGAAATCTTCGTGGATAATTTTGAAAAACGCGTGCTTTGCTACTTTTGAAAAACGCGCCCACATTACCGAATTTTACAAACATCTTAATTCTATTCACCCTAACATACAATTTACCTATGAACTGGCCCAGAACAACCAATTGGCTTTCTTGGATGTATGGATTAGTAATCAAGATGGAAAACTAGCCTTAAAAACGTACCGTAAACCCACTCATACCGGACTTTACATCAAGTGGCAAAGCTTTGTGCCTCTGAAATACAAGATTGATTTAGTGAGGAACCTCTTGCACAGAGCTTACAAAATTTGCAATTCCTATCCACTTATCCACGAAGATTTCAAAATTATTTCCACCATGCTAGAGAAAAACGGCTATCCGACTGGATTTCTTAATCAGCAAATTCGAATTTTTTTCAACAAAATGCATGAAAAAGTAAAAACTCCAGAAGTCGAAGAAAAACTAGACTCTGAAAGCAAAACAAGACCCATATTCTCGATTGTAAAACTACCGTATATCGGAGACTTGTCTCATCAAATTGAAAAAGAAATTCGGCAATATCTATTCAAAAAACTTTCCCAAAAATCAAAATTTGTTATGGTACACGAAACAACAACTATTGGCCAAAAATTCAGGTACAAGGACCGTCAAACACTGCTACGCAGCTCAGGAGTAGTGTATAAACTCAATTGCTCATGCGGACAATCATACATTGGACAAACCAAAAGAAATTTGAAGATTAGAATCAATGACCATATGCCAAAAAACTCAACTAAGAATGAAACTGATGTGTCCCAACACTTGAAAAATAACCCAGACCATACGATGAACTTCCATTCCCCCGAAATACTAGCTCACAGCAATAATATCCGAAAACTCCGCATCAAAGAAACTCTACTCATCCAAAATCTTCAACCACAATTAAATATTGATGACTCTTCCAACCCCATCTACCTATTTAACATTTAGCTCACTTCGCACAATATTCGTGTAGGCCTAAATCGCAATTAGTAACGTGTTTAATTTCCATTTATATTCAACGTCTTTTTTTAGTTATGATTTAATTAATCCTACAGTGTTTGTACTTAATAATCCTACTACTAATCTAGTCACTCCAGTTGCACGTAATTGTTTAATTTGCCCCTTTAGTTATATTTTACGTAAATCCCAACTACTTTGTTTATGACGTAATAGTTATGCTGTATTTAAAATAATTTCTTTCTTGTGCTGGTTATTCTAGCCTAGTGCCTATGTAGTTTCACACTGATGATGGTATAAGTTTTTACCGAAACGTTTGTGAGTATGATTGCAAATATACTGGCTATAATCTTTCTATGGCATTGGTTTACTTGCCTGTCTATAACGCGCAAAAGGTTTTCATCAACGCATAAAACTGTTCAGTTCCAAAAGACCTGTTCGCACTGTAGATCGGAGTAAATAATAATTTGGTTTGAAACGCTATATGTCTTGTTATTACCATATTGCTTCACGCTACAATAAAACCGAATTGTCTCTTTTGTTCTATATCTAAGACACCCCCTCACTCGAACTGCTGAAGATTTGACCTTAAATGAAAGCCTACCAAAGCAGATACGCGGGCTCTCCAGTTTGCTTTTTCTTACCCAGTCATTCCAAACTGTTTTTCATAGTTGAAATTTAACAAAAGCACTGCTGGACATAAGCCCAAGTTTAAACGGTTTCTCTCAAATACTGCAATTTATATAATCTGATGGAAATTTTCATTTTCATCATGCGCTTTTCTGGCTCATTATTTATATACAATATTTGGGCTTACAATTGCTCCATCTTTTTAGGGAATTCTGCGAAGAATGTGCATCGAAACACTAAATTCTGCAGACAGTTGATGCTATCTAATGCGTCCTGAATAGCACAAAAGGCTTGAATGAAAGCGAACGGAAAAAACAATTGAGACAAATGGTAAAATAAAAACTTCTCAGATGCATAATATGCGAAAACAGACGTTTTAGGGGGAAAACTTTGAACTGATAACTTGTCGAATTTATTCCAAAGAAGTGTGTTGCTGCTTACCGATTGTATAACATTTGCACTAAACATTGTTTGCCCGTCTTTGTTTCCTGTGTTCTATTCTAACGTATGGGTGTCATGTTTTTTTAGCCTATTTTGTTTGGTTAGTTTTTATGCAACATCATGACTGTGGCTGGTTGCTTATTGACATAATTTTGCTTCAGCGAAATATCTGACTGACATAACGTAAATATAATTAGGCATAGTCGAAACCTTCGTGACACAAGCTCTTGGTTATGGTTGAGAGCTACTGTAATTGCCTTTTAACATCTTGTTAAACTTGATTGCTGCTAACCTTGTTTTTGTGAGCGCACAATAGTTTGCACTTAAAGTGCACAGTAAATTGTTGATAATAACTGAAATTAATTAATTTTATGTATCATAATACTTCATTATTTTGTATCTTTGCAAAAGCATTATTTTGTATTGTCTCTGCGTATGCACTTCATTTTTTATTCTTTGAGTAGCATACTGTAACTGCTCCGTATCTATGATTGTTTATTTTTTTACATACATTTGTGAGTTAAAAATGCTTGGGTTTGCATATGGTTGTGGCAGATTTCTATTTGTGCTTGCAGGAATTGGTTACTTGCAATTCTCATTTAAATAGAGGTCATAATCGCATAATATTTACATCGTTTGGATCAGTTTTATTTGTAATCGCTTCATATGTGAACCTAAACATGTTCAAATAATCAATGCTGTTATTTGTTGAACATTTAATTTGTACCTATTTCTTTTGACAATATAAAGCATTATTGCAATATTTTGTTGTGCATTTCTTGTGAACCCTCCATTACTAAGTGATTATGACGACTGTTGTGATTACGAGTTAAGCAAAAACGCATTCACAAATATTAATCGGAAAACCCAAATCTGAAAATTGGGCTTTTTTCCTTAGCTAAAAGCTTTTGGGACAAAGCGCCCAAATTTTCAGCTTGGGTATTAATTACCCAATTTTCTTGATCTACAAGATTTAAGGTTAAACACCCAAATTAAAAATTTGGGTCGTTATTACCCAAGTTGACAAATTGGGTTTCTCAGCCTTCGAGCCCAAAATTTTCAATTAGGTTTAAAGACCCAAGTTTGTAGTTTGGGTCAAGTTACCCACTGTACTTGGGTTATGGATATTGGGTTAACAAACCCAACTTTGTAAATTGGGTCGTTATTACCCAAGTTGGCAAATTGGGTTTCTCAGCCTTCGAGCCCAAAATGATAACCCAAGTTTTTTTTTTTTTTTTTGGGTCTACGTTACCCAATTTGATTTACAGTGTAGAAAATGCTTTTGTACGGCGTACGCCCCTCTTAAAACTATTTTTCTGATAAGGGGCTGATAAAAGTCTTCAACTTTCAAAAGAAAGCTGTAGAACAAAAATGTTTGAGAATCACTGCTCTACACCCAGGGTATCCAGTCTCGTGATCATGAGTTTTTATATTGTCCTGGTCCGTGGTCGTACGAAGTATTGTCTATTATTATGATCACATGAATCTAACCTAGGGCTTTGGGTGCTTTCTGATTATCAGTGCTCGAGTAATGTTGTAAAAACACTTATGGGGGGATGGTAGGCCTACAACTTTTTACGCAGACGTTAGGAGGGATGGTCATTATAGGCCTACTTGTAAGGGAATGGTTTACGCTAAAATGTTTTATGAGGGGATGGTGTTGTTTTCCGGGGGGATGGCATCCCTCGGATCCCCCCTCAACTCGAGTACTGCTGCAAATCACAGACACAAAAATTAAACGCCATGAAAAGGTTAGAACGGTTTATCCTACGTGAAGATCCGGAGTGCAACAAATTTTAAAAAATAGCAAAGCATAGGCCTACCTTAAAATATTATTGGTTTCTCGACTCTTCGAGCACTTTTACATCATCAAATCTGGTGCTTCTAAAAAAAAATTGGGTACCCCTGCTCTACACACTTCGATGTTAGAAGTGCTGTTTTTGTTTTAATGACTTCACTGAAAGGTTTGACGTCATTATGATTTCTGACGAACTCCTTCCATTGAAAACTCCAGCGTAGGCCACTTCTGGTTCTAACATTCCCATTCATTCAAAAACCCTAAGCAATCTTTTTGTCGCATTTTGGCAAAATGTGGTCTCCAATAAAAAAAGTTTTCGCTTTATGAGTGGCGGCCCATTCCTGTGGGCGAGGGAAATGGTTGCATTTCTTCTGATTTTTGTAGCGCTAACCACTGGCACTAACTATAGCTTGTTTTGTACCGTTTTTTGATGGTTGGTGCATAGTTTGCAATTCGTGAATTGTGCCGTAGGCTACCAAGTTACTGGTAACACTACAATATTGAGTAATTTAGTATTTATCTAGCTAATACCTATAGGCTTAATTATTATGAAACTGACCAGTTTCTATTAAAAATCAACAAAATTAGGGCAGTACTTTCTTTCTCGAACTTTTTTTGAAAAGTACCGACAAAAGTACCGCGGAGCTGCCGGCGGTACTTCTGATTTTCAAGTACCGAGTACCGGTACCGACGGTACTTTTAACAAAGTACCGAGTACCGGTACCGCCGGTACTTTAATAAAGTACCGTGCCCATCTCTGCCTTTTCACCAATTGATTTGGATGTAGCTCACAAACTCACAATAACAAACCCATGATCAGCATTTTAAAGAAATAATCAAAATTCATATTTCAGAATGATTTTTTAAAAAATTATGATGCTGTGCCCAGAGCTGCAAATTTGACCAGTGGTTAATCGAGTTCAAGTTCGAGTTCACAAGATATTTGCGAGTCCGAGTCCATTATTTCGGTTCAATCATAGTTCTCTATATTATGGTTGTACAGCTGTGTCACGTGACCCACTCGTCACGCATGAATTACAAGGTACGCTACGAATTGCTCCCAAGGAGCAGATCAGATTAGCAGTTGAAACGACATGAGGGCAAGTCAGTCAGAATCGAGAAGTGTGGGAAAAGGTGCTGGGGATGTGGGAGAGAGTATGGGGTGAGTGTGGGGGGTGTGGGAAGTGTGTTGGGGTGTGGTAGAATAATAGCTTGAGTGCGGAGGGTGCGGGCAAAGGTGTTGAGAAGTGTGCTGGAGTGTGGGGAAAGAGATAGGATAGTGTGTGGGGGTGTTGGTAGAGGTAAGGGAGGATGTGGGGAGAGGTGTTGAAAATGTAAGATAGTGTATGGGGTGAGTGTGGAGAGTGTAGAAAAGTGAGGGGAGGTATGGGGATGTATGGTAGGAGGTGTGGGGAAGTGCGGAGGAAAGTGTGGGAGTGTCAGCTGGTGAGTGAGGAGGTGTAAAAAAGTGTTCCGGAAGGTGAAGGAAGTGTTGGAGGAGGTATGGGAAAGTGTAGGATGAGGTATGGAAAAGTACGTGTGTTGGGGTGTGGAGGAAGTATGGGAGGAGGTATAAGAAAGTGTAAAGTAAGGTGTGCAGGGGGTGTAAAGAAGAGTTGGGGAAGTGTTGCGGGGGCCATGGGGAAGTGCGTTGGGGTGTAGAGGGAGGTGCGAGGAAAGGTGTGGGGAAGTGTTGGGGGAGGAGGAAGTCTTTATTAATGGAAATGAATTTCGTTGAAGGAGGAAGTCTTTATTAATGGAAATGAATTTCAAAAATATATATATAAACAATATTCTAACAAACTAACTAAAGTGAAGTTTCTTTCTAAACAGATGTATTATCGCAAAAAGCTATCTTACTTTAATCATAACCGACAAAAAATTTGGAATTTAATCAAATCCCTTCTCCCGTCCAAGCCCACAACAAAATCAACAGTCACCAAAATCAAAATTTCAAATTCAGTGATTGATGATCCTTCAAGCATTGTACGTGAATTCAGTGACTATTTTTGTGATATAGAGAAAGCATTAGCCAGACAACTTCTAGATCATCGATGTAACTCTTTTATGAAATACATGAAACGTCCTTCAGCTTCTATGTTTTTAGATTCTTCACAGCCACCTGAAATACTCAATATTATATGTTCGTTCTCTTAATCTAAATCTTGTGGTTTTGACAACATACCCACCTTCTTCCTAAATTTAGCGGCTGATATCCAAGCACATCCTCTTGCTCTTCTTTTTGAATCTTGTTTTGCTCTTGGTATATTTCCTGATAAATTAAAAATTGCAAAGGTCATTCCCATTTTGAAAAAAGGTGACCGTCAAGAAATTTCAAATTATCGCCCTATATCAATATTATCTTGTCTTTCTAAAATTTTGGAAAAGCTTATTTATGTTAGAACTGTCTCTTTTTTAAACAAAAACTCAATACTAATTCCCACACACTATGGTTTTCGCAATTCTCACTCAACTACCCATGCACCATTTATTAGATGTCAATAGTGCATACAATAACATTAACAAAAATAATTTTACTGCTTTTATCTTTATAGATCCGAAAAAAGCATTTGATACGATTAACCATTCGATTCTTATTCGGAAATTATCGTCTTATGGCATTAGAGGTATTGCTAATGATTTATTTTCTTCATACTTTCATGACAGAAAACAATTTGTTAAAATTGAAAATGTTAATTCTGATATGAAAGTCACTGAGTATGGTGTACCGCAAGGTTCAGTTCTAGGACCACTTCTATTTTTGCTTTATGTCAATGATCTTTTTTCATGCTCATCTAATAGTCCTAGGCTGTTTGCTGATGACACCTGTCTAATTGTTAATGACTCTAGCCATGTAAAACTCCTCGAAAAAGTTATAAATGCTAACAAACTCACTATAAACATGACCAAATCAAATATTTTGGTTATTTCTCAAAAATTAAACAAATGCTGTATCTATAATTCTTCAAATTATCCAACCACTTCTAATTCTATAATCAACACAGCAAGATATCTTGGGATAAATCTTGATGATAAGCTTTCATTTCAACCTCACATTAAATTATTAGAAGGTAAATTATCCCAATCTTTAGGAATACTGAGAAAAGTCAAACTTTTTTCATCAACCTCCTGCGTGCTACAATTATATCATTCTTTTTTCCACTCTCACTTACAATATGGCATTCTTCTCTGTGGATCTACGTCTAAAACCTATCTTAGCAAAATTAAAGTGCTACAAAACAAAGCAATTAAAGTAATAGTAGGGGGAAAGAGTAGCGATCGAGCGACTCCATTTTACAAAAAACTCAAAATTCTAAAAATCGTTGATGTATATAAACTTGAAACAGCAATTTTCATGTACAAATATAGCACTAATGAATTACCAGCTGGTATGAATAATCTATTTCAAGAATCCAGTCAAGTTCATACAAAATGTACACGTCATGCAAATCAAAACAATTGCTTCATTCCGTTTTACAGAACAAATCGCCTACAAAGCTCAATTCAATATCAAAGTGCTAAATCATGGAACAGCATTGATCCGAAAAAAAGAAATTTAAAGTCTCTAAACCAATTCAAAACAAAATACAATTTTCTATTATTAAATGATTACTAAATTTTATCTAGACACTGCTGCATTACTATAGTATAAACAATTTAACTAAATACTGTAATATCCAAACTAAAACTTGCTTTTATATTGTTTTTTTTATCTTTTTTTTTTTTTTCTTTGCTTTTTTTTTCTCTGGCAGTTTTTATTTTTTACGCTTTTTGTCACAATATAAATTTCAGATTTTCCATTTATTCTACTTTAAAGGTGGCTGCTCGACTCGAATACCACTTTGGTCCCTTCGCAGCCTTTCCTTTGCCGCAGGCCAATTGTTGTTCTATCAGCATTGTGTTTTTGCGTCGAAAATAAAACTGATTCTGATTCTGGAGGTGTAAGAAAGTGTGTTGGGATGTGAGGAGAAATGTGAGGGTGTGGGGAAGTGTTGGTAAAGGTGTGGAAAACTGTGTTGGGGATGTATGGAAGTGTTGGGAGAGATGTGGAAAATTAGGTACTGTTTTGGGGTCTGGGGGAAGGTCAGGGGAGGTGAGGGGAAAGCATTGGGGAAGGTGTGTGAAAATGTGTTGGGGTGGGGGAGGTAAGGGGAGAGGTGTGGGAAAGTGTGTTGGGGGGGCAAGAGGAGAGATGTGAGGATGTGAAAAGTGTTGGGGGAGGTGTGTCGGGGTTTCCCTTGCCTCCCCTCCACTTCCCCATATCTCTTTTCACGTCCCTCGCACACTTTTTCACACCTCCCCCAACACTTTTTTACATCCTCACATCTCTCCTCTTGCCCCCCCAACACACTTTCCCACACCTCTCCCCTTACCTCCCCCACACCTCTCCCTACATCTTCTTACCTCCCCCACACCCCTACACACTTTCCCACACCTCCCCCAACACTTCTTCACACCCCCCACTCCTCCCCTCACACCCCAACACACTTCCCCATACCTCCCCAACACTTTTCTACACCCCCACACCTCTCCCCTTTCCTCCCCCACACCCCAACACACCTTCCTTAACACTTCTCCACATCCCCCCGCACCTCCTTCCACAACCCAACACACTTTTCCACACCTCCCCAAACACTTTTCCATATTATCTCCTTCCACACCCAACACACTTTCCCCAACCTCCCCCAACACTTCTCCACACACCCCCACACCTCTCTCCACATCTTCCTTTTTCTCTTCCACACCCCAACACACTTTTCCACATCTTCCCTAACACTTCTCTACATCCCCCCACCTCCTTCTACACCCCAACACACTTTTTCACACCTCCCCAAACACTCCACATCCCCCACACCTCTTTCCACACCCCAACACACTTTTTCACACCTCCCCAATCACTTTTCCACACCTCCCCTTACATCCCCCACACCCCAACACATTTTCTCTCACTTTCCCCAATTCTTCTCCACACCCCAACACACTTTCCCACACCTTCCCCACACATTTCCAACTCCCAACACACTTCCTCACAGCTCCCCCAAACTTCTCCACACCCCTTACCTTTCCCACACCCCAACACACTTCCCCACACCTCTCCCAATACTTCTCCGCACCCCCTACACCTCTCTCCTTTCCTACCCCACACCACCAACACACTTTTCCACACCTTCTCCAACACTTCCCACACCTGAACACACTCTTTCACACCCCCCAAGACTTTTCCACACCTCCCCCAACACTTCTTCACACCCCAACACACCTCCCCCCATACCTAAACACACTTTCTCACACCTCTCCCAACAAATAATAATAAATAACTGAGGGTTATTTTCAAATTATATTGAACTGAAAATTCAACAGTAATTGAGGGAGACTGCGAAGTGAGCTTGCGCTCTTCGAGTCAGCAGCCACCCGTTATATACGTCAAATGCGATCGGCTCCAGCCGCGAATCGAACCCGCCACGTAGGATCTGTCACCTGCGCGCGGTACCGCCAGGCCATGTCGCTGACGAATTCCCGCACCCTTCTCACCTCTACCACATTTTTCTTCACCTCTCCCCATATCCTCCACATTCACCTCATACACTATCCCTCACCTCTCCCCACATCTCCTATTACCTCCTCCCATACCTCAACACACTTCCCCACACCTCTACCCACATTTCTCCACACTTCTACAACTCTCCCCTCATTCCCCCTATACTTCCCCACATCTCCCTTGACCTCCCTCACATTCCAACACCTCCCCACACTCCCACGTCTCTCCCCACACCTCCCCCTGCACTTCCCCACACTCCAACACCTCTCTCCACATCTCTCCTCACCTCCCCCACACCCTAACACACTTTCTAACATCTCTTCCCACACCTCTCCCCACCTTCCCTTAGATTCCCCTTACACTTCCTCATACCCCAAGACACTTCCCTTTCCTCCCCACACTTCTTAAAAATTGTCTATTGTTATACCTATGGTTGCTGTTTTGCTGTACTGAAATGAGAGAAGATTCGATTAGAACGATTCCACCAATTACGATTACAATTACGCACCCATATAATCGATTTTCGATTACGATTATTTTACCTTGTAATCGTCACGACTACGATTACATAGCTTCGCCAAAATTAAAAAATGATTTTGTTATAGCTTTCACAAAATCGTGATTAGGTTTAGTGACGTAGCCAGCCCAAAATTTCGGGGAGAGACAAAACTTCATGGGCTTGTCCCGTGGCGCACCCAGGATTCCGCAAAAAGGGGCAAAGCTGGCGGGGAAACTGGTGGGGGCTAAGCCCCCAGCCGCCACGGATTTTTAGGGTTTTTAATGGAAAAATACTCATTTTAGCGTAGTGTTTTTGTCGAAAAGGTTTTGACGAAAAAGAACACATGTATCCCCGCGTGGTCTTAATCCGCTCCTGCTTGCGTTGTTATTAGATTTACGCTATTGCATTAGTATCTTCGTTTGTAGGCTAGTGTTAACTGAAAATATTTCGGAGGGGGGGCAATTGCCTCTTTTGCCCCCCCTGATTACGTTCGTCCAATCGGCTTCGAGCGACGTCACTTTTATCACGCTTCATATCAAATCATGCAGCGAGAAGTTTCTATCCGGAGATGGTTCGATCAGTTCGGTTATGTCAATCAGAGATGGTTCGATTTTATCGATTCCACCGATTACAATTACGATTACAAACACGCACCCATGTAATCAATTTTCAATTACGATTACGATTATTAAAAAATGACGTAATCGATTACAAATTACGATTATAATCGAAACCTTCTCTGAGTGAAATATCGCGGGAATTTTACTTCCATACCTTGTCATTGAAGCGTAACAAGATAAAAAAAAAGGAAAAAGAGTTGTACAACCATATTATGAAGAACTATGGTCAGGGCCGGATTAGGCTACTGCGGGGCCTGTAGCAAAATTTTTGCGGGGCCCTAGTTTTTGGAGACCCGACCGAAAGGCAATCAAACCTGATTGCATTTTTAGTCTCGTTGTTTTATACCAAGGGCTCTTACCGGAATTCACTGAAGATGCGTAGATGGCTTAAATTCGCTGTAAAACTCTTGTTATTTTTTTAGCGAAAACAATTTTTTGAAGACACGAGACTCAAATTTTGTGAAAATTTGAGAACAAAGGAGGAGCAACGCAAGCATTGGCACAGCAACACAAAATTAAGATCAAACTTTTTGTTGTAGGCACTCAGGGTGGCGAACTCGAACTTGAAAGAACTCGATCATTTTGCCGAACTTGAACTCGAAAATTTTTTTTCTGAACTCGAACTTGAACTCGCAGAAAACTGTTCGAGTTCATTTGAAAGATATTTAAATTGTTGAAAAGAAATAAAAGATCATTACGAAATAATAGTTTGTTGTTCAAATAGTCACAATCCGTGTAAATTGTAGTTATGATTTTACCAAAAGAAAAGCTGCATATCGTTTATTTGTTCATGCCATCGCGACCTATAAAGTCCAGGGCTGCGAACTCGAACTTGAACTCGTTTAATTTTTCCGAACTCGAACTTGAACTCGAAAAATAAAATTCTTAGAACTCGAAATTGAACTCGGATTTGCAAATATCTCTTGAACTCGAACTTGAACTCGTTTAATTTTTCCGAACTCGAACTTGAACTCGAAAAATAAAATTCTTAGAACTCGAAATTGAACTCGGATTTGCAAATATCTCTTGAACTCGCGGTTAAAAATCAATCGAGTTCGCAGCCCTGTAGGCCCTAGTAGTAGCCTAAAAGTCTTTACCGTTCATATGAAAATTCCAGACGCAACAAAACACGAATAGGAAATAGCTTCTTCATGCTTGTTCACTGTTCCGTTGGTTGCTTAGCCACTTGTATTTTTACCGTGCCGTACTTCTATCGTATTGACTCACTATGACCTACAGTCTGTATACACAAAAATACCATGAACATTCGCAATTACTGTATATGCGCGACTGGAAGTTGACTTTTTATTTTCTTGCAACGAACGCGATGTGCGGTCAGAAATCAGTTTGCGGCCAGATTCAGAAATATTGTAAGTTTTATTTTGAGGAAGCTTATAATTTACAAATATTAAAGAAAAAGTGAGGCAAACAATTCGCAAAATTTTATTAGCCAGTCCATCCTAGCCGAAACTTTTTTTACAAAAGTGTAGCCTAATTTTTTCTGTAATTTGAATCATGATTTTGAAAAGCGCGGGGCCCTAAAAAGCGCGGGGCCCGTAGCAAATGCTACTTCTGCTACGTGGTTAATCCGGCACTAACTATGGTTCAATTTTTCGAGTTCGACAAAAATGACAGCGTTCTGCGAGCTCGAGTTCATGTTATCAGGCTTTCATCAAAATTTTTACAACACTTACTCCTAGGGTGATGACGACAAAAAAGACAAATTAGCCTGATACGGGAGGGATGAACATTTTTATGTATAAAACGAAAATCGGGTTATTTTTAGTTTTTTAAAAAAAGGTTCCGTACTGAATGACTTTTTTGCACCCCATTTTTTAATTTTGACCATCTTTTGCTAATTGTGTATTGTTGCAACAAATATTACGTACGCCCAGTTATAAGTTTAGGGGGGCGATGCTCCTTCTTATTTGACTCCTTTAGAAAAAGAAATGGGCAATCAGGGCCAGAGATATAAACAAATTGGCGTCTAAATGTTCAAGACCGCCCTCTGGTGGCAGAATTGAGTATTAACTGTTTTAGAGAGTATTTATATGGCTAACCACACCAAAAAATTAGCTAAATAGCTCAAGTACCCTCTAAAATAGTTAATACCCAATTCTACCACCAGAGGGCGATCTTGAACATTTAGACGCCGAAGTGCTAATCTCTTTGGCCCTGATTGTCCGTTTTGAACATTTCGTTTGCTAAAGGAGTCAAATGACAAGGAGCATCGTCTCCATAAACTTATGAGTGCATAATATTTGCTGCAACAAGTTACAGCAAAAGATGGTCAAAAATGAAAAATGGAGTGAAAAAAGTCATTTAGTTGGGGACCTTTTTTTAATTAAAAATCAACCAGATGTTTGTTTTAAATATAAAAAAGCTCACCCATCCCACATCAGGAGTTTTGAAATCACCCCTCAAACTTCTGTAGTCATCATCCTACATATTATCATGCAATAGGCTAATTTGATTGAACGAAATGAGAAAAGAATAAAACAAAGGAAATGAGAATGAGAAACGAAATGAGATGGGAATGAAGAACCGGTACTGCAACCATTCGATTTGTAAGGAAAAAACAAAAAGAAAAACTCGTTTTAACATAAATTATTCAAATTGAATCAATGAGTTTAAAATTACCCAAGCAATAAAGCTCAAACTCGATTGATGTTTTTCGAGTTTGAGTTCAAAGATTAACTTTTCTCGAAAATTCTGTGAGTTGGAGTTCATGTTCGAAACTCTGGCTGTGCCTCACTAAAAAGTGCACAAGATGGTACGGACGAAAACGGTTCTGGGAGGCAGACTCCTCACTTCGATTGGTCCAACACTTTTACACAAGTGTTTAATAAGTATAATCAGCTTATTTAGGATATGGAACATACTGCCAGGAGCGGATCCAGAAAATTTTGGTGAAGGGATGCAATTTTGAATGAGGTTGAATTTTACTGTAACTAAATAAAACGACCTTAGACGTTTAGACCCGGAAAAGGGTGTATATAAGCACTTTCAAAATACTTCATGTCTGTGGCGTATTCAGAAATATTTTCACGAAGGGACACCAAATTTCGTTATTTTTCAAGCGTTTTTTTTCCGACAGTATGAATTTGTAACAAGTTAACAAAAAAAACTTTAGGGGGTCCGGGGGCATACTCCCTCAAAAATTTTTGAAAATTTACATACTGTAATGGCCATTTTAGTGCTTTGTGAACAATTTTCTTGCGAATTTTCTTTAAATTTTTGCCTTAAATTTAGAGTGCTTCACTGAATATGATGCATTTTGTTCGCACGTTTTCTATTTTGCGTGCAGACGGCGTAAGGCTTATTGTTATCAAAGAGGCTTCAAATTATAAAAAAATTGTAGGCCTATTTATCAAATGAAAATGGCTGAAGGGGGGTGCATCTTTCACCCCCTTGATTCCGCCAGTGCATGCAAATGCTTTTTTATTTTGTGCAATATCTTTTCTTTATATTGTAGGCTTTATGTTATTAGCCACCACCCACCAAAGCTAAGCGAAGCAGAAGGCGCAACATCATCTGGTTTTAATCCACCATACAACGAACAGGTTATCACTAAAATTTGCAGGGAATTCTTGAAGCTGGTTGACTAGCACTTTCCGCCCCATTCCAACCTGCACCATTTCTTTAAGAGGAAAAACATAAAGATCACTGAGTCAGATGTTCTTGCACCCCATGAGTTGGTTCAATCGTCAACCAACATAATAAAGGCACTCTACGCAATTAACAGGATCGCAACAGCCCTCCTACACCGAAGCCTTGTAATTGCAGGGTTAAGGAAAACTGCCCCATGAACGGCAAATGTTGTGAAAACTCCGTAATCTACAAAGCCATCCTTAACACTGGCGAAAATGAGATGGTGTAGGCTAATACGGAAGTTGCACCACAACATTCAAAGCAAGGTGCAACAACCATACACATTCCTTCAGAGAGCGGAAAAAGCGCAATGCGACCTAGCTTTCTAAAGCTGTGTTAAACCGCGAGCCCATAATATCCTGGTCTCTTGCATATTGCGCCCCGCCGTATCAGAATGGCGCTAGAAGATGCCCGCTCTGCCTACCATAGAGATTATTCATCTTGCAGGCCGATCAAAAATCTTTCTCAAACAAAAGATCTGAACTCATTTTCAAATATTGCCATAGAAGTAAATTCAAACTCAAAAATATGAATTAATGGAAACCGTCTACACAAGGAATCGATCTCGACCGCTTTCACCGGCTCAGTCTGGCTGACTGCCTGAAATTGTTCTATTGTTATTGTTTGTGCCATTTAGCATACGCTGTTTTACTAATCTATGCAGCCTTGCGAACATAGCTAGGCACTTTTGCAAATCAGTCCGCAAAACCGCAAATCCGCAAATTGCAGACTTCAGTTTGTTTTTGCGGATGTGCAAAATTGATTTTCTGCCGCAAACGTTTGCGAAATTGCGGTAAAAAACTGAAATTTGCCGCAAATTCGCAAAGCAATGGTCTGAAGTGAAAACTCCTTATAGATTTGTAAAAACTCCAGTTCTCAATATTTTTTCTACTGCTTCAAGCGTAAGTATTTTAAGCTTTTTGGCTTGACCTGAGGTGGCGCATGAGTTTGGCTTTCACTTGTAACCGTCTAATAAACTTCGATCAACAAGTTTTGTGGCAAAAACAACCGTCATTTAAGATTTGTCTATCGTAGAATGTTTGTCTTTGAGGGATGATTATCTCGCTTAAGGTATTGAGGTCAAATTATTTTAAAGGATGAATGAACCTTTACCATAGCCCGAAAAAGCGGTGTCCTACTCTAAGGTGCCATAATCATTGCTAGAGTTGTCATGCATCTATCAGTGAGGAGGAAGTTCTATCTCCGATACGGCCCAGGGGCGAATTAAGAGACCGCGGGGCCCGGGGCAAATAAGAGTGCAAAGGGTTACCATATTTTTTCGCCTAAAATCTAGTGCAAAGCAAAAAAGTCATCACGTCCGCAAATGTCCAATTTTCCGCGCAAAATCAAGTGTAAAGCAAAAAAAAAAAAAAATCAACACCTCCGCAGGCCGTAGTTTCAGCAGAAACTTCCCAAAATTTTCGTGTGAGCATGATTTGACATGTTTTCACTGTTCAAAATGCTGAAATGCGTGGGGCCCCCCAAAGCGCGGGGACGGGGCAACTGCCCAGTTTGCCCATTGCGTAATCTGGCCCTGATGCGGCTATCGCGTGGAAGTTGGGTGATATTTCATTCTGTAGTCCAGGAGGAACGTCTGTTTTTGGCTCTGTTTGACCTTGACTATAAAAGGGATTCAACTGGAGTGTGACGCAGCTATGCGTACCACAAAAGTTCTATTTTCCTCTGTACACAAAATTGAGGGTTAATTGTCCTGTTTAAGCCAATCAGATCGAAAGAGGAGTGTACCTTTGCCTGAGCGCGGTTGATGAGGATTTATTGTACGAAATACTGCTGTCCCACTTTACAACAACATTTTTCAGTTTGACTAAAATTTCTTAGCTTGTTGATGATAGAGAAGTAATTGAATGTTGATGAGTTGAAAAAATTTAATTTCTTAATTTTTGAAGGAACTAGAGCTCTTGTAACTACTATAGCCCCGGCCTTCTTATAATCGCTACCATGCATTGTTTTCTTGTTTTATCGTTTCAATTTTCTTAGTTGTTTCTTTCCTCTAACAAGCTTACAGCTTACAGCTCAGATGGCCGAGTGGTATAGAGCGTCTGCCTCTTCAGCTGTAGACTCGGGTTTGATTCCGAGTCGGGTCAAACCAATGACTTTAAAACTGCTATTCACAGCTTCCCTGCTTGACGCTCAGCATTAAAAGGACAGTATGGAGAACAAGCCGGCAAGTTTACTTGTTGTGCCGTTGGAAAAGGCACTTATCGGAATTCCCCCATCTTGATGTGGTAGACAGATGGCTGGCAACTCCTAAGCGAGCTTGTATAGCGCTTTGATCGCTTTCTCGTGATAGGAGGATAAATATATGCAGCTAACTAACTAATTAACTAACTAACTAACATCCCATTGTTAGGGTGCTTGTAAACTGTGAGCAAGTAGAATTGTAATACTTGGCTTTTCTAAAAAACATTTTTAAAGCATAAGCATATGAGCACCCTTTAATTCAAAACCTACTTTCATAAAGCTGGCGATTATATGCATAAAAGCTACGCCGACCACGCTTTTCTTATAATTGACTTTCATAAGCAGAGATGGGCACTCGCTACTTTAAAAGTACCGTAACGACAATATCGAGACGGATATTTTGCAAAAAAAGTATGGACGGTACCGATAACGGTACATATTTTAAAAAGTAACAACGATAAGGATACTCAGTGCTGATTTTCGATACTTATCAAACAAAAAAAAGATTGTTTTCTTTTTTTTCAACAAAATTACGCTAGTGAATAATATTGGATCCGAATGAGTGCTGTGCTTTTGCAAATTGATTTTGCATGAAACGCGTAGGGAAAATGTTGTGTTCTAGTAGCTCATTTCGTTTGATGAGAAAGTTTGTCTGAAATCCTAATGATTGCCATACTGCGTTGCACCACTGCAGCTAAAGTGGTGTATCACATAATTATTCAACCTTTGCAGGCCGTTAAATGTTTTAGCAAATTTTCAACAGTTTGCTTGCGAAGAGGCGCGTAACCAAAACTTTTTTAGGAGGGGCTGACTCAACCAAAAAAAGTAAAAACTAATTTTTCAGACATCAATGTTTTGGAGCATTTACAAATGTAAGCTATAAGTTATAGGGGAGACCGGGGTAAGTTAAAACAATTTTCATACTTAAGGATATAATTTGATAACAAGACGTACTGTAATATCGAGCCGGTTGAAGCGTTTAATGCAACCTAACTACGTTGGTATACTATGATCAAAAAATCTTGCGAAGACGAAGTCGCATCTAGGAGATAATGGATTTTTAAAAATGTGGTCATGTGTTACAACTTGCCCCGTATACTGGGGTAAGTTGTAACACCACCCGGGGTACATTGTAACGGTAATATTTTATCTATAGTTCAGCAAAATACTGAACAATCTTAATTCATCATACCTACCACTGATTAAATTCAATGCTGTCATACACAACACAGCGTGTGGTGGCTCATAATTTGAGATTTTTTTAATCATTTACGGAAACAAGGCATGAGAACATCATTTTTTTGCGTTCACGAAATTGAAATGTTTTAAAATAGGGCAGTGGCGTGGCAAGAAACTTTCAAGGGGGGAACTAGGAGCGGATCTGGAAAATTTTGGTAGGGGGATGCAATTTTGAATTAGGTTGAATGTTAAAACTAAATACAGAGATGTTAGGCGTTTGATCCGCAAAAATAGCGTAAATAAGCTTTTTGATAAAGAATGTTTCATATCAGGAGCCTATTCACAAATTTCTTCAGCGAGATGCACCACATTTCGACATTTTGTCAAGTGTAGTTTTTTCCGACAAGATTAATTTGAAGTAAATCGAAGAACAAAAAAAGCTCTGGGGGGTTCGGGGGCATGCTTCCCGGAAAATTTTCGTACTGCCATAGCCATGTTTGCGCTTTTTCAACAATGTTCAGGAAAATTTTGTTAAATTTTTTTGCCCTTCATTCTGAGTGCTTCTCCAAATATGATGCATTTTGTTCGCACATTGTTGATTTATGCTTGCTTAAGGCGTAAGGCTTATTGTTATCGAAGAGGATTGAAATTATGGAAAAATTGTATTCATGAAAAATATTTTTCAAAATGGCTGGTGGAGTGGTGGTGGGATGCATCCATTACCCATTGCACCTCCCCCTTGGATCCACTCCTGCGGTGGAGAACATAGCCTAAATTGCAAAAGTCATCAAAAGAGTATGGCATATTTTAGTCACTTGGAAACATTTTGCTCTTTTACTAAAAGGCAAAGTCAAAAACGGGAGCCATTGCATCAATTCCCCCCTAAATGCGTCCCTGAAATAGGACATTACGCCAGGAGGCCAGCTATTAAACTAAGTGCAACATTTTAAAAAGTAACTAGATAATTACCCTTAAACAGGCCTGAAATAAGAGCTTCCATTGTGTTACTACTTTCCCCACAAGAACTGTTACAACTTACCCCAATAGCGGGTAGGCTAAAAAAATCAAAAAATTGATCTTTGAAAGCAAAGCAATTTCATTGACCGTCACAACACAACTAACCTACACAACAAGGTATTCAGTAACGATACCGGTGTCGGTGTATGTCACCGGATCAGTCAATATGAAATAAAAGTTTAAATTTCAAAAATTTCACTTTTATGTGCCAAATTTTAATTTTCATTACCACGCCAGCAACTTTGCAGCCACAAAAACGAAACTTGCCGAATATCTTGCTTGTGGATCAAGTGGTAACCGGAAAAAATTGAATTAATTTTTTTCTTTTTTTTTTTAAATATTAGCGTCGTTACAACTTGCCCCTATTACTTGTAGCCCCGATCTCCCCTATATGTATATTTATTTTTGTCGGATTTTGATGAGAATAGGGCTATGACCTTGAATTTTCGTTGATTTTAAGATATTTCATCCGTAAAATTGGTTTAGGGCTAAGCAAAAATTGTGTTCACTTCAAGAAATTCTCCGCTCTTACTGTTAATAAGTTGTGCCGCGGTACTGCCCAACACTGTTAATAAGTTTGTTTCGTTTTGATTTGGATTCATGCACTCCTAGATAATCCAGCTTTTCTAGGACGTTGTTATATGAGGTAGTTGAGCCAGCAAGATGGTACACTGCTTGGTTCTCTGCTTCGCAGGGTTTTGACATCCCTAAAAACACCTTGCCAAATCTTCTGATTTTGTTCACGCTAGGCTTTATATATTCTAAGCGTCAAGCTGGGAATAATTTAGGAAAAAGTAAAAAAAAAAATAAATAATGCGGTTTAAGTTTGCGGAACTGTCCTGTGCATTTTGCGGTTGCGGAAGTTGAAAAATTATCGCAAATGTATCGCAAACTTGCGGATTGCGGACCACTTCTTGCAGTTTTGCGGAATTTGCGGTTGCGGATTTGAGTGTAAATTTGCGGTGCCCAACGCTGCTTGCGAATCATCTGTACTAAGTTGCTGACTGCAGTGACGTTGCGCTGCCGTGCAGAGCTTCAAGTCAAGCTGAATCAATATACAGTAAGTTTTTTCTGAGCGCTTTTTCGGTTTTAACCTTTGATTTTACTGTTTCTAAATTCTGTTTTTATAGTTTTGGCAACCCCCCCCCCGGAAAAGCCTTACGGCGAAACATCCTGTTGGGAGCTTTCAAAAATACTTTTTCTGGAAATTGAATGTGTTCTTTCTTTTACATAAATTGTATTTATTAATCTCTCTCCACAATGTTGCACCCAACAACCTGGTAAGTTTAGTTATTATGCTGTTTGGAAAGATGTGACGTAGAACCTGCATTTATATCCCTAAATTCGCTTCAATATGTGGAAAATTTATAGTTTTACAATAATTTTTTTTCGTTTTTTTGTTGTTGTTTTGTTTAACCAGTTGTAGTCTGCCTCCACGCTTAGAACTTAGCTCAATTAAATTAACTTAGTCAGTACCATGCTTACTACAATAATTTGCAAAGACGTTCTTCATGTGAATGCCCTACATGTGTGCCTCCGAACTGGTTGCAGTATTCATATTCCCATGTTGAATGTTTGCAACTACGTCAATGATGTGACGTCACCCGAACCCCGGGCCCTTCCAAGTTTTTGCGTAGGTGAAACCGTGTATCTGCTTTACGTTTCAATCGGCATTAAGTTTCACTTCACAGGTGAGTACACCTTTTGTATAATTCCGTTCGACTTGAAAGATGTCATTGAAACAAAATAAAGCTTCAAAATGTTCGTAAAAGCATAGAGTTCCGCTTTATGTTTATAACTGTAAAACATTTCAAGAGCCTCCCAGACCGCTATATCATTATAAAGCAATATTTCACGTAGGCCTATTTAAAAGGAGGTGAAACAAACAGAGGTGAAACAAAACGAAAACAACTGCTATAGGAAAGCTACACATTGAAATTCAAACGAAATAAACTATATGGCCGATCCGAAAAGCGATGATATTTCGGCAGATTATGAGAGTACGTATGCAGTAGTAGGTGCATGATGCTATTTTATTACTAAAACAAGCTTCATTCAAAGTATGAGAAGCTTGCTTTGCTGAAAAATCGAGAAAATTTTATATTGGAGTTGGAAGTTTCTTCTACTCTTCACGCAGTCACAGAACAGTGTAATGACATGAAATTAATTAATTTAAACTTTGGTTAATGGGCAGATATGTCGATTAAAAGAGATTTTTGGTGCTTTTTGTTTTTTTTATGAAAACTGATGATAGCATGAACTCTTTAGTACGTTAGTACAATTCGGGTTAGCATTTTTGATAAGGTTGACCAATGGTTAAACTAAACCTTTGTAGTTTTCTAATAATGGACGAAAACATAAAAATAAAGAAGCTAGTCCAGGGTGGTCCAAGGTTGACAGTGTCGAGGGCCAGATTATTTTTTGTATATTAATTCGCGGGCCACACACAGCAACATCAGCGCGAACAAATAATAAACAAAATATTGAGCACTTCTTTACGGTTTCTCTGTCTCTGAAACCTTTTCCATTTTTAGCCAGTATCAGAGAAACTTCGTAAGATGCCTTCTTGTCAGAAAGATTAGTTTTTCTGAAGTTGGTCATTAGCTTTTAGTATTTGCTTTTTAAGTCTTTTACAACTGCTATTCTAGCATATCCGTCGTATTGTTCATACTGACTCTTATGACGTGTTTCGTAATGCCATTTTAAGTTGTATTCTTTTGGCACTGACACAATTTGCAGACATGCCAGGCATTGTGGTTTACTCGTACCCTCAACAAATAAGTACTTTTCCTCCCATATTGAGTTAAAATGTCTACTTGGATTGGTTAACTTTCTTTTTACACTCATTTTTGCCAAATAATTGTAAATCTTAAAGTTGTAAACCACTGTAGAAACAAATGTAGGTTTTAGATTTCAACTGATTCTACTTTTCTGACTATCAAGAGTAAATTCACAACCTTACCGCTAGTATGACCCTGGATTGAATGATAATAGTGAAGTTGTTACCATGATTATGTTGCAACGTAACAATGCAAAGATTGTGACATTGAAACGAAACAATGCAAAAAACAATTAATGATCTTACAATTGTTGTAACGTCATAAATTGTTTTTTCGACTAGTTTTAATTTATACTGCTTCACGTGCGTTTTACTATCCTGCTGAAAATGAATCGAGCCTTAATCGAAATGTTCAAGCTCAAATTGTTTCTTATACCTTTGCTTAGACTTAGAGATTCAGGAAACCGTGTTGACTCCGGCTTTGTAACGTTGGAATGCGTGTAAACAGGAAAAGTAAGTAGATGACCAGCGAATCGTAAACTAAGCACAGCGGGGAGTTCGGTTCAAAAAGCAAAACTGCAAGCGTTGAGTCAAAATAAGTTCGTAGCGTTCCTTACCAATAATAAATGTGACTGATTGTACGTTGTAAGTCGGTAACTTGGATGTTATCATATTTCACAAGGACTTTCTCGCAGTTTCTCCAGAATTTTTGCAAAATCTTCCGCGGGCCAAAGAAAATGCTGCCGCGGGCCACTAGTGGCCCGCGGGCCTGGGTTTGGACCACCCTGAGCTAGTCAATTTAAGCATTTGGCTATCATTCGACAGAAATTTATCAATGGTGGATTGGCGAATTATCAGTGAATGCAACGTCTCAATTGGCATTGTTACGTCACAGTATCCTTACTTGACGTTAAAAATATTTTTTACTACGAAAATCGGCTGTTTTTTTTTCAAAGCTCAATATCTCAAAAAGCAGATGGAATTTTTTTGTCAAAATGGTTGCATTTTGTAGAGACAAAAAATTCTTTCATCTTACACCAAAAACATGAAAATTTTCAATTTTTGTCGCACCGCCTCTTTAAATGTGATGAAAAATGTGATAAAAAATCTTCACAAAAATTTCAAAGATTCAGGCATTTCATTGACAATTATAAATAAATGTCGGCTCTTGGCATCCAAGCAACATTGCGAAGGGTAAGACAATCAATCCACCAAGTCGTGTTAAGTTTAAATCTAAACCTAGGCAGAAGTATTCTTTGTTAACAGTGAGATCGAACAATACACATAAAAAATTAAACAAAACATGAAAGCCAAGGCATTCGACTTCAAAACAAACTTATTATAAGCTTTACGTTCAACCCTTTTGGGAGAAACTTTAATAAAAGCGGGGCCGTAGCCAGCTCTTAATACATTTTGAAAGGGCTTAATATATTTTAGGGTAGGAGCTGACAATCATCTCTTTTATTGTTTTTCAAACCTTAACAAGCAATTTCAGTCAAAAATAAGTTTACGCAGAAAGAACTTAAATGCGGATACAAAAACACGCAGGTGAAGAATTGCGCCGTTGAACTGGTATACATTTTCGAAATTTGAAAGGCAATCAGTGTTAATCACGACCAAGCTTTTGCTTTAAACTTTAGCTGCCTTAAACGTTTATAGTTAGCCTACACTCACTACGGTAAACCCTCAAATCAAAGTTGAGCTTCAAAGCAAATCAAAGAATCATTAAGTAATAAATTAATAATTGGCTTTCGTTTCATTTTTCTAGATTCGAAAATGGCCCTTGATTTCATTATCTGGCAATAATAGCGGCTGTTGCTTAATTGTCTATTGTCTACGAAGTTCGTAAATCCGTAGACCTGGCTAAAAACAAGAAAGTAGCCTCTTGGCCCAGAGCCCAATCAGAACAGCTTAAGCGGCCTTCTTGAAAAAACTTTGTTGGGTTTATTTTTGTTGTTAAACATCATTTTGACGCAAAGTTGTTTTGGGAGAGCTTAATCTTTGATAGCCCCCCGTAGCTACGGTTCCGAATAAAAATATTAATACCTGCAAATAAGTTAAGGTTAGACTTTTGCGAAGTCTTTTGAGTTCGGTACTCTTTTAGATTACGGGTATGCATGTGAATTTTCACTTTTTTTATGCTAAATTAAAAAATGACCAATTGACCATTGACCAAACAGTTTCATCATGCAGAAAACAACATTGCATAGAACTTTGAAATTTAGGCTGTAGAAGGATACGGCATAGAAGGGTGTCAGATGATAAGAGAGAATAGAGGACCAGGTTTTCATTGAAAGTTGTAACTAAGTTTATTCACACTTATTCCGCATAAAATGTTTTGGTTATGGGGTTTGGGTGAGATAAAGAAGCCTCCCACCAAAGAGCAGGCCAAAATTTAATGAAACTGAGTACAAGCATAAACTACCTTCTACATCGCAATTATTTAAAGCACACTGTATTTGTAGGCCATCGCAGCAAATTGGAAGTAGCCAACCACATCAAACGACTGTGCAAGAAAAACCTAAACGGATTTTGGGAGGAAATTAGCCCTTTAAAAACATGGAGTTTGTTCGTCGAGTTGTCAGAATGCATTGGTCGTGAAAATAAAAAATCAGAATCGATTGAATTTTTCCGTAGCTTTGTCCACCAAGCGGTGTTGCTAAACGCAGCTTTAGTACGAATAAATGATGATGGCGAAAAGAATCAAATCAAAAATAAAATCAACGATCTCGCCGATCAAATCGTGTCGAATCTTGCTTCGCTTAATCGTACTGAACCCCAACATCATGATATCATAGAAACAACCAAAGCAATGAAAATTCATCTTACTAATATGAGGAAACAAGCTGTTACATCTGTAAAAAACATTCCTGACTGCTCCAGTCAATCATCTGAAGAGAGCAAAGTTCGAATCATAGAAAACATCATGAAACAAATTACAAACGACTACAACCATTTAATGAAGAGTATATCAGAAGAGTGTGTGAAAATGCTTGGTGATCCACACTGTCAATTTGCACATTTAGCAATGGGATCACTTAGCCGAGGAGTGGTGACGCCTTATTCGGATTTTGAAAATGGAATTGTATTCGAGGACACTGACGAAGAAAATGATTTAAAATACCGCCAATGTTATTTTCGTTCATATGCAGTTCTTTTCGAGATGATTGTGGTAGGATTTGGCGAAGCTCCCATACGACTAGCTGGAATCGATTGCCTAAATGACTTTTCAACCTCAAATGATAGGGAGAAAGATTGGTTTTGGGACGCTTTCACGACAAGTGGTATTCAGTTTGACAGTCATATGCCGTTTGCGAGCAAAACTCCGTTGGCACGCTCGCCAACAGAAAAGAAGCCATCAACTATAGAACTAATTGGAAGGAAATCAGACATTTTGGAATATCTCAAGCAAAATCGAGCCTTGAAGGAAGGTTACCACCTGGCAGAGATGCTGGCTGCAACAAGCTACGTATCTGGAGATGTTGAATTTTTCAATCAATACGCTAGAGATGCTTCAGTTGAAATGAAGAAAACGTTTCAATCAAAAGAAAGTTTTGAAGCTATGGTCCATGAGTATAAGAGAAACTTACATGAGTTTTCTATAGACAAGGAAATCAAAAGATACAGTTCATCTCTTAATGTGAAAAAGTCTTTGTACAGACTTTTTTACGTTTTTCTGGTGCATCTGGAGAGGCTGACTGATGTCGAAAATCATTGCAATTCATCACGCTACACCATTGATCATTGGTTGGAATTAAATGATGGAATCAACAAGAAAGCGGCTCATAATCTTCTGTATGCATTTTCATTGGTGAATGAAGCCAGGTTGAAGCTCTACTTACAAAGAACGGAAAACGCAGATGTTGTAGCTGGGACGATGTATCTTTTGAATCCAAAAGCATCAACAAGTGTTTTTAGTTTACTCAACAAGGAAGATGTTGTAAATGCGTTTGCCATTGGATTGTCTTGGAATTCTGCTCTAATGGAAATTTTGCCCAATATTCGGAAAGAAACCGACATTTCAACCATAAAAAGCTACGTATTAATCAGTCTGAATACACATTTGCAGCAGCGGCATAACTTCTTCCAACGAGGACTGATTTTAAAACACTTTCAAAATTACGAAAACGCTTTGGAAGCATTTCGCAAGTGTTTAAACGAAAACGACGATAAGTCAATTAAAGTAAAAGTGCATAACAGCATAGGCCAATGCCACTTTGGTGCCTTGCAATTTTCCAAAGCATCTAAAGAATATGAATCTTCTCTTTCCATCATACAATCAATGCCTGAAGACATAAAGCAAATTCGTCTCTTGGCAGAAGTGCAAGACTGGATAGGACAGTGCTACGCAGAAATACAACCACGCGATGTACCATGGACCTTTGTATTTGCAGAAAAGAACCTGAACGAATCGATGGACAAATGGATACATCTGCGATCCGAGTTTCCTGAAGACTTATCTTACACTAAAGGTCTGGCCGATGTTTTAGATTCAAAAGGTTGGATGTATTATCGAAAAAAGGATTTCGAAAATTCTCTGGCCTCATACCTGGAAGCAGCAAAGCTTTTTGATGAGTTGGAATCATCATCAAATGAAAAGCTTGGGCTTAAGGATGAAATTGTCAATGTTCAGAATGGAATTGCATTATGTTATCATGAACTTAAAAGGTTAGCTAATAGAAATTGGGTATCTGCTCGTCGTAGTTTTTAAACCAACCTTACTGTTTATGCTAGAGTATATTATAGGAGCGATAGGAGCGGAATGCATCGTGAAGCAAATGATCCCGCATTGAACGTGAGCATCGCTTCCGAACAAATTTCCATTCTCTGTACAAAACGCGGAACACTGAAACGAAAATAGATCTTCAATATGTTTCCAACTAAATGTCTTTTTAGATACAAAGAAGCAATAGCACAGATGAAAATCGTCATTGATCAGAGAATAAGGGTGTTTGGAGCTGACGTAAGATATCATAAATCAAGTTTTTATAAATTTTATCTCGTTATAAAGTACAGCAGTGTTTATCACAATGCAACGGATGCTACTATTAAGTAATGAAACGTCGTCATGCAAACCCACTAAGGATAACAGATGGTCGTCAAAAACTGATACTGAAACTAATTTATTCGCGAGTAGGCCTACGTACGCAAAAAGCAACAACACATAAAAAAAATGAGAGTTTACTACTCGCAAGGAGACTGCGAATGACCGGTCAAAGTCTTCGAGTCAAGCAGCTACCAATAAAAGACGCTGGGATGCAGCGTCAGTGGTGTTAGATTTGCTTATTCTGATGTTTTGGATAGTAAGTATCATAAGATTAGGAGCTTAGTGGGGTAATAATTGTTTTTTCATGCAGGGACTATCGACATTCGACATACATGGGTGCAGCTGGACAGAATGTTGAGAAACGCATTTTAGATTCTCTGCTTCTACAGAGTTTCAATAATAGTTTTTCTGCTTTTAAAATAAAATGTGGGTTTAATGTTTTTCTCTCCAGTCTTTTACGCGGGTTATGACAATGCTTTGACATATAACCCAGTATTAGACGAAAGTAGTCAAACTTTCAAAAAATGTTGAATTTGACAGCTTCTAAACTCAAAAAATGTTTGCACGAATGACCATAAAAATGAATTTTTTCAGGCGGCAGTGTTAATGATTTCGTTCACAAAACGAAAAATTGGGCAATGCTATATGGAGCTAGAAGATTTTGAAGAAGCAGTAGAATCATATCGTGAGTCGCTGCGAATAAGAGAGGCATCAGTTGGATCTGAAAACGAGAAAATCAGCAGCTATGGATACACTACAAGTAAGCGATTTACCTAAAAGACGGTATTAAAAAGTAAAATAACAAAGCCGGTTTTAGGGCGATTTGACCAATTTTATCAAATTGGGCCCCGCACCTTGAAGGTGCCCCGCGCTAGTAGGGTTCCGTTGCTGTATTATGAAGCACAAAATGGAGGAAGGTACCATAAGTTGAACCAGTGCTTAATATAGACCATATCCGAATTCCGATGTCTCCTAAATTAGATAAAAAAATATCGGCCACTCGGTAGCTTATATAACTAAGCATAGGTAAAGAAAAAATTTACGCAGTTGTTTGATCGCGTAAGTTTGCTGTTTGCAAGAAAATACCTGTACATAGTTTTAGGGGGGTATTTTATTTTCAGTTGCAGCTTTTTAGCATCTATTTAAGGAAACATGTTCTCCACTAACAGTTATTGTCGAACATACTCCGCTTAATGAAACCAAAAGCTTTGAGAAACCTTCAAGATTTGTGGTAACAAAGACAAAAGTGCAGTATTAATTAATTTTCGTATCATGCAGTGGCGTTTGGAAGTAGGCTACTTAGAGTAATAGGGGCTGAAATCTACATTGCCACACCAACATCAGCTTATTTTTGGGTAAGGGGCTTCTCACTCCTTGATCCCCCCCCCCCCTTCTAATTATCGCAGCAAGAAACAACGGGCAATACAATTTATTTCAGTAGCAATGGAAGTCGCTTGAAGCAAGGGCGTATCCAAAAGTTTCCTCAGTGGGACGCCAAATTTTTGAGACCAACTTTTTAGACGCGATTTCTTTCGGCGTGTGGTAACAGGAAAGGTAATTTTAGGTAAAATGAGGAATAAAACGGTTCTAAGTCGGGAGGGCATGCTTCCTCGAAAATTTTTTCAAAATTTAGATACTGCAATTACAATTTTGGTGCTTTTTAAAACACTTGAAAGCAATTTTTTGTTAAATTTTTTCACAAATCTCGCTATGAGTTATTGTTGAACTGCAATGGAGTTTAGTCAAAAACTTTGAAAAGGAGGGGTGCTGAAATATACCTAGAGGGGCACCAGCCCCCAACTTCAACGCCCTTGATAATATGGATCACCTGTCGTTACCTAATTTGGACCAGTAGCCTACGTAGTTAAATTTAATACACTATGGCATAGTCTGGTTTTTTAGTCCGACAATCGGTGTATTTTAGAAATTGCAATGTTATGTAGTAAAAAGTAACTTCTATAATTGCGCAAGCATGGTTTTTACTAGTCTAGAGTAGAGAGCTAACATTAGCCATAGCTAAAGATTTTGACTTTGAATGATTGTTAATAAAAAAGCTAGAAAAGTCTTTTTCTGAAAAAGTGTAAGGTATTGCATGATTTGTTTTTCATGATATTAAAAGCAAAACAATAAAGGCATCCATTCCACCTTATTAATTTTTTTATAGCAAGTATTAAATGTCTATTTGTTGGTTTGTATGTATTTTGTTTATGAAATACATACACCATACATTTTACTATGAAGAGTAGGAGCCCTGCCATCAAATTTCTAATTGGGCCCCGCAGTTCCTAGCACCGGCCCTGGCCAATAACCTCATATCTGCTTTATACAGTAGCAGCTTCAAAGCCTCATAAACATAAAAATGCAATTGCATGACATTGCTCAAGCCTCAACCATAACCAACACATGATAACATTAACATTGCTGTGAAGGTAAAAACATTGCATCGCAGGTTATATTCGGCCAAGCTAATGTTACGTATAGTCGAGCATAATAAGCCCTTTTTTTCACGGTATGAGAGAACTATTCAAACTGGCAAAGCGACTGCCGGTACACGAATATTAAGTTGCAACTTGTATGCGAAGCTTTTAAAAACGTAGACAGAGCACGAGTCACACATCATGAGCAATGAGCATGCATCGTCTTGCGGATTGTGATTAATTTTTGCAACGCGATTCGGTGTTTTCGGTGGCCTACAAATTGGCTTCAATCAAAGGCATACTACTAAAGCGTTCTTTGAAATGCATTTACATATTACTTTACTTTTGACTGAATATTTTGATCATCCTGTTAAACAAGATACACAAGCTGCGCGGTGAACCATATAAAATGGTAGTAAAGTAAAGTGATACAAACGGATTGTTACAGCCACTAAGTTTTTTGGTCATTGTTTATTCAAATTAGTGCACCGTAATTGGTTGAAGTTAGTCAGCCTACACCAGAGGTCACCAAACTACGGCCCGCGAAGTGATTTCATCCGGCCCGCCACGCTGGCAGACGAGCAAAAGAAATAACAGCGGCCCTGAACTGCTAAGTAAAAAATTCCCATACATTTTGGACTGCCGTTGTTGTAGAGCTACACGCAACCTTTTACTGATTCTTATTATGACATCACAAACTTAAAAACGCCATTGTTGTTAAAAACGTTTGGTTGTAAACCTTCTGAGATGCCAATTGACCTGCAATTAGAACTTATTGATTTGCAAGCTAACGAAGTATTGAAAGAGAAACACCAAGAAGAACAGCTTGTGGAATTTTACCGCTCTTTACCTGACAATGTGTTTCCAAACCTGAAGAAATTCCCTGCTAAGATGGCATCAATGTATAGGACGACTTATATTTGCGAGCAAACTTTCTCAAAGATGAAGTATGTGAAGTAGGAACACCGTACGAGACTGATCGATGACCACTTGAAGGCTATTCTTATGGTTGGGTGCTGCACCTCCAAGCCAAACGTTGATGATCTTATGAGAGAAAAAGGACAATTTCATAAACCCCATTAGTTCTGACAATTTCGCAATTTCAGCTTACATAGCTGGTGTTACATATCTTTTGTAGTTATTTTTTTCGTAACTTACCGGTAGTTCTTTTTTTTCTTTCGCAATTTATTAGGCTACCACAACCTTTTGGTTTTCATCACAACTTTGCTTTTCCACCGCTGACTTTGTTATTTATTGCGTTTAATGCATGCCGATGGAGAATATAAATAATTGTATATTTTTTCGCAATTTGCATCCGGCCCGCAGCCGTTAATCTCGCAGCAAAAAGTTTGGTGATCTCTGGCCCACACCATAGCGTAACAAATGGCGTTAAAATATATCTTGTAATGAACTTTGAAAGTACTGCTAGCAGCTGCGCTGTGAATTAGAGTCATTCAACCAGAAAAAGCAAAGTTATAGCAGATTAATTGCACATTTCGCCCATGGAGATACTTCATGAAAAAAAAATTTTATATACAAATCTTGGCCACACAGCACAGAAGCTCAATATTTACTTAGAAATAAAAGTTATCTTATTAGTAGGCTACAATAAATGCTTAAATTTTAGAAGAATTGGCGGATTGTTATCTGCGCATGAACGATCTTCGAAAAGCAATGGAAACCAGCAAAACTTCGTTCCTGCACGGACTTGCGGTGTTCGATGCGCCTGCGGGACCAAGGATTATGGGAAATGCTATTGAGTTAATATCGAAAATCGTGGAAAAGTTTCATACTTCAAAAGGTAAATAGCGCAACAACTATTGTGTATTGACACTTTTTCGAAAAATCATCATCTTTAGAGCTTGCACAAAGAAACTGCAGGTTAGAGATGGCACGAGCTGACTTTTTTGCAACCCGGACCGCCCATGACCCGGAACCTCTTGCCCAGTAGCGGTAACCGACCGAGCAACTCATCCCAAAAATAGAGCCCGGCCCGCTCAAAGCCATTCTTTTATGAACGTTCAACCACATTTAACAGAAAAACGAAAGTTGAAAGGGATTTCGAAAATTGGTAGCGGCTCGTTAGCGGCCCAGTTAAAAAGAAAAGATAGAACTGGGCCGTTAGCGGACCACTAAAAAGACCGGTTAACGGCTCGTCAGCGGGTCTTAGCGGCCCATGCCATCTCTACTGCAGGTCTATTTTGTATTGAGCTGTTTTCACATGTTATGCTCTTAAGATTATCAAGCTATGAATACCGTAATTAAAATTTTTAGTTTAAATCGTTCAGTTTTTATGCGGTTTTGCTTTACTGCTATCCGTTTCTACTTGCATAATTAATATTGAAACTGTAATTACAAGAAGTCTCGGATACGGATCTTTCCGATTTTCTTCAGTCGAAGATCATTGAAATGCGGGAAGAACTTGGCAACCCTGTTCTCGACAAGCGTCTTGAAAAAGAACGAAAGATATTGGACAGCATTAAAGTATGAAAACAAAAATATTGTTACGTCCAAATAGTTCATTCATTGTTCAATTGTGACGCTTTACGCATGTACGTCATAATCGTGATTACTTGCTTCGCACTCGCTTTGCTTTTGGATTTATCGTTTAATTGAGCGCAGCAGTTAGTCTATCGTAATTTTCCCCAGTAGGCCTACTTCATAATTAGTAGTGAGTATTAGTTGGAGGGTGTTGTTTATTATTACGGTAACGTTGAACATTGCTTATGTTTAGGGTTGTCTATCTGCGGCCGTAGTCAATCACCGCAGAAATTGCTATTGCATTCTATTTGAGTAAGCTGATTTCATGTAAATTAATGTCTGTAAATAATAATTTGAATTGAACTCTGGATTGGAAGTCCACTACTGATAGAAAGCTAATCTCTGTTACAGGGGCGGATCCAGAAAATTTTGGTGGGGGGATGCAGTTTTGAATTGGGTTGAATGTTAACTGAATGTAAAGATGTTAAACCCGAAAAAGAGCGTAAATAAGCCCTTTTTAGAAAATGTGTCCATGTGAGGGGACTATGGTAGTATATTCAGAACTTCTTAGCTCCAAACTTTTGCATTTTAAAGCGTATTTTTTCTGGCAAAGTTTAATTTGAAGCAAATAGGGAAACAAAAATAATTCTTCGGGGTCCGGAGGCATGTTCCCCCGGAAAATTTTTGAAAATTTACGTCTTGTAATGGGCATTTTAGCGCATTTCGAACAATTTGTAACGCAAATTTTGTTCTTTTGCCCCCAATTAGTCTTTCGCCAAATGTATTGAATTTTACAAAGCACTTAGTGCTAAAAACATCACTGGGTTTAACATTATTGTTTAATATTTAATTAAATTAATCAAATTTTCGGCGATTCCATAACGCCCTCTTCAGGATCTACAATGAATTAGTAATTATTGAAAAACTACACTGCAAACATTGGCTGCAAAGAAAATACAAAATACGGTACTAATAAGTGCTGAAACTTTCTTAGCTCTTGCCTAGCTTTCTCATTTTTCAGTAAATTTCAAATTACGGTACGACAATTACATTCAGTGTAATTATGAGTAATTGTCTTACCGTAATTTACTGAAAAATGAGAAAGCTAGGCAAGAGCTAAGACAGTTTCAGCACTTATTAGTACCGTATTTTGCAATATTCTTGCAGCCAATGTTTGCAGTGTAGTTTTTCAATAATTACTGATTCATTGTAGATCCTGAAGAGGGCGTTATGGAATCGCCGAAAACTTTTGATTAATTTAGTTAAATATTAAACAATAATGTTAAACCCTGGGTGTTTTAGCACTATTGCATTGTTTGTAAAAAGCACTTCTCCACCGAAATTATGCAGTATATTGCATTTTGTTCGCACATTTTCGATTTATGCGTGGCTAAAGGTCTGTTTGCACCAAATGCGATTTTAATCCGATTTGCTGTGCGAAATTTCATCCATTTTTTGACGTAAGAAGTTGGTGGAAATTTCTTCCACACAACTCGAAACCCCAAGAGTTTTGCTTTTTATGGGATATTTTGTGAAGCACCTTACGATTGTTCTCTAAAATGCCGTGTAAAGTGACGTAATTTTACGTCGTAACTTCGAACTGTTTCGTGGCCTACGTCATTTTACGTACGAAAAGCCGCATCGCATTCTGTGTAAACACTCCTTAAACAGTGCTGGAGTTGTAAAAACACTGATGAGGGGATGGTGTAAGTCAGCGGTGGGCAAGCCAAGGAACGCACTGATTGGAAAAGCAAAGTACAGTAATAAAGGTCATCACGACCGCAGATGTCCTATTTTCCACTAGAAATCAAGTGAGAAGAAAAAAAAGGATGTCATATTCACAAATGTCCTATATTTCACGCAATATCAGTAAGGAACAAGGTTTATATTTCTTGTAAGTGCCCGCGGGCCGTATGAAATGATGTCACCGTAGTTTGCCCACCCCTGGTGTAAGCTTTTCACGCAGAAGCAAAGGAGGGATGGTCATTATTTATAGGGGATGGTTTACGCTAAAATGTTTTATGGGGGAATGGCATCCTCCCGCATCCCCCCTCAACTCGAGTACTGACCTTAAGGCGTAAGAATTATTGTTGAATCGAAGAGGTTCGAAATTATGGAAAATTTTGTTCATCAAAAACATTGTTGAAATTGGCTGATGGGAGGGGGGGATGCATCCCCTACATCTCCCCCCCTGGATCCGCCACTGCTCTGTTAGGTCGCAGGAGGCAGCCTTTAGCTGCCCGTAGGTACTGGATCCTACAAATGTAATTTGTTTCTACTGCAAACTGTGTATTTACTTTTTCCTAAGATTCACCACATTACAATACGTTGACACTGGGACCTGTGATGCAACTCGGGTATTGTCAGTTTTGTCACCCTACTGAACTGTAATGAAAAACTATTTAAACTAGACATTCATTCATATGTCTTTCTCAATGGGCACAGTTTTGAAGATTTTCAAAATGTTACAACCCCTTAATTGGTGTCACATATAAGTAAGTTTAGAACGCCCCTTCCTAGTGATGCCATCATTATCCTATTTCACTATGCTAGGCTCATTATTTCGATTGTAGAATCAACTATCGAAAAAGCATTGTTCATATACTCCGATCTTGCGTTTGCTTTATCACAATTTTGCTTTAACCCATGCCCAAGAACATGGGCGGCGGAACCGGGGGGACGCATTCCCCTAGAAGATTTCCAGAGGGGGACAAGGGGGACTCTTTTTAGGTGAAAAAACGTCTTGCTTTAATCAGTATCCTACAATGTTGGCCTATATAGCCAATGCTGATTAAAAAATAACTCAGTTATCGAGCAAGTAGATTGTTATTTTACGTGGAATAATGGACGATTGTACAATGTACAATCGCATGTTGTAGTCACTATTCATTTTGATTACCTGTTCATGATGGTACAATCGTCCATTCCGCCGGTCTTCCTATTCTTAAAAAATAGACATTTGGATTTTGGAAGTAGATCAGTCCCTTCATAGTGTGGCAACTGATTTAAGCTAGAGAGATCCAGCAGGGGGAGATGTGGGATATGCATTCCCCACCACCACCAGCCACTTTGCAACAATGTTTTTGATAAATACAATGTTTCCTCGATTTCGAACCTCTTCGATAAAAATAATCCTTACGCCTAGCAAGCATAAATCGAAATGTGCGAACAAAATGCATCATATTTGGTGCAGGGCTTAAAATTAGGGGTAAAAAATTTAAACAAAAATTTTCCTTAGAAATGGTACGAAAAACACTAAAATGGCAGTTACGCGACGGAAATTTTCAAAAAAAATTTGAATACGCCCCCTGCATAGAACATTTTCAAAAAGCTTATTTACGCCCTTTTCCGGGTCTAAACGTCTGACATCTTTGCGTTTAGTTAACATTCAACCCAATTTAAAACCGCATACCCCACCAAAGTTTTCTAAGTCCGCTCTTGAAGATGAGAGGTCAAAATTTTCGATCGTCAATAGGTCGTTTCAATAAAAATCAGTGTAAAACAATCAAAAACTTTAGCAAGCTGAGCTAGCTAGCAACGGGATGCAGGCTATCGCTTCGCCTTGTAAGCACATGTTTCGTCCGTAGATCGTTTAACAAATTTGTCAACTGCTTGTGAGATTGTGTTGTTAAACTCTTTGTTGTAAGAACATGATGCAAATTTTCGATAAGATCTTGCTCTCATTTGTTTTACCAGTTTTGTACGTTTTGTCAGTAAATTTAGCATCTAAGTCATTATGATTTTCAATTTTTTGTTTGAGAGAATCTCCACAGATCTTTCCACAAGGGCTCACTGCTGCAAAAAAAAAAAAAACGCAATATCTCAGATATTCCTGGATCCGCCTATGATGCCGTTCTTTCCTGGTAAAATTTCGTTCCGCCGCCCCTGCCGAAGAATATTAATCTTACTCTCGCCTGTCACTTAATACATATTTACAAAAATATTGCCTCTGCTTTGATGTTACCACTGCATAGGCCTACCTTTGATGCGGTATGTAGATCCTTTCATATACTGCATCCTTTATGACTTCGTTGCACTTTTTCTGCACTGTATTTTAGCTTACCTGAATTGCAACACTGTTCGCTACAGCTGAGTTCTACACCTATAGGGGCAGATCTATTGAGATGCAATCGACCTACCATATTTTTGAACAACATATGTTGGCATAATGGTGTCATTTGAGACGTGTAACGTCATCTATTTTTACTTGCCTTAAAAACTGTGAAACAAAGAACTCGCCTTGCCTGAACAGAAATTCTGGAGCCATTACTGGCTGTACCTTGCAGCCTACTGCCACTGTTTTTAACAAAATTCCCACTTGCATGTTTCAACTAGGAGTATTGTTTTGTCGGTTTGTTTTTTTGCTTTTCTTGCACCGTTTTAGCGGCTTTCTTGTTGTATTAATATTGTGTGAACGATGCGGAAATAACACAACACTTCTAAATTTGCTTGGTTTTTCCGAAGGTCTGACTGCCACAGACTGAAGCTCCGTATTTACAGTATTTGTACAGTTAACAGTGGACAAGCTTCAAAATTTGATGCCTGAGTTAGGATAAGGGTATACAACTTGCTACCAATGCTAGCCTTCGTTTCTAGATGGCAGTCTAATCACGATCAGAGGTGGTCATTGACTAGGGGGGCCCCGAGCAAGACAGTGAAAATGGGCCCCCCTGCACAACACAACGCAACATGTTTTTGCAACTAGGACCACTGGACCACACGAAGTATGAATTATGTATAGTGGTTATTTGTACGGGCTCATACAAATTAACCCTTTGTTTCTTTTATGCTCTTCCTGGTTTCACAAAGCGTGACGAAGTAATAAAATAAACCAAAAAACAAAAGTTACGGGTCCGTAAAAATAGCCACTTCCCTAAATTATGAGATCAACACACTTACCAACAAATTTTACAACTGATGGTAAATCCTAAAATGAGGTAAATATGTGAACTACCCACCAAAGAAAAGTTTTAAGATATGGAAGATATATTGCTGAAATGCTGGCAACGCCTTAGGGTTTTATAAGGAAGAATGACAACATCATGTTTTACGAAACTTTTTAATCTACGCATTATGTCAACTCTTCCTACCGGCTACCACTAAGTAGAAACAGTGCCATTACGCCATAGCAGCTGGCTGTACATTGTGTACAATATAAGTTTCTAGATAAAAAGTAAATAAACCTGAGCTGAAAGAAATTCATAAATAAGCACCACTGAAAGCTGCACTGTTACATAATTGTTGTCTGCGAAACACTGAGAAAGATATGCCACAAACACTAGTTGCTTGGTGGCACTAAGCACTCAGACGTTAAAACTACATAGCATGCAAAACAATTCAACTTACATCAGCATACCAAATTCTGCTCACTGATATTTCGGTAGCTAGCAACTTGTATGCAGTCAATCACTAGTGACAACACAACTATTACTCCGCTCAAATTAATTCTCATCAAAGTAGATCTTAAACATTGTAATAGCTTGCAAATTGCGTAATATTTTAGCTCACAGCAGTAGTTCAGCAATCAGTACACCAAACTGTGCACGAATACTACTGTAAGTAGGAAGCACATTATAAGCAGTCAATCACTACTATTGAAGGCGGTTTCCAGTAACTTCGCCATAGAAACTTCGTCACATGGTAACTTCGCCACACTTTGAAAAGGTGAGGGGAGATGTGGGGATAGTAAGAAAATGTGTTGGGGCGTGGGAGGAAGAAGGGAAGATGTAGGAAGAGGTATGAGAGGAGGTGTAGGAAAGGGTGTTGGGGTGTGGGGAAGGTAAGGGGAGATGTAGGGAAAGGTGAGGTGAGGGAAGAGATGTGGGGAAGTGTATGAGGAAGTGTGTTGGGGCCCCACACCTTAAAACACTTCCCTACACCTCTCCCCACATCCTTTTCCCACACGCCAACACACTTCTCCACTCACCCCATGCACTCTCCCACATCCCTCCCCACACTTCTCCACTCCCGACTCATGTTTCCTTATCTCCCAACACGCTTCCCTACACCTCCCCCTACACATCAACACACTTCCCCACTCACCTTATGGACTCTCCCACACCTCTCCCCACATCTTACCCCACAGTTTCGATTATGTGGCGAAGTTATCATGTGACGATGTTACCCTAATAAATTTACCCGGAAAAGCCCGTTAAAGTTGTTTACGACAACCGCGGATTTAAGGTCTTGTTTCGGTGTAGACAATGTAAATTTTCGATGTACGAAAGTGTGGCGAAGTTACCAAGTGGCGAAGTTACCATGTGGCGAAGTTACTGGCAACGTTAAAGGCAGGTGCTCAATCATTGGTATGCAATTGATTAGAAACATTCTTGCTATTTTGCAGTTCCAAGTCAAACCCATTGCACTGAAGACTTAACTTCCACTTTAGTAGGGTACCTGGGTGCAGTAGTTTGCAAGTTGCAAACCAAAAACCGATCAGATGGCCGAGTGGTACAGAGTGTCTGCTTCTGGATCGGTAGACTTGGGGTTCGATTCCGAGTCGGGTCAAACCAATGACTTCAAAACTGCTATTCACAGCTTCCCTGCTTGACGTTCAGCATTTAAGGGAAAGTGTGGAGAAAGCCGGCAAGTTTACTTGTTGTGCCGTTGGGAAAGGCACTTAACGGAATTCCCCCATCTTAGTGTGGTACACAGATGGCCGGCAACTCCTAAGCGAGCTCGTACAGCGCTTTGTCGCTTTCTCGTAATAGGAGGATAAATATGCTAACAATAATAAACTTACGGTAATATTAGAAAACTTAACGTAACTTGGTAATAATTATAATATTTGTATGAGCAAATCAAAATGCTTCTGTGATGTCACCTAGAATAAAATGTAATGATGATGTTTAGGCAAAAATATTTCTTAGTCTATAGATGAAATGGCAAAATTGCCAACCAGAGAATCATAAAAAAATTGGAATTTTAAAACCAAATTCACTCCAAAAGTACAAAAAACAGGTTGATAATTTTCACATTTTTGGATATGTGAAAACTAGTGACCGATATTACACAAAAATGCAAAAATTATTTCTGAGAAACGTTGGCTATTTTTTTAGTTGTGTCAGAAACTTAGCCTTTGACTGTGATTACACTGCATTAATTTACTCCACAAAGATGTTTTGGACAGTTCTAATGTGAAAAAATGAATTTCTGGACCCCAAACATGTTGAAATTGACATTTGTTCGATCATTTTATAACCAGAAATAAAGATATTCAACAAAATCACTAAGTGTGATCAGTGCTCACAAACGTAAACTCCCTCAAGTGGCTGAAATTTCAAATTGCAATAACTCGAAAGCCCGTAAAAATTTTTTCATTTTTTTTGATCTTCTTGTCACTTGAAGCTTTATATTCTATTATCATATCTTCATCAATTCAAGTCAATTTTTTCCACCAAGTGGCAACACATAAACGAATTAATGTAGCTGTAGGTGTACAAGTGGAACCACTTAGTGAGGAGACAGCGAAAAAACCATACGGTCACCTAGTCTGCTGCCATCTCACCAGCACGGCTTCAGTCTTACATATGTGCACAACACCGTAAAACAAGAAAACAAAACCACAAAAAAAAAACTAAAAACAACAATTTGTTGCTTAATAAGTTAAGCAAAAAAAAAAAAAAAATCAATTGTTTAACCTAATATCAGAATATGCAGTATGTGAATAGTTCAGCTCATTAATGTTCACTCAGTGTAATTTAATAATGTAATCAATTGATTGGTTTGTATTGTTCCAGCAAATAATTAACATACAGTTTTTTAAACTTAACTGTTGATAAAGATTTGATGCTCTGTGGTACTTCACGCCATATCTGTGCTCCAGCAAATGCAGGCAAAGATTTTCCCGAATTGGTGCGAATATTAGGAATGAGAAATCACCAAAATATATGAGGTGATCTGTAATGGTTACAAATTATATTAGTTGATTATTCATGGAATGACTCTGTGTAAATTGCTACCGGTCCCAGTTGTACCATAATCTACAGCTCTAAACTGAAATATAGCTTATGGTAGACCTTTTTTTCATCCAAATGGAGCCTCATACCCAGTTACCTGCCAGTAAGCAATCCAATACTAAATTTCAACTAACCACAAATTCCAAGCACTTTTACTTCAACCAAAAGGTTCTTGTCAGTTGCCACTTAGGTCAAATTTGTACTAGTACTACCGGTACGTTGTTACAGTGCGCTAGCTGATAAAATGAACTAACCAGCTGAAAATTAATTATACCACTGTAACTTACTGGCTAGCACCTAAACCAAATGCTTTGTTTTTGACTGGCAACGGTTTGGAACAAAATCAAAACTACAGTACCAAACAGCAACCACTTCGGAGCAGGACAACATCAACAAGTCAGGAGTTCTCTTAAACTCGGGTCCACGAACCCCTAAGGAGATCATGGACAAGTTGTGAGGGGTCCATGAAGACCAAATGAAAAGGTTCCATACTGTGAAGACTAAAATAAATTTTTCTGAAAGGGGTCTAAGCGAGCAAAAAAAACTTGATTTACGGGCAAAGTGATTTACGATTTACGGGCAAAGTGATTTACGGGCAAACTAAAAAAACGTGTTAAAATAAATTTAAGAACCCCTGCAATAAGTGAAGCAAAGATTAGAGAACCGTACAAGACTGTTTGATATCTTTAGGTGCATAGTAAAATTTGAGGTGGCCATGTTGCGCGTAAACTTAAGTGGGGGGCACCCACAGCGCGTAAAATAAGGCAAGGGGGCCCCGGGCGACCGCCCAGTTTGCCCATGTATAAGACCACCACTGATCACGATTTGGTAACAATTAATCTGCGTAGTCACAACTTATTTATGCTGCTGCAAAAGACCCATTTGTTTTTTAATTTTGAAACAGGGTAACTGCGTCGACCACTTTGCCTTCCACCAAATTATTTTACATCAGTTTATTTGAATGGGGTCTACATGAATCTATTTTCAAGTGATTTCTTAATTTTTAAGTTTTTGTCACCAAACGGCAACAAAGTGATACACAGTTGAGCATGGGCACTAAATGGGACGAAGAGTGTACAATTTTTAAGGATTCATTCAGTAGGCTACCGTATTAAAATGCAGACTTTCAGTTGGAAGTTTTTTCTTTTAAGTCTTATTCTGGCTTCACTTCAAAAATTTTTGAAGATGTTTTAAGCAAAGAATGCAGACTCGCTTAAAACTTGCTGCTAAGCTGTTTGTTTCGTTGAATGGATGCCAGTTAAGAATACGCCTGCTCAGATTTATAGTGCTTGCTACCCCATGGCTTTAAATCAGTGGCGTACGCACGGGGAGGGGGGAGGGGAGGTTGGGGGTCAAAACCCCTCTCAATGAACATTTTAAAAGAAATGAAAACCTCTCTTTTTGGAACGATCCGCCTTTTTTCATGCAGACTGAGATTGCCGAAATTGCTCTCATGTTTTTCGGTGCTATCCAACTTGCTTATAAAATCTTGAAAAACTTTTATTGTGAAGGAATAATAGGCCTACCGGTAGCCAAGCTTTTCTGGTGCGCTGCGCTTGACGTTGACGATCACAAAAAACGTGAAACCATTCTTTTTTGAAACAAACCAACTTTTCTTCAAGCGGAGCTTGCCGAAACTGCTGTCATGTTTTTCCTTTCGGTCCAACTTTCTAATTTAATTTCGAGAAACTTTTATTACCACGCGATGCAACAATACCGGAATTCTAACTTTTCTGATATGTCTTGCTTGAACTGTATTTTTGTCATTGATGCTGCTGTGAACAGAGCTGGAACGAGGACCGAACTTACCGAGACCAAGACAAGACATCATAGCTTCGAGACCGAGACGAGACATCATTGCTTCGAGACCGAGACGAGACTTTAAAGTTACGAGACTCGAGACGAGACACGAGACTTCATAAGCCAAAAATTAGAAAATATAAAAACGATAGTAACACACTGGAGTATGGGCTCTACTAAGCCAAGTTATTGAAATAACTTTATAGCAAAATGACATCAGCTAAAACAGTACTAGCGAATGAAGCCGTCGCGGTTATGAACTGAGGTAGCTTATTATAAATGTGCTATTGGTCATATCCTTTTAACGAATGCAATTAATGATTTAACGAGTTCACCATAATAACAACGAAACAGCTTATTATCACAGAAGATTTAAGGCAAGCAATACCTCTCACAGACGATTACACGGCCCAATATTCTTTTTTAATCTAACAAAAAAGATGTCAAGAAAACTTTAAACAAAAAGTCATTGGTAGGCTATGTTGGTGTAGACCAGGAATGTCGCCATTGCAGCCCACTATCCTCAGTTAAAACAGTTTTTAGCAAGTTTATCAAGTATTGAGCACGAGAGTGTTCATGAAATTTAATCAAAATACTTTATATTTAATAAATAATAAATTAATTAAAATAAACATTTTATAGTCATTGTGACATTTTTGAAAATCTATCTGGTTAATAACTTTCTCATAAAAAGAGCTAGCTCAAATTTGGAAGCACTTCCCATGTCGGTAACCAAATTTCCTGCAACTGTAATCCCTGCACTTTTTTCGATTTGAAGCTTTGTTTGGGCCTGGACTACTTTGAATAATCTTTTAATAGCTGTTATAAACCAGACTAGAATAGCATCTTTTATAGGGAACAAATTTGTCGAAATCTTAATTTTATGACATATGACACGTTGCTCTCTTGAAAATGTTTTGATTTGACACACCGTTTGCCCATAAAAAATATATTAATTTTTTAGACGTGGCTAGCGGTCGTTGTCTTTTAGTGAAGGCCATATTATTAAAAGTTAAAACAAAATTAACATTATTGGATAAATTACTACGTTAATTAAATATATTGATAGTTTTTTAAATTTTCTTTGTTGTTAAAAAAGATGCGTTTTCAGCAAAATGCGGCTCAGTACAAGGCTATCAATGGAAAATTATTTTTTCTTAGAACTATAGCCTAATATGAAATATTGGAATTCTGGTCGCTTTGCGGCCCAGTTAAATATTTAATTTTGCAATGGGTCCCTAATAAATTAAAAGGTTAGACATCCCTGGTCTGGAGTAGATTACCATCGAATGCATGTGCTTAGTGGTTGAAATAGACCAGTTTTCATATATGCTGCTCACAAAAAGAAAGCAAAAGCCTGCAATTCTGCGGGCCTGAACAACAAAGCAAAATGGTCTAAACAAAATGTGGCCAAATGTTTTTGCAAAGTGCGAAATCACGCACAATGTTTTACTTTGAATACATTGGGTAAGTACGATTGTTGCTTCCGTATCAAAGACCTGAATACTGTTTCAAATCCATAATTATTTCATGTCTCGATTGAGACATGACCATTTTCCGAGACTTTCTAGGTCCGAGACGAGGCATTGGCATAGCGAGACCGAGACACTCAAAAACGTGTCTCGAGACATCCAGCTCTGGCGGTGAAGCAACTGGTAAGCAGGAGCTTCCTTAAAAGCGGTGTATCTGCAGTAACTATGGCCGCACACAAAATTTAGAGAAAAAATCAAATTTTTTCTGTAGGCTAAACTCGTTTCATTTACTTGTTGTAGTATCGAAGCGTGGTAGCGAGTGGCGGGGCCCGACCCCGCGTCTTAGCGCCTGGGCAACACAGCTTCGAAGAATCGTCGCAGCGGCGGCGAGCCGTTGGTTACACTGTGTCCGATTTAACCTGCCTGGGCATTGAACCTCAGACCTTCCGCATCGATAGCGACATCTCTGACACTGCGCCATAACTGGCCGGTTTGTTGAAAAATTATTGAAATATAAAAACTTAAATTGATGCTGCCCAATGTAAGTGCGGAAAATAAAATAAAAACACTGCCAAGGAAGACCAGACCAACAAGATTTAAAGAGGCCCAGAAGCGGAACGGGGTAGGGAGGCAAATTCGTTTTTACGCACCGTAACTGTTTCAGGAGCTGGAGTGCTTTGTTTCCCAGACTCCCTGATTATGTGCTTGAGAGTATCACATGATATAGATGCTATGATTTGGGTGAAAAATGTTTAGATAATATCGTCGCTGTCTGTGACCTTAATCACATGATTAGAGATTCCTCTCGCGCGTAAGTTATTGTAATTTAAAATGTTTCGGTAGGGAGAGCAGTTTTTGCTCATGCTTCACTGTCTTTAGTTTTCAAGACAGGGGAAACTGCCCCTTTCATAATGAGTGTATATTAAATGATTTTATCAAGGTTTATATGCGTTGTTCAATGTTTATTTACATCAATGTTGGATCTTGAAAAGGTTTTTTCGGACGGAAGCAATTACCTGTTTTACCCCCTGGCTACACCCTGTTTGAGGCGTAGCGAAAGCTAGCCTACTTTAGTCAGTTATCCTTCCCATGGCCCAAAAATTAAGTCAACTCAAATTTTTTTAGTTAATTTCTAACCACGGATTGACAGCTTGAGTTTTTGTGAAACCTTTTCGCTCCTAAATGAAGCGCAAAGAATCAAGCAAAAGTGTGAATGAAATATCTGGATATTTCGACTATAACCAAAGTCTCGTCAGCCTTTGCTACGCACAGCCAATCCAGGCTAAACTCATTCCAGACTGTAAAGACTCTTTTTTTTTGCATTGCTTTACCTGTACATCTCGACTTCATCTCTTTTCTAGGTTGTGCCCTATTTTTGGCAGGCGACTGGCCCCAAAAAACGATACCCAATGAAAGAACCTATAACCACTAACCCACAACTAAGTTACCGGTAGCCTAACTAGCCCACATCACTAGAAGTCCCCATGGCAACCCACTCCTTTGCAGCTGCAGACGCGTTTCGACCTTATTAGAACGGGTTGGGCAGAGAGGTTTTTTGTAGGTTTTGGTAACTGGTATAGTTACAAACCGTAACAAAAATTCCTTCTCAGATTACCGGGAAAATAATGTTTAAACCAACCGGACTTTTCTATTCTTATCGATTGTTTACAGGGAATCTGTGACATCATAATCCAGCCTGTATTATTTTCTTGAAGGTTTTATTTCAAATGTTCTACCTTGAGCAGAACGAGTAGAGGCTTAGATTTGGAGTGCGTAGTTCTTTTGAAGGTTAGAATTTTTTTTTCCAGGAAGGTGGGAGGTTGCTATGCTGCACTGATGAGACCATAATAAGGTCGAACGCGTCTGCAGCTGCAAAGGAGTGGGTTGCCATGGGGACTTCTAGTGATGTGGGCTAGTTAGGCTACCGATAACTTAGTTGTGGGTTAGTGGTTATAGGTTCTTTCATTGGGTATCGTTTTTTGGGGCCAGTCGCCTGCCAAAAATAGGGCACAACCTAGAAAAGAGATGAAGTCGAGATGTACAGGTAAAGCAATGCAAAAAAAAAGAGTCTTTACAGTCTGGAATGAGTTTAGCCTGGATTGGCTGTGCGTAGCAAGGCTGACGAGACTTTGGTTATAGTCGAAACATTAATTTGTCCCTTGCAAATTTCTCATCTAACTCGTAATTGATGACAGAAATGGATGGTTCAATTCCTACCTGTATGGGGGAGTACCATTTTCCATTCCATTAAAAGACTGTACTCTTATTGTTAGACCTATTCTTACCCTGACACATTGGGCTTTGTTGTTGGCTGACTTTGGGGGTGCCTATCGGAGAAGTGTAGGAAAGAAGAATTCTATTTGACTTACATATCCTTCTTTGTATCATCTTGCTGGATCCTGTAACTGTACATGCGGTTCGACAAACGTACCGGGATATTGATGTTTAAACCACCGATAAGCGCTGACGTTCACTGTGTTTTCTGGGCTGCATGCGCAGACACAGTGCCTGCCTTGTCCCCCGCTTTTTCACGGGCGAACGGGTTGGGCAGAGAGGTTTTTTGTAGGTTTTGGTAACTGGTATAGTTACAAACCGTAAACAAAAAATTCCTTCTCAGATTACCGGGAAAATAATGTTTAAACCAACCGGACTTTTCTATTCTTATCGATTGTTTACAGGGAATCTGTGACATCATAATCCAGCCTGTATTATTTTCTTGAAGGTTTTATTTCAAATGTTCTACCTTGAGCAGAACGAGTAGAGGCTTAGATTTGGAGTGCGTAGTTCTTTTGAAGGTTAGAATTTTTTTTTTCAGGAAGGTGGGAGGTTGCTATGCTGCACTGATGAGACCATAATAAGGTCGAAACGCGTCTGCAGCTGCAAAGGAGTGGGTTGCCATGGGGACCTCTAGTGATGTGGGCTAATTAGGCTACCGATAACTTAGTTGTGGGTTAGTGGTTATAGGTTCTTTCATTGGGTATCGTTTTTTGGGGCCAGTCGCCTGCCAAAAATAGGGCACAACCTAGAAAAGAGATGAAGTCGAGATGTACAGGTAAAGCAATGCAAAAAAAAAGAGTCTTTACAGTCTGGAATGAGTTTAGCCTGGATTGGCTGTGCGTAGCAAGGCTGACGAGACTTTGGTTATAGTCGAAACATTAATTTGTCCCTTGCAAATTTTTAATATCTGGATAGTTTTCTTCGTTATGGCATTATAATAGCTGTGACGTCGGTGAAACTTACGTCATCACGAAGTGACGTCACTGAAACTCCTCTCATTGAAAAATCCTGCGTACGCCACTGCTTTAAATTGCTACATGTTGATTTGTTTAGCATCGTAATACAAAATAGTCACTGCAGTAACATCCCATGGCATCAAAATCATCATCATAATTCCATGGCATTAAAATAATCATTGATAAGTATATCATTGATTATCATCTTGAAACTAAGTCACAAAGCTCCTGGTTATGAAGTAAAAATGTTAACGAGCTCGCTTGTAAAAATTTGGACTCAATATGATTCTTCGTCTTTGATTTTTTATGACAACTTTTATTACTGTATAGACCTAACATATCCCATAGTTTTATCAAGTCTTACTCGCTTTATCGTTTAAAAGTTGTTTTTCTTACGCTTATCTTGAGTTACAGTGTGAAGCAATTATTTGTGTAGCAAACTATTCTTACCACTACGAAGCCGATTTCATTAGGACAGAGATAACGTGAATGTCCATTTTATTGATTCAACCTTTTTCATTTAAAGTGTTTATTTCTTTCAGAGCTGTAACAAGAAGAAAGCAACGTAGATGATCTAGGCATAACCAAAATCTTTTGTTTGAAGCTTTCTGCTTCCTGTATCTTTCCGAAACGTTTTTTTTTATGCTAATTTTATCAATCCACTTACTGGCGAAATAAGTTAATTTTGTGAAGCAGCTTATTGAAGGACAGCCCCCTTACCGGCATAATCACCTTAAAAAGAGATAAAATTCTCTTTCAGCTGCGCCCAGGGTGTAAAACTCGTAATGTTTCTATACGGAAAAAATGGCTCGGTCGAGCTATAATAGAAAAATTGCAAGCAAGAATGGACCAGTGGCGTAGCATAGTGCAGTGGCCTGACGAGGAATTAAAAAAGGGAGGTATACACTGCAAAAGTAATCAAAAGAGTTTGTATCTTTTTCTACTAAAAAGCGAAGTCGAAAAGGGTTGCATGGTACAATGCTCCCCTCCTAAATACACCCCTGATATAATGATTAGTACGTTTAGAGATTACGCTGGACTGCGAGAAGGTATAAGCTTAGATTGCCCTGCAGATCTTGATTTCGTTCTCATAGCATTTAGAATCTTATCTGAAGTTTAGGCGATGGTAACAGAATAAACAAAAGTATTCTGCAAAACTATTTGAAAATGTGCTTTCGTCAGTACGGAAAAAAACTTCGTCCTAGCAGCAGTTGCGTACGCACGGAGGGGGGAGTTGGGGGTCAACACCCCCCTCCTTGACGATTTAAAAAAAAGTAAAAACCCTTCTTTTTGAAACGATCCGCCTTTTTTCATACAGAGTTTGCCGAAATTGCTGTCATGTTTTTCTGTGCTATCCAACGTGCTTATTAATCACGAGAAACTTTCATTGTGATGCAATAATTCCGGCATTCAAACTTTTCTGGTGGGTTGCGCTTGAACCAACGACTAACACAAAATGCAAGCCAGGGCAAAGTCAACGGGTATTGTTAAAGCTGGAGTCGTGTTGTGATGTCATCAAGCGATTGTTCTCAACGGCTATCATGGCTGGACAACACAACGCTCCAGCGCAGGAGGTATTCTTGGAAGAGAATGGTTGCAACGTAGGCGGATGTTCCGCTTGCGATGTCATAACTTTGAGTTAACCGAACCAGCCGGTTGGGGTAACCAAAGACATATCGCTATCGGCGCGGGAGGTTTTGGGTTCAACTACTGGGGCGGTACCGGCCGTTAGCTTAGTGGTCAAGCGCACAGAATATCGGTGCGGAAGGTCTTGGGCTTGATTCCCGGGCCGATCAAATCGGCACAGTGTCGCCAACAGCTCGCCACCGCTGCGACGTTTCTGTGTTTCCCAGTCGCTAAATCGAGAAGATGACCCCCAATGGCGTATGCAAGGAAGGGGGGCCGTGAGTCAACCCCCCCTTGACGATTACAGAAAAAATTAATTCTTTCTTAATTTTGAAACAAACCGACTTTTCTTCGTGCAGAGCTTGCCGAAATTGCTATCATTATTTTTCTGTTCTGTCCAACTTTCTACTTTAACGTCGAGAAACTTTCATTACGATGCGATGTGCAACAATGCCGGTAGTCCAACTTTTCTGATGTGTTTTGCTTCAACTGCATTTTTGTCACTGATGCTGCTGCTGTGAAGCAGTTGGTAAGCAGGAGTTTCCTTAAATACGGTGTCTCTGCAGTAGCTATGGCTGCATACAAAAGTTTTTTTAAATCAAATCAAATCTTCACTGTACTCGTTTCATTAAACTCGCTGTAGTGCCGAAGCGTGGTAGCGAGTGGCGGGGTCCGACCTCGCGTCTTAGTGCTTGGGCAACACAGCTCCGAAGAAACGTCGCAGCGGTTGCGAGCCGTTGGCTACACTGTGTCCAATTTGATCGGCCTGGGAACTGAACCCCAAATCTTCCGCATCGATAGCGACATCTGTAACACTACGCTATAACCGTCCGGTTTGATGAAAAATTATTATAAACGATAAAAATCTAAATTGACACTGCCAGTGACGTCATATCGTGATGACGTAGTATTACGAAGTATTTTACGTCATCACGATGTGACGTCTCTGAAACCCCCCCATTGAAAAATTCTGCGCACGCCCCTGCCTAGCAGTCATCGATTTAAAAACCTTTAGAAATTTTTTTAACTGATCTGGGGTGGCATTACAGAATTTTTCTCGCTCGGCTTTTTTCTGACTTGTGTTTGCGAGGCAACAACGAGCGAGAGGCTCAATAACGAAAACGGCATTACCATTAACTCTCGCCAAACATGTACTCGGAACCCCTCGCTAATGACGTTCGGACGCATTAAACGAGCGTTTCCGTCACATCTTCGCGGGTTTGGCTTACCATGTGATTGTGACGTCATAAATTATTGATAACCGCATAAACAGTTTAAACCAGTGGTTCCCAACCTTTTTTTAGTCACGGACCCCTTTTACTTTATTATGAAATTTACGGAACCCTACATTTCAAAAAAAAAAATAAATATCACCACGTCCGCAGATGTCCAATTTTCTGCCCGAAATCAAGTGAAGAGCAAAAAAGAAAGATCATCTCGTCCGCAGATGTCCATTTTTTCTCTTGAGCCTAAGTGCATTTTTCTTTCTGAATGTTGCAGATTAATTTTGTCAAATGCCAGTGCACTAGCGGACCCCCAGCAAGCATTTCACGGACCCCTGGTTGGGAACCACTGGTTTGAACGAATGAATGCGTTGCTAGATCAACTATTGTACCACAGACCTTCTATTAGTAGACGAGAAACCCGCGATTTTACGCAAATATTTCATGCTTCAGTGACTCTGTGCGATTGGCTTCGTTTGCGGTTGGCTCGATTTGCGAACATGTAAGTCTGACTCTGTGCTGGCTCTGAATTTTTATTTGCCAGCTGAGTTAGAACACAAGCGATTTTTAGCAAGTGTTACAACTGACTATTTGGGTTAAGTAGTAGGTTAAAGACTGATAACAGTAAGATTAAGCTATCAGTTCGATAATAACATAAGCAGTAGGCCTATAGGCCTAGCCAAGCTTAAGTAGCTTGCTGATCTACGGGCCTAGCAGATTTGGAGCCTATAACTGTAGAAGTGGTCTACAAACAAGTGAGACTGTCAGAACAATCAGAACTTGACAGCTGTTAGAGCATCACTGTGTAGTTTATTAGCTCTACGAGCCGTAATTTAGAATCTACGGCCCATCATTTTTAAACATTCTTATCCTACTTGCCTACTACTCTTAGAATTGAGGTTAGGGATAAAATTTATTAGGTTACGTCAGAAAGGAATTTTTTTTAAAAATTCTTCTATATTTATTTGCCGAGTCTTGTCTGACCCCCCTTAACGATATTAACTTTAACTCCAACCCTAAACTCTTAAAACTCTGAAAAAGACATCTGTTTAAAGGTGATTGACAGCGAATTCGGGACTCATAAAATTCACTGTCCATCACTTTTAAACACCGAGAACCGTTATCGTAATTCTGACTCAGAAAAATGTAGAAATATGAGAGTGTAGGCGTAGTCACTGCCAACAGAGTGTCGTTTTCGAGACCCTAATATTTTGTTATGGTTTCTTTCTATTTTTGAGCTAGTATTGACAGCTTTTTGTTACTTTGATTTTAGAGTTCGCTAAGATGAGCCCTACCAACTGTGCATTACCTGGGTGTAATGCAGAGTTTAAGCGACATAAAGTTTATACTAAACCTCTCACAAACTTAAAATTCATAAAACAAGGAACAGAAGAATATGAGCATCAAGAAGCGTTGCAGAAATTTGTTTTGGCATACAGAGACCCCAAAAGTAAAGAAGATAAAATTTTATCTCAAATCCATCGATCACTATGTGCTATATGTGAAAGACATTTCAAACCATCTGATTTCAAGATTTGTAAGTGATTTTAACATTCTAACTACTGACATATATAGATTTGTAGAAAGTTAGTTATGATAGAGGTATATACTGATAAGATGCTGAGATTGATATTTCCCTATTTATTTGCCAAGTTTATTCGGCCAGGAGAGAGCGAAATGACCTTTGCGGTCTTCTAGTCGAGCTGCCACCAGTCTACCACGCAAGGTGAAAACTCCACATTTCCCTTTGATGCTGAGCGTCAAGCAGGGAAGCTGTGAATACCATTTTTTAAAGTCTTTTGGTATGACTCGACAAGGGAATTGAACCCAGGCCTACCGACTGCGAGACGGACGCTCTAACCACTAAGCCACCGCGCCGGTACATAAACTACCATATAGCCTAACTTATCAGAATTCAACAAAATTTTAACTAAACTTGCCTGAATTTCAATATTCCAAACGGGATTAATGTCCATCTTGCATACCTAATTTTAAGGTGCAGTGATAACCAATTTGTGCAGTGATAAAATGGGTTTGTGCAGTGATAAATTGCGAAATGTGCAGTGATAGATAAAAGTGAAATAAATACACAGCGTTGAAAAGGTGCAAGGCCAACACGAATAAGATGTCTCAAGCTTCGCGTCACATCAGTCTTCCATTTCTAATAACGCTCGGTCTATAGTATGACATCACAATACGTTTTCGGGGATGCCGTTATGCTCGCTAATTTTTTGTTTAATTGCGCTCGTCGTACATGCCAAAGTGAATAGTCGCCAGTGAGATGGAAGTTAATTAGCCTTTTAGCATGTATATTTTTGCATGAGAGAATGGAGTAGATACTATACTTGGTAGATAATTTTGCCGTATTTTAATTAAGCCTTGTAAGTATAAGTAATAAATGGAGTATACAGATGGTTCATCGCCAGTGCCTCGTCCAAGCGCATCAATAGCAGATACATGCATCAGCCATGGCCATTTACTGCTAGTAAACATTATTAGAACATTAGTTTCAAAATAAACACAACCAGAACTTTCTATGTACATTTTTTCTGTTTAGACGAATCTGTATTTTTTTCAATTATGTCTGATAAACAGCAGTCAAACATAACAAGTTTTTTTCTGAGAAAGTCTCCTCCAATACAAGATAAGGAAGTGCCGAAGATAAGCAGTGTGAGCGAAAGTGAAGCGCCTTCTACTTCCAGAGTCACAATTGAACTCGAAAAGTCTCCTCCAAGAGCACATGAGAATGAAATATCGGAGAAAAGTAGCATAAGCGAAAGTGAAGCGTCTACAACCTCCAGTTCACAAAATGAAAGTGAGATGTCTCAGACGGAAAGCCAGTCAGCAACCTTGCTTAATGAGAAATGCATTAGGCAAGTGCGTATCGCTCCAGGACGGAAAGGTGTAAGAAAACGTGTGTTTTGTACGGTTTGTCTCCCTCATCCAACAGTATTGAAGCGTTTGTGTTACAGAGGAAGAATTCCCCCTATTTGTTTAGCGCATGGAACCGAAGCTAGAGCACAAACAATTAAAGAGCACTTACTGAGCAAAGTGCACCAAGAATGTTTGAAAGTAGACCGTCTAAACAAATTGTCAGTTGTACAGAAATCACAACAAGTGCCATTGCTAAAAATGCTCTCTTCACAGCGGCAGAAACTGGCAAATAAAATTGGCTCCTTCATAATACATGTATACAATGACGCAAAATGCCTTACAGCTTCTGCATTTTCATGGCCATCAAGAGTAGTAGCAGCAAAGATGGCGCATCTGTTTAATTATAACCATCCTTTCACGCCATACAATCCTACCGATTTTGATTTGCAATATATTAGACCTCCAGTTGTGCAGAAACTTTTGCGTACAATTGTGTGTGCCGATCTTCCACGAATAAAAAAAGAAATCGATTTGTACTTAGCTGGTTCATTTAGATGTGATGCTTCCATGGATAATACACAAAAAGATCACGAGTTTATGCTACTAAACGTGATAAAGGAAAATGGAGAGAGGGACCTGAAATTTATTGGCATAGGATATGTAGCAGATCGTGGTGCACTTGGAAATCTAGCAGCACTTAAGGCAGGTGCAAATGACACCGTAGGATTTGATAACATCTTCAGACTGATTAATCATCTGTCAACAGATGGAGAAAACAAAAACACCGGTCAACACCACGGCCTTTGGAAACTTCTTGATGATGAACGAGAAAAAGCTGATGTAAATTTTCCTCTTCTGAAGTCCGTCTGCGCAGTACATTCTACAGCAAATGCATACAAGGATTTGTGCAAGAGCGTACCAGAAATTGATCACTTAGTGAAAAAGTTGTCCGGCATTATTTTTTCATTCTTCTGCACAACGCACCACAGAACTGGAACAGATAGCAAAAACGGAAGACCTAACTGTACGCTCTATCCCAAAATATTTCGAAGTGAGATGGTCGCAGTTTACAGCTGCACTGTTAGATTCTATTTTGTATTCATGGCGAGCATTGGTTAATTTCTGTATGAATCAGTCGGTTACCGAAAGGCGAAAGTTTCTGAAACTGCTTACCAATAAAGATAACCTTTTAATGATGTGCTTTATTGCAGACCTGCTTTTAATTCTAAAAGTGTTTCAAAAGAAGCTCCAAAGTGATTCGTTCACTATTGTTGACATCGAAGAAGAAGCAAAAAAGTTTAAGAAGACTCTTGACAATATGAACGAACAAAAACTTTTGGGGGGATGGGAAGAAGCATTTAAAGAAAAGTTTGATGAAGAATCCAATAAATTTTGTGGTATTGAGCTTTGGGAGAAAACAAGACGACGCACAGAAGCCAATCTCAATGTTACCGATCGCCGAGAATTTTCTGCAATTCGAAATGAATCTATTCTAGCAATAAAAGAGTTTATTGACCAGAGGCTCGAAATTGATCAAAGTACATCCAAATATTTCACTCCCTTCACCAAGTTTACAGCCACTAATGAGGAAATCAGGGATGTTCATAAGTCCATTGCTCCAGACCTTGACTTGGCTAACTTGGCAATACAATACAAAGAACTTCAAAATTGCACGGGTATACCGAAAGACAATCCGTACAAAGTGCTACAGAGTATCATCAAAGGAGGCGAAGAAGAATATAATGACGTGATAATTGTACTAAGTCGCATTCTCGTTTGCAAGCCGCATTCTGCTGACTGCGAGAGAGTCATCTCGCAATACAACAAGGTTAAGTCCACATGCAGAGCATCCTTTGATCGGCAAACCGTCAGTGACTATTTGTATATAAATATGAATATGCCTCCGCTATGTGAGTACGATCCGAGGCCTGCCATTTTGCGATGGATTAATGATAAAGACCGAAGAACTCGGGACACCCCGAAAGCATCCAAGCAGGAGTGGTTTAAAAAACTGTTTAGTAACCAGGATGCCGAAAATGTACAGATGAAACCAATACGTCGGAAATTTTAAGCAGAAATAGTTTGTTTTGACGGATACGCTTTCCATCTTAAGTTTTCAGGCACAATCGCCGCACTTGTATGCTCGAATAGAATTCTATGGATATACTGGCTATTTTTATGGGCAAACTTTGGGACATTATATTGCTACTGTTATAGCGACAATTCTCAATTTCCATCTCCATTGGAAAGCGGTGATGTTGATCGCTTTGCTTTTAGAAGTTGGTATACGATTTTCTGCGTTTGCATCAATGTATAGATGCAAAAAACTTGTGTATGCGAAAACAAACTCGCTTTTATCTCGCTTTCTTTCAAAAATTTCATTCAAGTTATAAAGGTTGTGCTATCATTAAAGTTATACCACGCGTCGGCCTTATCTCGTTGAGGCGTGCTGAGAGTTGAAATATTCGTTTGGGAAAATGTGCAGTGATAAAAAATCCTTAAAATTAGGTATGCCATCTTGATACTGACCAGTAAGGGATTTAAAATACCTGCAAAAATGGCCCTGCATTTTTCTTCGTTCCTGCTGCATTGCTGCCCATGGCTGCACCAAGACAGCGCAATAGCACCGATTCGCTCAAGTGACTCGTCAAACGCACGCATTGAGAGCAATTTTTCTTTATTGCGCCGCTTTTTTTTTCGCGCCGGAGTTACACGTCTACTAATGGAAGGTCTTTGATTGTACTGTACTAGTGGCAAGCTGTGTATCAAATGCTGAGTAATGAGAAATAAAAGTATGTATCTGCGATGGACGCAAGGAACTTAACATTCTCTTGGTAAGCACGGAAAAGCAACCTACTGTAAATAAGATTATAAGCTAATGTGTTTTGATTTTTTTGACTCAAATTAATGCTTAAAGTCTGGCGCATGCTAAGATTTTATGTACGCAGGAAACAGGTAAATGCCTAAATGGTTACCGGTAACAGATTTTTTTACAACTGGTTCGCTTAAATTTGTTATAGCTTTTCCGCACTTGTTGCAAAAATTGAATGAAGTTTTGCCTAATAAATGCACAATTTAGTTTACGTTAGCAGGTAAGGACAATGTAAAGATGGGCTTTTTTTAGTCATGCTGCCATGCCCAGTCAGTTTCGACTGGCTTGCCTCAACGCTAACCCGTTTTGCTGCATTTTGGTATTCTGTACCAATATTTATTTGCTTTTAGTGTTCGAGTGTATTTTTAATCTTTCAGCTGACGGGAAAAAAACTTGAATTGAGTGATTGATTCTTACGAAAACTACTAATTTCGATTTAGCAAAAGCTTCGGTTGGTGTGAAGTTTGAATACTTCTACAAACAAGCTGTTTGAAAGAAGCTAAAACTTGTAATTGAACTATCATGTTTTTGCCCTAATTTTAGCTTCAAGTAATTTTTTTGCCAAACTAAGCTAAGCTTATCACCGCTTTTGTTTACTTTGTATTTTCTGAAAACCGGTACTTTTTCATCACAAGATGTGGTAAAAGAATCCGTTCCCCTCTTTTGATTCTTTTTTTTGCAACTGTTATATCGTCCTATGCCAAAAATGCTGTGCCTCTATGTAAGAATTTTAGCAAAACTTTCCAACTCGAACGCTTAGCGAGTGCTTTTCAGCTCTCGTTAGGTTAGCGAGGAATACGAGACAAATTGGAAGTCGAGAAGAAGATTGCAATAGCCAATTTAGCGGAGCGAGAAAATATGACGTTTTCAGCTCGCTCGGCTTAGTCGAGATCACTTTGTAATACGGCCCCTTAGCCAGTGCCAGTTTAGTTTCTGATCGTATTGTCAGGAAAAACCGTCAAGATATTAAAAATGTAGCTTTCATACTGAACTTAGGCTATACTCCCGATTTACAGATGTGCTTTGTACGCTAGAAAGTGGCGTAAGTACCAAAATATCAAAACATCATGCTTATCAATTTTTGGTACAAACGCTATGCGTATAAAGTTGCGCTAGAGTTTAAGGCGTTTTGAGATACCGAAATGGTCTCTCAAAATTGTCCTTCGGTCTTTCAAAATCTGTTTTCGCAATAGTGTAGAAAGCTGTGTTTTACGCAAATTCAAAAATTGGCGATCTTTCAAACTTGTTGAATGGTTCCTTAAACCAAACCGTAGAAAAAACATTGACAGTAATTATTGGCGAATCCAGGGTGGAAGGCCGAAACCCCTCCTCAAATTTTTTGAAATATTTAAATAATTTAGACCTGCAAACCGCAAGGTAGAAACTTTTTTATTCCAAGCCCCTCTCTACATAAATATAACGGATCTACCCGTGGTAACAGTTGACTATAATAAAAATACGCTGCAAAAAAATGCGACGTTCGGTCAATCCCTACTAACAAGCAAGCAGTAATCGAAGTCGCCTAGTACGGAAAGCATAATGATTTGACAATAATTTTTCCAAGAGTTATCCTCCTAGCGACATGGCCTAGCGGTTTCGCGCTCAGGTTACAGATCTTACGGGACGGGTTCGAATCACGGCTGGAGCCGATCGCATTTGACATATATACCGGGCGACAGCTGACTCAAAGAGCGCAAGTTTCGCAGTCTCCCTCAATTACTGTTGAATTTTCAGTTCAATATAATTTGAAACTAACCTCAGTTATTTGTTTGTTTTACTCCAACGTCACAATGACATTTAAGTGCATAGTAGAAGCAGTATTGTATAGTTTTCAGACCAAACACGGAAGTAGCCAAGGTTAAAATGTTTAAAAAAATGAAGTGGCTACTGGGCTTTGGCTATTCTTACGACCCCATAGCATTTGTCGCTTTGGTTTAATACTTCGCCAAGGTCTCTTACAACTGGAAAGAGCGTAAAGAGATATTAAAATAAACAAAGTGACTGTTTGTGCGGGCCCGTACAGATAGCCAGTTGGCCACTACCTTTAAAAAAACCTTTGCAGAGAAAGCCTAAGTGGTAAAAACACAGCGAGAAGACAAAATAATAGAAAAATCACCATCTTTGTTGGGTGCACGAACTTGAAAAGTCGATGGTGCGGTTACAGTTGAAGCCGATGACTTCACGATGTCTCATCCCAACCACACAATCTGGAGGAAATGAATCGTAACGCAATCGAGAAGACTAAAGGCTAACGTAACCGTAGCAATACCGCAACTTTAAAATTGTTTGCAAATTCCAATCCCTCTTACGCCGCTCAAAATAAATCTTGTCATCTTGAAAAGTTTGTACCCAGCTACACACGCATAAATATAGGCCAAACAGCTTCAGGCTAACCCTACAATTTACTCATAAAAACTTACTGGTACCCATAGGCGTAGCCAGGATTTTCAATTGGGATGGGAGGCTAAAGTTTCAAAATCTTACCCAACAGCTGGAACAGATCCAGAAAATTTTGGTGGAGGGATGCAGATTGGAATTAGGTTGAGTGTTAGGCCTAACTAAAGACGTCAGACGTTTAGACCCGGAATAGGGCGTCTATGTGTCATGTCACAGGCGTATTCAAAGTTTTTTTGGGAAGGCACCAAATTGTGACATCTTTTAGCCTATAGTCAAAGCGTATGTTTTTTCGGGCGAGTAAATTTGAAGCGAATTGAGGAAAAAACGCTTCTAGGGGGTCCGGGGGCATGCTATTCCGGAAAAATTTTGAAAATTTACATGGTGTAATGGCCTTAGTGCTTTTTGAACAAATTTCAATCAAACTTTTTGCCTCTCATTCGGAGTCCTTCACCAAATATCATCATGGACAAATTTAAAAATTCATCCAACCACACGACGACGACGACCAAATATGATGCATTTTGTTCGCACATTTTCGATTTATGCGTGTTTACTTCAGGCCAGGAGTGGATCCAAAAACTTTTGGAGGGGGATGCAATTTTAATTAGGTTGAATGTTTACTACTGTAAACAGTGATGAAGTACTAGAGTACATTTCGAGTACCATTTTTTGAGTACTCGTACTCGGAACCCCATGTACTCGGTTAGTACTCGCACTCGAAGGTCAATGTATTCGGTACTCGGTCAAAAAAAGCGCCGAGTACACGAATACATTTGGCTTTCGCTAGAAGTAACAAACAAGATGAACTTTCGATAGCAAACTACAGCCAATAAAACCCGAAAATAAATTGATTTGTTTGAGTTACTTTTGCTTTAATCCGTGCAGACTGCAGCAGAACAAACAGCTATTTAACGGTGAGAACGAGCGAAATTATGCGTTTGAATGCGATACAGTAACCTACACCTACAGTATTGGGTCAACAGCAAATAGTATTGTTTGACAACAAACGCTCTTCTGCTGCAGAAAACGTGTGAAAGTTGTATCGACTTTTAATTTATTTTGCAATTAAAGTTACGTACCACAGAAATCGAGCCACGTGTGTTACAAAGACTGTAGCAGTTCGGTTAGCGTTTTACGATTTCACCTCAGATGTTGATGGAACATTTTCTACAGTGCATGTATTACTGTAATCTGCCCATCCCAGAAAATAGTTTTGCTATGGTATTGAATGGTATAGGGTAGGGGTATCCGAAAAAGAGCACGAGTTAGATTTGAAGGCAATGTTTTGAGTGTTAAATTAAGGTCATATAGAGATAGCTTAGTTGCATAGTTGTTCTGTAGCTGAGTTGTAGCTGTAGGCAAAATTTTGCTATTTTTTTGCAAGAAATTGATAATAAGTCGAGTTTTTTGATAACGCATGTAAAATGCGTTTGAAATATTAATGCGACTAAACGCTAATTAGGATTATTTTATGAAAATGAATCTTAATGGTGAAATTAAAAAATAGTACGACTGTAAACCGGTAAATATGCCGAATAAAAATATCGCTATAAATTACAGTAGTAATCAAGGGCGTTGGAAGGTGGGGGCTGAGAGGGGCTGCAGCCCCCCCATTTTTTTCAGCCCCCCATAGAAATTTTGAGCCCCCTTCATCCCCTCCATTCAAAAATTTATAACTACAGTACACCCTGCACTTCGACGATGCTTATGGCGTCACTTGTTGTTTGTTTCTTTTCTTTATTAATACCATCAAACCAACGTACTTACTTTTGCAAGTTTGTGACAAAGGTGAACAAAATCGCAAAAGCTGTTGGATTTCCGGGTACAAAGCTCGGATAAAAACCTTGTGCACAAAGCTCCGGTAAAAACCTCGCCTACAAAACTCTTAGAGCTCTATTATGCTATCATAGTTAAATTTTCTCCAATTTGAAAAGAAACTTTGGGCAAATAACAACGAAACAACAACATGTCAAATTAGAATTAGCTAGCATGTCCTACGAGCAGTGGCGTAGTAGCGTGGAATATCAAAAGGGGGGAGGGGGGCATGATTTCCACATTTTTTCCAACTTATTCTTTTTCGGCAGAACATACTTGAAGCTGATTTAAAAACAAGAAAGGTTCTAGGGGGGTCCAGGGGCATGCTTCCCCGGAAAATTTTTTGAAAATTTACATGCTGTTAAGGCTATTTTAGTGCTTTTTGAATAATTTTCAGCCAGATTTCGTTTAAATTTATGACCCTTATTCTTGGTGCTTCGCCAAATATAGGCTACTGCATTTTGTTCGCACATTTTCGATTATGCGTGCTTAAAGTCTAAGGCATATTGCTATCGAAGAAGTTCGAAATTATGGAAAAATTGTTTAAGCTACTTAAAAAACATTTTGGAGAATGGGTGGTGGGGAGATGCATATCGTTCATCCTACCCCCCTGGATCCGTCCCTGGTCATAAGCTACAGAAACCATTAAAAGAGTATGGCATATTTCAGTCACTTGGCACCATTAGTTTTTTTACTAAAGAGCACAGTCAAAAGGGGGTGGGTGGGCATGGCACAATACCCCCCTAAATACGCTCCTGCCTCTAGGAGTCTGGGACTAGGAGCTTGTAAACGGATAATAAGTTTATTTAAAGGAGGTTAACACGTTTACAAACCCCGATCTCGCTAGTGTGTCTATGCTAGCTAGAGGAAAGCTTGAGTTATCAAGCAGTCTCCAAGTGACTTTTACTGAAGTAAAGCGGATGAGCCGCATGATGTATATTGCGATAACAAGGAGATGGGTCTGGGGGCTTTGCCCCCCAGACTTTGAAATGGTAACACAAATTTTAGCCCCCCCCTACTTAAAAATACTTCAAACGCCACTGGTAGTAATAGTAATTAGTAGCTGATATTAAATTGCAGCCTTATTTTTGATGCTTTTGACTTCGTGTAAAGGCAATTTGTTTGTGTAATTGCGTAGGTACCTAATTTCTTTAAAATATAATAATAATTTTTGTGTGTTATCGATTTATCGATACTTGTCAGAAAATTGTCACCTGCAGTTGTGCGCCTTCTAAACATCCCGAACACTGAAAAAATGTATTCGTTTATGTTTTTGCGACAAACTTTGAGCTGTTACAACTTAAAAATTGGTCTTTGCTAAATTTGTAAAAGTACTCGTACTCGAACTTTTTTACGGTACTCGTACTCGAGTACATTTTTCAATATCAATACTCGTACTCGAAGTTTTTTGCGGTACTCGTACTCGGAAGTTGAGTACTCGACTCCATCACTGACTGTAAATGCAAAAACGGTAGAGGTCTAGACGCGGTAAAGGGCGTAAATAAGCCCTTTGAAAATGTATTATATCTGAGGCCAAATTTCAACATTTTTTCAAGCGTAGTTTTTTTCGGCAGGATTAATTTGAAACAAGTTGAAGAACAAAAAAAGGCTGCAGAGGTCCGGGGGTATGTTCCCCCGGAAATTGTTGAAAATTCACGTACCGTAATGGCCGTTTTAGTGCATTTTGAACAGTTTTCGGGCAAACTTTATTGAAATTTTTTTCCCCTAATTTTGAGTGCTTCACCGGTATCGATACATGGCGTTCTACAAACCGTGTTTCACATAAGCCGACAAGATAACATTTTGTTTTTCCTTGACTAGAGACATCTTCTTTGATGCAGGACTTCAACAACGCTGTTTTCTTCGCACTGGTCTTAAACATTTCAACCACTTTTCGTGAAACGTTTTTAGCATTTTGTATTGCCGAAGCTTTTACAGCTGCAGAAGCGCTCAAATTTAGGCTTAGCAATGCGTAGCACAGTAAAAATAACATGCCAACGGAGATTTGTTTTGAACAATTGAAGTGACGCCTGACCAATTTGCTGGTCTTTGCGGCTGCGCCATTACAACTCTGGCCAACGCAAAAAGCAAAGTTATATTGTATTTCTCCTTTGTAAGCCCACTTGTTAAAAGCCCAGCTAGAAAACAATCACGCAATGGCAAGTGTTTATCACAATTACCAAGATCCTTGTTTTCGTCCAGGATGGATTGGGGGGTGGCATGGCCTCCGTGCCCCCCTGGTTACGCCCAAGCCGGTACCACACTCGTGGATATTTTTCAACTATTCGTTATTACCTCCATGCTATTCCGTATCTTTGCTGAAACTTCCTCCAGTTGCTAATCAACTGCTCAATGTAGCACCTTTAGTACCGGTACTTTTTTGGAAGTGGTTATGTTTACGGGCCCGTAACATATGTCTCTGGTTTGTTTTAGTACTTCGTCACGCTCTCGTAGAACCGGGAGAGCGCGAGGGGATATAAAGGAAACCAAGCGCTTATTTATACGGGCCCGTACAAATAGCAACTACCCACTTTTTTAGGCCTGCGTTTACAGTATAACCTGCAACCACCTTTTCACTGCTACAGTATATTTGGAAAAAGTTTTGAAAAAAATGAAAATGTTTGATGATTGACAAAATTATCTTTGTAGCGTCATACAGTAATTCAACTTTTTTACTCATTAGGAAGTAAACAAAGTTGAATTACCAGAGTCTTGAAAGAGTTTTAATTGCAAAAATAAGACCCCACTGTATAATTTTAATTTGTTTATTTTGCAAGACATAGTCAATAAAATTCCATTTAAATAAGAAAGAGATTCTGCTTGAATAAGATTGACAAAGATTTATGTAAGCTAAAATACAAACGTCTCGAAAATATTCAAATGGTTTAAATACTATTGGTTCTTTTAGTTTTGCAATTAAACTATTGGCAGGGCCGGCACCAAGAGGGAGCAGGGGGGGGCTGGCCCCCCTTAATCAACATGCTTGCCCCCCAATCAACAAGCTTAGTCTACTCTTTTGAAGACAGCGGCTTTTGGGCTTTCAAACTTTGCCCCCCGCCCCCTGATAAGCGCTTGGCCCCCCTAGGTCGACTGCTCTGCCGCCTGCTCTTACTACCGGTATCGAAATATTCCATAAATTGTGTTCCAATGAGAGTTTTTGTTAATCAAATTTAGTGCGACAAATCATTTGGTCAGAAAAGAATGTCATCATATCAGGAACGTATTCTGGTGGAGTGGGACACAGTGCCATGCCTTTTTAGTAAAAAAATATCAAATGTTGCTGAGTGACTGAAATATACCAGACTTTTTGATGGCCTTTGCAGTTTACCCCCCCGCCTTGGAATTTCTGGCTATGCCACAGCATCACCTACAGTTAAGCCAAAATCTGGGTAGTATTATTTAAAATTAAAATTAACACGGTAAACCCATGCTTGTTAATTTGAATAACCTAAACAGAAAGTTTGCAGCATACGCCCTAAAGTTTTATCAGTCGGAAAAATAAAAGTTCACATTGATATGTAGTTTACAGAACCTTCTTGTATCTTAGGGGTGTTCAAATTTTGATTATTTTTAAAAGTGTTAGTGCTCAAGGCTTAGATTGTGCATTGGATTGTACACCTCCTGCGCAAAAAAGTTGTAAATTTTACCTTTGCCTTATCGCTCATGGCGAACGAAAAACCGTCCATTTTAATTTAAGGAGGATTTCCTTATGACGTCATTTCCTTTTAATTCATTACAACTTGATTTCTAGCGCAGATAAAAAAATAAAAACAACTCTATTAATATCTTCCATCAGAGTTTAAAGCCAGTCCGGTCAAACCAATGACTTTAAAATTGGTATTGACAACTTCCCTGCTTGACGCTCAGCATTAAAGGGACATAATGGAGAGAACAAGCTGGCAAGTTTACTTGTGTCGTTGGTAAAGGCACTTAGCGGAATTCCTCCGTCTTGGTGTTGTAGACAAAGTGTCGGCAACTTCTAAGCGAGCTCGTACAGCGCATTGATCGCTTTCTCGTGATAGGATGATGAATATGCAGCAAAATACAAAGTTTATTTCGCGATGATGTTCATGACGTGACGAACGTATTAGCCATAAACGAAATATCCGCCTCCCACTTGCTACCGCCGTCATTTGAACTGACGTGCAATAGAAGCGATGACATCATGCTAAGAAGCTCGACCACCGGCATCTCCGATTTAGATTGGTATTGTGCAGTAATTTGCTGTTGCGGGACTATTTACATTACGCACTTCCTCATCTTTGCTGTTTTTAAATCTTGTCAGTCCGTTGTTTTACAGATCAAATTTTGTTTGAGGTGGCCCGTGCGTAAACACTGGCGTTACAATGTTGCCCGGAAGACAAAAATAGTTTAACCACGCTGGTCTGGATCCGACACAGAACCGTTTGGCATTGGCCACTGTATGTGTGTTAGCGACGGCATGATCACTGGCGCTGAGAAGGGGAAAAAGCGGGGCAAATGAAATGCCCCGATGTCTACAGGAATTTAAGGGCCCACACCAGGGATGGGAAACTTTTTTTAGGTGATGGTCCTTAATGACTTTATTTATATAGCTTAGTTCTCGTGCCGCTGCCCCAGGAAGAGACCAAAATGAAATTTTTGAATCGGGGTTCAAAAATTCTCTCGGCGGCCATGCCTAAGATTGGTGTCGTCTCAAAATCTTACCAAGCATGTACAAAATGCTGCAAAAAGACGAAGATGGAAAATATTATAATCCAATGTGAGATTTAGTTTTAAGAGTTATTATGTTTACTTTACAACAATCTTTAAAACTTTTTAATCAACATACAATGGCGTAAAAATTTGAATAAAGTAGCAATGTTCAGTAAGTTAAATTTATTGCTCCAATCCTGTCGAAATTCGGTTCATTCCGGCACCAATCTGATCTGACTCCGGATCGGATCCATGCTCATCCCTGTAGTACAAGCACTCTGCGGACGCGACTGAACCCAATAATCCTCTCAGCGGCCTTGAATGTCGGTAGCGGATGTCGTTGGCCAAGGCAAATCTGTTGTATTTTTAATAGTTGTAAGAAATTACGCCTTACGCCAAATTCACAAAATATCAGACAAAAACCGAAATCATGTAGCCTACACCCGTAACCTTATTTCCACAAAATATTACAAGTAGGTCAAGCATTTTAAATGTTATAGGAATCATTATGGCCTATGTAATTGCTTAAAAACATCAGCACTAGACCAGCAGCTAGGTTTTTCACTGCTTCTTGTACAAAACCATTATAGGCGCCAATGGTAAACGATTAAAAAGTTAATTAAATTATCTTTTGTACAACGCAGCAATTTTTGCTACTTCCACTTCTGCCAAATGCTCCACATGCATAAACCTACAAAGTACCTGCACCTAAAACACTCGCAAAAATTCCTTAAGAAATACCACGTCTTACTTATCCTCCAGGTCAGTGGTTGCCCTTAAAGTGGGTGCTTTCTCCCCAGTGGACGTTCGCAAGATATAAAGGGCGGTGAAAAAACAAGAGATGATAGCAAACAATGAGAAAAAAGAATCTTGTTTGTGAAGTAAACCGAGCTTTTGGCGATTCTGCTTTGAAGCGTGACAAACACAAAAGGGCGCTAAAGCTCCGTGGTTTTTGAGAGCGCAAATAAACCAATCAGCCTGAAAAAAGTGCGTCATCCGAAACATAATTCCTCAGGCTTGGTTATTTTCAAGTTTACCGCAATGCGTTGGAAAATAATTGCCTAAAATTCCGCTAATTTTGAGCCAGAGTTGGTCAGCAAGAAAACTATGTTTCAATTATTTTAGTAAGCAGTATATTACTGAGTACTGTTACTAACATTCATGAGAATGTTTTCGCTTTCAGCGTGGAAATGCAGAACAATCAACCAGTCCATTTGAAAGCAACGAGAAGCCACTATATTACTTTTGTATTTATAAGGGTTGTTTGTAACAGACAGCCTAGGGCAGTAAGTTGACCATTCGATTCTAGTAAGCTCAAAAAATACACGTGGTTAGCAAACGCGGCATTTTATTTACCGTTATCATTAGTTCGATAACATCTAAATACTACCCTATGCCATGAGGCGCCGTTTGGAAAAAATAGTTTTAGCTTTTCTACATGTTTTTTCGGCCAATTTAAGCAACATTTTGTCCAATATATTATATAGGATATTTCCAGCATACATATAGGACAAATATGCGGTTTCAAATAGCCGAAACAACAAGACAAATTATTGCATGAATTTGCCAAAAAAGGCAAGAACAACAATGTTTTGCGCTGCCTTTTTTGGCTAATTTATTCAATAATTTGTCTTATTATATTATATGGGAAATTTCCTATATATTTTGCGTTAGTTGTTTCGGCTCTTCGAAATCACATATTTGTCCTATATGCAGACTAAATGTTACTTAAATTGGCCGAAACAACATGCAAAAAAACCTAAATTGTTTTTTCCAAACGGCGCCTCTTACTATGCTTCATGTAATGTATTCCTATCTGTAAGTTAAATAACCTGTTTTCACATTCGATGAAGTTATTTCGATAAAATTGAGCAAAATTTAAGAATGAAGAGTGGATTTGATTTACTATAGAATGTACTTATTTAGAAAGAAGCCTTGATATTTTATGACTGCGATATAGAGTAGGCCTATGCGTGGTATTTTTGTACTTTGCGCTTTGTAGGCTACTGTAAATTCTTCACAATTTGCAGATCAGTTAAAACCTTTTCTGAGTCGTGGCCCCCGTGATTGTGACACTAAAAGATCGTGGCTCCTTGAGTGTAATTGTAAAAGTACTGCTCTAGAAATATAAATGCATTATTTATTCCGACGCTCGTGGCTCCCCTGGCGGGGGCAAGGTCCTCGGGTAAGAACCCCTGTAATAGATTTACTGTAAATAAGTCATGATTGCCACAAACTTATTGTTGATGAAAATTCATGAACTTTGAAACATTGTTGTAGAGCCTAAAAATTTGACTTGTTAGTCGCTGGTAAGCGATCAATAATTATTTCATTTATAAACATTTTTAAAATCTTCAACGTCAAGCGCAGAGCAAGTATGACGTCATTAACGCTTTTAAAGTGACGCTAAACAACGTCATATGTTCTTTGCACCTTTTATGGCGTTACAAGGATAAATATTAACCGGATGCGAGAACATAAATACCACGACGACATTTCTCAAGGGTTTATGCTTCCGATTTGACGAAAAGAGAAAAGTCGTTGTAATTGGAGTTATTACGAGAACAGTGTAAAATTATTGACACAGTTAATTCGTTGAAGGAGTGATTCATTCTTTTACACTTCTGTAATTTTTCTAAAAAATATACTCTGAATACCAAACTAATACTACGTTTGCGTAATAACAAGAACAACAATCATTAGAATAAGTACAGTAATACTGTATGCTGAAAACACATCAGAAAAAAAGTTTTCGTGATGTTTTGTTGAAGAATGATCAGTGGGATGCAGATTGGTCTCGGAGATAAAGAAACAGTGACTTCGATCAGCTGCACGAATTCGTTTATGATAGCGACATGGTCTGACGGTGCCGCACGCTCTGGTTACACAATACACATCCTTCGTGACGGTTAAATTCACGACTGCAGCCGATCGCATTTCACTGGGTGGCTGTTGATTTTAAGAGCGCAAGTTCGCTTTGCTTGGGTTATTGTTGAATTTTCAATTCAATTCAACAACAATTTGAAAAATTATACAAACCGTGCACCTAGTTCCAAAATATTATCAAACCTCATGATATTTTGGATTTAAGCGCGGATGACGTCAGCGGCACTACTTCCATAAAACAGACTAAAATCCTGACATTGGCTTATAATTGAGATAAATATAGGATAGATTATAGAGTTTAATTTGACGATTAGGTTAAGCTATGCGTTTAATATATTTTGATTTGCGAGTTTTAAATAGCAACCACATCAAAAAGCGACGTGCGATTATGACGCATGCGTGCGCTATGACGCTGATTACGCACGCGCGAGACGCATTGTGACGTTTTTCAATCGCTTAGATTTGATGTAGTTAAAAGCAGTAACGTTAATTTCAGTCTATAAAGTGGTTGTAGGTCAATATTAGCTTTCGGGGCGAAGCAGGTTTTACCTGAAACTATTCTATTAAATAGTGTACTTACCAGTGTATTTCTTTTAAAAACTATTTAAGCTCTAATTGTTTTTCACAAGTTTACATTGTGCCGAAGTAGCTTGCAGTATTTATATGCCGGTATTTACACTTGCAAAGTAAGCACATCTTACTAATAGGCTATATGATGCCGTATACTAGAGATGGCGGGCTGACTTTTTTGCAACCCGAACCGCCCATGGCCCGGAACCTCTAGCCCATCAACCCTAACCGACTCAGCAACTCATCCCAAACATACAGAAGCCTTACGCGCCCAAAGGCCATCTTTTTATGAACCTATAACTTTCTTGTTGCAAACCTTCAGTAGTTAGCAGCTGTAAGCGGCCCACTATAATAAGAAACCAAAGATAGGACTGGGCCGTTAGCGTATCACTAAAAGAACCAATTGACGGCTTGTTAGCTGGTTTAGCTGGTCTCTTGGCGGCTCATGCCATCTCTATGCCGTAGTACTTGTGAGTACAAAAATAGGCACCAGAGTTTCATATTGTCAGGAGTAACGCTTTTAAGCTTTTTCCAATAGATGGTTGTTCCTATTGCGCAAGCCGCAAGTTACGGCATACTTAAAAGTTTGCCTTTGCACAGATTTTTCCTTTGGTATTCGACATAGGCCTGTCAAAAACGCAAAAACTTGTTTTAAAATTTGTAATTACTTACACCGTTAATAAGTTTTCATAATCATCTCATGATATAGTTTTTACCGCAACTTATTTTTACTACAAACATAAATAGACGTATCGGTAATGAAATATGTTATAAAATTATTTTATTTCACGATAAATAATTTTTGAAACATTAAATACTGTTGCTTACGATGAACAAGTTTTCAGTGTAATTACTAGGGCGATTTTGGTTACAAAAGTTACTTTTTTTTTGCTAGCTCCAATTAACGTAAAAAGCGTTTAACCAAAATTTCACAGCTATAGGATCAGTATTTAAAAAATTATAAGGTTACAAAAAGTTACTTTTTGTCTTTTAGGTTACATTTTGGTTTTCATGCTTTTTCGCATAATTTTTCTATTTTTTTTTTGTCTTGGATTGATGCGAGAAAGATAAATTTACAATCTACAAACACTAAGGTGCCTCTTTGGTGCCGGCCAACAAATGCTTCTGTGGAAAGAAGTTTTTCTATGCTTAACAAATTACTTGCAAAGGACAGAAACTTTCTACCACAAAATGTAAAACACTACATGTGTGTTCACTATCACTTAAGCACGAGGTAGAATTGGGCCTTTTTCACGTTTTTTCATGTTTGGCTGCAACTATTTTCGTTTTACTTTTATTCAATAAAGTTACTTTTTAATTACTTTTTTACAAAAATCAAGTTACATTTTTAAGTTTTTTAGGTTACAAAAAATTGCCCTAATAATCACTTTTAACCTGGTGCAATAAAAATAGTGTTAGCATCCGTGGGGATAAAAAAAATAATTGTTCTCTTCGTTTTGGGTTTCACCAAAATTGTGTCACCTGTGACGTAGACGTTTTTCACTTTGTGCTAAAAAAGATGGTATAATTACAAAAATTAGATCCAATTTTTTATCGTGAAAGATCGTGAAGAGCACAAGGTTAGAGTTTTGTAGAAGTCCACGCAGTGTTGACTCTTTCATTTTCTCTGTTATTATTTTTACTGTCTCACCAGCGCATAATGGTTTTAGTTTAACAATACAGTACTAGTGTGTAACATATGCTCGTAAAGTAATAGTGTTAAGTGTTACGGTGACGGTTCGTTCGTTGCCGTCAGTGCCTGCTGCGATGTATGTTCACACAAGGGAAAATTTTCACTGTTGGTACCAGTTTGTGCCAGAATTAAATTTCCTTGCAGCTATACTGACGTTCGGTATCTACTGCAGCGTTATATAACTTTGAAAGGTCACAGTTTTATCAAAAAATTCAAATGTTGCTTAACGTAGGCTACTGTAAACTTGTCGATACTAAAGCAGGAAAGTACAACATTTTATTGCTGAATAAAATTTTCTCCAATGTTGTTTGTGAATCTCCGCAAGGACCCTCGGCCCTAGCTAACAACACGCAATACCCATAACCTAACTTGAGCGCAAACCTTACAATTTTTATCAAGAGTTTATCAATTTTTATCCAGGCCAAGTTTTTCAGTCAAAACGGTGATAGCAGCAAAAGATGTTGTTAAAATCCATCCAAAGTCATTATTTCACCCAAAAAGAAGGTTTGAACCATACTGCGGATTTGAAAGGGTAAGCAAAAAGGGCATTGCTCATAACTTATTGACCTCATAACCTAGTCCTAGAGTTAAAACTGTGTGATCCCTGGGAGCTTTATGAATCAAATCTTATTGTTGACTACTGCAAGATGGCTAATTTTTGAATCAGCAATTATTTATGTTTTTAGATGATTTGATCTTTTGCAGTTGTTAAATGTGGTAACCAGTAATAACTTGTTAAAGTCTTTTACGCCGGTAGCTAACGAAACAACTTTAAACAAACGTAACGCAAAGAAATGTTTAGCGCTTTTTACAGCAAATACTTCGCCGATAAACCCTATTATTGATACTAATTTTGCAAGCAGCACCGATCTACAGACGAGAACTTGTTTGGAGGTAGAGGATATTCTGAGAGTTTCTATTTTAAAATTATTGAAACTTTCCTGAATTTTTAAAAATAGAGCGTGTAAACAGGAAATAATACTACAAAAATGTTATTTTTGTTTACCAGTACTTGCTTACTTTTGGTGTGCAGTGTCTTCACAATGCATTCTTGTCATTTTCCCATCAACAGGTTTTTGTATATGCCTCTTGATTTTCGGATAACTTAACAGTAATTTTAGAGTACTGAGTGCATCAAAAACAGGCAATAAACTGGATGATTTTTCGATGCCAAATTCTTGTCATCAGCTATAGTTCAAATTGAACATAACAAGATTTCAAGACCAAAAACACTTGTAGCTGTGGCTGATGTTTGTTTCAAACCAAATTTTTTTGTCAAATGTGAACTTTCTTTTATTCTTGTGTTCTTAAATATCGGTGTTTAAAACAACGGAGCAGTTGGCTCATGAAATCAAAAATAAATTCCCTTAATTATCTTGATTCAAGTGTTGACAAGCTTAAATGTTAAATCTATGAGTACATCGATAACTTAGCAGTGTTGTATACAACTGAACAGTAACGGAGGGCTTGCGATGGCAAGGTAGCTGTTCGAAAAAGCACTTGGACAGGGTTAAGCATTGCTAAGCCCATTTTAAAAATCATATCGCTGTTTTGTGAAGAAGTCGAGTTGTGTCTTATCTTATCGTTACAGTCCACCAAAAGCAAGATGTTGAAAGGTATTTGAGTTAGTTGCGAGAAAAACACAATCGGGGTGTATAGGTTATAAGCAAAAAATATATAGAAAGATAAAAAAAAATCGAATCGAATCTTCAATATACCCTCTATAGAGAATCCAACTACTTTATCTAATCCAGTGGTAGCAAAATACAGAATCCAACTACTTTATTTAGTCCAGTGATTCTCAACCTTTCTAAGTTGCGGACCGGCAAAATTTCGAAATAAATTTTGTGGACTGGTAGACCTTAAAAAACAACCAAAAACGCCATGTTAAAACCAAGTCCTAAAATCACCAACTTGATTTTTGTCAATGGGGTGTTTGAAAGAAAAGGAACACACTTGGCTGTTTGTTTGTTCCCGTTGCATAAACAAATTCCGTTAGACATATACTGCTGAATTTCAGTTAAATAGCATATTCTATTGTTCTTAAGATTTCATAATACTACCGGTACTACAACAACTCGTGGTAAATGAGTGGTTATGAGCTAGGTTCATTTTACCTCCTACGTTTTTTTTTTTTTTTTTGTACAAGAAAGGCAAAACTCAATAAATCGGCTGCGTGTACTGCATAAACTTGTCCGTTGGCTGACGGAAAAAAGTATTGAGCGCGCGCAGCCCAGTTGGCTATATTAAAAAGCACAATTTTGAACTGTGGTATAATGTTGCAATTTATTTGGCGTACCGGCAGAAAAGTAGACGCGGACCGGGGGTTGAGAAACACTGCTCTATTCATCCCTCGTGCTCGCTATATTACGCAAAAGAGTGTCGCATGGTGGGGCCCATATCTGCAGCTTAACGCTGGCGCAACACAGCTTCGAAGAAACAGCGAAGCAGTAGGGAGCCTTGGCTATAACTCTGTGACTGATTTGACCTGCCCGGGAATCCAACCACAAACTTCCCGCACCAATGGTGATGTCTCTAACCATTACGGCAAACGGCCGGTTGCGCAAAAGATTATTCTGTTTTATTATAATATTATCATAGCAAAAATACGCGTAAGCTCAAAGACTTCTTTCGACATAATGAGTCTAATTAGGTTAAATTTCGGTTTTATGAAGCAAGACTTAGATTTAAAAATGAATTAGTTGAGAGGCTTAATTGCAGAATGAAAGGTTATGCCGAATGCCATGATGTTAATTTTCTTTCAAGTTCCAGCTAAATTATGCGTGGGTAAAAAGGCATTTACTGAAGCACACAGTAATTTTTATGTCAAGACAAACATTTCAAATTTGACATTAAGTTACACAAAGTAAAGTGGCCGCATATAAGAGGGATCGAAATAAAGACAACGCCTTAATTAAGATCAAAATGACGAAAACGTGATGATCTGCATGTATACCAGGTACAACAGAAGGTTTTAAAATAGAGCGAATTATTTTCAAGTCAAAAGTGATACAAGCAAAGCAATAATGAACACATAGCCTACGAAAAGAAATATCACTGGTTGGTAATCTATCTATATTCTAGCTGACAGGTTGGTGGGCGAGCACAGTTTTTTTGCGTTGTTCACTGGACACTTAAGCGTGTTTAGTTGATAGAAGAAAAGTTTGCAAAGAAAATTTTGAGTTGAAAACTAACATAATCTATCATATTCAAGCTCCACCACACTTACTCTCAAGTCTAGCTAGTTACTCACTGCTATTATATATTTGGTGACGATCACGCCACAATTTTGCGTAATTTTGGCTTGCAAAAAAATGGGTTGCAAGACAGGTATAATAGTTTGTGCCGGTGTCTCGGAAAGAAGCTAACTTTGCGGCTGAGGATTTCAATTGTTGCAAGTTAATTCTCAAGTCTTATCGGAGTTTTGAATAAATAATTGATTTAAGCAAATGTAAGTCTGCTTTCAGTCAATGACATTGACTAGCTAAAGCAGGGGTGGGCAAGCTTTTTCCACGAAGGGCCAGATTTGGAAAAACTGTTGAAGCCGCGGGCCGCACGCTGATTGGAAAACAAGGTGAAGACCTTTTTTTTGGAGATCCCGGTCCACGTGCGAATGTGATCTCCAAAACAAAAGGTTTTCACCTCGTATTTCTCGTTTTTTATTGCAATTTTGCAACGTTGAGGCTTATTTTTTAAAAATCGCCGCAATCTATGATCTCTAAAAAAGAAGGTCTTTCGCTCAATTCGCGGTGGGAGTTTAAGTTTGTGTAAGTGCCGGCGGGCCAGAATAAAAGGACCGGCGGGCCGGATTTGGCCCGCGGGTCGTACTTTGCCCATGTCTGAGCTAAAGCATTCTGGCTGTTGCGCAGCTTAGTTAGGCGAAACTGCAGCGCCTTTAAATTAAAGTTTGGTTCTATTTTCCAGACTTTTTCTTGATAAACAGTTTGTAAAAAAAAGGAAGCCAACTTAAAAAACAGAAGAGTGAGTTTTTGAAAATCAGCAGCGTGGCCGAGTGGTTCGAAGCGTCGTTTCACGACGGCCATGATCGCAAGGTTGATGGTTTAACTCCCACCAAAGTCTCGTCGTTGCGTCCTTGGATAAGATGCTTCACGATAGTTATCTCTGCTTGGTGGAATCTGACAAGCAGCAAATTGAAGTAGTCAGAAGCAAAGTTTAAGCGGAAAACTCGGAAACAAAGGCAACTCCTAAGCGAGTCTGGATTCGTCCTATAGCGCCTCTGCCGCTTTCTTGAGACAGGAGAACAAAAATGAAAAAATCAAATCATCAAAAATCAATCAATATACTAATAAGCACTGCTCGTATTTATTAATTCATTTTTGTTCTTTATGCGGTGGTAGTAATGAATTTGCGTCATCTGTGTCAACGTGTTGGTATTCACGCCACTCACAAGCCTACGATCGTGTAAAAGTGCTGCAGTGGTGGCAGCACTACGATCACTCCTCCTCGTTCTCCAAAAACATATTTCTGTCCGTATCACGCGTTTTGAGTTCAGAAATCGAACCAGTTCATTGAAGTCATTAACTCTCGTGCGGTATCGCAAATGACTTCATCTAAAAAAATGAAAAACAAAAAATTTTCAGTTTGCTCGCGATATTACGCCGAAGCGTGTAACGAGTGGCGTGGTCCATCTCCGTGGCTCAGCGCATGGGCAACACAGCTCCGAAGAAACGCCACAGCGGTGGCGAGCGGCTCGCAACACTGCTGATTTGACCGGCCCAGGAATCGAACCCAAAACCTCCAGCAGCGATAGCGTGTGCTTGACAACTGAACTAACCGGCCGGTTAATAGTTGAGGGGGTTCAAACCAACCCCTCTGAATTTTTAGTTCATATGTATGTATTGAGCCTGCAACTGAAAATTAGAGGGGTAGGTTTGAACCCCCTTAGTTCTGCCCTGTATCTGCGAATGCTTCTATAATTATGTTTCAGTATCATGGTATGCAAAAATCGATTAACATTTGGCGTTTTCGATCGTAGATGTTGGAAAATAATGAAATTGTGTGACCAAGCATCAATATTCTATCATGAAATTGAAGTCTGACGTCACCAATACGTAGATAACATGTATTTTTATGTTATCGTCATTTTATTAAGATGTTTGTTTCTGTGCCAAATGTTAATAACGATATGTTTTTAATTATTGCAAAAGCGTCAAAATAATTTATAAACATCTTTTTAATTTGATTTAAAAATTACGCATTGGAAAACGTTTTTCATTCTGTTTTAATTTAATTAAAATTCAGAAATAACCAAGAAATGCAACTAAATTTGAAAATGTCAACACAATGTCCAGTGGCGCATCCGGTAAAGGAGTGGTGGCAGGGGAACATCAACTACCCCTCTTTTAACGAAGCCTTATTGGAGTTTGTTTTAAAAAATTCTTAAAAGATTTGACCATCGTTGTAATGTGTGCGTTATAATTTGCCTTTCCTGAATTTTTCGCTGGCTGCGCACAATTAAATCTTTCATTGACTATTATTTTCGACTATAAGCTTGCCCACCGCGGTGTAGTGTTGTCGCATTTTCATTGATATTCTTTCAAGCATGCTTGCACCGGGGTTGACTATGAAATAAATGAAAAACATTTAGAATTTAACAAAAAGGTCTTGTTTAAAAAGAGCAATATTTTATCTTATGTCAAATTTACAGCAAAACAACTTTGTTATTCCAGGCATATTACTGTTTGCTCTGATGTGATTTTTGAGGTCTCTTCTCTGCTTCTGATTGAAATCGTCGAACATACGTATAAATAAAATTTTAAACGACGCCGTTGTTATATCAGCTACCATAATAAAAGTAAAAAAACGGCCTCTTTTGAAAATAACTGGGCAAATCTAGCGCACTATACTTTATTTTACTCTTGCAGCAATCTTGCTTTATGAAAACAAACAAAAAATTAAATAAATATGAAGCGTATTTTAGGATGAGCAGGTCAATGTAAAATTTTAGCTCCGCAAATAACAATAAACGATTTAAATTATTGAAAACAACCCATGAGTGCATTAATTCTGGAAATGCCCAAGCGCATGATAAGGTCTGCTTCTGCACCTAATCATAAAAAGATACCTACATCACGGAGTTACAACGCTGTTGCTGAAATTCAGTAAATTTACGAAAAAGTTATGACGAGACTTTCACCCTCTACGTATAAGTAGCAACAACTTAACAAGCAACCAGCCGAACGCAGCGTCTTTTGTTCTAAAAATATCTTAGTAAATTTCGACAACCTCAAATAACCTTTCCAAATTTTTAATTTGCCAAAGATCTGTTTGAACAACCCATGGAAGAACCTGACGTAACAAAACAAAGCATTGATGCAAGCGGCAAGCTCGCGTATATTATAAAGCGGCGTTTTGAGAAGTTGTGTAAAACATAAGCTAGTTCGTCTTGTACTTACTCGTAAGCTTCATGACTGCAAATCTTTTAAGCTCGCAAAAACGAGCCCCAAAACTTATGGAACTCATCCTATTTTATCGATAATATACCAGATTTGCGCTGGCAAATTTACTCTTTACGCGCGAGCTAAAGTTAAGACCAAGTGTATGGCCGAAGTTCAGAGCAGCGATTTACACAAAACAAAACTTGAAGATCGTCTGTAAAATTTTTTCGTTCAGTTTTTGTTATAATGATGAAATTTTGTTGCGTGACAGTAGTCTTAATTTTTCGCCAACTATTACTCGAATTTGCTTTATGACATCACAGTACGACTACAGATTTGAAAAAGGGCAAGATTTTCGAAGCAATATTGGATAGTTTGTAGCGACAATGTAGTCCGTATTCCGTAAAGATTTTGAAAGCAATTTGTAGTCAAGTGTGTAGGTACTAGGTAGGTCTGCAACAATAAGTTTTAAGAGTTTTAAATGAATAACTCAATTGCAATGGCTTTAAACGAGCATATTTTGAGTTAAGAAATATTGAATTTAATTTTAAAGACATTATGCGAGTCATAAGCGATAAGAAAGAGTGTTTGGTAGAAGTGTATCAATTAGGTTCGTGAAACCAATTACCAACGTGACAGAAACTTCTGTCAAAAAGCGTGTTTGATCACAGTGGTGTAGTTGGCCTAGCATAGATAAAATACTGTGAAGCGATGCTGAACCACGTGAAAAACTGCTAGATTTCAAAGGCGGTGACAGCTACAAGTGCGTGGGGGTAAGGCCGTACTATTTGGGGGAGGGATATGGAAGGATCACCCCACCGAAATATTTGACCATTTCCCAATTCCTCCCCCCAAAATCTTTCAAATATCAGTGTTAATATAGGCATTTACGTCGAATTATGCCGAAGGGGTGCTGTTGTTAAAGGCGTCTGCATCGGCGCGGGAGGTATTGGGTTCGATTACCAAGCCGGTAAAAGGGGAACAGTGTCGCCTACAGCTAGCCACCGTCGCTGCTTTTCTTCGCAGTTCATAGCTGCGCATTGCTGCCGAATGTAATGAAGATTAGATTTTTTTGCTGTTTTTTCTATTTGGTTTACGTAAAAACTTCCAGTAGTTTATACTTGGTTAATTTTTTTTATGCCGTTCAAATACTTGGCCAAAGGATGAAAAGCCTAAAAAAGTTTATCCTTCAACAGTTTTGGGCGCCAGTGAGAAAGCCCCCCAAAACCCATCAGCTCCGCCACTTGAAATGACCGATCCTAGAATCAAACTGGTGTACCGAATACCGATACGTTGAAGCAAAATTAATCCACATCGATCGTAAAAAAATGGAAAGAATTCTCCGTCGATTTGTTAGAGCATTGCTCTTTTGGCAGGAAGCCATCTGCAAGCCTGGGTTTTAATTTGACTGACGAAACCAAGTTTTCGTTATTTCCGAAATTTGGTGAGATACTGAGGTTATTTTCAAATTGAACTGAAATTTCAACAGTAATTGAGGAAGACTGCGAAGTAAACTTGCGCTCTTCGAGTCAGCAGCCACCCGTTATATACGTCAAATGCGATCGGCTCCAGCCGCGAATCGAACCCGTCACGTAGGATCTGTCACCTGCGCGCGGTACCGCTAGGCCATGTCGCTGACAAATACAGTGATTGCAGTTGACCCTTCGTGCTGAACTAACTTACAGCTTTGTATATTTTGTTCTTCGTTTTCACATGCTGTGTGGTTTAGTTACAGGTAATGTCAGCTAAGAAAGGTTCTAAATTTAGCTTATTGTTGAAATAGAGAATAACTTGTTGTTATGGAATGATGAAAACGAGAAAAAGTGCATTCTTGTCTATTTTGTTGGCTCTACTTATCTGACAAAAGAGCGTCCAAGTTCAAAAAGCAGGATGGATTTCAAAATGAAAGCGTAAAAGTACTGCAGCGTTAACTTATTTAGTCTGTAACTAGTGTGCTATCACTTGACGATAAGATTATGGGTTCCGGTTAGACAGTGTTGTAGCGCGAAATTTTCAGGGAGGGGGACTTAAAGCAACGAAAACTGTCAAAAGAGTCTGACGTATTTCAATCACTTAGCAGTATATTTACTCTTTTTTACTGAAAAGCAAAATCGAAAGGAGGGGGGGCATGGCACAATGCCCCCTCACTATGGTACATAGATACGCAATAATGGGAACAAAATATAGCCCACGTTATGAAGACGTTAAGATTTTTGTTGCAATCTAATAGAGCAATTGAGCTAATGTGACTTCAGGTCATCCAAATTGTAAACTTTCAATGCGATTGCGTTGTAAAGCTCCATGGCTTATCCACCGTAGTTAGATCATAAGTTTGTTATAATATTCACCAATAATTTCGTTTACCGACTTGGCCAATTAATCGGCCACTATTTTAGAACTATTTTTAACTTTGTATTGTCATTGTTTAATGCTTATTCCATTTTTTGTCGTAGCAAAATATTGATTCCATTTTTTCATTTATTCTGATTTTTGCGAAAGCAAAAACATGTGCTGCTAGGTCTAAGGGGCATGAAATGATGCACCGTTATTTGTAAACGAAAAATTTATACTATGTCAGTCATTATGTTTTTTTTCTGAGGGGGGGGAGGGGGTAAAAAATTTAGAAGATGGATCTTCGTTGATACATTTCCAATCCAGGTATCAAAGCTATAGCAGCCTACAGTGATAAGATTTACCCGTTTTGAACACCATTAATTGATGGCTGGAATGAAATGGAATATCATTTTTTTGGGGCTGTTTAACTGCAAGATTTTTTAGCTAATGGCTGATTAATTACCTGCCATTCATTGTTATTGTCACATACTGTAGCATTTTGCTGGAAGGAACTTATACCCGACTGGTTTATTTTCTTCTGGGTGTAATAAACCGTTAATCATGATAAACGACACTTACCAGTCAGCCCTTATGTAACAACGTTGCTGGAATCACGAATTTGTTCATTGTTTTCCTGAAACGGAAACCATTTTAGTGTTGATTAATGAAGCTGCCTGCCAAAGACCCCAGAACACCGGAATTCACCGCCTTTTTTTTCTGCAGCAATTACACTGCATTGTAGCATCAATATGCACATATATTGCATTAAAAGTAATAAAGTTGGCTCACAAGCTGTGTTTTTGTTAAATTTTACCATTTTCTTAAATTTTTTTTACTGAATCAGAAAAATTATTGAACATTTTCTGATATTTGTTGAACAAGGTAATGCCATAATTGTGATTGCTATGTTTGGAGGCTATTATTGGAAAAAACGATTCTGCTGCTTCGAATTTCGGGTTTCGAATTTGCCCTCATAAAGTAGTTCCGCTATTGAAATATAACTGTGCCGTTTTTGCAGCCAGATATTTTCTTGTTGAATTTTTCAAAATAATCTTTTGATTGCATTGCAAAACTTGCCACTAGGTGGTGTATGGATCAAAATGCACTTTTAATTCGATAAAGGGCCAATTAACGGTTGCCAGATGTTGCCTAGCCTATGTACACATTTTGATATCAAATACTGCAGGAAAACAGTGGCCAGGGAAAAATAGCTTTATGTGAGCTGTGGTATTAATGTATGTCGTTGCTTTATGTTTTTACGTTCAATTACTTTATACAATTACAGTAGGACTATTGAAACACAAGTTAGTTTACAGCCGTGTACGCATAATCATTAATCACTACGGCGACAATATACAAGCCTTGAGCACTGGCGTCTTGATGTAGAAAAGCTAAGCCCATGAACGATATTTTATTTTTTGCTTTCATCCTGTTATTGATGCTAGCCTTCCTGACTCGGTATGGATTGTGGGACGCTTTGCGTAGTCTTTGTTTCACACAATAACAATTTTTTTTAAATTGTTGACAGTCAAAAGCGGAAGTTTTGAAAACGCCAAGGAAGTCATGATTGCTGCAGTGTACATACAACGTTTGTTGTTGCATTGCTGCAGATTAGATTGAACAATAATTAAACTTGGTGTTTAATTTTATGGCACGTCGTCATTTGTTACAGCGGTAGTATCTATATTCCGATCGCCCTATTTTGTTTGTGGTTGTTCCAAAGAGCTGTGTTTTGTACACTTCTTTACTTCGTGGGCCACTTTTTGACATCGCGGGTCAGAATACTTCGCGGGCTAGAATTGGTATATTCCCCGCATTAAGGTGTGACTGGTAAAACAATACCACGAATATAATATTAATACCGAAGGTTTAGCGACCTGATTTGGAACTGTTGATGACAGTTCTTTTGCTCAGAAGTTGTTGCAAAGCAAAATACTGTACCGCTGCAGTTGTAGTGCAATAAAATGCAACAAAGCACAAAACCATGAAGCAATGTAGTTACAGTTAACTAAAATTTTACAAAAAAACCCACGGTATGCATGCACATAAATTTTCACGCGGATCTAATTGAGCTTGTATTATGGATATAATGCGGAGACCAAGCTCGGGGCCTTGAAAAAGATTTTGTTATGAACCACGAGAACACACAGTATTTGAAAAAGCGCCGTGTTAGAACTTTTGGAATTGGGAACATTTTCCGATTTTATGACATTTAAAACTAAACTGCTGCTAGAAGTTGCAGATGCAAACGGTTTGCTTGTGGGCAGCAATGGCGGAAGCATTTTTAAAGTAGGGGGGCCCAAAACCAATCACCAGATTTTTTTCACCAACAACCAAGGCCGGGAGTGACGTAGCGAGAAATTTTAAAGGGGAGCATAATTTCTACATTTTTTATTAAGCGTCTTTTTTTTGGCAGAACTAATTATTTGAAGCTGATTATGAAACAAGTAAAGCTCTATGGGGGTCCGGGGGCATGCTCCCCTGAAAAATTTTTAAAAATTTACGTGCTGTAACGGCTATTTTAGTGCTTTTTAAATAATTTTCAGGCAAATTGTGTTTAAATTTTTTGACCCTAATTCTGAGTGCTTCGCCGAACATGATACATTTTGTTCGCGTATTTTAATTATGCATGCTTAAGACGTAAGGCTTACAGCTATCGAAATGGTTCGAAATTGTAGAAAAATTGTATGCATCAAAAACATTTTTGAAAATGGCTGGTGGGAGGATGCATATCCCTCATCCTACCCTCTGAATCCACCCCTGGCCATAAGCTACAGAAACCATCAAAAGAATCTGGCATATTTCAGTCACTTACTCATTTGGGCACCATTAGTATTGTTCTTTTTACTAAAAGGCTAAGTCAAAAGGAGGGGGCATGGCACAATGGCTCCACCTCTGAATACGCTCCTGAGGGCCGGATTTAGACAATGAGAGGCCCTAGGCTATTTGATCACACTGATTAGAAGAGCAAAAAAAAGGTCTTCACGTCCTCAGATGTCCTGTTTTCACTGAAAATTTCGGTATGGTGAAGAGCAAAAAAAGGTCTACACGTTCTCAGATGTTCTGTGTTCCACTGAAAGTATCAATAAAGAGAAAAAAAGGTCTTCATTGTTCGTGATGAAGCCCCCCATTTTCTCTGAGGCCCTAGGTTTCAGCTTGCTTGGCCTATACGTAAATCCGGCCCTATGCCTACAATCCATATTTAGCCTGTCCACATGTGACATGTCCAATTTATGTGGGCTGCAGACTCACGGTTCTTGCTTCTAGTTTCTGTTCCCCCACCCCAGAAAAAAAATTTTAAAGAAGACATCTCTGGACTTAGTCTCTTTCGTGTGTTTTAATTTCGATAGTAGGTGTATTAAGTATCAAATACATTCATGCAGAGGCAATATTGTAGTAATAAACGCGTAGCCTAAATTAGGCCCCCTCTGAAAAAAAGGTGGAAGGGCCAGCCCCCACCCCGGTTCCGCCACCCATGCTTGTGGGTCAATCCATTTGATCATTAGCAAACTTTCTCGGTGCTCAGATGATCATGTGCCTGCATTTTCTATTACAGTATGTGCCATCTCTAGGAGTTGAACTCTCTTCTGTGCGATCTGATGCAAATGCAGTAAATTGCATTGAAAAACGTCTTTGAGCTTACTGCAGCCCTATAGCGCATGTAAATTTGGATTTTAATCCGGTTCATGTTGAGAGTAGATAGATAAACACATATGGTTGTTACATAACTGCTTTATCGCTGTGATTGCAAGTGATGACGTCATTACGGCATCTGAACACTTGTACGCGCTGCTGTAAATCTTTGCTGAGGTTCAGAGGTGCTCAAAAACCTTCTTCGTTTCACGTCGTATTTTGAGGCCATGGTCTGTTCAAAAACATCATCAAGCTTAGATTTATTAAGTTCAGATTATACCGCAGTTTATCTCAGGCTGGCTTCATGCGTGCTCGCACCATGAGATCGTTGGATTGGCTGTAATCCGTCAATTTTAAATCAGCTACAGCTACTTTCCTCTAAAAAACACACAAAATTCATGCAATTTAATTTTATCTCGAAGTAAAAAATGAAATGTTTGTATATTTCCGAAGTTAACCCTAATAAATACTAAAAAAAAGCGATAAACAGAAGAAACGCAGTTGGTCCTTTGCTAAGAAATACTTATATTCTTGGCATGTTTAAATTATCCACCCACGACTAGATTTTTTAAGGTCTTGATTACTAATATACAGTATTCTTAACGTTTTTATTTGACAGCAGCTGAATCTACGTGTTTGATTAAGTGGGGTGAACCACCAAACAATTCAGCGTGACCTCTCTTACTCTCTATGTCAATAGCGACAACAATAAGGATTTTTTCAATAACTGCCTACCCGTTTATTCTTGACGTAATTTTACATTAGTTACCGGAGTTTTTATTCCTATCTATAATCTTTAAAGATGAAGCAATAGTTTAATCCAAAACCAAATGTTTTCATACAGAATTGCATCTTCGTTTATTTGATAAAGGTGTTATTACAAAAAATTGTGCATGCTTTAATGTGTGCATCTTGCATTGTTTTCGATTACGTGGAATAGTTTGCGACAGATTGTAGCTCGCCAGATTGTCCATTGCAAAATGTTACTTCTCAATTTCTGCAGATTGTGCGTTTAGTACGCAAGTACAAATGCAATGTTCTGAAATTTTAAGTAATCAACGTTGAAAAGAATTGATAATTCACGTTATGGTATCAACTCAAAAGTTTGAAATTGGCGTTGTGAAACTGTACTACGCTGTAATTTGGAAAAATCAGTCATGTACGTCCTGTGCATAAACACCAACTCCTAACTAGGGTTGTAAATTTGGGACCAGTCTATACAATCCCGGGATCGGGATTTCCCGGTATTTTAGACTTATAATCCCGGGATTATTCGGGATTGAGCAAATAATTAAAAAAAGTAATATGGAAAGAACAAAAATCTCTGTGGGCAGAAGCTGAGCTATCTGTTAGCTGCTATAAGTATTAGAGGCATTAGAGCACATCATACTGTTTCCATCAACAACTTTATCGAGCGTAGAAAATAGTAACTTTATTTAGTCTCTCTCTGACTCCACTCATGTAGAGCAGCATGCCAGGAAAAGGGTTTTGCGCCAAGAATATGACTGTAATAATTGCAATGTCGGATATCTTACAACTTCAAGATGGTCGTCGTATCCAATTGTATAAATTCCGAAAATAAAGAACAGTGCAAATAACAGGTCGTAAATTTACGAAATACAAGTTTGGCGCACCTAGCTAACCCTTGCGGTGGGTGCACCATTTGAGAAACGCTGAGCTAGGGTACGTAAAACTTAATTCTGTACTTTAGAATTGTAACATTACATGATGCTCACTTCCGTAGGCTGACATAAAACGGTCAATCAGGGGTATAGTAAATTTAATAAGTCCCGGGATTTCTAGACATATAATCCCGGGATTGGGATTGGAAAAAATACCCCAAATCCCGGGAATTCGGGATCGGGATTTCCCGGAATTACAACCCTACTCCTAACGTAATTGAATACTGAGAAGGCAAAAAAAGTTCGAGAGGTCCTAGGATTAAATCAACTTTTAAAAACGAAGAAAGATCCGAGTTTTTTCTTGCCCTTGCTCCTGCCTACCTATTAGATGGTCAAATGGATAGAGCAGGGGTGGGCAAACTACGGCCTGCAGGCCCGCATGCGGCCCGCGAGATTATTTTATGCGGCCCGCGGGCACTTACAGAAATATAAAGTTTGCTCCTTAGCCCTTACTGTAGAGATGGCATGGGCCGCTAAGAGACTCGTTAATGAGCCGTTAACCGGTCTTGTAAATGGTCCGCTTATGACCCAGTTCTATCTTTTGTTTCTAATTGGGTCGCTAACGAACCGCTACCAATTTTTGGAATCCCTTTTGGCTTTGTTTTTGGAATGAGTTTCCGTGTCGGTTACTGCTACCGGTCAAGAGGTTCCGGACCATGGGCGGTCGGGATTGCAAAAAAGTCATTCCGTGCCATCTCTACCTTACTGATATTGAGTGGAATATTGGGACATTTGCGGACCTTTGAGAGAAAGTTGGGACATATGCGGACGCGAGGACCTTTTTTTGCTCTTCACTTGATTTAGAGTGGAAATGAGGACATCTGCGCGGACGTGAGGACCTTTTTGCTCTTTACCTGATTTTGAGCGAGAATTGGGACATTTGCGGACGGGAAGATCTTTTTTTTTGCTCTTCATCTGATTTTGAGCGGAAATTAGGACATCTGCGGTGGTGACGACCCTTTTTATTTTGCTCTACCAATCAGTACCGCCTTCGGCTTCAAAATGTTTTGCAATGCAGCCCTTCGTGTGAAAAGTTTGCCCACCCTTGGGATAGAACGTTTGCTTCTAGAGATGTAGACGCGGTTGTAATTCGGAAATGAATCAAACCAATGACTTTAAAATATAGGTATGCACATTTTCCCTTCCAGACGTTTAGCATTAAAAGGCAGTGTGGAGAACATGCCGGCAGTTTTACATGTTGTATCTTTAGGAAAAGCACTTGGCAGAATTCCCCCATGTTGGAGAGGTAAACAGGTGGCAGTATCCGAAGCGAACTCTTTATAGCGTTTAAATCGATTTCTCGTGATGGGAGGATACCATGCTACCACTAAATATTAAAATATTACCACGACCATGACTTCATGAGCAAGTTCTTCCTTTTGAACTTTTGTTTGCTGGTAGTTCGTCAGAATGTACACTGGTACAATGAGTGCGGATGTAGGCTAGGTATTCTTTAGAACGTCTGCTCAAACGTCATCTAGTTGGAGACTTAAAATGTTTATTCACTGTAGCCCGCAACTATATTTATGTGCATTCAGTGGGAACTACTGTCTCTTTGTACTCCCTTCATTCGGAGAACCCTCATGACTATTCTTCTCATGACAAACAGCGTTACATTTAGGATTGATTTCAGATACCGCGTTTTGTGACCAGGTTTTCATTGTTGTATTCATACTCGTGGTCAGTGGCGTGGCTACGGGGGGGGTTGGGAGTTACATTCCCCCATTGAGCCTCAAATGACGTCATACATACTTCTTTTTCTGATATTTAGTATTTCGAAGTGCTACATACTTTGTCATTGGTAATTTGGTTTTGTAATTGTCATAATAACAAGAATTACGTAGCGTTATTTCCTGAATCTTGTTCTTTGCCGTTATGCTTATGAAGCAATCACGCAATTTTATTTGCTGGGCAGTGCCGCTCCTGTACACGCAACTGCCCTCGGCCCCTCAGACCTTCCGTAGAAAAAAGGCTAAAAGATTTCGAGCAAAATTGATGTACGTACTGTAGCTCAAAAAAGAATTAAATCGCTAACATTTTAATATTGTTTTACCAGTTCCACCAGAAAGTATTCCTTTGACTTCCTTACTACCATCGTGGCTCAACTGCCTTGGGTATTTGTAGTTTAAAACATATCTCTTAAGTTTGAGGTCATCTTTTGTTATTAGACAACCAGGGGGGGATGTGGGGTATGCTGCGAGTGCATCCCCCCTCCAGCCATTTTCAACAATGTTTTGGATAAATAAAATTTTTCCATAATTTCGAACCTCTTCATAACAATATGCCGTAGTCGCTTTAAGCACGCATAAGCGAAACTGTGCGAACAAAATGCATCATTGGTGAAGCACTCAAAGTTAGGGGCCAAAAATGTGACAGGCTTTTCCCAAAAATTATTTAAAAAGCACAAAAAGAGCCATTACAATATGCAAAATTTTAAAATTTTTTCCGGGGGAGCATGCCCCCGGACCCCCTAGAGTCGTTTTTGGTACTTACGTTGCTTAAAATTAAATCTGCCACAAAAATATGCGCTTATAAAAGTGACCGAAATTGGTGTGCCCTCTCTTTGAAAAAAATTCTTGAATACGCCTCTGACATCAACACATATTTAAAAGGCTTATTTACGCCCGTTTCCGGGTCTAAACGTCTTTGTATTTAGTTAACATTCAACCTAATTCAAATTTACATTCCCCCACCAAAACTTTCTGGATCCGCTCCTGTATACAACGTATGGTCAAATGTGACGTCATTCTCAACCCCCCCATCGCAATATCTTGGCTACGCTAGTGCTTGTGGTTATCCAAATTTCTAGAATGTAATTTTTTTGCTTTTTTCAGCACTTATTGTAGTCCATTGGGTCAAAGTTTTGTCGAAGAACCGAGACATTTGTAACAGTTGAAGCTATTTGTATCATTGTTGTAGGCATTTTACAGTGTTTATGTGCTATTTAAACTCATGGCATTTTAGACAGCATTTCAACTGAAAACTTTTACTACTCATCCAATTGTCAAGGCAGCTGTCAATACCACCCAAAAATCAAACATTGTTAATATTGATGACATTTGTAAATGGTAATGACATTACGTTTCACCTGCGCATTTTACTAAAAACTATAGCTGCAGCATTAAACTGCTATCGGTGTTGAAATATTCTTTTTCAAATAATCAATAAAAGAAGTTGCCCTACTACAGGGCACTCGGTTATTTAACTGAATAGAAAGAGGTGAAACTTGAAACACCGCTGGGGTGATTAATTGGGTGATAATGACGATTCGTACGTTAATTATAATTTATGATATATAACTATTTCTAGTTCCACCAAAAGAGTCGCGAACAAAGTAGGCTAATTTACAGTTTGCTACCATCTGCGATAAAACTTTTATAGCAGCTGTGAATGATTGGCTGGAGGGAAACGCGTGACCTGAGTTCAATGCATGACTCAATTAATTGCCACATGATAGATTTTTAAGTTTTAGTAAGAATTTTCCATAATCGAAAAATTACCCGAAACGGTCTTCCTGTCTAATGAACAAGCAAAAAGTTGTAAAGTTGTAGGCTACATTCAATGTAAGCAACCACAGTTTTATATTGTTTCCAAGGTCATGTAGTACAAATTAAGTTTGTATAATTTCCTGCTGATATTTTAAAATACTGCAGAAATGCAGCTTTTTTCGTTATAAATGAAAGCTTCGTTTAACGTCCATCGGATTAAAATAACTGTTTGCATTTGACATATCGATACAACTTTCCTTCACCAAAGCTTGCTCCCACTTTTCTCGAGATTTATGTCTTTCCTGCCAAAGTTTTTCTGAATCCAAATTCAAAACCGTGATTATTTAAGTTCTTTTGATTTCTTTGAAAAAAGAGTGTTCTTACTCACTGCCTATGATTTGCTCTACAAGCTATATTACAGAATCAATGATGAGTGCATTAAGAAAAATTAACAGCGAGAGTTTCAATTGTAAAGTACCCTTGCTACTGTCACTAGTTTCCTATAGTTGGTGTGATTTTGCATTGCAGATAGCACAAGTACACTAATTAGTCACTCCGATTATTTTTTAAAGTATTGAACAGAAAATTTTATGATGTACTGGGAGAGATTGCGAAGTGAACTTGCGCTCTTGAAAACCGTCCGCTCACGAAGTGCGTGTGAAGTGCGATTGGGTTTTGCAGTGAATCCAATCTTTACCCAAGGATCTCCTACTAACCTGCGGTATCAACAAGTTATGCAGCTGACTATCAATTTTTGTGGCTCCAAGCTGGGCCCAAGTAAGATTGCGCTTGCTCCGCTCTAGGCAGCCAACATGAGCAGTAAGCCTAGCTTCAACACCGCCATGTCAGGCCATGCAGGGGGCAGTTTGCTAGAAAACAAATCATTCCGCTATTGGAAAATTACGTTACGTTTTCCGCAAAACTCTTATTATCTGGATACGATATCGCAGGTTTCAAAGTACATTTAAGTGCGAGGCTACTAGACGGACCATCTTGCCCGGGCTTAAACTAGTTCAGTTATTGCTGTGTATGTTGCTTAAGACAATTGAATCAACAAAGCTTTACATCTCCGAACAATATTAAAAAAATAATTGTGTGAATGACAGAGAATAGGTGCTCAAAATGTCAATTTATCGAAACTGTATTTTGAGTCGCAACGGAGAGCTTGATTTGCCGACGTGCCAGCCGATTATGAACTAAGCACGTGACTCGGTTCGGAGTTTAAAGTTCACCGGTTTGATATGAGCAACTAACCTCTTGGTCACGATGACTTATTGATGAGTATTTGCATAGATTCACGCAATATAGATCTTTGCGAAGTTTTAGTGCTTCAATAACGTGGCGTGATCTAGTAAAAAGTTGCAAAAATAGATCCAAATTTTAAGGGCTAAAAATAGATCCAGACTGCCGTTTTTGGCTTGATGCATTAATTCCCAAACAATAATTGCTACTATATTGTATTTAAATAGTTTTATTTATTCTTGCATGTTTCATAATTATTCAGTACATTTCCATTTTTGTGACCGAAAGCCCGTGGCTTTGGTCCAAATTTTAAATGTCCGGCAAGGATATTTGTACGAATTGCATGGAGGTGCATTTTCTTCTGTTTGCACTGGTTTAAATTTCTACTGCCAATTTTCTCCTGGCATTTTCCTGGGATTTTTGGAGGTTTCTTTTAAAATTACTGATAGTGCTTCCTCATGTGCAGTATTATTTTTTAGATTCGATATATTCACGTTGATAACCCTACGCCAAATGCGTGTGTTATAATAAAACCAGCAATTTACGAAGCTGGATATAAACCGTAATGTTGCCTGCTGTTTACCATTTAGACTGTGTTACTTTTGGAAACTTCAGTATTTTTACTAATACCGATAGTTACGTAATAGTGACAGAAATGAGTTTCAGCTATTTTAATGGAGGAGAGGAAAATATAGAATAAACGTTTGGTGGGAGCGAAATAAGCATGCGCTGAATTTAAACATTTAAAAAGGAAAAATAAGACTTTTGTCAAAACTGTCCATGCCAAATATAGATGATCTATAATGATTTGTACGTGAAGTTTGCCCTGGGCCACAGTGCCTATAATGATGGTGACCTTTTGTGTCCTTGTGGATGCGTGTTGCATTTATAGTGTAACGTGTTTGCTACTTATGTCAATTGCTATTTCTTTCTACTCATGTTTACTACAGTTCATTTTAATTAAAAGGTTGATGTCTTTGATAAAGATTTAATGTAAATCACCTCTTGAAAGTGAAGTAAATGGACGTTTGTTTCACAAATGCAAAAGAGCAAGTAAGTATACATATGGCTTGTTTATTTTGCCAGGCATTTAAAAAGCTTTACCTGGTTCGGTCAGACACTTTTAAGTAACAATATACTTGGATTGCGTTACTTGAGTTTTTTGATCTTATTCTTCGATAAAATATATTAATTGAATTTGATAATTTTCTTATCTTTACGAAATATATTCGAAGCGTAGTGTGAGTTCAGTAAATTTTCTACCAAAAAGTAAACGAAGAAGGGTTTGAAACCGTTGATTACGCTGTTTACTAATGTCTTTTTTATGTCCGTAAAATTGGAAAAAATACTCTTCAGTATTTCCTTTAACTGTTTCAATCAATGCATTGTCTGTGAGAAAGAAAAGGGCTTTCAGGCCTGTGGCAAATTCACTATAGTTAGTTATATTGGAGGTAAATTATGTACACGGCATGAGTGAAACAAGGCAATAAAATTATGAAGTTATTTATTTTGCATAGCTACTGTACAATCAATGTACCGTATACATTCGAACAAGGGCCCCTGCTTGATTAAGGGCCTGTTTGAATAAAGGCCTGGTCTGAAAAGCTTTCCAAAAAAATAATAGCCCGTGTTTGAATAGTCGCCCGGTAAATATTTCATCTCAGCCCACCCTGACGCCAACCGTTTGTTCGGCGATGCAGCGAGCGATAATATGCAACTTTGTCAAACAAGCGGTAGCATACAGCAAATTTTTCACCATCACAAACCTTTTCATGTCCAATTTGAATAAATTATGTATAGTATTTTCATTGAAAAACTATAACCAATCGTTAATACTGACATAATTATCAAGAAAATATCCGTTTAAAGAATTTGAGTAGAGAACTTTGTTTTCGGATGCCGTTTTGAAACAAGAACTTTCTTTAAAAAAACGTCATCGCGATGCCCGTGTGGCACCGCATATCATTAAACACCCTGTCCTAGGCGCCTGGTTGAGACCCATTACTAAAAAAATAAGGGCCCGGGCCCCTTTTTGAGCGTATACGGTATGCATACTTCACTTTTGTAGCTTAGCCAAACTACAGTGGCGGCTAGCGCTGGCAGCAAAATATTTAGGGTTTACTGCACGAGGTTTAAATTTTTTGGGCATATCTTTTTCACTTTGAAAACTTAAGCAAATTATATTGTTAAATACTCTTGACCCAAGAAATGTTAATTTTGATTAATTAACCGGTACACACTTTCAGGAGCGGATCCAGAAAGTTTTGGTGGGGGGGATGTGATTTTAAATTAGGTTGAATGTTAACTAAATACAAAGATGTTTAGACCCGAAAACGGGCGTAAATAAGCCCTTTCAAAATGCTTCATGTCAGTGGCGTATTTAGAATTTTTTCAGGGAGAGGGCAACAAATTTCATCACTTTTTCAAGCTCAGTTTTTTCCCGGCAGTTAATTTCAAGCAACTTAAGTAACAAAAACGACTCTAGGGGAGTCCGGGGGCATGCTCCCCCGGAAAAATTTTGAAAATTTGCACACTGTAATCGTCATTTTAGCGCTTTTCGAACAATTCTCAGGCACAGTTTGTTCATATTTTTGGCCCCTAACTTTGAGAACTTCATCAAATATGATGCATTTTGTAAGCACAGTTTCGATTATGCGTACTTAAAACGACTAAGGTTTATTGTTATGAACAGGGGTGCAAATCTATGTTGAGCATTGGGGGTATATGATTTAGCAAAATCTACCATTTTTCGATATTGGGGGAATGGTGTAGCAAAATTGACACGTTTGCAGATGCCCAATTTTTTGCCCAAAATGAAGTGAAGACCAAAATAAAAAGGTCATAACGTTCCTAGATTCCCAATTTTTTGCCCAAAATGAAGTGAAGACCAAAATAAAATGGTCATAACGTTCCTAGATTCCCAATTTTTTGCCCAAAATGAAGTGAAGACCAGAAAAAAGGTCATCACGTTCGCTGATGTCCAGTTTTTGGACATGAAAATATTGGGGGGGATGCTGCCGGATTATTGGGAGGGATGCATCCCTCCATGGATTTGCACTCATGGTTATGAAGAGGTTCGAAATTATAGAAAAACTTTATTTATCCAAAGCATTGTTGAAAATGGCTGGTGGGGGGGATGCATCCCCCACACCCCCCCTGGATCCGCCCCTGCACACTTTTACTGGAGCTTCTTGGAGAAATAGTGAGTTGTCAAAACTTGAAGCTAAAGCTCTCTTGTAGACTAAAATTTATGACATTTGTCGCAATTTTTTGCGTTGGTTGATTAATAAGACAACATACTTGTTGGCTCTATAATATGCTAATATGGAGCAAAGGGCAACAACTGATGAGAGCTTTAAGAATATTTGCATATTAAGTATTTGGTTGAAATTCTTCGAATTGAATGAATCAACTGTAGTTAGCCGAATGCCATTTTTGAAAGTATTGTTTTTGTTCGTGACTGATTTACTCATGAGTATTTGGCTCATCAAAATTCAGACGTTTTTAATCAAAATATTTGACTTTTTTTAAAATTACTGTTTAACAATAAAGAGTTAAAATTTTTTTTGCCGAAATAAGCAAAATTTGTGAGCTGTTTTTAAATCAAGAACAAGAGTGCACGCAGAAATTTTCTAAGGGGGAGCGTAAGAAGGTTTACCATATTAAAGCACAATTTTTCTAATAGCTTTTGAGCGTTGACGGCTTTTAGCGTGCTGGAAAAAGTCCCAGGGGGCGGAGACGGGCGCATGGGAGCCCTCTGCGTAGTCTATAAAGATAACTAAATCTAGTAAATGACAATTTTTAACCATCATGGCCGTAAATTTTAATTCGAAAATTTTGACTTTTTGCAATTTTTTTTTGTGAGAAAGGCTTCGTTGTTATGTGATTGGGTGCTGATATTGGTTCAGCTGAATAAAAATTTGGCAAGTTCGAAGTCTAAACTTACTATTTGACTGGAACGATTTGACCAATGAAAAGGATTATGGTTATAATTTGCAATTGTACTCAGCTTTCGCACAGCTAATAACAACCCTCCAGTTTCTCATGAACAACTGTCAGTGGTCTCCTTGGTTTTAGTCACGTGATGAGTTTCTTTGCTCAGTTATTCGAACAGGGTTTGGATCAGGTGTGCACTTGGAAAGATGGAGTCTTTGCCCAGATGAGAAACGGGGCGTACGTACTATGAAACTTAGATCAAGTCCTGGCTATACGAAGCCGGTTAATGCGCGAAAATGGCATCACAATGTGTGACCTTGGCCGCGGCCCGATTGGCTTATGCCCATGACCACTGGTGTTCTGAGCTATAATAGTTTTTCGCAGAAATAAATTTGGTTGATGATTAAGATATTAACGCAACTGTGATTGAATGCTTTGTTTGGCTTATTTTTCTATGCAAAATTATGCGTCTTAGCCAGTCTGGGTTTTCATTGTTTATACTTTTTTATTTCACGATTGAAAGTTTACTTATTCTAAAGAGAACATAGTTTCCATCTTAACTATTATATTTAAAAGTGTGACGAACGGCGCGAAATGTACTATCGTACCAGCAGCCTTCCTCTTCGATAAGAAGTCAGTGTCTTGAAAGTTTAATGTAATCAGTATCGGAACATTACGTAGCTCATTTTGGGCGCCTGCTTTATGGCCTCTCGGCGAATGCCCCGGCCTCAAGGGGTTTAAGGGTCTGTTTGAGAAAACCTAGTTCGTTGATAAAGTTACTAAAATGGTAACCTAACACTCACTGCTTGAACGCATACCGATAGTTCGACAGTCACAACTATAATAGATCGATTGCAGTAGCTGTAAAGTTGTACTTGTGAATTCAATAATGGTTTATAATTGAAATTTAATACATGCGATGAATGAAACAAGCTTAAAATTTTGGTTTGCATGACATACACATTTGTAAAAATATCTTAAGCTCGTTTGGAAACCTATGAACGCGTAAGATATTTTTCTGACGAAAAGCTGAATAACGTAACAAAAACACGGGTTTTCTTTCCTTGTGATCAGCCTGCATACGCGTCTAAAATATTTACCGCAGCAGCTGTTTCCGAGTTTTAAATTGTGGGGAAACGTTCGTATCAGACGACGTTTTAGCTTTTTTTGTTATTGTTTATGCTCTTCACGAAACCGATATTGTTGAGTGACTTCCATTATATCATATCACTGCATTTTCATCTACATAGTTTTATATCGAAAATTTTTACGGACTTTTGAAGTAAAGGAAACTGCCTTTTGTTGAATGTTTCATAATTCATTCAGCTTACGTTGCCGTGAAGCAGCACAACTAATGAGGGATTTTAGTTGTAGGACTATGTAATTCAATGAGAGAGCAAACGCGTCCTAATTGGATTCATTTCTCTAGCTCAATTGAACATTAAATTCTGAACCCCATCTGCAAGTGCTAACTTCCATTTGCGGGTATTTTTTTCGGATCGGTTGCCGAAAGGTGTGTTCGCAGTTTCCCTGCCACTGCGATTTGGACCTATTCTCCTTTTTTACTAGTGGTAAACAAAACCGTTTTTGTTTTGGCTGTTTATCATTTTTCTTATTTGTCGTTACGGTGAAAATTTAAGTGTTTGTTTGAAAGATTGCCGAAAAAAATTGCGCAAATCTGAACAAAAATGTGCTGGAAGCTCGTAGAAACAGCTATAGTTCCTAAAAATCTGTAAACTAATTTCTATCCATTGCGTGAGTTACAAAACGCAGCAACCGCTCTGTTTTGGGCCCCTCAGCGATGGGAAATTTCTAGTCTAAGAGTCCTGACCCTTTCTTTTATTCGGAAACAATGGAAAGGTGCAAGTTATTGAGAAATCGATTGTAGACATCAAGTGTTTTGAACGAATCCGAAACAAGCAGAACAATGAAACAAACAACTTGTTTCGGCAACTTGAAAAATTTTAGCGAAGTTGCTTTTCAAAAACTGGGAAATTTCCCAGGTGCGCATTTGCTACCATGCAACTGCCTGAACTCCTGTTTTTGTTCAAACAAAAGTTTTTCGAGCAATAATTATGTCAAATGTATTTACAATTTTTTGTGTAGTAAATTTGATCAAGCATAATGGTTATTGCAATCTAACCCAACATTTAAGCGACGAAAGTTAATTGCAACGTAGGCGTTGCCTAATCTACAGCAATCACAGAACGAGAAGTTTTTTTCGTCGCTTTTGTTTTTTTCAAGTGAAAAACCACCATCGTGGAAGAATAGTAGTAGCTTACTATGAAATTAAGTAAGACTTACAATCCTGTAATTCTTCCATAATATCAACAGCAGTTTGCAATCTGTGATTAATGCATTTCAGCCCCTATGAGAAAAACACTCATTAAGTAAGATTTCATGTTCATTTGAATGGTTTCCGATTTCTTATGTAATTGCATGAACAAAATGTTTTTATAAGCAGCAAGCCTGCAACTATGCGGCACAGATTGGCTAGTGTTTTTGTCCACTGCATACAAGTGTATCAATATCAGTGTTTTATTTGATTGTATTTCATCCATAACTGGAAATCTAACAGTCTGTTTGATTAGAGTCGTAGTTTACAACCTGAAGTGGTTTGGTTTGCTTTTATTCTATTCTTACTCAACTAGAACTTGCTTGAAAATGGGAGTTTAGTTCTAGCGAAGGCTTCAATATACATAAATTTTTGCTTCAAGTCAAATCTAATCTTCGTTATGCCCGCGGTAATACGCCGAAGCAAGTCGCGAGGCCCCACCTCCGCGGGTTAGCGTCTTGGCAACACAGCCCCGAAGAAACGTCGCAGCGGTGGCCAACCGATGGTGACACTGCCGATTTGACCGGCCCGGGAATCGAAGCCCAGACCTCCCGCACCGATAGCGTGGGTGTAATAACTGAGCTAACCGGCCTGTAAACCCAAATTTATTCGGCTCTCATCTTCAAATAAATAGCCGGGTGTAAGATTTTCAATTATTGAAAAACAATAGGAGAATGCAGCGCATGAAAAGACACAACTAAAGGTGCTGTGACACCTTGTATTGTATAAGTTCGTGTAACACCTTGTATTGAGATGGAAGAGTTACGTGTAGGCGGAGTGAGAAAAGGTAGCTAGACTGTGGAGAGAGAGATGGGCCTGGTGTAAAACAGGGTTAACGTGTAAATAAAGGAAATAACGCATAATTCATTGCACATCTACTTTTTTGGGAATATCCATTTTTACACTTTTTTCCGAACTTAAGTGAAACAGTATAGCCGGCAGTTTGTAGCAACGCTTTGTAGACGCGGTATCACTTGCACGTTGCAATAACCCGTAAAAAAACGATAGAAAAGGCGATTTTGCAAAAGTTGACGTAATGAAACGTGACGTTATATGCGTTTCTGGTGTTTTGCTTTGCGTCGACTGTGAAGCACCGACACTGACTGCAAAGCAGTCGATTTCATGCGTGATGCAGACTTGCCATTTCCTATGTGTTTGCAAGCTGCTTCGTGCTCTGCTCGTGCTTTCCGTAACGTGTTCTGAATGATGAGATATCGCTAAGCCTTGCTGTCTCTCTCAAGAACCCATTGATCATTTTTGTGTATGGGGTGAGTCTAATAGTTGTTCTTTCAGTTTAAGGCTTAAGTTGGCAATTGAAGCTTAAGTTGGCAATTGAAGCACAAACTATAGCTAAATGAAACAGTATAAATTATATATCTAAGAAAATAGTACCATTGAGCGCTTATCTTTATCAGTTGCCTTTTGAGAAAACTCACATTCACCTCTGAAACAGTGAACACTGGAATGGAAGAGCTGTGAAAGCTGTAGTCAAAATTACATAGATAACAATTGGTTATTATGACACTTTTCTTATTAAAATTTAAGGAAATATATTAGTAAAATTCCATTCAATGAGATATCACACAGGAAAATTGGTTGAAAAATAGTGAAAAAACATGTTTTCTTCATTTTACTTGAAGAATTGAACAGATAGGCTTATATAATGTATTGACAACAGATAGGAACTTGGGTATTCTGCATCTTTTGAAAAAAAAAAAAATTTACTCTAGCTGAATTGGTTGTGGAGTTATGGCCATTTTTCCGATTTTTAGTTCGTCGTCATGGAAATGTGCTTTGAGGAGGCGTAAAATGAAAATTTAAACAAAAATTGTTGGGTGCATAGTGAATTGCTAGTTGAACCACAATTTTTGGCAGAGTTCCTAAGAAATTGGAGAAAGTCACCAAAATTTGGTACAGCCTAATCCGCAGTACTGTAAGTATGCTTAGTTATGATTTGGCAAAAACAAGCTTATAGTTAGCACTGCCTTGAACTGCAAAAAATGAGGCAGAAAAGGTTCTTTCATTGATTTTATGCTTCCGTTCAAAATGAAAAGTGTTTTCGCCCAATTTTGTCAAGATAAATTTGTACCACCTCAATTGATTTTACATTGAAATGCCGTTGTCTCTGTAACGCGGGCCTTTGCGGGCCTTGACTGCAGCTTATTGAATATAATTGAGGGCGTAAATAAAAAAATGACTTAAAAAGTCCGCAAAAACTTTTAAAAATCTGTCATTTTGATTAAATGAGTATGATTTTATTTAACAAAGTCGAAATTGATCATTGCTCCACTCTTGGATTTTGTACAGTATGTTGTGTTCTAAAGTCTGATACAGTGGGACAATGTTTTAAAAAGCTGAGATTTTGCTGTAGTATTGGTTGCCGATTAATCCTGCCATTGTTTGTCATGCAGAAATCTGGGTAATAAAGACTAATTTTCTTCATTTTTATGGTTTGTTGACGTATATTTTGGTTAAAAATGTGTCTCCGAAAAATACTTGTGAATATAATCATCAGGCTGGTTGTCCATGATAACAAAAAAATGTTTTATGTACGGTAGCGTTGTTCGCCGAGAACAGTAACAGTGCAGTAGACTGTATGTTGTGTAATACATGCTTCCGGATTTGCTAAACAGAAGGTGCGGCGTTCTCTGTAACAATTCTGAAACGGTGATATGAAACGACGTATATAAACACTAAAGCGAGTGCATGTTTGAACAAGCAAGCTAAAAGTGTATGGCTTATATAATAGCGCTCTTTTTCATTCTAAAATTCAACATGTGATTTAAATTTTGAGCAAGGGAAAAAGATAGAGGTAAGCTGTTGAATATTGGACTGCAGTTAGTTTAATTTTACGCCATCATTTGACGGCTATTCAACTAATTACTGAAGCTATGACTGAAACCAAGTAACATTTTCGATTTCAAAAATCTTGTTTGTTTTACATCAAGCATCATTGTTGGTTGTAAAACTATTTTATGTCGCCAATTCAAATATTTTTTCAATAGATTGATTTATATTTAACGGAATAAGTGACATGCCGTTGTATTAATAATTGCCTTTTCACACCAAGCTATTGAATTGGCATGAACAATTGACTGTCAGAACAACTTATACAACCACGCTACAAAATAACAGGAAATAAAACAAACACTAGATGTAATTTGTGCCACTCAAGTAAGTGGAAGCTGAACTGGTTGTGATTAGATCGTGAGAGATTGAAATCAAACAGGTCATGATTGCGTGCTATGCAGGTTCATGTCTGATGCAGCTATTAAAAGGAGTTAATGAATTTTTGAAGTTGCTATTTCAGTACTCAGTAGAAATTGCCAATGCTTTGGCTGAAAATTTTGACGGTGACTTTGAAGATTGAAACTATTTTCGATCCAACAAAAATTTCGTTAAATTGTTATTTCAACAATGTTATTTTTATTGTGGTCTATGATTAGGCTGTTTTGACAGCTACTGCTTCAGTTGCGTTGTGTTCAACGGGTTTTCCCTGCAGGTAGCTTACATCAGGAAACAACATTCTCGTCTGGCTCGAAGTCGAACTTATAGTTGTTTTGAAGTGTGAAAGCTGCTGGCGAAGATATTGCGTAAATGCCTTTTACAAACTGGGTTGCTTATTTCTTCGTGAGGCTGGTTGAGTTCACGCATTCGACGTAAATGTGGGGTGTTCTTTACACCATTAGTTATCTACTTTCCATTTTTGTATCCCCTCCCTAGACCCTCAAGACTTTGACTCCCTTGCAGTAAACGCTGCTGCTCGTGGTTTTAACGACAAAGATCTTGTTGTTTTTAGAAATTTGTTGTTATTAGTCCATGGTTGAGGACATTATTTTGTTATAAGCTTACGAATTCTTCTTTTTTCAGTGTAGGCGAGCAAGTTTAGAGCGATACCAGAAACTATTTACACAAGCATCTAGATTTGAATGCTTTCTTTGGATTGTCTGTTTTAGTGTGAGCGAGTGTTTGCACTTTATTGTAGCAACTATTCATGTAATTTGAGTATCGGCGATAGAGCAGCCAGAGGTCGTGGAAAAAGCTAAGGGAATAGCGAAGAAATATTTTTCAAAAAATTCCCTTAAGTTGCTTGTAATGTTTTATAAAAAGCGCTGATTGCTAATGGAAAACATGATTCTACGCTTTTTATCTGACTATTTTGCAGCGAAGGTTGTGTAAAAGCTAAAATTGTGTCAATGACATAGTTCGAAGGAAATCATAAGCTTGAACTACACTTTAAACTAATTGAAAAATGTGATTAATCTGTAATAAATTAGATTGCAGGTGCAAATTATAACGTAAAAGTTTGCATGAGATGGGTGGTGTTGATACACCTTTAGAATGAAATTACGTCGACGGTTGTATGAGACGTTGCTTCTACTGCGTATTAATTTTGCGTGGTCATGTTGCCCTTGGCATTGTGCAATAATGGGAAGTGCAGCTGCTTGCAATTTAGCTTTGAAATTAAATCTTAATGCTTATTTGAGCTTGAATAACGGAGTTTGAATCGTAATTAAATGCACATGAAGTTTTATTGTATTTCAAGTTCAGTGCCAGCAGTTCGGTTGTACGTTACACTTACGTTGTGCGAAGCGTGACACCGTAGTTCAGTCACAACTTATCATTGTTGGCAATGATGTTGAATAGTCTGGAATACGTCCTCTTGAAACTTTTTTTTTTTTGACTACTTTTTGCATTGCGGCTAATGCAGTTAGGTAACATTTCGCTGGTGAAATCAGGTATTAGGTAAGTAGCTTTGTGCAGTAGCATTGTTTTTTAATGTCAGGTAAAAGCTACCAAAAAGTGCGATGAAAAGTTTTCGAAAATTTGCCATAAACATATTACCTCAGTAGTTCTTTTTGTGCAATGTTATTTATTTTTAGCTGCTTCAGTTCGTTTTCTCATCACTGTCAAGCAAGCATATTGAAATAACTGTTATCTCGTCGTATCGACAAATAGATTTGAATCACCTTCAACGTCACACAAAATAGATTTCGTAGAGATTCAATTTCAGTGTCAATTTTAGTCATTCACTGTCAGGAGGATTGTAAGTCATGCACTGTTTGCAGATTTGACTTATTTTATTTGACTTTGATTTTGGGATTCGGGTTTTGCTTTTCGCATTTGGATAGGATCGGACCGCTTACTGTTTATGAAGGCAGCGTCACAAACGAAAATGTATTTTAGTTGTGTGGTAATTTTCATAGACAAAAAGTAATATTTAACTTACGTTTCAGTGAGTGTTAGCGCTGCTTGAATGTGCATGTTTTGCGAGTTTAGATTAACGATGTTGTGGGAAGAGCGAGACTTTAGGTCAAACACAATTACACAACAATGCATAAATTTCATAAATGCAGAAAACCCGTTACCAAACTTGGGTGGTTTTTGGTACGATGATGTTGCAATTGTCTTACACCAACATCGCAGTATTAATTGCTTTTTTCGAGGCCTTTCTTACATTTATGTTGATCTTCGCCTATTTTTTTTTTGTGACGTGATTTATAGTGGTTAGCGCATACCAGGAGAGGTTGAAGTTGGTTTAAAAAAGTTGTTTTTAACGGAGTCTCTGTGGAAAATTCGGGGCTCCCCAAATTGAATGCCGAGCTTTCTTCAGTATACACTTCTTTGCAGGTTACGCAGCCTATGCGTCCTCAAGACTATGTAGTTAAGAATAGGGTCCCAGGAGTTTAAAAAAAGGTTATGACGCAGTACTCCATCTGGCTAGCTGACCTGCCGAAGTTTGCACTGCCACGAAATTTGTTCCTTACAGATTTCTTCAAACTTTTTATACGATTCATTTAATCAAACAACCACATAATTAGATTTATGTGGTTGCACATGTTGCAACCGTTTTTAATATTAAATTGTCGAAATCCAAACATTTCTTTGGTTGCCCTTTTTTTTTGGCAAGTGTTTACTGCTTTGTTAGTAAGATCAGGGTAAATACATGTTTGTACAAACTTCTGCCATTTCAAGCACCAGCGAGTCGGGTGTAGACGAACTTGCGCCATTTCAAGTAGTCATGTGCCGTGTGTAAATGAAATTTCTAAATCAACAATTTTCTTGTAATCAGGATGTTGTTTATCCCTTGTCTATATGGCCACGAACTTTACTGTAATACAGTTTTAGTTTGTTAAACATTGACGCTAAATTTGTTTATTGGTATCTGGTTTCAATTCGCATGCTACAAGAGAGGGTCAAGGGTGTTACTATGCATGTGCATTGTACGTTGTTACAACGTGTAATACCCCCTGTATTGAACTTGGTTTAAGTATAGCTTTGTTTACCTGTTTAACCTAGCTTCGCCTCAGTATTTGGCTTTCGTTATGAGCTAAGTGTTTTTGGATAAAACTGTGAAAAAGAAATACTTTTGCTAGAGTTTAAATAGTTGCCTTATGTTAGGCTATTTATTCTGTTTTAGATTTGAACTACCGGTTTACGGAAACAAAATTTTCCCTAAAATAAGTAAACGCTGTTGCATCGGTTTTGTTTTCACGTTTTACCTTAGCAAACTCCGTGATTCAAAAATAGAATCTATGCAGGTAAATTTAGTTTACAATTCTATTAAAGTTCGACGAAGCGATATTGTGGAAATATTGTCAATTACAACGTTTGCAATTTTCGGAGCTGTTTTTTTTTTTTTTTCATTTCCGTTTCAGTCGTAGCTTCTCTTACATTTTTTTAGTACCAGTTTGGCTTCAATTCATAGGTTTATTTCTGTGTTTTTTGTCTATAGCAGGGGTGTGCAACCTTTTTCACTGGGGGGCCACTTTCGAAAACTTTAACAACGTCGAGGGCCAGTCACCGTCAAATATGTATAAAATTATAAAATGCTAAACACAACCCGTGTATTATAGACGGTACAAATAGCTAAATAAATCGATTTAAAAAAAAAAATTTTTTTGTCCTGCCATCGTCGAGGGCCATATTGACTGGCCTGGAGGGCCGGATTGTGGGCCGTGGGTTGCACACCCCTGGTCTATAGTGTCTATAGGTTAATTAGCACCAAAGCCGTATGAAAGTTGTTTGGAATGCAGTATGCTATCCAGTATGAACTGTGGAAAAAGTCGAACGTTGGCGTTGATCAGTCTAGCACCCGGTCCTACTAAAGACCGCAAAGGACTGAAACACTGCGAAGAACGACAAAAGGACCTCAAATTGATCTACTAAACACCGCAAAGAATGACAAAGGACCTTAAATTGATCTACTAAACTTGAAATCATACCATAACAAAGAACGACAAAGGACTTTAAATTGGGGTTAGGGTTAGGCTAGGATTAGGGTTAGGCTAGGGTTAGGTTAGGGCTAGGGTTATGGTTAGATTAGGGTTAGGGTTTTAGGGTCCTTTGTCGTACTTTTCGGTGTTTCAGTCCTTTGCGGTGTTTAGTAGGACCCGTCTAGCGCTGGCCGTTTGTGCCAAGTCGTAAGAAAAATAGAACAGCATGCTTCCAAAAATGCTGAATGAGCACTGCCCCAAGCATTTCCGTGAATTCAATGGCTGTGTTTTCGTATGATTGAGCTTGCCATTAAAGCGAAAATATAGAATATAGATAATTCTCTAGTAAAGGAAATCGTTTGTAATGCTTTCGATTGACAGTTTTTTACGAGAAATTTTCGTTACACCATTAGACTACGTTTTGCATTTGGATTTACGCAGGCGCTTATACCTTATATGTCATCGGAACTTCTTTATAGTATAGCATGCATATGTCGTAAATTATTGCCCGAAAAAATTGAGGGGCACGTTATAAGTTTTCGCTTATGAAATTACTATGCTCTTCCTCAAAATCCTTTAGGTTTGAGTTGTAACGAAGTCCATACCTCTTTCTTTCCAGCGTCTTCAGCACAGCTACCCTTGGCTAACTGGCCATTTTTGAGGCCAAACTAAAACACATTTTGCGTGAAAATTTTCCTGGACATGGCTGGTGTGATTTGCTGCCGAGCGGTTTCATTGTAGCGGACAAAGATTTTATTATATTCCCGGTTACTTGACTGAAATAAACAAATAACTGAGGCCTGCCTTAAAAGCATTGAACATAAAAAATGCCAGAACGCACTCAGGGAGGTTGCGAAGTGAGCTCATGCCAAGGGCGTTGGAAGGTGGGGGCTGAAACCTGTATTTTTTCAGCTTCCCCTTTTGAAAATTTATAAGTACAGTACACCCTATTGCACCCTATTGCACTTCAACGATGGGTTATGGCGTCACTTCTTATTCGTTTCTTTTCTTCGTTGATACTATCAAACCAACGCACTAACTTTTGCAACTTTGTGACAAAGGTGAACAAAATCGCAAAAACTGTGGATTTCCGGGTAACTTCGTGTACAAAGCTCTTAGAGCTTTATTATAATGTCACAGTTAATTTTTCTCCAAATTCAGAAGAGACTTTTTGGCAAATAACAGCGAAACAACAAAATTTCAAATTAGAATTAGCTAGTTTATCTTAGGAGCAGTGGCGTAGCGAGAAATTTTAAAGGGGGGGGCATAATTTCAACATTTTTTTCAAGCGTATTGTTTTCGGCGGAACAAATTTGAAGCTGATTGAGAAACAAAAAAAGCTTTAGGGGGGTCCGGGGGCATGCTTTCCCAAAAAATTTACATGCTGTAATGGCCATCTTAGTGCTTTTTGAAAAATTTTCACGCTAATTTTGTTCAAATTTTTGACCCCAATTCTGAGTGCTTCGCCAAATATGATGCATTTTGTTCGCACATTTTCGATTATGCGTGTTTAATGCGTAAGGCTTACTGCTATCAAGGAAGTTCGAAACTATGAAAACAATTGTATGCATCAAAAACATTTTTTAAAATGGCTGGTGGGTAAATGCATGCCCCTCACCTTACCCCCCTGAATCCGCCCCTAGCCATAAACTACAGAAACCATGGAAAGAATCTGGTATGTTTCAGTCACTTGGCAGTTGGCACCATTAGTTTTTTTTTTTTTTTTACTAAAAGGCCGAGTCAAAAGGGGGGGGGGGGGGGCATGGCACAATGCCCCCTCTCCTAAGTATGCTCCTGCCTAGGAGCCTGAGACTAGGAGCTTGTGAACGAATAATAAGTTTATTTAAAGGAAGTTAACACCTTTTCAAACGTCGATCTGCTAACTAGAGGAAAGCTTGAGTTATCAAGCAGTCTCCCAGTGACTTTTTACTGAAGTAAGATGCATGATACGCTCAATGTAGGCTATGTTGCGATAACAAGGAGGAGGGTCTGCGGGGGGAAGCCCCCCACACGTTGGTATGGTAACGCAAATTTCAGCCTCCGCTATTTAGAAGTACTTCCAGCGCCACTGGCTCATGCTCTTCGCCTCTCAGCCACTCGAAATGTTTGTCAAGTGAGACTGGTTCCAGCCAGGTACTGAAACACACTGACGATACCGCACAAAAAAAAACGACCAACAGAGCCCTTGGAGGGCTGGAATCAAATCGTACAATTAATGTGAATGGAATCTTTTCACAAAAGTCAATGTTTCCTTTTCCATTAGTTACTTATGGCATAATCACGTGCTAGTTACGTCATGGTTTCTGTGTTGCAACAGCGACAATAAACATTTTAGCTTCTATGTTGGAATCCATAGCTTGTTTTTCTACTCGATGAAGGCGATTCTTGAACTACGTTGTGGCAGGAAGTTTTAACTTGCCACGATTATGAAATGGTTTATCAATTTCGTATTACTTAACTTAAAACTATGCGGTTGATGTTATGATAAAAGAAATTTAAGCATAGAAAGTTGTTGGTTTCTGTTGGAAAATTTTTGTTAAAATTTTAACTTTACGTCATTATTAAGCGCTACGTAATTACCGCAATTGGATCATTTTAGCTAATTTTAAAAATTATTTTCAGTTAGTTCTTGGTTCAGTGTACAACTACAATTATAGTTGTAAAAACTAAGTTCATATGCATGGTCAATGGCAACTGATTGTTATGCTTTAATAATAATACAGGTAGATTTTCCTAATATTTCACTAAATTCAATTTAAAACATTGCTTTTGCGTTACACTTTACTAGTCTTGCTGTAAATCCCCGTCTGCGACAAAGGGGAAGTTGCAGGTGGGGAGTATTCGAAAGTACTGGAAATCCGTACTGATTGGAAAGATGGTTGTTAAAAACAATAGCGTGCGAGGCCATCACGTGAGTTTTTTATCACAACCTAGCATGCACCATCTTGGAACTAAACCGTGTCAGCTATTTTAACAACAAGTTCATAATTCGCCGTCGAAATGAGCTTGCTGACAACCAGTATGCTTGCATGCCAATTGGATTTGGCATATGATCTGTTGATCAGATTAGCTTGTATTTTAGGCGGCCTGATATTGTCTTCTTTTTTAAATTCAGTGTGTTTGTATCTAGTCTGATTTGAAGTTGCGAACTACAAAGAAAATTCAGAGTTAAATTTTCTGTAAGCCGGTCTTCGAGTGTTTGCTGTGTGACGTAGATGGGTTATGTAATAATAAATGTAAAGGAATGCATGAGTTTAGTTTTGCATGTCACAACATTGGGATGCTTTCAATTAATGGCCATTCACTAGCTAGCGGATACAGTTGCTTCGAAAATGTTAAGCACAGGAGATCGTTGAACTCTATTATGTCAGTTCCCTTCAGAAAAGAAGAATATACTTTCTCATTGGCGTTTATTGCGTCATGGTTGTCGCTTGACTTGCGAATTAACATACCGACACAGCAAAAATATCGATTTACAAGGATGTGCAGTATTGTAAATTATTTGCTAAGATCTGTCAGAAAACATATTATAATGACGGGGTAAGCAGATGGCGATATATAACAGTAGCACTACCTGGTGTTCGTATTTCTAAAAATGATCATATTTCATTTCCGGGAGCAATCGCTCGCAAATTTGACGTCACGTCTCGTTTGCGTCAGAATGTTCCTTGTTGCGTAACATGTTCGTTTCACCACAGCTTGGCTACTCGAAAGCGAGAAAAAAAGAAAAAGTTTCTTTACGCTCTGTTGAATTTAAGTTCTCTTACTTTATATATGACTTTAGTCGATAGATTGCGGTCTACCATGCGTCGGTAGTGAGATCAGTACTTGTCGAGCGAATTTTCGAGAAAATGTCAGAAGCGAATATTCAAGAAGTAGTGAGGTTTTTGTCTAGCAGTAGCAGAGAATAGAGATTGCGAAAGCGTAGTTTCTTATGTGTGATGGAAACTAAGAGAGCTTCATTTCATGCGTTTATTGTGCATGTAGATTTTAACAGACTGATGCGATTGCGTTCAGTTGAATGATAAGAGTTGAGCAGTGAAGCCGCTTAGGCGTATTAGATAGATACTTCAATGGCAAGAGTGCGATTCAGAGCCGGCGGTAGAGCAGCCGACTTGAGGAGGCTAAGCGTTTATCAGGGAGGAGAGTTTGATATCAACGAAAAGCTGTTGTCTTCACAAGAGTAAGCTTGTTGATTGGAACACCAAGCATGTCGATTGGGGGACCAAGCATGTCGATTGGATAGGTCAGGCTCCCCCTCCCCCTTGGCGCCGGCCCTGGTGCGATTACTAGGAGAGCTTAAATATTCGCCGACTTGACAGTGGTAGAGCGTTGATTTGATTGGCATTTTTGTTAGCTACCGGTACTGTATGTCATAGATTTTTTGTAACGAACATTACCAGCGTGCGAAAGGTAATTTGCGTTTCATGTCCATTTTTTCGCTGAAATTATGGTGACATACATACATGAGTAAAATCAATTATTGACGTTCGAGATAAAATGCGTGTATCATTGCGAAGTATGTAGCAATCACGTTGCGTAGGTGATAGTACGTCTTTATAATTAACTACCCACATACGGTACAAATGCGAGCGTTTAAAAGTGGCGGATCAGGTCCAAGACCGGTAATGTTGAAAATACTTTTTCAAATCGTAAGCTTAGGTAATTGACTCGTTTTCAGCTTGAAGTGTGGGTTTGATATGTTCACAGCTAATCACTATTTATATGTAAGCAACTATGCAGCTGACTTACGCTTTATTAGGGTCAATACACTGTATCAAGGAAGAGAAGCTAAATACGCGAAAAATCATTTTCAACAAAATCGCTACAGCGACTTTAGTATAATGCGCTGACCAAAAATCAAGACCTTGGAGGGCATTGATCCCCTGCCCTGCGAGTGGGAGTTCATCGCACTAGCCCCTACACCACCTCACTGTTGCCGTGTGCATGTAATAACGCTGTAGCGGTTTTGTTGAAAATGATTTTTTGCGTATTTAGCTTCTCGTGTATCAAGGCAAGCCTTCAAAATCGACTTCATAAAACTCACCTAGTAAGCTCATTGTACAGTTACTGTGCTATGGCAAGCAAGCGGTATACGATAGTGATTGCGCAGATACGATTAGACTGTATTATTTCCTTTTGAAATGTTAAAAGTATTCGACATCTGAATACTAACACTCTGCTCTAGATGTATTTTTTCTTAGCCTACCGGTATATGGTTTAGATGTAAAGAAGCATGCAGACAATGTATTGAAATGTAATTGGATTTGGGTTGTGCTCAGTACAGATGACATCAAAAAATTAATGGCATCGGAGAAAGATATTGATTAGAAGAAATAGAAGATGTTCATGGCACAGGTCACAAAATTACTTTCGAACTAGCATTTTGCAGTTAATTCCTGTCAGTTTTGCAAATTTAGTGCGAGGGTGTTTACTTAGCGGTATGTTTTTTTTTAAAGCATTTACCTTTAAGGTTTCAGTTTTATTTTAAAGCTATTTGTTTTGTAAAAGTGCAGTAAAATTATTTAAGGTTAGCATTTTTTTTAACGATTTTAACTCAATGTTGGAAGAAAATCCTGCTAAAGAATGACGTCAATTGGGTAGTTATTAAAATAGAATGACTTTGGAGTGAGATCTGACGCATGTTAATATAAAACGTCGTGTTTATTTTATCCGTGTCTTAAATAATTAATTTACTGGTTAACGCAGGTAGACGCTAAATATAAAACTCAAAAGGCTAGCGAATTGATCTGTGCAATTTTGTACTTGTTTAAGATAGGCTTAAATATAAGCTGCATGGGGCTTTGTTGCCGATGTAAGTTGCTTTGAGGCACCGCTAATCTTACTAACCAGCACCGTCTATTTGCAAAAGAATGCTGCCCTTAGCTAGCTTGTTATCTACAGTATATTGCAAGCAACAGCTCGAGGTATGCATCGTCTAGAGTCTAGACATTTAAAAAGAGTGTTATAAACGAATGCCTCAAGTCAAAAGGCCAAAGTAGGGAGCACAACAAGATAACGCGTTAGTTAGAAATAAAATGTCATGTGGCCATGCACTGTATCTATTGTGCCAAAACTTCCTTTCGTCCTATTTTTTCTTTTTGTTGTGATGTGAAAAAAGCAAACCACTTTGTTTTTAGAAGTTGTGTTAATTCGAATAGGCGCAATATTGTAAAAGCTTTGTTAATTGATTTTCTGATGGATAGTTTATCGTCCTTATCTCAAAAAAGGACCCGAACAAGTGATGAAAAACGAAATGCTTACCTGCGTCGATTTCAATTATTGCGTCATCAGCAAATTGCCCGCCTATGTGATGTCATGGAAACCGTGGTTCCGATTCATGGCACCGGTAACTTCCCGACTTTGGACATAAAACCGAGCCGTCTTGTACAAGTAAGTTTAAAAAGTGTCAAAGTGACCGTGAAATGTTTTTGTCGAGATAAAGTTGGGTAACCTTAATTATGGTAAGACGTGTTTGGCTCCGCATACTTTTTTTCAAGCATTTTCTGCTTATTATTTAGTTAAATATTGTGATTTCAATTTTTGGTTACTTTGATAAGCAGCGCGGACACTTCTACGAACTTGATAATTTGCAGGAAAACAACTATTTTGTACTTATTACATTGCAGATGGTCCGAGACCGGCTAGTGTCAATTGGTATCAAAGTATGTGACATTCGCCTAAATGGAAGTGCTGCCACTCACGTTCTGTCCGATGATGTAACGCACACGTACAAGGATTTGGATCTTATTTTTGCGATCGATTTTCCTCGTGCTCCAGTAATTGCTACAGCCCATTCGGACGAAAATCATTTTGAGCTAAATGATTCTCGGTTTGAGAAGAAAGGTCTAGATTCTGATCTTGTCAGTGATCGTTACTCCTTGTTGAGACCAACAAGTCTTCCAACCAGTTTTCGAAGTCCATCGCCGCAACCTTCTTCAGAGAAAGATATTGCGGATGATAATTCATCGATGGATGATAGCGGTTACACTAGTGGCGGTTCATCTGTGACTAGTCTACCCCCATCCCCTTGCTCTCTTCCAATGAGTTCTACGAAAAAGCGTAAGCGGTTTTGTCGATCTAGAACTCGATCGTTGGAATCAATGTCTTCCACTTCATCCGTAGCGACTCCATTTAAATCCCAATTGGATGATATTACAATGCAACGACAACTTGATTCCATAACTCGTGAAAACTGGCAAGGGATAAAAGATGCAACCATGGATATATTATTAGAATTTCTTCCACCTCTGGTCCATAGGACTAACATGAGCAGTGTTGTTTTGGGAAACGCTTACGTTCAAAAAATGGTTAAAGTCACGACAGAGAACGACAAGTGGAGCCTTATTTCACTCAACAATAACTCAGGTAAGTCGTACAATAAATTCTAAACTAATGCTAAGCCGCATCTCATGACTGTGTAGTATATATTTATTATAACCAAAAGCGGCTACTTGCGCACTTGCTGTGTCTGAAAGATAGGCATCTTACCAGAAGAATATTTACAATGCTGTCGCTGCATGGGCTGTTTTATTTTTTTTTTCGTTTCATGTTGAACTTCAACAGATGCTTTTGTTTCTTTTGAAAAAAAAAATGTTTCGGTTGAGCCTATTCGCTTGTTAGTACTTCGGATTCTCATGCTTATTAACTGAACTTCATTTTGGTGGTTAGGTTGAGCTTAAGGGCGAATCACTGCTGTATTTCATACTGCTAGTGAATAGCTTTATCGTGAACCAAAATAGATTTTTCATTATAAAAACTGGCAGTATAGCAAGTATGTTGCTAACCCTGGGGCGTTAGTAGTTTTTTGCTGGTATCACTGTGATGGAAAAATCGGAATTTTATAAAGAAAATCATTTGTTGTTTTTGCTGCTTACATTTGTTTCAAAAATACACTTTCTGTGCACGATTTGGAAAGGCACAAACTTTCATTGGTAATTGATTTTGTTTTAACTTTTGTTTTCTTCTTTACCAGGTCGCAATTTGGAGTTGAAATTTGTCCAAAGCATGAAACGGCAGTATGAGTTTAGTGTGGATTCGTTCCAAATTCTTCTAGACACCTATCTTGCTTATCATCAAGCTGTTATGGAAAGCAATTGTACTATTGAAACTTCGGAGCGATTTTTTCCAACCGTTTTGGCTGAAAGCGTCTATGGAGACTTCGCAGCAGCGTTGCGACACCTTCGCCTTCGAAGAATTTGTACACACCGCCCGGAAGAAATTCGAGGTGGAGGTTTATTGCGATACTGCAATCTTCTAGTACGCGATTTCTTGCCTGGAGAAAATGATGGTGAGAACCAGGAATCGACAAACACCAACGCGGTCATGCGCCTGGAGCAACATATGTGCTCTAGATTTTTTATCGATTTCAATGACATTGAACTACAACAGAAAAAGTTGCTCAGTTATTTGGACAGTCATTTTATCGGAGAGGAGGAGCTGAAATTCCAATACCTTCTTGTTCTCCGCCGAGTAGTTGGCACCAGTACTGTGTGCTTAATGCATCATGAACGTACGCTGATTCTGGATGCAATTACAGCTTTGGCTCGTCAGAGCTTGGCAAACGTCCTAGGAAAAAATCTTCCAGAATCTTCATCGCCATTTCTTCCTCAAACCCGTTATTACATGTTGAATGGACAGCAATTTGAATTCATAGCTGAAACCAACGTTAAAACAGTGAGAGACTTCGAAAGAGGGTACACCTCTGCATCCAAGACCCCGCCTTTTATCGAGTGTCACTCACCTTCCATTGCTCCTTATTCTCGACCATCTACGCCTTCAGGGAGCAGCACCTGCTCCAACTCCAATAGTGATGTACGAACTGAAGGCGAAAGAGCTAAGACTCCATCTTTTGTTCAACAGTCTTACTATTGCCCGTGCTGCAGCCAGTATTTCCATTCATCGTTTTACTGTTATTCAACCCCTTACTTTAAAAACTATAAAGCGGAAAATTACCCTGTTTTGGTGCAGCCCATTTATTATCATCCAAGTAAAATGACTTGCATTTATCAGCCTGCTGGTTATAAAAGTAAACCAGCAGATGCTGGTTATAAGAGTAAACCAGCAGAAGCGAGATGAATACGACGGATTTTTGCTTAAAACTAAAATTCTATTTTGAAAAGACGTTGCATGGTGAAGTTGTATGTTGCTATCTGATCGTTTGTTGTTTCTGCGTTATTCAGTCGAAAGTGCTTTTTGTTTTAACTTAAAATTTAACTGCCAAAGTGCTCGTTTTCAATTTTTTTTACGGTGATTTTTGAATCATATTAAACAGTTCAATGAAAAAAACGATCCATTTTGAAACTTTCTCGGGCAATTTTTACCCACAAAGATTTGTCTTCTATAACTTAGGTGCTGAAATATTCTTTTTAAGTTGCATAAATTCAGTGAAATAATGAATATTTTTTCATTTTATGAAACTAATAGGTAATGCTATCGAGTTCAGTATTGCATTTTGAGCAGAGATCGGTTCTTAGGACGGTTTAATTTTTAAAAATCAAGGTGGATTCTGTGATATTGTGAAGATCATGCAGTTTTCATAAATGCACAAAAAACGGTTTTCTTGTATTTTTCTGTATTTAACACGTTCAGTTTTCGTGCTTTTCTCCCATAATTGGTTTGTTTTTTTTTTGTGCAATTTTTGCTTTCAGTATTGTTTCTAGTCGTTCCGTCTTGTGGCATATCCAGCCTTAGAAGTCGATGGTAAAACGTCATCGGTATATTGATTTGGAAAGTCTTATGCAAGTTGAAAAAAAAAACGTCAACCACTTAGAAAGTTGACTGGTTAAGCCATTAATTTTGTTGCATTTTCGCATTGTGCTTGTTCGTTTTGTTCATCAAAGTATTTTGCAAACTGTATTTAAAAAGACATAAAAATGTGTGCTAGAAAATATTTTCTCAAGTTTATCTGCCCTAGCGTCTCTTGTGATTATGATTTTTTGCTCTGTGATGTATAAGGGATAACAAAAAAAATACTTTTTTGTAGACTGTTTTGAGTTTTTTTTGGGCTGTTGTCGACTTTATTTGTTTTACCGAAAAGTTTTTTCGTAATAGTGTACTTCATTGTTTGAACAAGTCGATTTTGTGTATACTGGATCGTAAAAGGATATTTGATTTGTATAAAACTTATGCAGCGTTCGTTTTAGTTTTGCTACTGTACATTTACTTCAACCAACAAAATATTAGAAAAAGATTAAATTTGACAAAATAATAAAAAAATATTTGTTTACAAATCGAATAGCTTAATAATGTATAAAAGATGTAAAAATGCATTGTTTTTAGCAAACGATAAAGTTGTTTTTTGTTACCCGTTGCAATGAAAATCTTGCTGTCTTTTATAAGGGAGGCCTGGATTTAAAGGATAAAGGGTCTTCCCCTTAAAGAAAGTTTCGAAAAAGGTGTGAAACTATGTCATTCATGAATGTGCCTGTAGGTAGCGTTGAGAAATTTAAATTGTCCTAAACATTTGCTCTTTTGAATACTGAGTTATGCCTTTGGTTTTGTACGAGGGCAAGTCAAATATTATCCGCACTTTTATTGTTTTTATTTGTTTGTGAAAACACAAAAGTGAAAAAATATATCATTTTTTTAAGTAATCTTCACCTATTTCGATGCGCTTGTTCCAACGATTGACAAGCTTATGATTGCCATCTGAGAAGAAAGTCTTTGGCTGGTCACACAACCATTAATGCACCGCTATTTGCTGTGCTTCATCAGAAGAAAATTTACTACCTCGTCACGCATCTTTGAGTGGGGCAAAGAGGTGATAGTCGGAAGGAGCAAGATCTGGGCTGTATGCGAGATGCTGCTGCACCTCAAAGCCTAGTTTGTTTACGGTTTTAATGGTCGCTTTGGCAACTTGTGGGCGTGCATTGTCATGCTGCAGCAAAACCTTCTTTGACAGTAATCCTCGGCGTTTGGTGCAAATTGCAGGCTCTACGCGGTTGGCTATCAAATCGCAGTGCCTTGCACTGTTTTGACACCGATTTCTGATCAACTTTGCTTGAAAAAGAGAACAAGCAACAGTGCAAGGCATTGCGATTTGTTAGCCAACCGCCTAAAGCCTGCAATTTGCACCAAACGCCGAGGATTACTGTCAAAGAAGGTTTTGTTGCAGCATGACAACGCACGCCCACATGTTGCCAAAGCAACCATTAAAACCGTAAACAAACTAGGCTTTGAGGTGCAGCAGCATCCTGCATGCAGCCCAGATCTTGCTCCTTCCGACTATCACCTCTTTGCTCCACTCAAAGATGCATGACGAGGTAGTAAATTTTCTTCTGATAAAGCGGTGCATGAATGGTTGTGTGACCAGCCAAAGACTTTCTTCTCAGACGGCATTCATAAGCTTGTCAACCGCTGGAACAAGTGCGTCGAAATGGGTGGAGATAACGTAGAAAAATGATTTATTTTTTGCTTTTGTGTTTTCACAGAGAAATAAAAACAATAAAAGTGCGGATAATATTTGACTTGCCCTCGTAAATTAGGTGTTGGATAATCGGAAAATCTTTTTTGCGTTCATGCTTGTAAGTTATGTGACTGTTGTACAAGACTTGTCCAATGCTTAGCTCTTCCATTTGGAGTTTGGCTTTTTCTCACTGTGTTATTGTATCTACCTATAACTTCTCACACATTCTACGAATGTATGTGAGTGAAACAACTATACGAGCTTTAATAAAAAATACTTTAACATTTTTAACTCTTGTTTTTAAGCATAGCAGTGTTTAGTGGAAAATGATGCTGTGATTAGATTAAAATGCTTCTAAAAGCAACACTATGCAGACAGCTGAAGGTCTAGAATTTGCAGAAGTTACACCAAGACCCAGTTAGTTTTGCATCAAAATGTAAGTGCGTAGATTTGCTTAGTTTCCTTATTAGGCCATTTCCGAGCTTGTTCAAAGCAGTTTGAATTTAAAACAGTTGTGTTTTTGCATGAAACGCAAAGTAATTGTTTGGATGCAAATTATTCTTTTAGAAGAAACATGTGAAAGGATTCGACTGGTTCCCAACGCAGAAACTTCAGTTTTTGAAAACTAATAGAAGAAATTTTAATCTGAGCATACTTTGTACACCCCGAACCAACAGTTAATTTGTAGAGTTCTGTAGAATAAAACTTGATCGCCAGCATGCATCACGAAAAAAAGCTTTTAGATTTGTAGCTGTTACAACTTGAATTTTAAAAATAATGGCTCAAAGTTCTTGTCTTAAACATTAATTTTTTGATTGCTTGAAGTATTGGCCTACCAAAGTTTCAAATTTAATTTAATGAATTAAAAAGTAGGAAGGTTATGCCATAACTAATCTTCCAACATTTTGCAATCTCGACGAATAACGTATTTTAACCTCAGACCAAATGTTTCTCAATTCATTTAATAACGTTGTAAAATTAGTTAATGGTGACATTCTGGTTTAGTAATTGATTACACCACAAGTCTCTAACTGTCTCACAAGGTTTCTGGCATCATCTCCATCTGTATCACGTGATCAAATGACATTGCAGGTTAAACCTTCGCAATGGGATGACGTCATTTCGTATTTAAAGGTTCTTACTTGGAGCAGAATAGTTTGTCATTGAAACGTCATCACTTGCAATTTCTAACCTTGTCCTTGCAAACTTATGACGTACTGTATTTGGTGGATGACGTCAAAAATACTCTTAAGATATCTTCAAGATAAGTTGAAACATTTTTGCCACCAGCATACTTTACCAACATAAGTTTAGGTAAGCACAAAGAACTCAGCAACACTCGCTCTGCGCAATGGGTTGCTTTATGTCCGTTGCGGTCTACTGAATGTCTTTGATCACTTTTGCCGGTGGTGCATTGCTAGTTTATTTGCCAACCAGCTGTAAGTAGGTACTGTAGTATTGAAATCGAATGAGTGCATCATGAGTTAGTTGCGTATTGTTGCTCACTTTATCAACTGGCTTAGTCTGACATTTGTGTCTCTATACATGAAAATCTGATCCCTAAAATCAAGAAAAATTATGAAGAAAAATATAATTTTGTTTTATTTTGGCTCCTACAGATTTATTTTGGCGCCTGATATTTTCCTTAAAAAATGCCAGCACCATCTCTATTTTAAGGCTATCCCAAGTAGTGATCTTAAGTGAATAAAAATTACGGCTGTTTGACTGCTCACAGTTTTACTAGGAAATAGCCGTTAAGTGTCTTTTTGAGCGTACAAACGGTGGTTTGATAAACTCGCTTAATTGAGGTGGTCATAAGTTCGATTTTAGCCGGAACAGTCCGGTTTTTAGACCTTGGTCCCAGGTGACCACTTGGTCTCATAATTTCAATTTAAAATTTGTTTCTTTGTCATAGCTAGTATATTACTAGAAACGATCGTGATGTATTGATGCCGACCTCCAATTCACTATAAAATCCTATTAGTGTGACGTCACAGATCAACGGACAGTCAGTGGTTTGAAGTTTTTTCTTGAATTATACTCTCGTTGTTATAAAGAGTCTGCTCGCATCCCTGCGGCAATTGCGGACAGTGTTACCAGATTTGACAAAAAGTCGCAAATTATAGGCTGTTTTTACTGGGCTCTTGCTAAGATTTGTAAGACTTGCGAGTTTAGGGCCACTCTTGCAATTATTTGTATGCATGTTACCAACATTTTCTGCGTTGAGAAAAGTTTCAAGTTATGAATTTCATCATTTTTTGTGGAGCACGGTCTTTTTTTTGTGTTTCGTTTATTAAATGAAATGAGAAACTTACCTTTTTATCTTGGCGTATTTAATGTAACGTTAAGGCATAAAATTAATTAGCAAGGTTCCCAACTTTTTCTGGACTACTTTACCTTCGAATTCAATTCAACCTCCATTGCCCCATCTCTGCATTTTGGCGGCAGTGCTGCAGTGAGACATTCAACGAACAAATTGATTCGTTACAAAAATAACTTTGGGTTCTCTTTTTTTTAATTGCTACTTTACACATATGTTGGGCTACAAATCGGAGAATCTGGCTATGCTGATTGTAGAATGCTTAAACGCGTAGGATCTAGTGGAAACTGAGAGGGACGGCATAGGCTAACAGAGAAAGTATCGTTTTCTTAATTTTCAAACGCTCTAGCCCCGTGGTTAACAAACCAAAACTTGCCGCCTCTTAACGGTACGCGATGCAGTTGCGAGGAACCAGTGGCGTACGCAGGATTTTTCAATGGGGGGGTTTCAGAGACGTCACGTCGTGATGACGTAAAATACTACGTAATAGTACATCATCACGATGTGACATTACTGGCTGTGTCAATTTAGATTTTTAACGCTTGTAATAATTTTTCATCAAACCGGACGGTTATAGCGTAGTGTTACAAATGTCGCTTTCGATGGGAAAGGTTTGGGGTTCAATTCCCAGGCCGGTCAAATTGGACACAGTGTAGCCAACGGCTCGCCATCGCTGCGACGTTTCTTCTGACCTGTGTTGCCCAAGCGCTAAGACGCGGGGTCGGGCCCCGCCACTCGCTACCATACTTCGGTACTGCCGTGAGTTTAATGAAACAAGTACAGAGAAGATTTGATTTGATTTAAAAAAAACTTTTGTGTGCAGCCATAGCTACTGTAGAGACACCGTATTTAAGGAAACTCCTACTTACCAACTGCTTCACAGCAGCAGCATCAATGACAAAAATCAGTTGAAGCAAAACACATCAGAAAAGTTGGACTACCGGCATTGTTGCACATCGAATCGTAATGAAAGTTTCGCGAGATTAAATTAGAAAGTTGGACAGAACAGAAAAAGCATGATAGCAATTTCGGCAAGCTCTGCACGAAGAAAAGTCGGTTTGTTTCAAAATTAAGAAAGAATTAATTTTTTCTGCAATTGTCAAGGGGGGGTGACTCCTGGCCCCCTCCCTTGCATACGCCAATGGGGGTCATCTCCGCGACTTAGCGACTGGGAAACACAGAAAGGTCGCAGCGGTGGCGAGCTGTTGGCGACACTGTGCCGATTTGATCGGCCCGGGAATCAAGCCCCAGACCTTCCGCACCGATATTCTGTGCGCTTGACCACTAAGCTAACGACCGGTATCGACCCAGAAATTGAACCCAAAACTTCCCGATCCGATAGCGATGTCTTTGGTTAACCCCAACTGGCTGGTTTGGTTAACTCAAAGTTATGACATCGCAAGCGGAACATCCGCCTACGTTGCAACCATTCTCTTCCAAGAATACCGGCAGGGGCGGCGGAACGAAATTTTGCTGGGAGAGGGGACGACGCATCAAAGGCGGATCCCGAAATTTTTGAAATATTGTGTTTTTTGCAGCAGTGAGGTACGATAAGAACTGAGCACTTGTGGAAGATCTGTGGAAATTCTCCCGAGCAAAAAATTGAAAAGCAGAATCAATTAGGTGCAAAATTAGCTGACAATAAAAGTACGAAACTAATCAAACATGAGAGCAAAATCTTATCAAAAATTAGCATTATGTTCTTGAAACAAAAAGATTCCCAATACAATCTCACAAGGAGTTGACAAATTTGTCAAACGATCTACGGACGAAACATGTGCTTACAAGGCGAAGCGATAGCCTGCATTCCATTGCTCTCCAGCTCAGCATGCTAAAATTATCGATTGCTTTACACTGCTTTTTATTAAAACGACCTATTCACTATCGAAAGTTTTGACCTCTATCTCCAGGAGCGGACCCAGAAAATTTTGGCGGAGGATGAGGTATTAAATTAAGTTGAATGTTCACTAAATGTAAAGACGTTAGACGTTTAGACCCGGAAAAGGGCATAAATAAGCTCTTTGAAAATGTTTTGTGCAAGTGGCGTAGTCAGAATTTTTTTCAGGGGGGTGAAAGGGGAGCACATTTAGACATTTTTTCCGGCAGAGTTACTTGGAGGCACATCGAGAAACAAAAACAGCTCCAAGGGGGTAGGGGGGAACGCTACCCCGGCAATTTTTTAAAAATTTAGGCAGCGTAAACAGCCATTTTAGTGCTTTTTGTACAATTTTCAAAGAAAAATCTGTCCAAATGTTTACCCCTAATTTTGAGTCCTTCACCAAAATGATGCATTTTGGACGCACATTTCAATTTATGCTTGCTATAAGTATAGGGATTTTTGTTATCGAAGAAGTTCAAAGTTATGGAAAAATTTTATTCATCACAAACATTGATGAAAAGTGACTGGTGGGGGGATGCATGCCACACATCTCCCCCTTGGATCCGCCCTTGCTCACCTCTAGCTTAAACTAGTAGGCACAATTACCCTGTCCACATGTTCAATTTATATGGGTTTGAAACCAGTGTGCGAAGAAGAATATATTTAATGGGGGGATGTTTTTGTCTACAATTTTGCCTGAATTTTGAACCCAAATAACAAGACAGTGTTGCAAAATGGTATTTATTGTTCATGGGACGATGTCATTGGTCAACAACTGAAAATACGCACCAAGAGTAGGCCCAATGAACGAACGTGAAGTGATTATGTCAGATGTGACAAAGAAATTACATCAATAACAGCGATTTGCAATATGCGTTTCGGCTTCGGATTTTAAAAGGGCCCGCCTGCTGCACTAAAATAAATGGATATTTTTTATCGTGTGAATTAAAACCCAAAAGTAGACAACAGATTTTAAGTTTTAATGGAGTAATTTTGCACAGACAGCATTTTATTTTGCATTAGCTGCGACCCTCCAAGGTTAAGCAAGTCTAGAATTAGAAAAGACAGACGCTTTGTTTTGATTTCAAATTGTTTGTCTTGATTTAAGCGTATTCATAAACAAAATCGAATTTTGGAGATTGTTTATATGATGACTCAGCAATCTAATTATACATTCTCGAAAAAATTGAAATATTTTGACTTTAGAAAATTGAATGAATTGCATGCAATGTTAAAATTTAAAATAAAACGCAGTAAAAATATGTCACGTGATTTTCCAAATTTCTAATTTTAGGGCAATACTAAGAATTGGTATCAGCGCTTAGAAAAATCTTTTAATCAATATACAGTCAATATTACTTTAAGCCTAAATATGGAACATAACAGATCAGGACAAATGGAATAACCATGTTAAAAACAAGAAAACGGAAAGGGGAAAAAGTACAGCCAAGCAAAACGATAATGTTGATGACATTTTTGCAGTATTTCGGCAAGGGACAATCTAAATTTTTTGTAATAACAACTACAGTACAATAATGCAGATGCATGCACTGCCAGTACTTACAGAACACTAAAACGACCATTGACGTTGTTTAATACAGTTTAGGGTCGCGAGTTTAATCAGTGCTAACGATCCATCACGGAGTAACCAAATTAGGTGAATTTTCATTAAGAAAGAACATGCTGTTTAAAATTCATTTATGATTGTAGACAATGATAAGTCCACTGTGAAAAGTTTTTCGTAAAAGGTCAAACTTGATTAAACTAAATTATTTTCGCCAATTTGTTAAGCTCAAATGCTCAATCACAAAAATCAAATAATAAATAAAATAACTGAGGTTATTTTCAAATTATATTGAACTGAAAATTCAACAGTAATTGAGGGAAACTGGGGAGTGAGCTTGCGCTTTTCGTGTCAGCAGCCACCCGTTCTATACGTCAAATACGATCGGCTCCAACCGCAAATCGAATATGATAGCACGTTATAAAGGGGTCATTTTTAGGCTGTTGTAGACGTTTTGGGCTGGGGGGATGGTCGCTCCCTTCTTGATCATCCCCAGGATGCAACTCATTCGAAGCAATTCCCTACAAACGCAAGAGAGTTTTAGTGACAAATATCAACTTCCGATTGAAGCATGATCCACTTTGGTGCCACTGCCGTCGCAAACGATTCTTCGTGAAATAATGCATTTTTTAGTAGCCTACATCCATGTCGACAGCTGCAGTTGCATAAACTTTTATAGCAACGTGTGTCAATCTCATACTGAAAATCTTTATGTGAAAACTTGGTTACTTTAACTTTTTACCCCTAAATTGTTTTCCCAAAACAGTTTAAAGCATTTTGTGGCTTGGGGATCCGAGATCGATACTCCGTCGAGTATGCACGATGTTGCCACTACCAGTGACCTTTAATTGCTGCAGCATTCTGTTAAGCTCGTGTCTAAGATGCTTTGGCTACAATCGCGGACATGGGCATTGGGTACCGACAACTTGTCTCACGCTTCAGCTTATCAAGTTGAAAAAAATGTATTTGTTTATGGAAGAAGTTTATGAAATAGTAAATCTAAGGTTACACGTTATCGGCGATCTGTATAAAACAGTAGAGAGCTCGATGACGTGGACAGAGCCTACAATCAATTTGCTCAGATCAATTTTATGTAATGACTTAGCCAGAGCCAACATTGAATTTGCTCAGATCAGATCAATCTCGCCAAGTGTTGTCTTCAGGAGGTTGAACAAGACACCTCCTGAAGACCGCGCTTAGCGAGAAGCAGACTGTTGTGTTGAGGTTTTCAATAAAATTGATCTGAGCAAATTAAAATCAAGGTTAAGAATGACGGTGCTGAATCAATAGGAGGGGGAGTCGGATCCAGAAACAGATCGCTTCTAATTTCTTTTATCTTAAATTGTTTGGTCGCCGTAAAATAAAAATAAAAATTTTAGTATTTATCAGCAAAGCAACCCAGGCAATTTCAAAACGACACGTTTTGGTAAAGTTTTAGAGGCCATTCTCAATTAAAATGGTACGATCTCATGGAATAGAAAAAATGCGCAAAAGAATGAGTGTGGACACTGGACAATGTGAACATAGCAATAAAAGGGTTGCTCTCTTTCAACATCAAATTTTAGTCATGTTTTTCTCGTACGAGTGAAACTTCCTGCGTTCTTATGTGGAAAGTAAAATGTTATATTTGCGGAAGCGCAGTGTAATTCCGGGAGAGATGACCATTGAGGGGAGACAGGCTTGTCCATGGGAATGGGATACCCATGGGACAGTAGCCATGTGACAGCGTCTTGATAATGTCATATCTAACTTTAGGTTTTAAACTTTTTTGCTTTAAAAAATTCTTTTTAGTCCACTTTTTTCTTTATAAAAGATTTTCCCTTAGCATTGTTGTTACAAGATAGTGGTGCTTTGCACCATAGTTGCCAGATGGTGTACTTGGACACCAATTACTGGAAAAATGGTGTAATCTTAAAGTTCCGTGCTTTTACTGAAAATTTTCAATTAATCTTAGAAATGAGAAGAGAAAAAATCTTAGATGGTGTGAATTTTCATAAATTTAATAAAATTTATTGAATTGTATTTTGATGGATATCCCATGGGATGGGACAGGCATAAATTGCTATGGGATGGGATGGGACAGAAAAATATGTCCCATGGACAAGCCTGGGAGATGGTCATTAGCCGCTGTTTTCTTAGTTTTACTTGCGACGCAAGATTGACATTGTCAGTTTCAGATCAGCACATGGTGTAGCAACATGTCTGAAATTGCTGTCAAAATTTTTGAAGCTAGTTTTTTAGTAAGAAAATAGCGGCTGATGGCCATCTCCTCTTGATGGCCATTTCTCTCGAAATTACTCTATTGGCTTATTAGACCAATTGTTTTGCGAATATCGGGCACCAATTGTAGTTGCTTAAAGCCAGGGTTGAAAATATCGATTAGAAATCGATAATTGATATCGATATTCTCTACTTTTTCGTCATCGAATGCAAAAATTCTCTACTGTTTTTTCATTATCGATCGGGGCTTTTTCCTATTTTTTTGCGTGGTAAATCGATATTAAGCCTACAGTGCATGACTTTTTTGTGTTTGTTACTGCATGAAAGGGTCTGTGAGACCCCAGCGTCCGAAAACTGGGTTTTGGTATGACTTTGGATAAACTATACGGATAACTTAGTAGTTTGAATATAGAACGTTGTATCTCAATAAATTTGTTTGATAAAGGGCGTTGCAACACTTACATGGGTGGTCAAAAAGGATATCTCAAGGTCTTAAATGGTGATATAGACTGCCCAAAAGAATAGGTTGAGATGCTCTTCAGTTCTTCAATTTTTTTAGTATGTTTATTGACTCAATTTCATGTAATTCGTCCAAAAGAGCTCCCGCCTAAATTCTATCACCTTTTAATGAAAAACGATTGGAAAAGGCGTTTGTAAAATTAAAAGTCAGTTTTCGGCAAAGGTTGAAAAAACAATAGGGGAACTGTACTCTGAACATAAATACAGACAAACATAGCCTTATATCACCGGAATACAATAATTATGGGATGCAAATAGCTAAACAGGAAGAAAAGTACAGCCACAGTAAATCGCAAAACTGGACGTTTCGACAACAGAGATTCAGCTGTCATCATCAGCAGTGTAAGCAAAGCAGCACGTTTCTTTCAGTTTTGTACTGCTTTGCTTACATTGCTGATGATGACTGCTGAATCTGTGTCGAAACGTCCAGTTTTGAGATTTACTGTGGCTGCACTTTTTCTCTTTAGTCTTAGGCTTCACCGTTTTGAATAAAATGCTCAAACACAAGTGAGCAGTTTTTAGCAGAAATTGGCAGTGTTTTACGCATAACGGACACCCCTGTAGCAGTAAGCAGTCTTTGTGTTGGCATTATGATCAACAGTAGTGAACGGAAACTTGCTAACTTGCTTAAATAAAGCTCCCGGTTGTGATCACTTCGTACTGCTAAAAGCACTCATAGTTTTACAGTACCTATAGAAATGTCAAATTACGTTTTCTCAATCACTTTGCGAGGGACAGGCACGTGAAAAAATCATTACCTGTTGTAACATTTCTGTCTTCTGTGACATGTCTTGTTGCATCCATTATCACGTTTTCTAAACTGCGTGGTCCGCGATCAGTTTTCTGGTCCTTCCCGATTTATATACAGAAGTGCAAATTTATCTTGAGCATTGAGGGGTATGATTCAGCAAAATTGATCATTTTTCGAGCCTTACTACCAATCGAGTGGGTAAGTTTCCATTTCCATGAAAAATATTGGGGGGTAGCTGCCGGATTATTGGAGAGAATACATCCCTCCAGGATTTTCACCCATGTTTATATAGATACGCATGAAATCTAATACTGTATGATGGAGCATCAGCTAGCGTTCCAAACTCCAAACCATGTTTTGCAGGCTTTTTATACATATCGATATATAATGAATGTATGCATGGGCAACTGCCTTTAAATGGGTTCAGCTCCTCATCAACAGTCACGAGTTGTTGTTTTCACTGGTAGGCCCCGTCATTTTCAATTTGTCCTGGCTCAATATTATATAATAGTCTAACCGATTTGGCCTTTTTTTTCTTCATAGAATACAGAGAAAGCTCACTTATGGCAATCGTTTTTAATTGCCCTGTTTGTATTATTTGAAACTGCTTCTCGTGGGGTGTTCCAAAATATTTGAATTACGCAATTAGACATTGTTGTGACCAGAGCCAGCGCCAGAACAATCGACTTAGGGAAGTCAAGGGTTTATCAAGGAGGACCCAAGTTTGAAATTAAGCACAAAAGCCACTATTTTCAAAAGAGTAAGTTTGTTGATTGGGGGGGCCAGGTCCCCCTTCCCTCCCCCTCTTAGCGCCGGCCCTGGTTGTGACAATGGCTTTTCTGTTTCATAAATAAATATGGAAATCCAACAAGTTTCGTAGAAGCAGGCGCAGTTTTTTCATAAGAAATGCTTAGGGGTCTGAGAGACCCTCGTCATCAGTAATGTAGTAAGTGTAATTTTTTTTATTTCTAGAAAGTGTTTTATTTCGACATTTTATAGTCAAAAAGTTAAGCCCAAAACAATAAAAGTCAGAAAATTTGGGGTTAATCGAGTGAAAACTGCAGGAGCTGCTCGAGGCGAAACACCGCAAAGGGTCTCACAGACCCCTTCATGTACTATAGGGTTAATTAATCGATACTTTTTTTTCTGAATAAGTTTTTTCAAAAGTTTATATTTTTGATTATTTAAGTCCGCCGATCAGATGGCCGAGTGATATAGAGTGTCTGCTTCTGGATCGGTAGATTCGGGGTTCGATTCCGAGTCGGGTCAAACCAATGACTTTAAAACTGCTATTCACAGCTTCCCTGCTTGACGCTCAGCATTAAAGGGACAGTACGTGGAGAACAAGCCGGCAAGTTCACTTTTTGTGCGGTTGGAAAAGGAACTTAGCAGGATTCCCCCATCTTAGTGTGGTAGACAGATGGCCGGCAACTCCTAAGCGAGCTCGTATAGCTCATTGATCGCTTTCTCGTGATAGGAGGATAAAAATTATGCAACAAAATACAATACAAAAATAGTGACTGATGCTTTTTTTGTTTACAAACTTTTGTAAAATCAGCCTAAGCAGGTTAAGTTTTTCAATGAATATCTTAGCAAAAGTTATTTAACATAACTAAAAGGTATAAAAACTTTTAAGTACTGTACTCAAGCAATAACTTTTGATGTTTGATTAACTGCGAATGATTGCAAAACAAACATTACTCCGTTTACATTTTGAAAACAATTACTGGATTCGTAATGAAAATCTTCAGTCCTGGAGCTACAACTTTAGCTGCTACAAAAACGTTGTATAGCATGAAACCAACAAAAGTTCCCATCAACATTTATGTTTTGATAACGCATCGAGATTGTTTTTGGTTATATTTTTAGTTTTTACCCAAACATTCAGAATCTTGCATCATTTTCCCAAAGAGAGAATTTTATGGGCTTTGCATAGTCAGTAGCCAATGTCAGCATTCGAGTGCTACATACGCTTCATTACAAAGCAATGCTGCTCTACCACTTTTGGGTTTCATATTTGAAGTAGGCTTTACATTTTAATTAATGATTAATGCTTGCAGTTGTCTGTGTGCCTTGCACGGTTTTGCTGATGAGTTCTTTTAAATGCGACTTATTCATACACTGCCTATTTTCAGCTGATCCCTGGAAGAACAATTGCAATAAAAGGGAACTAAACTCTCATTCCTTTGGTCCAGTTTTAATTTTGTTTTATTCACCCTGGAGCAAGGAAAAAAGGAATACACATCAGGAGCGTATGTATGAGGGGGAGGGGGCATTATGAAATGCCCCCCCTTTTAACTCCGCTTTTTCGTGAAAAAGAACAAAGCTATTGGTGCCAAGTGAGTGTATTATGCCAGACACTTTTGATAGTTTCTGTAGCTTATGGCTAGGAGCGGATCAACGGGGGTGGGATGAGGAGTATGCATCCTCCCACCAGCCATTTTCAAAAATGTTTTTAATGTACAGCGAACTCTCGTTTATCGCGGGGCATACGTTGCAAAAATAGCCCGTGATGGGTGAAATCCGCGAATTAGTCAGCTTCATTTTTTACTGTTATTTTACAACATGCAGTACTGTACTGCAGAATAAAACAAAAAATAAACCTAAAATGTGTTTAAGAAATAGAATTATTAACGTTTTCTTACAATTAACTTATAGTTTAAAGAACGGGGTAACGATGTTGTAAAACAATATTTACAAAACAGTTAATGAATATCGACAAGTCAATCAGGATTTACTGTAAAAAAAGCACTGTAAAAAATTCCGCGAAGCAGCGAAGTCGCGATAGGTGAAGCGCGATATAGCGAGGGATCACTGTATACAATTTTTCCATAATTTCAAACCTCTTCGATAGCAATAAGCCTTACGTCTTAAGCACGCATAATCGAAAATGTGCAAGCAAAATACATCATATTGACGAAGCACTCAGAATTAGGGTCAAAAAATTTATACAAAATTTGCCTCAAAATTAATCAAAAAGCACTAAAATAACCACTACAGCATGTAAATTTTCAATTTTTTTTACGGGGGAGCATGCCCCTGAACCCCTAGACTCTTTCTTGTTTCTCGATCAGCTTCAAATTTGCTCTGCTACAGAAAAAATGCGCTTGAAAAAATGTGGAATTTATGCCCCGCCATTTGAAATTTAACGCTACGCCACTGATACGCAGAGATATGAAATGACGAATAAAATGACCGTTACATTGGTTACAACGTGTAGTTAAACAAATCATTGTGTTACAGCGCCCCGTGCTGGTCAAATTATTTGGACAGCTTTTTCTAGTTTAGCGTATAGGTATCGTTTTGATTGTGAAAATACCAGGCACCCAAACTTTCAATTTTTTCAATGCGTTTCCTTATAGGCGACGTGCTTGTAGATAATGGTATGCTGCAGTGTGTAATCAAAACCGAGTTACATGCATAGAAACTCCACGGTTCATAAGAGCATTGCTGCATGCCGCCAACTCAAAACTTCTTTCATCTCATTGTGTTATTTTAGGTATGTGGTTGCAATATTCAGTACCCATATGTGGTTGCGATATGCTGCTAGAGGTCAGCGACATTGTCTAGCGGTACCGCGAGCAGGTGACAGATCCTACGAGACAGGTTCGATTTGCGGCTGGAGCCGATCGTATTTTACATATTATTACGGATGGCTGCTGACTCGAAGAGCGCGAGCTCACTTCGCAGTCTCCCTCAATTACTGTTGAATTTTCTGTTCAATACACAGTAGTTTAAAAATAACCTCGGTTATATATACCGATATTTCCAAACAATAAAATTGGAAAACAACTGAAATCATTCACAACGCATAGATTTAGAAATTCAGGAGTTCGCTGAAAGGGACTGCTAAATTGCGCATATACTGTACTCGTAAAGCCACCTACAATTCCAGTAAGCAAAACTGAATCCAGATGTTATATGTTTACGGATTTCGTTATGCGATTTGCTGTTGCTGCTAGGGTGCTTGGCCATGACGTTGATAAAATCAAATCAGTGTATAGGCTTCACAATAAATACGTTAGCCCTATTATGGATATTGCGCAATAAAGATGTAAATTGATGTGTCATGGGAGACCAAGTGTTGTTCTAAATTTAACTGCAACCGTTTCTATTAACTGTATCGTTTTCAAAGTTGCTTTTTTATATTTTTTGCCACATAATTGCAGCTTCAGTTTTTGTATAAGCAAAGTACATGCGTCATGAAAGATGATGTGGTTGAGCATCGAACTTGCAAAACCAGTTTCGCAGCTCAAAGCACCAACCAATCGGCCAACTCCTGTAGTTTAAAAGATGCTTCAAAGTGTTTCAAAGTGCCGGTAGTTTAAAAGAGTCCTCTACGATGGGTTTACATAATGTACAACAGTCTCAAAAGAGGATGCCAAAAATTACACCTTTGGCAAATTGTTGTGGTAAAAGTATAGGCTTGAGCTTTGGTTTGTGGTGTCAAGGGCTTGAAGTTTTGACAAAAGATTGAAGGAACATGCTTTTAGCAAAGTACTTAATGATTTTTCGTATTTTCGTAGGGAGCGTAGTGAGAATAGCGAATTTTCGAGCTTCGGCATCTGGTTTAGGTACATTGCGCCACTTAATTAGACTTAGACTTAGTACGTACATCGAGTCAAGCTGTGTTGGCCAAACCCTGACTCTAGCTTTTGTGCGGTTCGCCGAAACTTTTTGCAAGCCGTTAAACGATTTGTTTAATCAGCACTGTTACTCAATTACTCACTGTAAAAGAATTGTGTTTGTATTTGTACTCAGCCGTAAAATTTTCACGCTAAAATTATGGTTGTAGTGATTTGCTAAAATTTCGGTAGTATGGTATGCTGCGTTTAAATGTGTTCTTTATCCTCTTCATTATCAAAAAAATACTTTTTGTTGCTTTCAAACCAAACGCGTTAAGACTAGCAAATTGTAATGTTCAAATCAACATCAAATCTTCATTGTGTCACGAGTGGCGGGGCCCATCTCCGCGACTTAGCGCCTGATGAGCTACACAACTCCGAAGAAACGTCGCAGCGGTGGCTGACCGATTGCGACACTGTGTCCGATTTGACCGACCCGGGATTCAAACCCCAGACCTCTCACCGTTAGCAATGTCTTAACAACTAAGCTAACCGGTTGGTGCTGGTACTTAACAACCAAATTGTATCGTTACAAATGGTTATTTTTGCGGTCCGTTGCGTTTTCATCAACCCATAAAGCGGCCATAAAAGAAGTGGGCCAAGAACCTCAAACTCCTTCGTAAATTTTTGTTTGTGTATGTAAATGCGTTCGTACTTTGATACCGCTAATCGCAAGAAATTAGAAAAAAAGCTTTTTTCGTCTCGTAACCCCCTCTCCTTAAATGAAGTTCTGTATCCGCTCCTGAATGCAGTTCTTCATGACTGTTTCTTGAATCACACTGGTGTAAAGAGTTGGTTTTTACTTTCAGAAAATGAACGTTCTACCCACGCAAATTACCGCCGGCATAGTGGCTTTTTCTCAAAAGACGAAAAAGCGTACGTCAGGCCCAACGCAAATATTTACGCTGAAAAATCACAAGCGCGTGACGTTTGAGAAGTTTACGTGACATTTTAACAAACACTTTGTAGGCAGCGCAAGCAGACCACGTAATGATTGAGCAATGTGACTGCCGCTTTAAATTTTTGCGACAGAGGAAGGCTTACCAAGGTGGCAAAAGAAATAAAAGGAAACTGTAAAAATATATTAGTGATTGACAGGTAACTGACAGACTAAAGCTTGTATTGCTGACGGTTGACGTTGAGTGGATTGTAACAAAAGTCTTCTGAATAGTTCGAATGAAGACAATGATAACATTAGTCAAGGCAGGTTAAAACTAGAATCACTTTAAGGCAGGTTCTACTGAAAAAGTGTGATTCAAGTAGAACATACGTTAGTTTCGCTTCAACGGCATCGTCAATGCGCATTTTAGGGCTGATTCTATTTGAATAAGCATAATAGGCCTGCCGAAGATGCCATTTGGGCAAAACGTAACATGTTCAATAATGAATAATTATTTAACTAGACTCTGTCTACAACAAAAGTGATTCTGCTTTTAACCTCATTTTAGTTGCTAGTCAACATGCACAGTGATCATGAAATTTATGGCGATTCTACAAGTGGCTGATTCGCTAACGTAGTCAGGATTTTGCAATAGGGGAAGGGGAGGGCAGGGGCGCCGAGAGAAATTTCGGACCACGGGGCAAAAATTTCGTTTGGGTCCTTTGGCCAATGGTGTCCCAAAATCACGTGATGAGCAAAAAGTGGGTCATAGCCTCTGCAGATGTTCAAATTTCGGCTCAGCGTCGAGTGATGATCAAAATAAGGTCATAGCGTCCGCAGATGTTCGAATTTCGGCCCGAAATAAAAAAAAAACATCATCGCGTCCGCAGGCCGTAGTTTGAGCTGATGAACTTTGCATTCTAAACCTGACAATTCTGAACCCCGGGCCCCCATATGTCCCCGGGTCCCCGGACAGTGACCCCTTCTACCCCCCTCGGCGGGCCTGGGGGGGCTGAGAATGACGTCACATTTGACCATACGTTGTATACAGGAGCGGATCCAGAAAGTTTTAGTGGGGGGATGTAATTTTGAATTAGGTTGAATGTTGACTAAATGCAAAGAGGTTTAAACCCGAAAACGGGCGTCTATAAGCCTTTAAAAATGGTTCATGTCAGGGGCGTTTTCAGAATTTTTTTCAGGGAGGGGCACTAATTTTCGTCACTTTTTCAAGCGTAATTTTTTGGGCAGATGTAAGTTTAAGCAACTTAAATACCAAAAACGACCGTAGAGCGATCCGGGAGCGTGCTCCCTCGGAAAAATTTTGAAAATTTGCATACTGCAATGACCGTTTTAGTGCTTCTTGAATAATTTTAAAGGAAAGTTTGTCATATTTTTGGCTTCTAACTTTGATTGCCTTACCAATGATGCATTTTGTTCGCACAGTTTCGATTACTGTATGCGTGCTTAAGGCGATTAAAGCATATTGTGATGAAGAGGTTCAAAATTATGGAAAAATTTTATTCAGCCAAAGCTTTGTTGAAAATGGCTGGTGGGGGTATGCATACCCCACATCCCCCCCTGGATCTGTCCCTGGTTGTATAATATCAAAAGATGGCCTCAAATTTAAGAGAGATGTTTTACACAAAAATACCGAAGGCAGTTAAGGTACGATTGTTGTAGGGAAGTTAAAGGAATGCTTTCTGGTGAAACTGATAAAACGATATTCAAATGTTAGCGATTTAGTTCTTTTTTGAGCTACAGTACGTACATCAATTTTGCTTGAAATCGTTTAGCCTTTTTTCTACGGAAGGTCTGAGGGACCGAGAGCAGTTGCATGTACAAGAGCGGCACTGCCCTGCTAATAAAATTGCGTCATTGCTTCATTAAGCACAACGGCAAAGAAGCAAGCTAATAAAATTGCGTCATTCAGGAAGCAACGCTACGTAATTCGTGTTATTATGACAATTACAAAACCAAATTATCAATGACAAAGTATCTAACGCTTTGAAATAAATATCAGAAAAAGAAGTAAGTATGACGTCATTTGAGGCTCAGTGGGGGGGGGTTGTAATCCCCAACCCCCCCGTAGCTACACCGCTGGGCTGATTCCACATTTTCCCATGAAGCTAATTGTTCAGGGCATTTTTTCACCAGTACTTCATCTTGTATTGATAAAAATTGAGAAACTTGGCTTCTGCGCTAGATCAATGCGAATGTAGGCTATAGGCTGGTCTAAAGACTATGTTTTACTAGCAGCTTTGTGACCATGAACTTCAGTTTGGTCTAAAAACGCACAGATTGTTGCAGCTTTTAATCTAAAACCAGAAGGAAGCTCACAGGTGCATCGTCAACGTAACCTAAGCCATAAAAGTGCTGCGCTGCGGAACTGCAGGGGCGTAGCCAGGGGAAAATTCAGAAGGGAGACAAATTACAATCGGCCAAAGACATTGGTATTATAAGAATGCCAGTAGGTGCCCCCTATGGCTGCGCCACTGTGCGTAAGTTACCATCTGCGACCGCGTCGACCTAATATCGGCGATTTTTCTGGTGGCATTTTCTTCTGATCGCGTTGTGTTTTGTTAATTGTCTTTTTGTCGTGACATTTTATTGGTTGAAAGATTGCTTGTCTAACAATAATTTGTTCGGATTCTGTGCGAAAGAGTGAATCTTAGCAAATTAATACAGAAAACTAGAGACCACGTTTTTTCTGGGCAAAGATGCATGCACAACGTTGTTATTATTCATAATTTGTTACATTAGTAAACAAATTTTTGTAGGAGCATTTATTTTTTGTTACAGCATTGTGCAATTTAAGAAACTGTATTCATTTGTTTGTTGATTTATCCATTGATACACATAAATAAAAGTATCGTCTCGTGTTTGGCATTTTTATTATAACATAGCTCAGAATTTGAGAAGGAATTTTTTGTCTACAAACTTTACTGCCATGTCTTCGGAGCATCGCTGCAAAATCGATGTGGCCAACCAAATCAAACAACTATGCAAGAAAAATATGAACGGATTTTGGGAGGAAATTAATCCTTCAAAAACATGGAGTGTGTTTGTCGAGTTGTCAGAATGCATTGGCCGTGAAAATGAAAATTCAGAACCGATTGAATTTTTCCGTAGTTTTGTCCACCAAGCGGTGTTGCTAAATGCAGCTTTAATACGAGTTAAGGATGATGACAAAAAAATTCCCATCAAACACAAAATCAATGATCTCGCCAATCAAATCGTATCAAATCTTGCTTCGGAAAATGGTACTGAACCTCAACATCGCGATATCACCGAAGTTTCCAAAGCAATGAAGATCCATCTTATTGATATGAGGGAACGAGCTGCTGCGTCTGTAAAAAACATCCCGAACTGCTCTAATAAATTATCTGAAGAAAGCAAGATCGAAATCATTGAGAACATCATGGAAGAAACCACCAAAAATTACGGTAATTTAATGAGAAATATATCAGACTCGTGTACAAAAATGCTTGGCGACCCACCCTGTCAATTTGTACATCTGGCAATGGGGTCATTCAGCCGCGGGGCAGTGACACCGTATTCGGATTTTGAAAATGGAATTGTATTCGAAGACACTAAACAAGAAAACAAGCTAAAAAACCGCCAGCTTTATTTTCGTTCATACGCTGTCCTGTTTGAAATGATTGTGATTGGTTTGAGTGAAGCACCAATTCGTCTTGCTGGAATTGAATGTTTAAACGACTTTTCGTTTCCAGCTAGTAGAGAGAAGGATTGGTTCTGGGATGCTTTCACACCAAGTGGTATACAGTTTGACAGTCACTTGCCGTTTTCAAACAAACCTCCGCCGACACGTTTGACCGCAGAGCAAAATATACCATCAATAGAATTGGTTGGTACAAAGTCGGAAATATTGGATTATATCAAGCAAAACCGTGCTTTGAAAGAAGGTTACCATTTGGCTGAAATGCTAGGTTCAACAAGTTTTGTGTCTGGAAGCATGGAGTTTTTCAATCAATACGCCTCTGATGCAACTTCTGAGATGAGCAAAATCTTCCAATCAGCAGAAAGCTTTGATGTCATGATTCATGATTATGAGCAAAGTCTACGACGGTTTTCAATTCAAAAAGACATTGAGAAACTTGGATCAACATTGAATGTCAAAAACTCTTTATACAGATTATTTTTCGTATTCCTTACCTATTTAGAAAGACTGACCGATGTGCAAAAGAGTAAAAATTACTCATCGCGCAACACGGTTAAGCAATGGTTAGAATCACATGTAGGTATCAATGAAGAATCAGCTCATAATCTTTTATACGCTCTTGCCTTGGTGAACGAAATCAGAATGAAACTATATTTGAAACGAAAGGAAAAATCAGATATTGTAGCAGGAACAAAGTATGTACTGGACTCGGAAACATCAGCCAATGTGTTCAGCCTCCTTAGCAGAGACGATGTGGTAAATGTATTTGCCATTGGCCTCTCCTGGAACACAGCTCTCTTAGAAATTTTGCCGAAACTTACGGATCAAAGCAACATTTTGAACACGAAAAAGATTGTGTTTTCAATTTTGAATCAACGTTTGAAGCAGCGAAAAAGTTTCTATCAGCAAGGACTGATTTTGAGACACTTCGAAGAATACGAGAATGCAATAGAAGCATTTCGCAAGTGCTTGAATGGGAGTTCTGAAGATATGTTTTTGATCAAGGTTTACAACGACATTGGCCAATCTCACTTTGGTGCCTTGCAGTTTAGTAAAGCCTGCAATGCCTTTGAGACTTCTCTTTCTATCATTCAATCTCTCCCTGAGAGCACAAAACAACTTCACCTATTGGCTGAAGTACACGATTGGATCGGTCAGGGCTACACTGAAATACAGCCACGTGATGAGCCGTGGTCATATGAAGTTGCAACAAAAAACTTAAATGAATCGATGAACAAATGGAAACGTCTGCAATCGCAGTTTCCAGACAACCCTGTTTACACCAAAGGTCTGGCTGATGTTCTTGATTCAAAAGGCTGGATGTATTTTCGAAAAAAAGATTTTGAAAAGTCTTTGACCTCTTACTTGGAAGCAGCAAAGCTCTTTGAAAAACTGTCTGTCACGAACTTGGATATCAAGAATGAAATAGTCAAGGTTGAAAATGGAATAGCCTTATGTTACCATGAACTGAAAAGGTACAAGAAGCTGATGTGGGCTGCAAGTTTTTAAGCTAAAATCATTTTTGATAAACGTGCTTGAAAAATAAAACCACCCTGTGTGCTTCTTATCTTCAACAGCTTTCAAAACAAAAAAAATTAATCACCTTTTTGCTTCTTTGTAAAAATCTTTGCGAAATTGCTGAATGGCATTGCACAGACGACTTAAGCGAGAAAAGTATCTTCGGTGTAATGCAAGACATGCAAGTGAACGATTACTCGTAAATGATTGAGATGACCCAAAACTGATTGATTTTGATTTGCTTTATTTTAGATATAGAGAAGCAATAGCTCGAATGGAAAATGCTATCAACCTGAAACTTGAATTGTTTGGAGTTGATGTGAGTGACTCGATTTCACCGCGTGATGAAAAATTAACCCACCAAGATCCAGCATTCACCCATTATTTTGTAGGGGCGCGTAGCATCCAAATGCGTTTTTAACCTAAACAATCGGTTTGACGTAGTGATTAAACGAATCGAAAAGAGGTTGATGTAATCATGAATGATTTTTTTCAAGCCTCCGTGTATTCTGAAAACTTTATGGTATAACAAGTCCATATATTACATTATTGGCTGTCTGTGTTTATTCTATGCTAGCATCATTCCCTGTCTTGATAGGAAACTTTATTAATAGATTTTCACTTCCCGTTTTTGAGTAAACAAATGCTAATAACTTGTTCAAGATCAAAAAAATCTTTGTTGTGTAGGCGGCAGTGTTGACTGTTTCCTTTACTAAGCGCAAAATTGGGCAGTGCTTCATGGAACTTGGTGAATATGAGAAAGCTATAGAATCCTATCATGATTCGCTGCGAATAAGAGAAGCGTCGGTTGGATCTGAGAGAGAGAAAAGTAGCAGCTATGGCTACACTACAAGTAGGCCGCTGTTTCGTCGTTACTACCTTGCTTTCAATATACATACGTCAGAAACGAATGATTTGGCTAGAATTATTAACGTAAGGCATTGTTGTCGGTAGAGGGGAGCAGATGGATCTTGCCCCCGTTGAAGTGGTCTATTTCAACATATACACTGTATTTCATGAGTCACACAGAAATTTTTACTGTATTTATGCCCCCTTCCACCTTCGGAAAGATTCTCCTAAGTTTCTCCCTATATTGTTTGCCGGCGCTCTTGTGCGTAAATTCAAAAAAAGCGATGTCCGGCTTTAAAGAGCATTATTTCGCGTTGAAAACGATAAAGGAAAGTGAAAAAAAAAAGACATAAATAAGACCCTGCTCAGCGTAGACTTATAGCGTTGACAATGGCACCAGAAGTGAACCAAAACGTTTGCCCAAGTGTTTTTAGCTGTTTCTTGGTTGTGATATATCTGTAATTGTGTTGCTAGTTAACTCCCAGGTGTACCGTTTGCCAAAAAAAAACAAAAGTGTTTTTAGAATATTGCATTTTTCTTTTCACACAACTTTTTGCTATTTTTGTCCCGAACTGGTAGTATGACATATCATCTTTAAGTTTTGTGCTCTAATGCACTCGCATTGTTATTAATTTGTCCGATTTGTATATTTTAGAAGAAGTGGCGGATTGTTATCTGCGTATGAATAATCTGGGTAAAGCAATGGAAAGCAGCAAGACTTCGTTTCTGCACGGACTGGCAGTGTACGATGAGCCTGCAGGACCAAAGATTATGGGCGGTGCCATTGAGTTAATTACAAAAATCTTGAAAAACTTTCATAAATCCGAAGGTGAAATAGGCACAAAAAATGAGACTGTCTTCTGCTAGCTTTTTAGGAGCAGGCACGTCCGCAAAGCGCTTGCCCGGAGGGAGGAGCGGCAACGCGGCATGAAGGGTATTTTTCAAAAAGGTGACAACTTGTGAAAATAACTGTCGCCTCAAGGTCTTGCAGGTCATTCTGGAGTGAACCTGGGTTCAACTAAGGCAGACAGTAATTCCAAGGGCAGATGGCCGATGGGTTGACGAATCAGCATAGCGCGAATCCTGACATGCTTATTAGGAATTTCCCCAATCTGCTGTTGATTTTGCTTCCAAAGGTTGTTGTTTGTTGAGGACCCCTGCACGAACAATGCTAAATCTTATAAATAGACACAAGAAGTAAAAATTGATAACAAAAACTGTGTGAGTGCGACCACGCCCATCGATATCTGTTTCGACTCACTTAAGTTTCTCATCTAATGTCTTTTATCACGCTAGATAAAAAAGTGAAAATGTTATTCATTTAGTTATCTGTCGAACTTCCGCACCACATCTGAAATTTGAGCAAATTGACACTTATTATTGATGCATAAAAATTCAAAAACATAATTAGCTATTTAGCTGTTACTGCAAGGCTGCTTCAGAGAATGTGTTTGGCTTCTATACAGTTTAAAGATTGCTATCCTCTAATTAGGACCATAAGCTATCGCACACAAAGGTATGGACCACCAGAAAATTAAAAATGATATGTATTTTGAATCTTAGATGCAAACATTGGACCAATTCTGCAAACTTCGATCGACGAAATCAGAAATAAACTTGGCAACCCTGTTTACGACGAGCTTCTTCAGAAAGAGCGGAGAATGTTCGAGAAGATCAATGTGTAACAAAAAAGCCTTTTAAAAATCAAATGTGCAAATAACTATCTGGACAATCAATATTTTGTGCGTCACACCTTATCTCTTTTAATTAATAATCATGCATTATTTTTTACAAGTTTTCAAGTTATTGTTTGTTGATCAAATTTTTTTATTGATTGCGTATTCTAGAGTAAAATAAACATCATAATTCTAGATGTTGGATTGTTTGAGTTACTCAGTCCTCCGCATCAAACTGGTGCTTTGGTTGATTTTTACGGCGAAGCAATTAATCATTGGTGGTCCTTGGCATATTGGAGCACCTATATATGCTGTTTTATTTTGTCAATACTGGTAAGAACAGATAAGCAATCCAATGGATTCTATTTATTAACACAAAATCGTATCACAAATTAATTTTTTATTGCATGACATTTTAAGACAAATTAAAAAAATAGCACAAGAGCATTTTGAACGAGTAAAGTGATTGAGAATAGATAAAAATTACACGATTATTAACATTAGGTCGGTAGACCTAATAAAAGCGGTGATAAAAAGCAGACCTAACAAAAATCTTTTTGAGTCCAAACTAGCACCAAACAAGCTCGTTAAACTATACACTCTATTTTTAGCAATTGGTGATTGTGTGGACGCCTAATCACATAAAGAAATAACTTTAGGGCAATTTTTTTTACAGTTTTTTAAAGCTTTAATCTGTTTTTCTTTGTACAAGCCATGGTGGTACAGACTACTCAGCTTGTTGTAGGACCAGGGTGGGGAACCGGCAAAGCAGAGCGGGCCACATCGATTGCATGATATTTTCACCGGATTGCATTTGCCTTTAATTTTTAAATTTTGCTTTAGAAATACCAATTTACGACGCAAATTTATGAAGCTTTCATGGTGAGTTATTTTTTTACCGTAAAACGAAGACGTGTGCGGATTTTATGCCACAAAAATGGCATGAAGTTGAATGTAAACAGTTTTTAAGAAAGATTAAGGTTTTCTATTCTACCGGTGTGTTATACTTTTAACAAAGTTCTGACGCGGGCCACACACAAAACTTAGGCGGGCCGTAGATTCCACACCTCTGCTGTAGGGCATAGCAAAAGTTTTTCATCACCATGACTCAAAAATACTAGAAAAAAAGCAACTTTTCAGAAATTCTCTGATTACCATTCTCTTTTGATTTAGTTTTTACATGTTTTTTCATTTTCAATTTGACAGCTCAGGTGGCCGAGTGGTGAGAGCGTTCGCCTCTGGAGCTGTAGACTTGGGTTCGATTCCGAGTCGGGTCAAACCAATGATTTTAAAAGTGGTATTCACAGCTTCCCTGCTTGACGCTCAGCATCAAAGGGACAGTGTGGAGAACAAGCTGGCAAGCTTACTAGTTCTGCCGTTGGGAAAGGCACTCAGCAGAATTCCGCCATTTGGGTGTGGTAGACAGATGGCTGGCAAATCCTAAGCAATCTCGTTAAAGCGCATTGAACACTTTCTCGTAATAGGAGAATAAGTATGCAACTACTCATGCAACTAAAAATTACAGTGTAGGCCCTAATTGTAATTGTTGTTACAGTTTCGGGTTAAAAACCACAAAATGTTTTCCGAGAAAAAAGTCTGAATTTTTGACGAACAAAAGTTCTTTTTCTAGCTAATTTTCAGATAATCCTTTCTTCAAATAACTTGGCTGATTAATGGCAGAAACCACATAACACACAAAAAATACACTTGGACTACGTTCAACAAATAGCCTACTCAATTTAAATAGATTTTACTGAGTATTCGGTATCAATATATTCCCACTAAAGCCCATCAAAATAAATTTTTGTAAAAAAAAGTCAAATTTTACCGATATCGTGGTTGGAAACATTAAAAAAAAATAAAATTAAAATGGACAGTTGCGCAAGTAAGTACGTGGATACAAACAAAGTTGTGCAACTCTTTAAGTTGGAGACTTGTGAAAGCTGTAATGAAGGTTCCGCGAAAAAATAGGCATTAATTTGCTGATGCTTGTCGCGTCAAAGAAATAGTACAGACTAAAGTTACGTAAGTGAAGAGTGTATGAAGTTCTAACTCGAAGTACACTTCAGTCTAGTAGGCGAAGAGTAACTTATTTAAATATATGTGACTTTAAAATACAATTACGAGAAATGGTTGCTTACGGGAAATGACTTTAAAATACTAAAGTTACAGAGAAAATGTGAATGGGCCAATAGAATAAGACCGTATTGCAAAAACACATTCTTGTGAAAAAATGGAAACTGATACCGCACGTACAATGTGGATTCTGAAGACTGGTTGCATGAATTTGACAAAACTGCAACTAAAAAAAACACAATAATTTAAATTCAAATACAGGTATATGAGACGAATCATAATCACGATAAGCGACGATCGTCTCTAGCAGATGGATTTCCTTTTTCTTTTCATACGCGAATGTTTCCCAGAGTTTGTCGTTCTTCTTCAAGAAGCTCGTCGTAAAGAGAGTTGCCCAGTATGTCTTTAATTTCACAAAGTCTGGAATGAAGCAGTTGGCCAAGGCTTGCGTCTCTAACTTAAAAAAAATATTTCAATATTTACTGCAGTTGGTTTCCTAATTGCATCTAAAGCAATTTACCACACTGTATTTAGCTACAAGCGCTTACACCGTAACGTGTTATTGATCCTAGAGATCAATACACTGTTGTTGCAGTGCATCTTGGTCCTTTCGCTCTTAGCTGCAGTACAGTATCATACACATGAGATTTCCATTTCATTGACAGAGCACGTGAATTACAAATAAAACACAATGTGAGTTAAAAGCGTGAAATCAGAAAACGTGCTTAAAAGCTCTTTTTGCAGCATCAGAGTTTGTCTTGCCCATACTCAGTGGCGGATTGAGAGGGGGGCGGAGCGGGCTGAGGCCCGGGGCCCCACAAATTTACATTTTTCTAAAAGTTTTTTTTGACAAAAAATATCTTCGGTTGTTAAAAAAGGTCTTCACTTGCAAAAATTACACTAGCTTTTAAAATTTTGACGATGAGGGGTTGGGGCCTTGAGGGTAAATGTGATATGTTGTTAGTTTACTTAATATTAATATTTATAAGCAAAAATCTTCTCAAAGTAAGAATCGCAGTTGTCATTACAGTGGAATTCGGTTAATGAATCCACGGTTAATAAATCCAGCCGCTTATTACATCCAATTTGCTTGGAACGGAATCGTCCCAATCCTTTCCCGTTATAAAAACTTCGGTTAATAAATCCAAGCGCCGCTTAATACATCCAGTTTACGTGCTTTATGCAGTCAAATTTTTCTTCATTATGTGTTAATAAGTACGTACAACATTGGATTATCAGTTTCGTATGGACAAGTACGTACATGCCCTAGTGTACTGGTAGGCCTAATCAAACAGACTAATTGAACGCCAGTCGTAGGAGTGTACAAAATCAGACTGAGGAAGAATTCACTGAGAATCTTGTTTCAATGATACAAAACCAGGATGGATTTGTTGAAATTTCTGATGACGAAGATGATGATAATGATGGTTCAGAAGAAGAAACGCCATCAGCAGCAGAGATGCGGAAATGTTTTCGTCGCTTGGCCCTGGGGCTAGAGCGTACTGGGTTTACGAAGATGGACATGCTTTGTGATATGAAAGAAGAAGTGGATGGCCATTTGAGGAAAACATTTCCACCGAAGCAAACTTCATTGCGCAGATTTTTCTGTATCGAATAAATATTGAAAAAATACTATATTTTGTGCATTTTTACCGCTGCAGGGGGATATCCACATTGGTGAGATGCATTTTTAGGAAACGCCGTTTATTAAAGCCGCCGCATATTACAGTGGAATTCGGTTAATAAATCCACCTCGGGACAGCCGGTTTTGGATTTAATATGCGGCGGCTTTAATAAACGGCGTTTCCTAAAAATGCATCTCACCAATGTGGATATCCCCCTGCAGCGGTAAAAATGCACAAAATATAGTATTTTTTCAATATTTATTCGATACAGAAAAATCTGCGCAATGAAGTTTGCTTCGGTGGAAATGTTTTCCTCAAATGGCCATCCACTTCTTCTTTCATATCACAAAGCATGTCCATCTTCGTAAACCCAGTACGCTCTAGCCCCAGGGCCAAGCGACGAAAACATTTCCGCATCTCTGCTGCTGATGGCGTTTCTTCTTCTGAACCATCATTATCATCATCTTCGTCATCAGAAATTTCAACAAATCCATCCTGGTTTTGTATCATTGAAACAAGATTCTCAGTGAATTCTTCCTCAGTCTGATTTTGCACACTCCTACGACTGGCGTTCAATTAATCTGTTTGATTAGGCCTACCAGTACACTAGGGCATGTACGTACTTGTCCATACGAAACTGATAATCCAATGTTGTACGTACTTATTAACACATAATGAAGAAAAATTTGACTGCATAAAGCACGTAAACTGGATGTATTAAGCGGCGCTTGGATTTATTAACCGAAGTTTTTATAACGGGAAAGGATTGGGACGATTCCGTTCCAAGCAAATTGGATGTAATAAGCGGCTGGATTTATTAACCGTGGATTCATTAACCGAATTCCACTGTAAATCCAAAACCGGCTGTCCCGAGGTGGATTTATTAACCGAATTTCACTGTAGCTAACATCATTGCTTTGTAGGTCGCGGACAGCAATTTTTTTCAAAGAAAAGTTATCCGCTTTTTGCCGATTCAAACGTCACAATGAAGAATAAGATAAATGTTAATTCAGGTAGTAATAAACAAACGATGACACTTAATTGCCACTTGCCAGCAAGAGTGCCAGGCTACAGTTGAGATTATACTAGCAGATTTTGTTTAATGTCACTGAAGAATCTAGCTTTAAAAATTATTGCACCATCGTACAACGGTAGGCTAGCTACAACATCTAGGCTTCATAACTTTACACTCAAGAGTAAGTGGTAGTTCCAACTTTAATGTGAAAGAATAAAATCTATCGCAGAGAGCAGTGGCATAGTATAGTTCGGTTTTCATAAATAAGGCAGAGCTATATTTCAAAAATTATATGCCTATAGCCTACGCTATGGTCTCCAGCGAGGCGTTGTCGTGACTAAGAATTTGATTACGAACAGATGCTTTTGGCCCTTTGCCCAGCCGAAAGGACAAGAATGAATGTTGATTTCATTTGTTTAACTTTACCGGTACCGTATTTAAGTTAGCAGTGGCTTGTGATTTGGCTTCGCAATCTGACAGTTACGGGTTCGATTCTAGCCGAAAACATTACTGGTTATTGACAGAAAGAACATCCAGAATTTAATGTAATTAAGAAATGCCCAAGAAAGATCTATAGCTGAAGCGGATAGCACATCCAAGCCCTATTCGGCATAGGTCAATCACAGGTAACTGTTGAGGTTCGCAACATACAAGAGAAAAACGAATGTAAAAACAAATTATTTAAGTTAGCATAAAAAGAAATTACTGCTTAAACGCTAAGACGAATTCTATGAGCAACCGTACCATTTCCATTGAAGAAGTTAGGCACGGTTGAGAGTTGAGGTGGATGCTAGACCCATTCCCGCGCTAGGAACACATTCTACTTTCAAAGAAATTGTTACAGCAGTGGTGGGCCGTTGGCAACACTTTGTCAGCGCTGACCTTGCGCAAAAAGCGAACCCAGTTCTTCCTCGCAGAGTCACAGTAGGCAGTAATGGTAGCAAGTATGTAACACTGTGTATTCTATTTTTTGCAGATGTTATAATAAACAGTAATGAAGCGTATTTATTTCAGTGGAGCGCAAAAACGAGCAGTAGCTTCAGAAAAAAAGCGAAAGGAAGATAATATTGTAAAAAAGACGCCCAAACTGACGACTTTTTTACCCGAGTAGCAAGTAACAACTTTTTTTGAATTGATTTTCCATTTTTATCCTCCATTCACGAGAAAGCGAGTTGTATCGCTTAATGTCAGATTAAATATTCTCACTCGCTCGGGAGTTAACTTTTCTGAGGTTCCTCTTCTTGTCTTTTGTTGAATTTGCTGCATGTTTAAGCCACCAAGCAGCGACAAATATCGTGAAGTACCTTATCCAAGGGCACAACAACATGTCGAGGGTAGGAGTTGAACCACGACCTTTCGAATCATTATGGTGGCCATAAAACGGCGCTCCAGACCGTTCGGTCACGCTGCCGACGTGACTAAGAACGATTTTAAAATGATTCAATTTTTTTGGTTCGTTCATTATTATAAGTACCGTACGCGTAAAAACGATTGTAAAATTAAACAAAGGAAAATATAAACCCATTAAACCAGGGGTGTGCAACATTTTTTGTCGGCGGGCCACATACGAAGCTTAGAAATCCAGCTGGGCCACACGAAAAACTCAGATTTTTCATGAGCACAACGAACCAAAAAATTTTTACAATGTGCGAGTATTGCTTATCCAACATTTTAGCGGGACACTTGAAATGCAATGTTCTTGCCTAATTTGTTGGCATCAGCTTTGACAAAAGTTGTAGCAACCTGTTCATAACTTTTCCGAACGACATAAGTACACTTGCCGGCTTGTTTCTCCACACTGTCTATTTAACGCTGGGCGTCAAGCAGGGAAGCTGTGAATGCCAGTATTGAAGTCTCTGATTTGACTAGACTTGGAATCAAACTGGAGTCTACATCTCCACAGGCAGACGCTCTATCAGCCATCTTTACAGTCTGAGACAAAAACACAGAAAACAAATCAATCGAAAAAACAATGGCGGCAAACACCACTTCCTTCACATTGCGGGGAACACAATGTGTTTAACGTAATTTGCCCGACGCAGCTGATAACTGAACGAGTTTAAATTACAAAGCGAAAGAGTGCTTACTTCACGTCCTGTCGTAATCATATTACTGTTTCTAAGCTACAGAAAAAATACACCAAGTCCAAATCGTCAGTCAAATTAACGTGTCGGTTTCTAATCCTATGCTTGACAGGGAGAAATTAGGAGTGTTGACAAGGGCCACACTGACTGGCTTGGCGGGCCGGGTAGTGGTTCGCGGGCCGCCTGTTGCACATCCCTGCATTAAACCGATTGGGTAAATTGATGTAATGGAAATGCACTAATTGTTTTTAACAAAGAATAATATATTTGATCTTACTCAGTAGGACTCAAAGGCAGTAATTAAGCTTGCTGAACAAAGCTCAAAAAGTCCATACTGGTCGTTTTACGTTACTGATCAATATTGGTATTGTTTTGTTTTTTGAGGCTGTTCTTTCGGTTTATTGTTCTTTTCATTTTATATTGTATAAGCTTTCGCTGAACTTGGGAAAGAGGGCCCCATTATTTAAATTAGCCCAGGGCTCCACGTACTGTTAATCCGCCACTGCCCGTACTCATTGCCAATTTTTATATTTATATTTCGTTAGAAGGCACACAGCAGACATGTCGCTAGGAAAACATTCAGAACAAATTAGAAATTACGATAGACCAATACTTCAGAAACATGATCTGTGTGGACAGGGCGTTGAGCGTACTAAGCACACTTCAGAATAGGCTTTATCAAAAAAGGAGACAGAAGGCCTACTCCGGTGTCCCTCCTGAATACGGTCAGTGGTGTAAAGTAACGAAATGCTTTTACTTGAGTAGGTTACTTGAGTAGTTTTTGCGGTAACGAGTACTTTTTAGAGTAGTTTTTTTTTGGCTACTTTTCCGTTTATTTAAGTATTTTACAGTAAGTATTAAGTAATTCTATGTGGGTATTTTCTATTTTAGAAAAGTACGAAGTAGTCCAGTCCTTGAGTTAGGCCTACGCACTAGTCTCACTTGAAATACCCCGTTGCACCTGTAAAATCTTGCGTTGCAAAGTTGCGTCGCGTGCAAGGTCACTGTTGTCTGTAATTACTGCATGACCGTAACCGCATGATCGCAAGTTACAGAAAATGCTTAATATGTTCACAATAATAGGGCTGTTTAGTGCAACGTCACAATACCCATTGTTTGGTTCCAAACAAATTTAAACCTAGCTAGTAAGACTGGCAAAACACATTTAGTTTAAACTTGTGTGCACTAAACTTTGTTTATTTCACGAAATGAGTTGTTTGCGGGCATGTATTTTTAATATGACGATGGTTCAATGTATCACTCCCGATTGGAGTCGCAGTTGCAGTTTTAGAAAGTTTCTACTACGCTTCCTATCGTAAATTTTGTAAGCAACCACATTTTAGCGTAATGTTGCTAAGTATTTGCATAGGTATTTGTAAAAAATTTTAATAACATCTGTGTGAAATGTCGGTCGTGGCTATTTCGGCAATTGCTGCATTTTTTTCGGGGGAAGAAAAACTTATTAAAAAGGGGAAAATGCGTTAGAGAGCAACAGGCTGCAGAGTTTTGTGTATGACGGCAGCATGGGGATGATGAAGGGCAAAGTAAAGGCGAGTATGAAGCCAAAAGTTTATGAAGTGGAGGTGAGTTGCATGATTTCATGTTGCGCGAGGAGGGTTGCATGATGTTAAGTAAATATTGGTTTACAATTTCAGATTGGAATTAATGAAGATGGCTGCGTAAATCTTGCGCAGTGTGAGTGCCCCAAAGGACTGCTTCGGTGCCACCACATGGCAGTAGTTCTACTACATGCAGTCAAGACGGTATCAAAAACAGATAAAGCATGTGAATGGATACGAAAAAAAACACCCACTGAAACCAAGTGAGTGTTCGATTTTGTCGTAAAGAGTTTTTAGATCTATTCATCTCAAACAGGACTAATCTCTATGGGAGCTTCCATTCTTATAGAGATGGAAAGCGTACGGCAGATTGGCAGTATATGTAGTCCTATCACGTCCTACTAGCTTTGATCGCCCAACGAAAGTCCAAATTTGGAAGGTCTAAAATAAATCGTTTTTTCAGAACAATAGAAGAAACATTTCCCAGAGAACCTTCTTTCCTAGGGTTAGCTAGGAAAGTCGATGACGCGGACAGAGCGTGGTTTGCCGGGGCGCTGTCAATGAGCGCAATTCAAAATGGCTTTTCGTGGTTGTTGTCACCCGAACCCCCATCTTCCATTAAGCCTATTCTTACTGTAGACGAAGTTTTGTGTAGCCCTGAAGTCTTGGGAGCGCCAGCGGCTATCGAGGTTGTTCTCACACAAATGCAAATTACCCCACAGCAATCGATATTAGTGGAGGAAAGTACACGCGGTCAGCACAAAAATCCTCTCTGGTCTTCATATCGGAAAGGAAGACTGACGTCATCCAAGTTTGGTTTGGTTTTAAAGCCGATTCTAGCAAATAGGGCTGTGTGCAATTCGACGATGAAGCGTCTATTGGGAAAAGACAATTTGAGTTCGGTTAGATCAGTACATTGGGGCATTCAACATGAAGCCACTGCTATAAAAGCATATACTGAACATACTGGGCTTACTGTGTTTCCATCTGGCTTATGGTTACATTCGTCAGGAATCATTGGAGGATCTACCGATGGCGTTGTATCTTCAGAAAAAATTATTGAAGTGAAATGCCCCTTTTCGGGGCGCGACAAGCATCTGCTTGAATTGGTTGATACTGACTCAAACTGCTTCCTCAAAAGAACCGGCAACACCAATTTGCTTGAACTAAATATGTCAAGTGTGTGTGGTTTTAATTATTACCACCAGGTACAAGGCAATTTACATCTTACTGATAGAAAGGTGTGTGATTTGGTTGTATGGTGCCCCAAGTCGATGTACGTTATTCCCATCTACAAGGATGAATCTTGGCCGAACAATATTCCAATTTTATTTAATTTCTTTAAGACCATATATATGCCTAAGTACATGCAAGGTGGTGTTGATGAGTAGAAATTAAAAATGGGATGTTTTGTTGCCAACTTTTATGTGTTTACTGTTGCTGCATTCACATACTGTACATACTTGTGTGAGTTGTGTTATATTGACGTTTGCAGTTGTAGCTGCTTTGCCTACTAATCTGTGTTTTCAATACAATCGTAATTCATTCCAGGGTATTTACTTGGCTTTCTCGCATATATAGAAATACACATACTCCAGTATCGACAACTAGAGGCCTAATAACATCACAACAAAGGAAACGAATACGGTGATAGGAGCCAATAAGCTAAAATATACAACAGAAACTAAATGTACAAACAAAACTTTACAATTCATTTTCTACTTCACGAATAATCGGTTTTTGCAAATTCACCAAACATGCTACAACTTGAAATAATTTCGTTGCCATACATCGATAGTTGTGTGGAATCAAATTCAACACAGCATAGCTTTTCACTCGTTGAATGGCTCGCTCGACATGAATTCTTGACCTGGCAATTCTAACAGTAAGTTCAGCCTGTGATTTGGTGAACTGGGAATTCGTCAAAAATGGAGGCAAATTCAAATAAATGTTTGGTGGCAAAATACTTTGTATTAAAAAGCCTTTATCGGCAATAATAAGGTTACCAGGTTCCATGAGGTTGAGAATGCCGCAATGCCTAACAATTGCTTTGTCACTGGTCGATCCCGGATATAAACCACTCGCATAAGTTATAACACCGTTTGGGGCAACTCCGATTAGACCCTTGAAAGTATGACGCTGTTTTGTAATGAGAAAAAGTTGCGCTCTGGGATTCCATATTACTCGGAACTTCACACTGTATCTCCGTACAATCAAGAATGATTCTGCAGTTACTAAAATTTGAGAAACAGGTTGGAAGACACATCCTGTTCTTGCTAACAGAAGGTATTTTGTCTTTTAAAAAACCGGCGTACAAAACTTCATGAAGGACATTAATCCATGTAATAGTCACGTTGGATATAGTACTGGGACACACAGAAAAGCGAACACCTAGATCTCTATGACTGAAAATTGCAACGCAATTTCAATAGCGTGAGAAAAAGTTGATCTTGCAGTGAAATCGAGGAAACATTCCAACCACAATAATACGAAAAATCAAAACGGCTACACAACTGTAGCAACAGATCGAAAACAGCCAGAGATGGCAAACCCGTATAGTGCTGAAGTAAACTGCTGTCATCTTTGATGGCATCAAGCGAAAATGCTTTGGGTGCGTTTCTCAGCTGGCTTTCTAGCTTCGACACTTGCGATTTTAAAATATCAACCTCGACTTGCAAAGCGACGGAAGATGGGCTTTCGTAAGAACAGCAAGCAGACAACGATTGGTCAAGAGAAGACGCAGACTTTTTTTTGCTTGCTTTCTCGGAGGTTCCGGATCCGCATATTGAAATACTTTCTTCGAATTTCTCCGGTACATTGTGGGTCCATTGTCTTTTAAACCATCCTTAAAATGGCAGCTGCAAATTCTAGAGCTGCTTGTGATTTGTTTGTCTTGTCGCCTATAAAGAATCAAAAATTCTTCGCAAAAACTGAGCAGCATTGCACTAAAATCGTTGTTTACAAAGCTACATGCAGGAAGCCTAGTCGAAACTTTTCAAAAAAATGTTTACAAGTCGTAACTTTCACATAATACAAATCATTAATCCATCATCCCGATATATGGTTAGTTTTTAAACAGACATTTAAATTCAAGTCAATTACTATCAATGAGTCGTTATCCGAACAAGAGTAATTATCTTGCCTTAACATCAGGGCTAGATTATTCTTAAAATTGAACAAGTTGAAGCTTTTTAGGCCATGAAAATTCGTCCTACAAAAAATAAAAAAGTTGTTCGAATGCGCTTTGCAAAGACAAATTGAAATAACTTTACTATCCATCGCAACCCAAAATAGATCTTTTAAAAAGTTTTTACACAAGTAAAAATAGGCCCATCAGTGATTTAAGCTTTACGCTCACAGTATCCGAAATCCGGTACTGCTTAGCAATAAGCTTAGCATATAGATAACCTAGGCATTCTACATTGTTTGATACACGTACCTGCAAAATTTCTCCCACCTGGATGCAAGTATTTCATTTGTCGGAAACCGATAAAATTTGCAATCCGAGGACTCACTTCGGTGGTTGCAGTCCGGAACAAAACATTGAACCATCCTAATCTAGAAGGAAATCGGCGCACGCATCGTAATTCGACAGATATAACGAGTTTAGTGGAAGCAAGTTTTATCTAAATGTGTTTTGCCAGTCTTAAGAGCTAGGTTCCAGTTTGTTTGGAACCAAACAATGAGCATTATGACGTCGCCACTGTACAGCCCTATATATTCATTCCATAAACCTGTTGGCCTAGCAGTGAAACTATCGTATTTCTTTATCATTAACCTTAATTACGAAAAAAAGCAAATTGCAAAGCTAAAATAGAAGTGTTGACAGAAATAAGCAGGTTTCCGCTTCTGAGTTTATGCTTATTTATTCATATTATGTTTATCCTTCTTTGAGATAGAGGCACTATAACGAGCTCGCATAGGAGTTTCGAGCCACCTGTCTGCCACTACGAGATGGGGAAATCTCGCTAAGCGTAGTTCCGAACGGCACAACAAATGAACTTGCCGGCTTGCTCTCAGTAATGGGAATGGGCACGATAAACCGTTCCAAATAAAAGCGATAACGATAATCGATAATTTCTAAAAGCTCTGGGCGACACCGATAATTGGTAAATTTGTTAAAACGATAACGGTAATGTTAAAACGATAACGTGTTAAAACTATTTTCGATAAATTTTTTCGATAAATGTTGCAGTAAACTTTCAATATGTTTGACGAAGTTTTTTTTGTAAGTCAAATTGCAAAGATGTTTTTCTAGATTTTTCATGAAAAGAGAGCAGTTCACAGACTCTGACGTGGCATTAAATGAAACATAGAAAAATTTTTTAAGTTGCAACTAGACTTTATGGACACTGTGTATTCTTCCCATGGCGCCGACTTACTAACTTTGAACACTGAGTGCATAAAAAATCGTTTATCGCCATAATTTACCGGCGATAACAAAATACATTAGAAAAGCGATATCGGTAATCGATAAACCAAAACTATCTTCAGCGATAACGTCGATGATCGGTAATAAATTATCGCCGATAATTTATCTCGATAAATGCCCGTCTCTGCTTGTTCTTCACGCAGTCACCTTTGATGCTAAGCGTCACGCAGGGAAGCTATAAATACCAACTTTCAAGTCATTGGTTTAACCCTACTCTGAATCGAACTCCGAGTCTACCGTTCCAGAAGCAGACGCTCTATTCACTCGGCCATCTGGGCGGTAATAACACTGTGTAAAAAAAAAATGTTCCCGGGTTCTAACCAAGATTTCCTGATCACTTACGACCAAAAGGGCTGCAAAATCGCATTTTTTCTTTTTAAACTTTGCTTTTGTGGTTTTGGGAGTGATTTGTTAAAATTCAGATTTTTGGCTAAAATCATGTGATATGGCGTTTGTATTATTGCATATTTATCCTCCTATCATTAGAAAGCGATCAAAGCGCTATAACGAGCTCGTTCAGAAGTGGCCAACCATCTGTCTACCACACCAAAATGGAAGAATCCCGCTGAGTGCCTTTCCCAACGGCGCCACAAGTAAACTTGCTGGCTTGTTCTTTACACTGTCCCTTTGATGCTGAGCGTCAAGCAGGGAAGCTGTGAATATTTATTTGAAGTCATTGGTTTGACCCGACTAGGAATCAAACCTAAATCTACGACTGCAAAGGCAGACGCTCTTGGCACTCGGCCACCTGAGTTGTTACCATCACCAACAGGAATTTCTGGTAGCCAGCTTTAACAGAGTTTACACTTTACAGACAATACAAAAATCTGGTTTGTTTGCACCAAACCAAATCAGAATGGTGGACATCCAGACTCAATGAAACTTGCTTGATTCATGTGTTTGAGTCGCTGACCACTGTAAACGTCAACAGGACTTCTCGAGTTTTTTTGCCTCAGCAGATGGACTTTGTTTTTGGCATAATGTAAATGGTCTTTTTGACTCGATTGGGATTTCTTGTATTCCAAAGGACTGGCGCCTTTTTATCGTTAGTTCAAGCAGGAGTCTAAAAGGCGTACTGCATCAGAATGGAAACAGATATCCATCTACCCTTCTTGCCCACTCAATGCATCTTGAAAAAAACTATACAAATGTCAAAACTCTTCTGATTGCTCTAGTCTAAAGTGTGACCAGTTCAACTGGCTAGTAATTAGAGATTTCAGAATGGTGGCATTCTTGGTGGGTCTCCAAGGTGGATCAACGAAATTTCCATGTTACCTTTGCCATTGGGATGGTCAAGACACAACTGCACACTACCATAGACGAATGTGTCCAAAACGAACTGAATATTCTGTTGGGTACAGCAACATCAAATGGGACCCTTTAATTTACCTCATCAAAATATTGTTGCCTCCGCTGCACATAAACTTGGGCTAAATCAAACAATTTGTTTAAGCATTAGACAAGAATTCAAACGCATTCAAGCCACTACAAAACTTCTTTACCAAAATTTCTGCAGCAAAGGTAGAAGCTGGTATTTTTGTTGGCCCACAGATAAGAAAGATCCTAGACTGCAACGAATATCTTGAAGAATTGACTACAGAAGGGCAGCTTGAAATAGCTTCGCTCCAGTGATTCGTGGATTTTTGGGCAATCACAAAGCTTAATTAGTGAAAACCTGCAGCAAAAAGGACTGCAGAGTGTTCTTCAAAGTTTATACGCTTGACGCTAATCTGGATCAGTTTATGGAAAACATGGGTGTATACTCAGAGGAACTTGACGAACGTTTCCTTCAGGATAGCCTATATTAGATTTTGAACGTCGCTACCCAGGACAGTATAACAAGCGTATAATGGGCGATTACATATGGAGGCTGATCCATGAAAGTGACTTAAGAGCATTATCGGAAATCTAGATAAACCATGCATTTCTAAGTGATTTATTTACAGTTTGCTATTATATCCAAGTGTACTATAGCATTACTGCAAGCGGTTTAGGTTGTCAACTTTGTAAATATAGGATGAAATTTTGTCCTGATTTGTTGCTTAAACAAGCATAAACTATGAATACAAGATGTAAACCTCCCGATAACGTAAACAATTAAGAAATAACACGAGATTATACACGCTAGATTACACGATTTTAGCCAAAAAGCTGAATTTCGAAAAATCACTCTCATATTCACAAAAGCAAAGTTTAGGTGAAATTAATGCGTTTTCCCTGGTTTCTGGACGTAATCAATCAAGAAATAACACTTAGAAGCCGGGAACAAAAATTGTATTACACAGTGTAATTTCCTTTGGTTTACCATTAATTCAAAGCAAGTCATCATCAGCAAGTGTGCAGTTGACACTTTAACGTTTGAGAACGGTATACTTTTACTTGAGTAGTTTTTAAATGACTACTTTTTTACTTTTACTTGAGTGCTTTTTTAGTCCATACTTTCTACTTTACTTGGAATAGTTTTGCCGTTAGTAACAATACTTTTACTTAAGCACAGTTTCAAAATACTTTTTACATCACTGAATACGGTACTGGCACACATTGTTTGACGAGCTTAATTAAACGGCACACAGGCAGTGACTAGGCAATAGTAAATACAATTCCAACGCATCTCACTTAATCAGACGCCTATTGACTAAGTATGGGCGAACTCGGCTGCTACAGATGTCTCGGTCTTTCGCATCTCCTCTCGGGAAACTAAGTCTGTTTTTTGATATGTAGTATTACTTCGTTTAGATCCTTCTTCCGAAAAAAAAAAATGTATGTATGTATCAGCAGCGATGCTACAAATTTAGTAGCGACAGTCATGTGACTTTTAATTGTGTCAAAAATGTGCTAAATTTCCTCTTATATTTTCAAAACAACACAACAATGTTCTTTATACGAAAAATGAGTTGAAAATCCTTTTCCGAAAAAAAAAATTGCTTATTTTTCAAAAACTTTGCAATGCGTTTACCTTCCCAGCTGTGATACTTTTCCACGACCTTTGAAATCAACTCTATAGCTTTGCCAATGATCACTGGTCCAGCAGGTTCGTCGTAAACGGCTAGTCCATGCAAGAAGGAATTCATACTTGTTTCCATCGCCAGATCAAGATCGTTCTTCCGAAGATAACATTCCGCCAGTGCTCCTAAAGTATAATATACAGATAGTTTACTCTAGTAGTTCCCAACTTTTTATGGGTCATGACCCCCAACCCTTTCTCTTTGTCTGAGGATTACACGCTCACATTTTTCTCAAAACCTGAAAAAAACTGTTAAACCAACATTTATTTAATTTTGGTAAAGATATCGATTTTTTGTAACACAACCAAAAAATCTTATGCATTAATTCCAATTTACTTACAGCCTATACACTATTTACAAAATTTAACACGAACGTTTTCGGCGCTACATCGGCCCTCGTTAGGTATATTTAAGATACAGTAGTCAAGGTTAACTTGATAAAAATTGATAAAAAAATGTAAATAACCATTGCTGATGCATTTTCATGCTTTCAAAGGTTAAAGTTTGTGTATTCAAAAGCAAACCAGATCTGTTAAAGCTGGCGAAGATAAAAATCATTTAGGTAGAGATGAGCAAAAAAGTGCTTGAATCTCGCAAGTATGACAGGTCCGAAAGCGCTCTTAACAAATTGAAAAGAAATAAGTAGCAGTAGATCAAACGGCAGAATGAAAGCAGAAACCAACATATTTCTTAAATCAGCTTCCCCTGATGAAATAAAGATTTGTAAATGAGATTCCGCAGAACAAACTGTTGATCACATTTCGTTTTAGTAATGGATACTTCAAACACCATGCAACACCAAGAATTAGCAGAGATTAACGACAAAATAAACTGAAACTTTTCGCTTTTAATTATTCGTGAAATAAGATTAATACGGTAAAATAAAGTAAATAGCAGCCCTGTTTAACTACGCTTTGATTTTTTGCCAGCCAATGGTGTTTACTTGTGGTGTAACCATAACTGCTTCGTTTTTGCTTTTCAGAACCAACCGATACTTCTCTTATTCGAATCGATTCGTGAAATGATTCTATTGCTTTGTCATGTTTCCCCAACTCCATAAAGCATTGCCCAATTATTCGCTTCATAAAGGAAATGCTTAGCACAGCAGCCTAAACATTAACCAACTCAAAACCTAGTAAAATTATATTAACATTGATGTTTTTTTGAAATAAGCATTTACTAAAAGAAGAGTAGATCACCAGAAGGACGGTTATGAACAAGGGCATCAACAAAACAATCCAGGGAACAGTCATAATTTTTTCTGCTAAAATCATGATTTCACTGATGAATATTGATTTTGAAGTTCGTGAATTTTTAGTATGAGAGGAACAAATCCTCCCACCCTTTGTCCAGTATGGTCACAGAACGCTAAAAACTCACTATTTAAAATCGTTTCATTATGATATCAACAGTATGGGGTACGGGTAACTTAAAAGAAAACATGTTTCAAAATACGGTCGTAACTTACTAATGGAATCACTTACATCGGCTCCGAACATCTTAATTTTTAGATTGATGACGTTTTTCATCTGCGATATTGCTTCTTCGTATCTAAATAAATCTGGCTTTAATTAACTTGTTTCGAGTTAGCTTGCAATGGCGTAGACGAGGAGCACCCGCGAACCGCCCCGCATTTTTTTGACGCTGCCTAATCAAAAATGTGGTTAAAATTTTTCAAAAAAATACCACAATATTGTAATCTATAGTACATTCCACTGTAATTTGGCACACACTAAATATTCCACTTGCTGCGGCCCTGTTAGCATGACGTGCCATTATGAAAAACATTCAGACAGATGTGAAAGTACGAAATACTAAATGTCGTTAAAGACCAGAAATACTTTCTACCAACATAAAATAATCCATTGAGTTTTCAATTTATTTTATTGAAGAACTTTTAGACCATACAAATAAAAGTTTTGAACTAAAGCTTAATTAAATGGCTATAAACTGTGAAGGATATTGCGCAAAAATTTCCAATTTCGACTTAAAATCTGTTTTTGCTCTAGTAAATTTTATATGAAAATTCAATGTTCTATTCATTGTAACGTTTTTAACGTTTGAAAGACGAGCCAGCTGCAGCCTTGTCATGGATATATGTCATACAACAATCATATTGGAAGCATGCAATACCTTTTTAATGCGTGATAGCACAATGCAATGCCGTTTTGAACTTTGACGATTTCATCTTTAAGATCTATTTTCCCTCGTGACAATGACTTCAATTCATCAAAAAGTTTAGCTGCGTGCAAATATGACTCCAACGATTTTTTAAAATCTTTTTTCCGATAGTACATCCAGCCTTTTGAATCAAAAACATCAGCCAATCCTTTGAAGTAAGCTAGGTTTTCAGGAGATTCTGATCTGAGACGTTTCCATTTCTCTTCTGACTCGTTTAAGTTCTTTTCTGCTTTAACGAAGATCCTAGGTTTGTTTCGACGATGTATTTCAGCATAACTTTGCCCAATCCAATCCTGAGCTTCAGCCATCAGGTGAAGTTGTTTTGTGTTTTCAGGCAATGATCGTATGATAGAAAGAGAAGTTTCATAAATGTTAGATGCATCATAATACTGCAATGCTGCAACATGGCATCGGCCAATGTTATTGTAAACATTTATTTGGAACATTTTTTCCGAGTTTTCACGCAAGCTCTTCTGAAATGCTTCCACTGCACTGTCATAATCTTGAAAATGTTTCAAGATCAAACCTCGCATGTACAAGTTGTTTCGCTTTTGCAAATGCTGATTTAAACTCCACATAACTTGCTTTTTAATGAACGAACTATCACTGTGATCTCTCAGTTTGGGCAAAATCTCCATCAGCGCGGTATTCCAGGAAAGACCAATGGCAAACACAATTACAACATCTTCTTTGTCGAGAATACTGAAAACGCTTGTTGACGTCTTCTCATCCAGCAAATATTTTGTTCCTGCGACGACATTCGAATTTTCTGCTCGTTCCAGATAGAGTTTCAACCTGGCTTCGTTCACCAATGAAAATGCATACAAAAGGTTATGAGCCGCTTCCTTGTTGATTCCTTCACTTAGTTGTAACCATTGCTCAACGGTGTAACGAGTTGAGTTGCAGTTATTCTCGACATCTGTCAGTCTTTCCAAGTGCACAAGAAAGACAGAAAATAGCCTGTATAAAGAGTTTTTGACGTTTAATGTCGAGCCTAGCTTTTTGATTTCCGTGTCTATCGAAAATCGAAGAAGGTTTATCTCATATTCGTAGATCATGGCGTCAAAACTCTCTTTCAATTGGAAAGTTTTTTTCATTTCAGATGCAGCATCTTTAGCATATTGATTGAAAAACTCAACATCTCCAGCAACATAGCTAGCTGAAGCCAACATCTCCGCCAGATGATAACCTTCCTTCAAAGCTCGGTTTTGCTTGAGATATTCTAAAATGTCTGATTTTCTTCCAATCAATTCTATGGTAGTTAGTTTTTTTTCTGTTGGAGAACGCGCTAAAGGGGTTTTACTCGAAAACGGCATATGACTGTCAAACTGAATACCACTAGGTGTGAAAGCGTCCCAAAACCAATCCTTCTCTCTATCGTTTGGGGTCGAAAAGTCATTTAGGCAATCGATCCCAGCTAGTCGTATGGGAGCTTCGCCGAATCCTACCACAATCATTTCAAAGAGAATAGCGTATGAGCGAAAATAACGCTTTCGGTTTCTTAGTTTATCTTCTTCGTCAGTATCTTCAAATACAATTCCATTTTCAAAATCCGAATAAGGTGTTACCACTCCTCTGCTGAGAGATCCCATTCCTAAATGTGCAAATCGACAGGGTGGATCACCAAGCATTTTCACACATTCTTCTGATATACTCTTCATTAAATAGTTGTAGTCTTTAGTGGTTTGTAGCATAATACGTTCAATAACAGAAATTTTGTTATTTTCACCTTCAGTTTGTCCAATTGAGTAATTTTTTTTGTTTGGAATGGCTTTTACAGATGCAGCAGCTCGTTCCCTCATATCAGTAAGATGAATTTTCATTGCTTTGGTTGTTTCTATGATATCATGTTGTGGTTTGGCACAATTATGGGAAGCAAGATTTGATACGATTTGATTGGCGAGATCGTTAATTTTGTGTTTGATGGGAATTTTTTTCTCCTCATCGTTTACTACTCGTATTAAAGCTGCGTTTAGCAACACCGCTTGGTGGATAAAACTACGGAAAAATTCAACCGATTCTGAATTTTCATTTTCACGGCCAATGCATTCTGACAACTCGACAAACAAAGTCCAAGTTTCTGAGGGATTAACTTCCTCCAAAAACTCGTTTAGGTTTTTCTTGCACAGTTGCTTTATTTGAGTGACCACTTCAGTTTTGTTTCGTGTGTGGGTAAGTATTTCTGTAAACATATACCGCAAATATTTTTTGAATTCAAGCAGCTTAACACCAAAAATACAGCCCAGCAATCAACAACTAGCATGCTCCGCAATTTTAAAAATGCATTGCTTGTACTTTAAAATTGATTTCGTTTGCCACTTTTCTTCAAAGTGATGTTACACTGTGACTTAATATTGTAAACTGATGGTTTTCAATCCCGGGTCCGCGACACTCCGAATATCCAATTTACAACATGCTTGTTATTTAATTTTCGGTACACTGCTGTTTTTCTTTTTTTCTCGTAGGCCTGCTGTTTCATATTTACCACTTTTACGGGCGTCCTCGAGTCCAATTTAAGTGGGTACTACTTTTACGGGCATTCTGCATCATAATCAAACTTTTTAATGCCATAATCACTTTTTTCATTTATGACATCAAAAACTTGATTATGATGCAGAAAGCCCATGGGCTTTTGACCCACTAAAATTTGGCAATCATGTGGACAGAGTAATTAATTTTGCAAAACATTTACTTAATTAAGCCTATGGGTTTATTGCGATTCAGTATCCATATTTATGATATTGGGTTTGAATTTGACGTTATATGGAAGCGAGAAAACTGGCTCATAAAACAAATGATGCTGCGATTATCCACATCTTAATGTTGTCAAATCGATTCTTTTGATTTCGAATCTGCGAACGGCATTCAGTATTTACTCATAAGATTTAAATGATATTGTGGAACTTTTGATCACAGCAAACTCCAAACATATTTGTCACTAAGCAATGAACTTTTGCCATAAACAAAGCAATGTTTAGTTTGTTGGTGATTTCGCTTACCTCTATAATATATAAGGCATAGGCTGTGATATAAAATTTTAACCATGACATTACAGTACTTTGTTAGCAAGCACTCCAGCGGCCAAACTTTACAATAGGCTTTTTAAGGGCAGTATGCCTTTTATCAACTCGCAGAAAATTTACTGCACCAACAGCTCAGATGGCCAAGTGGTAAGAGCGTCCTCCTCTGGAGCTGTAGACTCAGGTTTGATTCCGAGTCGAGTCAAACCAATGACTTGAAAATTGGTACTTACAGCTTTCCTGCTTGACGTTTAGCATTTAAGGGACAGTGTGGAGAAAGCCGGCAAATTTACTTGTTGTGCCATTGGGAAGGTATTTAACGGGATTCCCCCATCTTGATGTGGTAGACAGGTGGCCGGCAACTCCTAAGCAAGCTTGTTACAGCGCTTTAATCGCTTTCTCGTGATAGGAGGATAAATGTGCAACTAAATAAAAAAAAATTATTCTTCAACTCGATTTCGCTACGTCTGAGATCGTGTACTACCGTAATTAGCTACGATTGCTAAGTGCTCAGCAAGGTTTTTGTAACAGCACCAACTCTGGCTTTTTAGATAAGGATATTAAATGATGTTTATCGATATCATGCAATCCTGGACAGCGCCATTACAGTGTGCTCTCCTATGTGCTGGTTAGTCTTTTTGTGCCCTTATAAACTGTAGTAAATATTGACACTCCTTGGTATTATAATTTTACAATTTCATAATGCTTGGTACAAGCTTCAGTGGAACCTTACGACTAATTTTTACAAACTTTTATTCCCCAACTTCTGATGGCTACTAAAAGTATAGCTGCAGGTTGTGACTAATTCCTTTTTAATTTTTGGAAGTAACTATCTTTCTCAGCATGTAACAACGATTATTAAGTTACTTCAGAAATTTCTGGCAAGTAAACCTATTTTCGACTATAACAAAAGTCTCGTCAGTCTTGCTAAGCACAGCAAATCCAGGCTAAACTCATTCCAGACTGTAAAGACTCTTTTTTGCATTGCTTTACCTGGACATCTCGACTTCATCTCTTTTCTAGATTGTACCTTATTTTTAGCAGGCGACTGGCCCCAAACAATCTAGAAAAAAGATGAAGTCTAGATGTAAATCTAGAAAAGGTACAATCTAGAAAAGGAAAAGATAAAATCTCGAAAAGGTAAATCTAGAAAAGGAAACAATCTAGAAAAGGTACAATCTAAAAAAGAGATGAAGTCGGGATGTCCAGGTAAAACAACGTAAAAAAAAAAAGTCTTTACAGTCTGGAATGAGTTTAGCCTGGATTGGCTGTGCTTAGCAAGGCTGACGAGACTTTTGTTATAGTCGAAACATTAATTTGTCCCTTGCAAAAAACCTATTTTTATTGTTGTTGACGTTTCAAATTATTACTTAAAAAAATAGATATAAAGCAATGATTCATTGTTTGTTTACATTTTTTTATTGTATAGGAGTCAGGACTATAGACTATGTTGCACCAACTTGACGTTTCATTTATGTAGTATGTAAAATAACTGGCTAAAATAACATGTGCATTGATAATAATGATGGTTAAGCATTCAGCAAGCATAATCTGCCCTGTAAGTTTGCATGAATTTCACTTCTAAAGATCGAACCACGCTGCTTCGTTTGTCTTGCCAGCGAGATTATCGTTGCACTACGGTGAGAACGTTACTAGCTTGCTTGCGATTAGGCGGGGCTCAGATCCTCAAAATTGTGGCCTTGTAAAATTTGTAGTAATGACACTGTCTTTTTGTTTTCACGACCAGCAGTAAATAAGAAATTGGCCCAATTTAAAACGGTATTCTTACAAATCTAGATTGGTTTTCCAATTGCTATTATTAATAAATGGTGTAACCCTCACACGGTAATCACATTTTCATTCGCATAAAGTCGTTCGGGGTCAAATTTGACCCAATTGGTTTTTTTGTAATAATGACGGTAAATAGGCAAAATTACAAAAAGAGTGGATGGGAAGACAAAGCCACTGCGGGAGCCCATTCTCTTTATTTGGCTAACGTTGAGCAATCAAACTTATAGGTTGACAAACATCAGTAATTTTCCGTGGTGTCACATTTAACCCCAATCGACTTTTAGGTAGGTGCTGCAGAAATATCATATAATATTATGATAACAAAACGCACGATCGGAGAATATTTGATATAAAAAATTTTGGAACAAGATTGATCTAGGAATTCTTAATGCGATTTAGCATAAATTTTACAACTAACATAAGGTAATAGTGGCTGTTATTTTTTTGGGGTCAGATTTGACCCCAATTGACTTTTAAGTATATGCTGCAGAAACACTATATAATATCATAAAGAATCACAAAATCAGAGAACCTTTGATGTGAAAAACCTTAAAATAGCTTGATTGAAGAATTCTGAAAGCAATTAGCATAAATTTTAAAACTGACATAAGTTATAAGTGGTTTTTAGTGTCTTGGGGTCAGATTTGACCCCAATAACCGTATGAGCGTTAAAGGCCCTTTAACAGAGAAGTCTTTTAGCGCCAGGACCTAGGCAATAAGTACAAACAGTAATTTAACAATAAAGGTCACATACAGTGGTGGGTACTCGTTACTTTTAAAGTAACGAAGTTACCGTTACAATTACTTGTAAAAACTTGCAGTAACTAAGTTACCGTTACTCGTTACTTTTTGAAAATGTAACTTGTAACTTTTCGTTAGTCGTTACACGTTACTTTCAAAAAATTTTCAACCTTGCTTTACGCCAAAACCGGCCGGTTGGTGTAATCATTAAATACATCGCTACCGGTGCGGTAGGTCTTGGGTTCGATTCCCGGGTCGGACAGTCGGCAGTCACCAACGGCTCGCCACCGCTGCGTTATTTCTTCGGAACTGTGTTGCCAGACGCTAAGCCGGGGAGGTGGGCCCTGCCATTCGTTACACGCTTCGGCGTAAAACCTGATGAGATTTCTTTTGTTTGATTTGGTTTACGCTAAATCCAAAAGCAGCTGCATTGCGTAGCAGCATAGACTACGGGTAGCAGACAGTGTTTTTTTTTAATTCGACTTCAAAAGGACCGATTACAAGTTTTAAAAGACCAAAAACTATTGTGATTAAATATGTTGTAAGTGTGCCTATTTAAAAAAATATGGAAAAGAAGCGTATTGGAGAGACCATTATAAAAATTTGGGAGACCGTTTTGGTTCCTTAAAACGCCTTAAAAAAACACTGGTAGTAGGAAAGAATTTTAATACCAAAAAGTTAATAACGAGCCGGCCGGTTGACATTTCAATACAGCGACAGTGGCTATCGGTGCAGTAGGTTTGGGGTTTGTTCCTTCAGCCGGTCAGATCGGACACAGCGTCGCCAACGGCTCGTAACTGCTGCGACGTTTTTTCGGAATATGAGCGGGTGTTGCCCAGGCGCTAGTTTAAGGAGATGGGCCACGCCACTCCTTACACCCTTCGGCATAATATGGCGAGTATAATGAAGATTAGATTTTTTTGAAGTAAATTACGAATGGTAAAACTAGTAGGCTACGCAACAGCCTTTCAAATATCAACACACCGCAACGATTCTTCATAAATAGATCAGCGTTTCGAAATGCCGGTCAATCAGGCCTGAAGGTTTTGGTTTTAAAACGTCTTTTCCAAGTGAAATTAACTTTTTACAGCGGCGCTATATGGTAGGGCAGTGCTTCATTTAAAATCAGTTTCTCTTAACTTTGCAGCAAAAAAACTTGGACATTACAAGGTTCTTTTTTGGCAGATGTTTAAAAATTTAAATGCAACGATTTTGATACTCTTTTTTTGCTGAAAATGGGTCGCATAATGGCTTCAGTGTTGCCATATTTTGAAAGACACAACCAAAACTCACAAAAAGACCAGCCAAGATGGGCCGACACGCGAAAAAAATTATAGCCCAAAATATTCAAACCTGAAAAACCATACAAATGCACATTCACTAGCTGTTTTGCCAAAATAAATACCGCTATTAAGAACTAAATATGTTTCAACTAATTAGCCTAACAAAGCCTACACCCAAAAGAAAATATCATAGCTAGGCCTACGTTTGTATTCACAAAATTAAATGCCACATTGTTGCCTTTGCAATAAATAACAACAAATCCCAAGAGCAATTTAAAAACCCACTTCTACCAACTAGAATAACATATAGCTTTTTTCTTACAATGCAAAAGATCTACCCCAAGATTTTAAACTAACAATTAACAGTATGCAAACACAACTCATTTTGAACAGGTGAAAAAACAAATTTGTTTGAGCTTGATCACATATTTTTCATCAATCAAGCCTTGTGAATCTTTAAAATCGGCGCAGTGTTTTTTCAAACCCTTCCAATAATTTTCTCACCCGCACAGAGCATATTTCGCCCGCCGGAGAAATTCAAAAAACAACATATCTGGCGGAAAAATAGCGCATGTGGCAACTCTGAAAAGGCTTCAAAAAAATCTCTGCTTCGCATAAAAGACTTTAAAAAAATCTGGCGCTCTATCGCTTTCTCACTTAGTTGTATTTTTTGTTTCTTCGTTTCGTTGCATAGTGTGAAACTTTACACTTCCAGCAGCAGGAGCTGCAGGTCGCTTCGAATAAAGATTTTCGAAAGGTGCTAGACTGCTGGAGTCTAGTCTGGACATGGACTTCTAAATAGTAGAAGAAGTCCATGGTCTGGACTTTCTGTCCATCAATCACAAAACTGTTTTGTTTACAATACAAACTCATTCGCATAAAGTTAAATCGTTCCGAAAGTCTACAGAAAAATGACATTTGCTTGATTTTTATTATTTTAACTTTTCATTCAATACGTATACAATAAAGCGCATTGTAAAATAGTAACGAGTAACTAGTAACTTTGAAATATCGCCAATAAAGTAATTTCGTTACGCAATTCGTTACTTCTTTTCAAATGTAACTGCGTTACAGTTACCGTTACTCAAAAAGTACCTTGTTACAGTAACGAGTTACAATTACAATTGTAACTCGTTACTGCCCACCACTGGTCACATAAAACAAAGGAATCGAACAAATAATAATTTAACAATTATGGCTTCACAAAGCAAGCTACTAAATTTGGTTAATCCAATCCCCAATTAACACGAAGTGTTTTGGTAAATGCCTGCACTAGTAGTATCAGTACGCCAATAACTAAAACCACTTAACAGTGTTGTGAACTCTGCCATTTTTAAGAGTCCGAGTGCGAGTTCCTTGGTCGTAAGTACGAGTTCGAGTCCACAAAATTTTAAAGCAACGAGTCCGAGTCTGCACGCTACAAGTGCGAGTCCGAGTCCATAACATTTCAAAGTTACGAGTGCGAGTCCGAGTTCCTTGCTTTCTACTGGAGATCGTGTCGTGACCAACATGATTGCTGATTACTCAACGTTTACAAATCTGTGAAGCACAATGCAGATGTAGATTGGACAATTTCAAAAAGGATAAACCGGTCTTATTATTAGACCTACAATTTTTATCAGTATTTTCATAATTTAGATTGTCTATTACTCCATTAGAGTAGGTCCTTCTTAGAGATCACGATCCGTTTGCAGTCTTTCAATTATTACAGTTATTAGATAACCAAATGTTAGTTTCGAAAACTCGTAATTAAAGCTTATTCAACTATAAGCTTGCATGCTCGCTATAACAATTACTCTGAAGAAATAAAGCGTTGATACCTCAGCTACAACCAGTGCTCGAGTTGTAAAAACACTTATGGGGGGATGATGCTAGGAATACCATAATTTTCAGCCGCAAGTTCGAGTGAAGACCAAAAAAAAAGGTCATCGCCTCCGCTGAGGTCCGATTTTCGGCAGAAATTCAAGTGAAGATCAAAAAAAAGGTCATCGACTCTGCTGTTGTCCGATTTTCGGGGCAAAAAAAGCTGTTCACTCAGACGTAAAGGATGGATGGTTATTATTTATAGGGGGATGGTGTTGGTTTCCGGGTAGATGGCACCCCCCCACAACTCGAGCACTGGCTACAACACATTAACAAAAATATCTACCATTAGTCGACAATATTTTAATTTATTTGCAAACACCGTCAATTTTCAGCAAAATTAAGTTTTTAATTCTTGTCGCTTCAGCTAAAGCTTTTTAAAACGTTGTAAAGGTAAAGGTACGGGACAGCGGGTGCAAGCACACATTGTTTAGGCCATTTTCAATTGTCGACCCATTACAATTTTCAATCACGAATGATTGAACGCTGTTAAGGGACATAACATGACGAACAACACATACACAAAACCCTTCGCACTTCCGCTTGTGCCGAGCGCCTGGCGCGAAAGCTGCGAATACTATTTTTAAAGTCTTTAGTATGACCCGACTGGGAATAAAACCCCAGTCTACCGGCTACCAAGTGGACGCTCTTAACCGATACACCAAGCGCCGGTTTTAAAACGTTGTAGTTTGGTTTTTAAAAAAGTTAAAGAAGAAAGTAAATCAGTCCCTGTCCGAGATCTGCGAGGGCATATACATTTTACATCATTGGGAAGTTTTGCAAAGAGACTCTACAATTCATTAAAACTTAGTTGTATTGGATCGAGACTTTTTTAAGTTGTTTGCGTTTACAAATCGCCAGTATTGTATAAACAATTTATTTTGCATAAAGTTTGGTCTGGATCACACTAGTTATTTGCAGTGCTGTTTTCTATTGTTCGATAAGAGCATTCTGGGAACCTTTGTCCGGGAACAAAATAATTAAAGTGCCAGCGTCTTTATACAAGCATATATTATATTCCTAATCATTTGCAAGTTACCTCTACTGTACCGTTTTTTTTTTTTTCGTTAGTGCTTAGGTCTTTTCTTTCTTTTTATTTTTCTTTTTTTTTTTTAGGTGTCACGTCCATGCGAGTTGTTTTTCTCGTTCTTCGTATGTATTTCTACCTTCATATCGCATGTTTTAACGCTTGTCGTTGTGTCGTGTCTTCCTTTTCTTGAATTTCTCTTTCCATAACTGTCGCCTTACGCTATCTTCATTTTTTTCAAGAATAAAAGACTTGATTGATTGATTGATTTCGCATTTTCCCACTGTCTTATTTTCGCCGATTTACTTTGCACAAAAGCTAAGTCATTATTTAATTAGCTCTGGCAACTTCGTAAAGGCTTTTGTCAATGTTGAACAAATGGAAAATTTGCATCGCTTCCGTAGATTTTCGAATATTTAAAAAATTTAAAACAAACACAACAAACTGCTAAGGTATTCACGAGCCGAGTCCTAACAGTTTTTACGAGTTCGAGTGCGAGTCCGAGTCCCACAGACACGAGTCCGAGTCCAAGTCCGAGTCCCAGAGGCATGAGTCCAAGTCCGAGTCCGCAAAAAATGGACTCGAGTCTTCCCAACTCTGCCAGTTAAGCAGCACGAAAAATTCATTCCAATCCATCATATTTTTCGCGAGAGAAGTATCAGCAACTTGTTTTCAAGCTTTGATTTAACATATACGATCACATGGCCGAGTGGTATAGAGCGTCTGCTTCTGGATCGGTAAACTCGATTACGAGTCGGGTCAAACCAATGACTTAAAAATTGGTATTCACAGCTTCCTGGCTTGACGCTCAGCATTTAAGGGACAGTGCGGAGAAAGCCGGCAAGTTTATTTGTTGTGCCGTTGGGAAAGGCACTTAACGAATTCCCCCACCTTAGTGTGGTCAACAGATGGCTGGCAACTCCTAAGCAAGCTCGTATAGCGCTTTGATCGCTTTCTCGTGATAGGAGGATAAATATGCAACTAACTAACTAACCAACTTTTTAGGCTTGAAATAAGTTTCATTATAAGTTTCAATTTAAGAACAAAGTGGCTTTTTCACTGGTTTTCAACTGCAATTAATGTAGGCTACAGTATTTACTGGAATTCATCAATCAAGTAATGACTAGCACTTGGAGAAGCAAAATAAATGCACACAACACAATTCAACGCAATTTGATCAGACAACTATATACAGATATGATCAGACAATGACATACAAATACACAATAAAGAATGCACAGAGATCTCTCCTCGTGACAGCTGTTTCGCCCAATGGGGCTCATCAGACGAGTCACGAGATAACTGCGTGGCGAAAACACAAAACATCAACATACAAGGCAATCTGAAAGCCAACTACGTCAGCAGAGCACGCGAAAACAACGATGGTGAATGACGTCACGCCTTTTCTGAAACATGCGGTAATAGAAAATTATTAAGAATTTTACCAATCACAAGCGCTGTAGGGAAGGCAAAGCCGACGGGCTTGAAATCCATCAAGCCATAAGATGATTTCGGTCACAATTCAAAGAAAAGAAGGGGCAGGCGTCACCCTGCAAATGGAGTATCGCACTCTCGTCATGTGGCTTGATGGATTTCAAGCCCGTCGGCTTTGCCTTCCCTATAGCGCTTGTGATTGGTAAAATTTTATGGGGTGCCATACGTAAAAGCCTACATTTAGACATTTTAGGACAAAAAACAGCACTAAATGAAATGCATTTATCCCCATTCGCAAATGCATTTGCCATTTGATAAAAAAATAACAACATTTAGCTAAATGTAAAACATTTGTAATGTCTTACAAATGTATTTTATTTAACAACATTTATTTGGTAAATGAAATGCATTTGTAATGTTTTACAAATGCATTTCATTTGCGACGTTTTTTTTTGCTAATCAAATGCATTTATTTTATTGCATAAATGTATTTGATTTAACAAATGTATTTACTAAAACAAATGCATTTATGTTGTTCACAAATGCATTTCATTAAATGCTTTTTTTCGTAAATGAAATGCATTTGTCATTTCACCAATGCATTTCATTTAAATTTCATTTATTAATAAATGCATTTCATTTCATTCATTTATAAATGCATTTCATTTATTTTAGCAAACGTATTTGCTAAAATAAATGCATTTGTTTTGTGAACAAATGCATTTGCCACTGAAGCGTATCATTTTAAAGCTAACATCCAGGCGGTTTTCATCTCACGTGCTGCTACTGTAACTGTGTTTTCTGGAAACCATAAAATAACGTGGTCTTTTGACTGAAGTGGGTAAGAGGTATCGGAATAGGACCGTTGGTAATTGCTGGGTTTTCTGAGTTGAAAAATGTAATGGAGATGGTAAGAGTATAGGTAAAGTTGTAGCTAGTAAAATAATTGTTGCGCTTTGAACTAGGCCTAAGCCTTAATTAGGCCCTAAAGAGATTGATGTTTGTTTTCTCAGGTAGATCAGTAGATGATAGGCTACAGCGGGTAATGTCTAGTATCAGCCCCCAGGTTTGGTTAGGGTTAGGTTTGGTTAGGATTAGGTTCGGTTAGAGTTACATTTAGTCAGGAGTCGGTTAGAGTTAGATTTGGTTAGGGTCAGGTTATAGGTTAGGTTAAGGTCATAGGTTAGGTTGAGGTTGACACACAGAAAAAACGTGGGGGCTGATGCTAGACATTACCCGCTGTAGCCTACCATCTACTGATCTACCTGAGAAAACAAACATCAATCTCCTTAGGCCTAGTTCAAACAATTATTTTACTAGCGACAACTTTACCTACTCTTACCATCTCCATTACATTTTTCAACTCAGAAAACCCAGCAATTACCAAGGCTCCCATTCCAAAACTTCATACCTATTTCGGTCAAAAAACCACGTTATTTTATGATTTCCAGAAAACATAGGCACAGTAGCAGCAAATGCATTTATTTTAGCAAATACGTTTGTTAAGTCAAATACATTTGTGAAATTTAACAAATGCATTTGTTAAATGAAATATATTAGTGAAATAACATAAATGCATTTCATTTACGAGAAAAAGCATTTAATGAAATGCATTTGTGAACAAAATAAATGCATTTGTTTGAGTAAATACATTTGTTAAATCAAATACATTTATGCAATAAAATAAATGCATTTGATTAGCAAAAAAAAACAAAAAAAAAACGTCGCAAATGAAATGCATTTCATTTATCATTTCATATACCAAATGCATTTCATTTACCAAATAAATGTTGTTAAATGAAATACATTACAAATGTTTTACATTTAGCTAAATATTGTTATTTTTTTATCAAATGGCAAATACATTTGCAAATGGGGATAAATGCATTTCATTTAGTGCTGTTTTTTGTCCTAAAATGTGTAAATGTAGGCTTTTACATATGGCACCCCATAAAATTCTTTGTAATTTTCTATTACCGCTTGTTTCAGAAAAGGCGTGACGTCATTCACCATCGTTGTTTTCGCGTGCTCTGCTGACGTAGTTGGCTTTCAGATTGCCTTGTGTGTTGATGTTTTGTGTTTTCGCCGCACAGTTATCTCGTGACTCGTCTGATGAGCCCCATTGGGCGAAACAGCTGTCACGAGGAGAGATCTCTGTGCATTCTTTATTGTGTATTTGTATGTCATTGTCTGATCATATCTGTATATAGTTGTCTGATCAAATTGCGTTGAATTGTGTTGTGTGCATTTATTTTGCTTCTCCAAGTGCTAGTCATTACTTAATTGTGTCTTTCGATGACGTAGGTTTGACGAGAGTGCGATACTCCATTTGCAGGGTGACGTCTGCCCCTTCTTTTCTCTGAATTCATCAATCCCTTGCAGTGGTTCTAATTTCTTTTATCATCAATTATTCAGCAGGAAAAAAATCAAAAAAGAATTCGAAAACTTAACAAATCAGTATCGAATCACATCTACAGCTTAAAGTTCTATCAGCGTAGCACCAGGACGCTGACTAACAACTAAGAAAATTTTCAATCGCTTTAATTGGAAATGCGCAACTACAATTTCCAGAATTCTACTTCAAAATATTTATACAAACGCGAAAGTAGGTACAGCGATGGAACCGACATAGTAAAAGTAAATTGATTAATATATTAAATGAATAATCGATTAATTACAGCCCGTAGTGCCAGTGGCGTAGCTACCCATTGGATCTTATGGATAAGTCCAGGGGCGGCAAGTTGCTGGGAGCGGCAAATTGTGATAACATTTTACACGAACTAAGTCAGTCACATTAATTTACTCTCAGGCTTAAACGAACTAAGCCAAAACTGATCTAAGTGAAGCCAAAAAATGCACAATTGACTATTGGCAAACTACGCCACTATCTAATTGGTTAGCAACTTTTCACAACATGACTCGCTATGTGGTGTCTGTGACGGGGGCAAATTTGAGCAAATGGGCAAAACTTGAACACATGGGCAAATTTGAAAATATGTATGCTGACGATGTTGATTTTACCGAGTTAAATCTAGAAATCGCTGGTTACAATCGGTTAGTGCAATCCAGCGCTTTTACGTTTAAAAATGACGCTACAGCGCTGGACGTGCTGCAGTGGTTAAGCATACATCGCTTATGTAAATCAACACCTTAAGTTTAATAAGGAGTCTTTTTCCTCACTGTTGCTGTTTCCATCGCAAGCTGCGAAAGAAGTTTTTCAAAGCTTAAAGGCGCGTTTACACACAGATCGCAATTTTTGAGCCGCAGCGCAGCGAAACGCAAATCGCCAGATTGACTGCTTATCTCTGAAGGCAACTTCTTGGTAAAACCGCTTCGTTACGCTTGATTGTACGTTAATAGCCAGGCTCATACATTTCAATCTGCATTGGAGCTTAGTTGAAATCGCAAATCGCTCCTAGAGCGATTTCTGCGTAGCGCAGATCGAAGCGCACGCGCGCACACGCACAACTTTGCACAAAGTTGCGCGTAGTAGAAATCGCCGATCACGATCTGAACATAATAAAACAAACAAACTTCCCGATCACAACAATACTACGCGCGTGCAAACGCACCTTAAGTTAATAAAATCATACTTGAGATCGACGATGGGAGAAAACACGCTGTCTGCGCAAGCAATACTGTCCAAAGTGTCCATTGAAAGTGATTAAATCGAGTCATTATCTTTTGACAATATGATTTCTGAGTTTGCTGTAATGAAAGCTCGACGTGATCAATTTTGAGCTTTCGATAAGAATTAAACAAATACTATTTTAATTCTTTTGTTGTGTGGAACTTCAATCAACTCTATGATGGTGCTGAGGGCGGCATTTTGTGCAAAAATCCAAGAGCGGCATATTGCGTTTCTACGCCACTACGTACTGGCCTATAGCCTAATAGGAATGCACCACAAACGACTTTTTGATTTAAGAGTGTAAAAATATAACAGTAGACTTTGAGGTTCTCAAAACCGGAACTTGCAGGTTTGCAGCAGCAAATTGTTGGTTGGTCAACATCTGTTATAGTGACGCATTGCATAGTTTTCTACCCCCATCAAAAAACTAAAGCAACCAAAATCCCCCCAAAAAGATAATGGCTGCGTTTATCATTGCTGAAAAATTACTTAAGTTTTGTACTTGCAAAGAAAAAGAAAATAACCCTGATAAAAAATAGTTTTATACTGCCCAAAAGTTAAATCTTACCAACAGTGTTACTGACAAAAATTGAATGAACTTATCACATTATTACCTGAGTAGCTCATTTTCTTGCTAGCTTTCAACATCTGCAAGCTCAAAACCACGAACTTCCAAATAAACCTTCAGTCAAAAGTCATGGTCAAATAGTTTTCCGTACGTCAGTCAACTACCCCTACTAGCATATATCGTAAATACAGAACACCAGACGATAACTATCTGCTAGTCTAACATGCGCTTAACCGATGGCTTAACCAAACACAAAGCAGTAAATGTTGATTTATTGTAGTTCCTCAAACGTGATTGTTGCAGTTTCACTCACTGATAAACACGCAATGAGTAAAAAGAATATAGTGCCATTTCAGCAGAAGGTATGCTGAGAAAGCAGTAAATAGTCGAGCTTCGACGAACAAGGCTTATTATTCGAAATGAGGTTCCCTTTATCTTCGTATTCGCCTTCTGCAAATACTTCATAATTGGCATAGTTGTTCAATAGCAATGGCAAAACCATGCGTGGAAATTGGAAAAGTGGTGTGATTTCAAAGCGTCCAATAAAAATTTCACTAGCTAAATTTTTCCCCTAAGCGTAACTGAAGATTTTTTAGCCATGTCCTAAGTTTTTCTTTTGGCGATTTACCAACTGAAGAATTTCAACATGGTTAACTTAAAATCCAAGCAAAATTACAGCAGTGCTGCGCAGCTGCGTTTAGTTACTCGCCAGCTGAATAAAACTTCAAGGCGAAAAATTTCCTTTTCAATATTCTACAATCTAAACCAGGGTGCTCCAAGGTTGCCGGCATCTGGGGCCGCAATAGGCCTCGTTTTTTGTATTGGTCGCGGCCAGGGCCGAAACTAGGCTCCCCCCACCGAAAACATCTTTCGGGGCCCCCTAAAAATTTTTTTTGGATGGTGATGCAAAAGAGCGAGCCCCGAAGGGACGATGCCAAGCTAGGGGGTCTGGGCGGGCATGCCCCCCCAGAAATTTTTGCGGAATTCGACCTTATTTTGGAGGCTTTTTGTGCGTTTTGAGCCTTTAAAATTCCTCAGTTGTAACAAGGTTTAATAGTCTGCTTTACTAGGTTCCTTCCAAACCCACTAAAATAATGCTGCAAACAAACCCTACTCAAACATTTCGCTATTTTATGCGAAGAAAAAACGTTTTTAAGGCTTACTTTTGCACCTTTCACTTGAGGATGAGGGGCTCTTGGTATGCTACTAAACGTTTGTTTGCTAGTTTTGCGACTGCTATTTTTCGAAAAATTTGCAAAGGCCCCCCATGGCCAAAAGCATAAATATGGTATGGGAGCCCCACATCGCGCGAGTTAAGACAAAGAATATGTTTAATCTTAGAATAGGCCTATTTAAGGCACCTTTATCAGACGTTGAGTAAATAGTACTACGCACTGACTATTTGCGGGGCCCCTTTTTTGTTCGGGGCCCACCCCGGTTGGGGGGTTCGGGGGGCGCTAGTTTCGGCACTGGTCGCGGCTCGCGATCCATACCAGTACCAGCATTGTGACCGTGAATTTTGTCTCAAGACCGGTGAGACAAGAAGCGCAATGACGGATATTTTCTCAATGATCATAATGGTTGAGACCAAAATTGTGAGAATTTTCACAATGGCGTTGCGCAGGTCCGTCGCTAAAAATTGGCTTTGGCTGGGTGCCTAGGCTTTTCTTTTTCAATAAAGTTGAAATAAGATATTTTTGACGAGGTGTTTTCATAGTTGCCAATTTGGATTGTTTTCATCTAAATTTAAATGTTTTTGTATCAACCTAGATGTAAGATTACACAATCTAGATGTTAGATATTTTTTTGGATTACAGTAAAACAAATTTACATCTTTTTTGGATGTTTCTACAGTATTTATAGGCATGCTTTCTGAAAAGAATTTAGAACAAGCATAATTTTTGTACAAATTATTACTAGTGATTAAAAATAGTACCGTATTTATTTGTATAGACTTAACTTATGAACTTGGAAATTAAACGGCAGTGAAAGCTAAGCAATAACTTGCAACAATTCATTTGATTTTTTATAATTCTTGACTCTTCAATATGCCGAAAGTTAAAAAGTATCAACAGAAATTTAGAAAAGAATGGTTAAATGATGTTTCTTTAAAAAACTAGCTAAATAATGCAAGTTCCTGGAAATTATAATAAAACTAAAAGTTCTTATAATTATTGTAATTGTGAGTTGAAAGCAAAGTATCAAGACTTGAAGAATCACGTTAAAAGTAAAAAGCATGTAGCTGCATTGTTTGCTAGAAACATTTCACCATTGACTGATATTTTTGAATGGTTAGGCAACATTGCATGATCAAAAAATGAAGTCTCAATTGGTATGTTTTAAATTTTTAGCGTGGCATTGCAAATTGTGACAAGTTAGTTGGTATAATGAAAAACAACATCACTTTTTGCATTTGAACCACTCTCCGCTATATAATACTATTTAGATTGCAGTGGGAAAGGTCTGGCTCGCTTGTGTTCAATTGATTCTGTGGACCTATCATGCGATAGAATGCTGCGTCATCCGCCGGCGTTGAAAAAAAGCAATGTCGTTTATCAAAAAAAAAAAAAAAAGAACTCCGACTGCGCTGACATTACAAAGATTAAAGACGAGAAAATCCAAAAATCGGTTAAATGTAATTAGCGCGTGTGCCTGTGACATTGCAGGGTGTGCGCTGAACACCTTGAACCTCTGGAGAATACGCCCCTGATTGTTACCTAAATTAGAAAAAGTGACGCGGGCCGTAGATAATGATGCCGCGGACCTGGGTTTGGACCAGCCTGATCTAAACCAACAGAAGTTATTAACAAGGCTTGAAAAATGTTTGGCGTTGAAACGAAAAAATGCTCAATAATGTTCAGGGTTTGATAAACATTATAGGTATCGGCACTGAAACGAGAGAAATGATCAGTAATGTTGTACAATACACTACATGCAGTGCTGTAATTTAAATGACGTACCAGCACACTGAGTGAACTACCAAAAGGAGGTGAAGAATTAAAATTCAACGCACTCTTTCACCCCACTGAGAATCGACGTTCTTATAGGCTATAATACTCTGTTCCTTAGACGAAGATATGAAAAGAATGCATCACGTTAGTAGTTCTCATTTAAACAAAATGGTACAAACAATTTCGCAGAGAGCGAAAGGGAGATGAGCTTTTTATTAGTCTGAATCGCGATTTCTTTGGAGTCCTAAAATGTAGCAAACATTGATTGCTGTTGCATTGTCTGTAGAATATTCTCAGTTTTTGTCTAAAGCAGTGATTCTCAACCTTTGTGCCGCGAGAAGTGCCAGATGTGCCACGGAGCTTTTTAAAATTTCGTAAAATATGCCAGTATTTCAATTAGCCTTATCACCATGTGATAGACTTCTAATGCCATAACGGTCTCAATAGATGCTCATGCATAAACGTTTTGAAGCTGTTTATATTTTTATCATTTTTGGGCATGTTCAGGGCCAGATTTACCTACAGGCTAAGGAAGCTTAAGCTTAGGGCCTTGAAAAATAGAGGGCCACATCACGAACAACGAAGACTCTTTTTTGCTCTTCACCGATATTTCCAGTGGAAAACAGGACTTCTGAGGACGTGCAGACCTTCTTTTGCTCATGAAAGCAATATGTGATCAAATAGCCTAGGACCTCTCATTGTTTAAATCCGGCTCTGGGCATGTTTCATAGTTTTTGTTAAATTTGTACTGGTTGAATTTGATAATTACCTTAAAACTCTTATTTGTGTGAGCTTTGTGATGCAATAGTTAATTCTTTACATGCCGTTTCAAATATTTTATGGTGAGATTGCAGTGTTGTTTATAGGAGGCTATAGCTTGCCGGTATTAAAGATTTCTGATAATGTTGTTCGTCAGGTCCGACTAAAATTTAGTTATTATTGAGTTTCATAATATTTTTGTTTATTCACTTATTCAGTGATTCCTTAATCATCTCTCCATGCGCCGGATTGCAATGCATATGTTGCCGAATCTACACAATCTACATCTGCAGCTTCAAGCGGATATCTGATCAGAATTAGATTATGTAAACGCATGAACACATTGTGATGAGGTTGATAGTTTTGGGCTGCAGTTGCATTGTTGTCAAAAAGCATCGAAACCTGAAATAAAAAAATTAAGAGTTAGATCTATAATTACAGTATTAAAATCATAGCGCGTATGCCTGCATGGTTAATGTTTACTGCTGCTGTCGACAATATTACTTCAGATAAAATTATATGTCTTGTTCACGCAAGTTCCAAGCATGAAAAGGAAGTATACAAACAAGTAGTCAAAGAGCTAGTCTATGAGCAGTGTTGCCAAATATAAATGCGTCTTCAAAACACCAATCAATAGTTAATTATTAGCACCCACCGCGAGTGGTAGAAACGTAATATGACACTAATGATATGTTTTCGAAAAAAGCCGGGAAACAAACCCATGAAGTTTGCCTTAAAACTTTACAGTAAATTGTTTTTGCAACAGTGTCTATTTCAAATGCGCGAAAAAATGACTTACCTGTGAAATAAAATACCAGAAGCATTCGCCACAATATGGCGAGCGCGGGATAATCTGTAGCTGTAGATAAATTCTCTTTTGAGTTGTGAGAGCAAATGGTTTCGACAAGTAAGATCTCATTGCAAACGCATCACCGCCAACAAAGTGGTAAGGAATTTTTTTGTCATTATTAGGAAGCGAAGCTGGTTCTGGTAATCCGGCTCTATTCTCTTCAAGAGCATTATACAAGGAAGTGCTCTTTCATGTCCCATTATCAGAAGCACTACTCTCGGCTCCAACATTCACGTATAGAAACTTACACTCAGCATCAATAACAGCCATTAACACAATGCTCAGAAAGTTTTTGTAATTGTAGTAAAGTGATCCTGCATTATTTGGCTTTTTGATAGCGATGTGCTTCCCACCAATAGCTCCTACAGTTGTGATAGTTCCATCTGGAACTAAACCTCTGCGCAAGCTTCATCCACTCCTCTGGAGTTTTGGGGCAATTGAGCAGATCATCCTTGTAACTTTTAAAAATACCTTCACAAACCTGAGGTATAAAATTTGAAATTGTGTTTGAAATTGTACTGCAAAGACTTGTAGGAATATCCCGTGGCTAGAAATCGAAGAGTGACAGCAAGTTTGAGGTCAACTTCAAGTGGTAATCTCATGCATGTTGTTTTCTTTTTCAAGTGAGGAGTTAACTTCTCAACCATCACATAGAACAGCTCGGATGCAATTCCTAAGTAATTCTTATAGTTTTTTGGACCCTCCCTATTAATTCTGTCAGTAATTGATTTCTTCATCTTTATCCTCCTATCACGAGAAAGCGACGGAGGCGCTGTGCGTAGGACGAATCCAGACTCGCTTAGGAGATGCCTTTGTTTCCAAGTTTTCCGCTTGAATTTTCTTGTGACTTCTTTCATTTGCTGCTTGCCAGATTCCACCAAGCAGAGATAATCATCGTGAAGCATCTTATCCAAGGACGCAACAAACAGACTAGGTTGGGAGGTGAACCATTAACCTTGCGATCATGGTCGTTGTAAAAACGACGCTCCGAACCACTACGCCACGCTGCCGACCTTAAAACTTTACAGTAATAATTGATCGTAGTTTCCGAAAATTTCTCTTTTTGATAGCCAGTCCTTCACCCATATTGTTCTTGTTATCTTCTTTTTGGGAGCATATCGCTTTTCAACATCTTGTTCAACTCTTTCTTCTTCCTCATCAATTAGAAGTAGAGAAGCTACTGTTATATAGGCCTACATAATCCTTTTCTGCTTCTCAGCAGCAACAGCCAAATCTCAAGAGTTTAACATCATTGAGTTTCGTTTTTACAATATCGGTATTCTCACCAGTAACTTTTATATTAAATAACCACAATTCTTTTTTTGCTAAAAAATTTGTAGTGAATTGGGTATGCGCAAACACCACATAAAGTAATTGTAACTTATTCGTGAACAAAGCGCATTCTTTTCGTGACAAGACGTGAACGGTTTATAATCTTTTCATGTCCTGTGTGTCAGTGCGTGCTATAAGAGCAACTTGTAGTAAACGGTGCGTAAACTATTCGCAAACTATGTGTGAACTATTCGCAAACGCGGCGTGAAGGATTTAGGATCAATATCTTTGCACCAAATCTCTTTAATGGTTTGATTTAGGTCATCCAAAGTTATCGGAATAAATTTAATGTAAAAACTTTCTTTATGATCAGTGTCCATAAATTTTCAATTAGATTAATTAAGGTTAGAAGAATTTCCTGGCCGGTGAAGCACTCTGACATTTTTAGTTTCAAACCAATTCGTGACTGATTTGGCCTTATGACGTGGTGCAGAGTCTTGTTTGAATGTTGTGCTAAATCGTGAAATGACTAACTTATCAATGTGGATCAATGCCAACAAACTTACAGTTAACCCTTCAAAGTCGTATGCCTTGATAATATCTCCCAATGCTAAAATCGATCCTCCTATTCTCAACATATCATATAATCATTCTCCGGTTAAGGTAGTTAATTCCGTTAAGTATCTAGGCATTGTTTTAGACAATAAATTACAATTTAAACAGCACATTGCCTTGCTAGAATCCAAATTATCTCGCTCTCTAGGAATCCTTTTCAAAACCAAATCTTTTTTGCCCAAAGATATACTAAAAAAGCTTTACTACGCTTTTATTCACTCCCACCTTAATTTCGGGTTAATTATCTGGAGCGCTACGCCTAAATCAAATCTTCTTAAACTGCGCAGTATTCAATCGAAGGCTATCCGCGTGCTTGCAGGAGCCGACTGGTACGAACATGTCTCTCCTCTTTACGTTAAACTTAATATTTTAAGCCTTGACAAGCTTATTCTGTATGCTTTGGCTAAGTTTATGCATAAATATTATCTAAAATGTCTCCCTTCGTCCTTCAATAACTATTTCACTTTAGTCTCTTCCATCCACTCTTGCCATACCAGAAATGCTGCTAAATCCAACCAATACTTTCTTCCACAGTTTTCTACCTCCTTGCTGTTACGCACTATTAAATTTAAAGGTGCCAAACTTTGGAACGATATTCCTGAAAATCTTAGAAAACTTAGTCATAAACAATTCCTTTTAAAATATAAAGCTATGTTGCTAAACTCAAGTTCATAAATTTCCTTCAGCAATTCGTAATTGGCCTTTGCAATAATTAAATATTTATATTACATACAACATTCTGATTTAGTCTTTTGATCATCTATCGCTCTTTGGAAATTAATTATGTCAAATTGAGTAACACTGCACATTTGCTGACATCTTAATTTATATTTACATGTATGCAGTACTACTGTAATTTTCCTGTTCATTTAACCCTAATTTTTGTCATCTCTTTATTTCCTCCTTTTGATTAAAACTAATCAGCCCTTCTGATTTACATAAAATCATACTGAATTATCAATAGGTGGTCGCTTGACTCGAAGACCTAACCGGTCCCTTCGCGACTCTCCTTTGCGTATTTGCCAACTATGTAGGTCTACTAATACTTGTGGTTAATAAACGAAATTTTTTAATTATTATGCTAAAATAAGCTTTGTTTATGTTGTTTTTTTTTTGTTTGTTTTACCTGTTGGCACCTTTTGTGTTCGCATAAAATAAACTTGTTTGATTGATTGATTGATTGTGCATCCGTAAATGTTCATGAAATTTAGTGGATGACTATCTAGGACGCTAACATACCGTGAGGCATTTATATCCTTGTGGAAGGAATAAAGAACACCTCAGCCTTGGCTAGAAAAACACCCCCACACCATGCCAGAGGGCTCAAATGACCAGGAAATTCTTCTGACCTTAATCCCATTGAAAATTTATGGACACTGATCAAAAAGAAAGTTTTTACATTAAATTTAATCCGACAACTTTGGGTGACCTAAAGCTAACCATTAGAGAGATTTGGTGCAAAGATATTGATCAAAATGTCTGCAAAAAACTTACAGATTCCATGCCTATAGCCGCATTCAGAAAGTTATTAAAAGCAAGGCTTACCACACCAATACAAGAGCATTTACTACCGTTATAATATAACCAATGTTGGAGATGTTTAGATTGCTTGGTGTTTGTTTCAAGTTTTGTTACGTTCAATAAAAAAAAAACAAAAAAAAACGTGTCATTTTCGCGTTTTTTTTTCGGCTGTTGAAAAAGTCTTTCTACATGTTTTTCAGTACTGTAAACTTAACCATATCAATAAAACTATTTTTTAGCGGGTCTCTTAGCGGCCCATTCCATTTCTAGTTTGGCCATTCTTAGTCTAAGCGGATTTCAGAAGTACTTATAAAAAAGCCGGTACCGGCTACTTAGTAGAGTTAGATTTACAATGCAAAATTGAAACATCAGAATCAGTCTTCAGGTTAAACCTCCTAGATAAGCAGATAAGTGTGATCTGTTTTGACCAGATACTAACTTAATTTACTGTTTGAAATACAACACAATGGTGCTAAGTCTTTAGCCAAAGCACACAAACATGTGAGGAAAAAAATAACACCACATCAAAATAGAAAAAAATAACTTGCAAATTACAGAATTAACGACACAGACTGTAGTAGCAAAATATAGGGTAGAATATCAGGGATATGGTAATGAGAATAAACAGATAAATGCAAAGGTTAAGTGAAAAGTCAGCGTTATTAAGATTAAGTGGTAAATCGTTTTGAAATAAAAAAAATCTTCTTTAACATTTTATTCTTGGACCGCATTGATGTGACTGCATTTCTAATGCTGCGACAGTCATCTATGCGGTATAAAAGTGCTTTGTTGTTGTTGTTGTTGTATTGTTTGAAAATATTGGAGAGATTGATAGGCCAGTTTATTTCTTTTTTTTTGGAATAGTCTATACTCTGAGAGTAGTCGAGGCTTGTTTGAATTAAGCCATGGTTCGGGTTTAGGGGATTAGGGTTAGGCTCTAACCCCTGCTATTAACTCACTAGCGCTTCTAGAGCTGTGGTGGTCCTTGTGCTTGTGATATGTCGGTAGCCTACTGGCATCCGCCTGTTATGTTATAAGATGCTGCTTAATTCATACAAGCTCTGAGTAATCTACACCTGTACACCACACATTAGTAGACTCAAAGACTAGCTAACCTACAGAGCCTACAGTACCACTGTGCCAGTAGTAAAGTGACAGTGAGTAGTCTAGGCTACTGGTCTAGGCCGATTTTTAATGTACCGTTAATATGTTTGTTAATGTGATTTTTGTAAGTTATGTAAGTCAGCGAGGTTGCCAGTAACTTCGCCACATGGTAACTTCGCCACAGTAACTTCGCCACATGGAAACTTCGCCACACTTTCATACATCGAAAATTTACATTGCCTACACCAAAACAAGACTTTAAATTCCCGGTTGCCGTTAAAAATTTTATCAGGCTTTTCGAGTTACTTGGTAACTTCGCCACATAATCGAAACTGTGGGGTAAGATGTGGGGAGAGAGGTGTGGGAGAGTGCATGGGGTGAATAAGGAAGTGTGTAGGGGGAAGTCAGGGGAGCTGTGGGAAGAGATATGGGGGTGTGGGGGAGATGTAGGGAAATGTGTTGGGGTGTGGGGGGAGGTAAGGAAAGATATGTGGGGAGTGGAGAAGTGTAGGGAAGGTGTGGGAAAGTGTATGGGATGAGTGGGGAAGTGTGTTGGCGTGTGGGGAAAGGATGTGGGGAGGGTAATGGGGAAGATGTAGGGAAATGTGTTGAGGTGTGGGGCCCCAACAGATTTTTAATTCCCCACATCTCCCTACCCTCACCTTTCCCTACATCTCCCCTTACCTCCCCCACACCCCATCACACTTTCCTACACCTTTCGTACCTCTTCCCAATTGCCTCCTTCCTCCCCCCACACCCCAACACATTTTCCTACTATCCCCTCGTCTCCCTTCACCTTCTCAAAGTGTGGCGAAGTTACCATGTGGTGAAGTTACTGTGGCGAAGTTACCATGTGGCAAAGTTACTGGCAACCGTCAGCGACATGGCCTAGCGGTACCGCGCGCAGGTGACAGATCCTACGTGACGGGTTCAATTCGTGGCTGGAGCCGATCGCATTTGACATATTTAACGGGTGGCTGCTGACTCGAAGAGCGCAAGCTCACTTTGCAGTCTCCCTCAATTACTGTTGAATTTTTGGTTCAATATGTTAAAAGACATGATATAATATTACTTTAGACTACTAGCCTTTAAATCAGAAGTTGTAAGTGAACCACAAGCCAACCCGCCAACGCTAAACAAGTAAGGACTAGTTTATTCCCAGCTCTCCTGTTACACAGTTACATTCCAGTACTGTACTGCATTGCCCCCTTGCGTTCTAATTACCATGTTGGGGGAGTAAACTAAACCTTACCCCCTGCCAACTGTCGGTTGCGATACCTACCTGTACCGGTACTATCCTTTAAACCTGTAAACCATAGCATGTTTACAGGATACTGGTACCATTACGAAGTACGGTAATTGCCAGTGAGATAGCTCTACACCAGCTTACAGGAACTGGTCTGTGGTTAACTGATTAGGCCTAACTCTGTTCCTTCACAAACTCTCAAGTGTTCCACTGAACTACAGTTAGTGTCCATTCTCAAGGACATAATTGATTTTAATTTTCGCTTGCTGACATTGCACAAAGGATAATCTGTGAGTTTATGTGCATTGCTGGAAAATATCCGTTTTTAACATTTTATGTTGTTGCAAAAAGTACATTAAAACCTTTCTTTATCTGTTTATGTCCATCATTTTAGCCGTTACAAAGCTTTTAAAGGCTTCATGTGAGAGCAGGTATGTCATGTCTGTAAGTCCAAACCTACAAAATTGCAAAAAAGTGGACATAAACAACAGCTTATTAACTTTCGAGCAACAATATCGGTATTTCTTTAAATACGTACCGTAAAACGGGGTGACATTGAACGACTGCAATAATTTTTTATTAGGTACCGGTACTTTTTTACCACTTCATTTAAAAATGCTGGTTGACAGGTGACCTTGACGACGGAATTAGGTAACAATGCAGTTGATTGTTACATCATCAATCGACAATAGACTGGCTTAACGCAGGATAAATTTGAAAATTTATATTTGCAGGTCAGTATCAGTATCGCAGGGCAGGATGTCAGTATAAATTTTAATGGTACCGGTAGTGGCGTTGCCGCTATTAATTAATGGCAGTGGCTAAGGTTATGTGACTGTAACTTTTGTTTTCTGAATTCAAAGTTACGTGGTAAGCAATTTTATTCTATTTCTTTTCTATTATCTTCACAAACTCGATTGTTAACCCCAGGTCACACGAATCTGAATCGAAGCCACTATGAGAATCAAACCCAAAACTAGTGCAGCGCTTCCCATTATACGCTGCGCTCTATCCACTGAGCAATCGAGATGTCGTAGCAATCTAGCACAAAATGGCATTTATAAATCGATGCTTGTCACACGACTCTCACGTAACTTTGAATTCAGAAAACGAAAATTATGGTCTCGTAACCTTAGCCACTGCCTTAATTAATACTTGTAACATTCCTATTTCTTACTTTGATCATTTGTACAAGCTTAATCTGAAATCTGTAAAATATTGTTGGCTGGAGTTTGATTTAATTTTTACATATGCTACAAAATTTGCTTTTGCTTGATCAATATACATTTTAATGACTTTTTTGTACATGTCAAAGCTAATTTCATTCTGCGTACACATGCATTGGTTCTTAAATGTACACATAAGCCTAAGCATGACTCTTTCAGATATTTTTTTTGCAATCGAATCGTTTCAGTTTGTAATTTGTTACCTGAGTCTCTTGTTAATTCTACTACTTCAAGTGCTTTCAAGAAACGTTTGAACAAATTTGATGTACATAGTATAATATTTGCTCATTTGTATGTTAAGTTTCAGAAGCGGTATTGCTTTAGTTTTTTTTTTTCCTATACAGTGGATGCCGCTTAATGTTAGGGTGGAGTGAAAAAATTTTTTTTGGAAGTTGGAGGGGGTATAAAAATCTGGTAAACCACCTAAATCCAACACCAATAGCAAATTTTTGAGGTTGGACCCCAAACCCAGCTACCTACTTCCCAAAAGGCTGCTGAAGGGGGTCAAATTTCTCTAAACACCTGTTACTTTTGATCCACACATCGTAGGAAGCTGGTTTTGGTCTTAAAAGCTGCGAAAATTCTGTGTTTCTACCTGCTCTAATTGAACATTTAGTCGTATAGTCAATGGTTTTTGAGTTATTTTCAAAAAATCATATTACGTAATTACTGCTGAGAAGAAAATCAACAAAATACGATTTTTTGCAAATAACTCAAAAACAATTGACTGCACGTCTAATGTTGTAGGTAGGAACATAAACCTTTCACAGCTTTGAAGACCAAAACCAGCTTTCTACGGTGTGTGGATCAAAAATTACATAAATGTTTTAAGAAATTTGACCCCCTTCAGCAACTTTTAAGGAGGTAGGTAGCTGAGTTTGAGGTCCAACCTCAAAAAACTAACTGAAGTTGATTTTAGGTGGTTTGCCAGGTTTTTAGACCGCCCCCCAGCCTCCAATTTCAAAAAAAAGTTTTTTCACTCCACCCTCCTTAATGTGATCACATTTGTTGACACCAAAAATGATTACAATAAACGATTGATACCTTAGCCAAAAAAATGAAAATTGCCATTTTATCGTTCATTAGGTGTCACAAAAATAAACTTAAATACAGTACAACTGTATCTATATACAAAATATTAAATCTCTGCAATTTTTTCTTTGATGTTTAATTCTCTGCGTTTCTTTGTCTTGAAAGGTTAAGAAAGTCACTGAGAAAAAAATCACTGCCACACAACCTATTGTCTTTGCTTCAGATCGCTTGTCACAACTGGTTGTCTTGTACAGCCCAACACCATAGTGCTGCATTTCATAAATACATAAATAAATGGCTAATATTGATATCTCTTAAAAATAAGACATTGTGGAAGTGCATCAACTGCATTCAAACTAGGTTTACCAGTTAGCAATTCACCAGTGTACCATCTAAATTTCTTGCACTTGAGAAGAATGAACCTTAAGAAAAGTAATGTACATGGAGAGCCCTTAATCAAAAAGTCATGTTGCTGGTAAGAATGATTAAGGTATAACTTGAGCATAGTAAAATAATTGTCCCTCAATATTGTCTTAAGTCTCTTAACACACATAGCCCTGCAGATTAACTTTAACAATAACCTAGTGATTTTGTAGATATTTTTACAACAGATTTAATGATTTTAGAAAAAAATAAATGAAGTTGTTTTTGCTTGCTTTTTGTTTTGTTGTACTAGTAGAGGGAAATGACAACTTTTACGAACATTTAAAGCTTGAACAAGTAAACAGGGATCAGGTGTATGGATTTTTTAATTTTACTACCACTTGGAATTATGAGAATCAGTTTATTCCACAGCATTATCGTCTGTTTCCACGATCAATTGGTCAGCTTATTTCTAAGTATAACATAGCTGAATTTCATTTCTTAATGACGCAAGGGTTATGGAGATATAAGCAGTGGGGTTTTCCCTACGCCCCATCATCCACTGGTGCAGAACTTTGGGTTTGGTTTCATAAAAATACGAAAGATGTTGAAAGGAATTGGGTTGGTTTCACAAATGCTTTATCAGGGTTATTCTGCGCATCGTTAAATTTTATGAACAAAGGAATAACTGCTACGCCGCTGCTATCTTTCAGACCTGCAGGACTTGTTGAAAATGGTACGGTTGATACACAGTTTCTAAGACATGCAGTGCTTGCTCGTGAAACTCCTTGTACAGAAAATTTAACTCCTTGGATGAAACTGTTACCTTGTGGTTCAATGTCAGGACCTGCTTCTTTGTTAAATCCTAGTCGATTACAGCATAGTCGTTTTTTATCAATGGGATTGCATTTAAAGCATGATTGTTCCAGTAAAAGTTCTGTATGTCATGACCCATTTGTTCAACTGCAACAACATGTTTCAGTAGTGTATGATATACGGTCACTGAGAACTCTTCATCAAAGATTTGGTTTAATGTCACTTTTCGGTAAAAAGTTAAAACCTGCTTGTCCTGTAGCAACTAAAAGCGATGTGTTTATTAAAACTTTGCCAGAACTAAAAATTTCAAATAATTTTACAAAAATCGATAATTATCATCATTTAAACTTGTTTTCGGTTGAAAAAGTTACCAACATTGTTTTTAAGTGGACTGCTGATCCACACGAATCTTTAACTTACTCATCACAAATATTTAATCATTGCTATGTCACTGGTTTGGGCTTGAATGGTGGTTTAAAATGTTCCATAAGTAATCATATGCAGCAAAAAATTACTGTAATATTTTTTCAAGTTATACCTTGGTTTTTAAATGTTCAACTTCACACTCTTACGGTGGAAGATGATAGCAGTGGTAACTTGCAGCCAATTCTTGTGTCATTTTCACCAGCTGCTATACGCCAAACACCTTATCGTTTGGAAGTTGTTTTAGAATTGCCATCCTCTTCAGTAGTGAATTTGCACATTCAGTTCACACGCGGTTTTCTCACTTGGACTGAGCATCCTCCTGATGCCAATCATGGATTTTACATCAACCCTGCTGTTGTCACAATTCAAACGGTTGATTTAAAATTGCCGTACTATTATCATGAACCAGTTTATCGATTTTATAGTGAAGCGTTACTTGTTAATATACCCGTACCAGACTTTTCAATGCCTTATAATGTCATATGCTTAGTATGCACTGTCATAGCTATTTCTTTTGGAACCTTTTATAATCTTATTGCAAAGCGCTTACAATTAGTCTCATCAAATGTTCCTCACCCTGTTCGCGGATTTTTAAACAAAATATTGTCCATATGGCCCAGAAAAAATTGATCTTTTGAGTGATTTTATCTTGAGATTGTTGAGAAAAGTAAGGACAATGTTTTATTGATGTTTTTAAGCAGTCAAAAACACTCATAAGCGATCATCTTTGTCGATGAGTTTTGTGCGTTTCACGAAAATATTTTGTGAGAACTGTGTACTGCTGTTTAAAACTGTGTCTATTTTTTTAAAATTTTGTCCTGGTGTGTTTGTTTTAGCAGTTGTTGTTGTTTTCACCAAAACTTTTGTTTAGAAGTAATAACTGAAGATTTTTATCTGCGTAGCATGGAACAATGTCGAGATTGTTTTTGTGGTTTTAATAAAGGTTTCTCTAGTATGTTAACTCATTGCGAAGAGAATGCTAAAATGTTTTTACGTCATGCTTATCAGCGACACGAATTTTGTAACGAGATCCAACGTTTTTAGTGTGACTGACTCGGTTTGGGACAACTCAGTTTAAGCCAGGATGTGTGGTTCTAGTTCATGTGCGGATTTGGCTTAGGACTCTGGTAAAAGTTGGGGTCAGGGTTTGGTGGCGCAACGCTGAGTTGTCCCACAACAAATAATAGCACTCTCATTTTCGAACGTTGCTAGTGAGGCCATGTTTTCGTTCATTGAAATCTCTTTAGTGGTGTTAGTGATGCAGGCCTAAACTTGTTTTTATGCAATAATTGATTTGTTGTTTAGATTTGTAATTTCACTAGAATTTCAAAATGCCAGATTATCTGGGATCTGATCAAAGAAAAGTAAAGGACGACGAAAAAGAGGATAAACCAATTCAGACTTTGGATGAAGGAGATATTGCCTTGTTGAAGACGTATGGTCAAGGAGCATATGCTAAACAGATCAAAGCTGTGGAGGAAGATATAACAGCAATCACAAAAAGAGTTAATGAACTAAGTGGAATAAAAGAATCCGACACTGGTCTCGCTCCTCCAGCTCTTTGGGATCTCGCCGCTGACAAGCAAACATTGCAGAGTGAACAGCCATTGCAAGTGGCAAGATGTACGAAGATCATTGATGCGGACTCTGATAATGCCAAGTACATTATTAATGTCAAGCAGTTTGCTAAGTTTGTAGTCGATCTTGGAGATCAAGTTGCCCCGACAGATATAGAAGAAGGAATGAGAGTCGGAGTAGATCGAAATAAATATCAGATCCATATCCCACTTCCTCCAAAAATCGATCCAACTGTTACGATGATGCAGGTGGAAGAGAAGCCAGATGTTACGTACTCTGACGTCGGAGGTTGCAAGGAGCAGATCCAGAAGCTGCGGGAGGTTGTGGAAACTCCTCTACTTCATCCAGAACGGTTTGTTACCCTTGGAATCGATCCTCCAAAAGGTAATATATTCAAGCATTTTTTGCAACTGAAATTAATTATAACATTGTTGTGATTATTTGCAATTCCCAAACGTTTGATCGTCTTGTTGTTTTTGCCTAATTTATCCTTGCATCAAGGCTAGTAGTTCCATTGTTAAGAATGTAAATATCTTGGGATTTCATGATTTAGATCAATGGTTATTGGTTTTTAAACCGTCATGGAATGTTTATGTATCATTACTTTTGGGATAAAAAAGACCGGCCGATAGCTCAGTTGTTTAGCACATTGCTATCGGTGCGGGAGTTACAGGGTTCGATTCCAGACCCGGTCAAATTGGACACAGGACGTCAGCTGCTTGCCACCGTTGCGACATTTCGAAACTGTGTTGCCCCGGCGCCATGCCGCGTAGAAGGGCCCACCACTCGTTACACGCTTCGCGAGTATACTGAATCTTAGATTTTGATTCTGGAATAAAGAATCTTATATTGTTGGTGTAGCTGTAAGTTGAAAGTTAGAAATTGTTGTGATAACGTATTTTTTCCTTAGGTGTTTTGTTGTTCGGTCCTCCTGGCACTGGAAAAACATTATGTGCTCGAGCTGTTGCTAATCGTACAGATGCTTGCTTCATTCGGGTTATCGGCTCTGAACTGGTACAAAAATACGTTGGAGAGGGAGCCCGGATGGTCCGCGAGTTGTTTGAAATGGCTCGCACAAAAAAGGCGTGTTTGATCTTCTTTGATGAGATTGACGCTATTGGAGGAGCAAGGTTTGATGATGGAGCTGGCGGGGATAACGAAGTGCAAAGAACAATGTTGGAATTGATCAATCAACTCGACGGTTTTGATCCAAGAGGAAACATTAAGGTAAGTTGGGGCTATTAGGTGTTAATGTGCTGCATCGTCTGTTCTTCGGGTTGCTTCTTGCAAATCGTATTAAAAAAAAATACATAAACTTGCCGTTAGCACTTTTTGTAAGTAGGTCGACGTAGCTTTATCAGTTTTAAGCGGGCCTTTACCAAACCCCCTAAATAAAATTAAATCAAACCAGCACCGATGTTTTCGCTAGTTAGTAGATATAGTTTGTGGAGTGTGGACGTACAAATTCCCTTGATGCACATTTAACGTATTATGGTAAATTTAACACTAAACCTAAGGCGCAGTTGTCGGTACAGCGTGGTACGTAGTGTTTAAAAGCTTAATGCCAGTATATACATTTTTAAGGCAGTATCGGACCATAACCCTAATTTATTCCCTCGCCAAGTTTTTTGTCAAAAAGGCTGCAATTTTGTGGCAAATTTGCTAGTCAACTTCCTACGTGATTATTTCACTAGATCTTGGAACTGGCCTTCAGCAAAAACTGTTGCATTTTAGGTTCTAATGGCTACTAACCGACCAGACACACTTGATCCCGCTCTAATGAGACCTGGAAGAATGGACAGAAAAGTTGAGTTTGGTCTTCCTGATTTGGAAGGACGTACAAAGATCTTTAAGATTCATGCTCGTTCCATGAGCGTGGAGAGAGACATTCGTTATGAACTTCTGGCTCGTCTTTGTCCTAACAGCACTGGGGCAGAAATTCGCAGTGTGTGCACTGAAGCAGGGATGTACGCCATTCGAGCTCGACGTAAAGTTGCGACGGAAAAAGATTTTCTTGATGCGGTTAACAAAGTTATAAAATCTTACGCAAAATTCAGTTCTACTCCACGATATATGACCTACAATTAAATTGAGTGGTGTATTAGGTAATACTTTCCATTAAGGGAACTGTTTGTTTAACAAGAAATAACTCCGCGCATGTCGAAGTAATGTAAATTTTCTAGTGGCAGCTTCTTCATGCGCGCATTTTTGATAGATTCTGTCGTTTTCGTGCAACCAAACCTATGTGATTTCAAATATATGTTGTTAATAAGCTATTTTTCTGTGATGACAACAGGCCAAGCCACTTTTGTAAGGATGCGATGGAATCTTCAAACATAACGTTGCAAACATTGGTTTGATTTTGCAGTTGGCAGACTGTTACACTGTGCATCAGTCAAACTGCTGAAATATGGCAGACCAATAGCTGTTATTAAGCTAAATTTTCCGTTGCGAACATGAGAGTAGACAACTGAATAGACATTGTACTTTCCTAACTGAGCTAGAGCTTTAGTGATGTACCGATACCAAAAAAAAATACCGATACCGATTCCTATTTAATGTAATACCGGTACTTAACGTAACACTTAGATTATAAAAACTGTCACGCAATGTTGCTGCTTGTTAAAATTCACCATGCAAAGATAGAGGTCATAAAAATATTTACCTGAGGGTAGACTAATGCAACAAGGGTGTGACATGGATCAAACATTATATATTATTTCGAAGTAATATCCATAATTCCTTGGCCATACTGCTTACAAGTATGTTTATAACTTCAGCCTACCATACACAAAATCGTATAGTCAAGAAAATACAATTTTGAAAATCGAACCCTTTCTACTCGCTTTATTGATTTTATGAGCTTGCACAAAATATACCAATATTATTGCAAATCCCATAATTTTGAATTTCAGGTTGGTGATATGCCAAAGCAACCGATCTGAAAAAGTTAACCTAAATACCACATGCTATTTGGGCTCACTTTTTCAGAATTTTTTTTGCATATATCAGATAATCATACTACATTGCAGACGCAAAAGCAAATTTAAGTTTTGCAATCCCAGTAGGCAAATATTGTTAATTTTAACCATTAAACTTCAACTGATAAAGTTTGAAGATAGTCTTGCGTTACTAATTTTTTTTGGAATGTTTGTTGCTGGTTACTACCATTTTCATTGTCAAATCGGTTTAAAAGAATCGGATCGGTAATTACAGGCATTTTTCCTCGATCCGATACCCCAAAAAACACCGATTGTACCGATTCCCGATACCCATTAATCGGTACATCACTATAGAGCTTGCATGCCTAAAAGTTGAGGCTTGATGATACACACGTAACACACTGGGTTATGAAAAAATCTTATCACAAACTTAAACTTTCATTAACAACATTATGCGCAGAATGCGAATAAAATTCCTTGATTGAAGATCGGAATAGAGGAGTTCCTTTGTAAGTACTGGGTTGATAGGATTCGAGCTGTAAAAATAAAACAAACGGATTATAAAAAGCAATTTGTTTTCTACAAACCCGTCCCCACAGGGATGTCTCAAAAGTTAAAAATCGACGCTAGGGTGTTTCATTATTTCACCGTTTTTGAATTTCAAAAACCCTGGGGTCTCAGTCGGTGGGGTTTCCATAAAAATTCCAAACTCAAAATTTCAGCTCTTTGTGATGTCACAAAGATGTGGTGCAAGGCCACTAAAGTTTTTACGACCCGATTTTTAAACTTGTTGACATATCGTGCAAACCGCTTATCGTAGAGTGCCGAAATTAGTGTCAAAAGACGCGTAAGGGTCGGTTTCCTTTATCCACTCCGTAGGGTAAAACAGCTCTGCTGTATTCGCAACAGAAAAAAAGCTATTGAAAAAAAACTAAATTTTTTTATTTTTAAGGCTGTTTGGGCAATTCTTGGCGGGGTTAACCCAGTCATCATTATGTGGCAAGACCTACTGGTTGTACCAACTATGGTCAGGTATCTGAGAAATCACGCATGTGTATCTCCCGCAAACTTCTAATTCTAATTTTTTTTGCAATAGGCCTGTTACGATAATTTGAATCGCATTTACTTTTCAAATTAAACCATAATCACACCACTGAAGGTAAATAGTTAATTCCTGTTTTTTAACAAATTATTTATCCATGTTGCTCAAAAATGCTCGCAAACAAATATCAAAACGATTTTAGTGACTGGAATTTTTACTAACTTTGTTGTTGGTTGGCCTTTTAATTTGCCAGTTCTTTGCTCAATAGCCCGATTGTGTTGTCAATCGATTTTAAAATTTTTGGCTGAAGATGGGTGGCGACAATGCATTGAGCTTTTCTACTTAGTTTCTCTACAGGTGAAGAAATGCTTTAAGCGTGTAGTGCGATCAAGCAAAATAGCTGGAACATCTACAGCTGGTGGTAGTGATGGACATGTTTTAATGGTTTCCACAAAATACATAGCTACTTCAGCGTGTACGCTTAGGGACACGTTTTTTTCACGAGAAGCAATGATGTAGTTAAGACTATCACCTACAAGACCAAGACGTAGTAAATTTTTCAAGACCAAGACCTTTGATTTTTTCAAGACCATAAAAATGAGATGAGAATTAACAGTTTATCACTTATCGGTATTTTTCTATAAAAAAAAAACGGGCAAAGTATATACAGATCATTAAAAGAAATAAGAACAACACAATCACATAGGCCTACACGCTGTTTAATACTTTTTCTAGCTGTACAAGATCACTTAAATTTTTACTAGATGCTTTTTAGTTCTTTCGGTTTTAAGATCAAACTAAATGGTCAAGACCAAGACCTTAAAAAAATGGCCTTAAGACCAAGACCGGTCTTAAGACCTTCATCACTGGTATGAAGCATTGTCGAGAAAATACTTCACAATCGTTTCAACAATCTCTGCGTCAAAATCGCGAAATGTAACGAGCAGATCACGCTGAATGCTAGGAAAGTGTTTAATTTGCTCCTTGTGTTAAATCCATGGCAGATAGACACTGCAAAGAATTGTATCTTGTATTATCAGTGTCTATCTGCCATCATTCTACATGATAGATTTAAAACCAGGAGCAAATCAAGGACCCTTTCTAGCATTATTTCAGCGTGATCTGCTCGTTGCACTCTGCGATATTGACGCAGAAACAGCTGAAACGATCATGAAGTATTTTTTCGACCATGCTTCACACTGGCTCTCGTGAAAAAACGTGTCCCTAAGCGTACACGCTGAAGTAGCTATGCATTCTGTGGAAACCATTAAAACATGTCCGTCACTACCACCAGCTGTGGATGTTCCAACCATTTTGCTTGATCGCACTACGCGCTTAAAGCATTTCTTCACCTTGCAGAGAAGCTCAATGCATTGTCGCCACACATCATCAGCCAAATTTTTGGAAATCGGTTGACCATAACAATCGGGCTATTGAGCTAAGAACTGGCAAATTAAAAGGCCAACCAACAACAAAGTTAGTAAAAATTCCAGTCACTAAAATCGTTTTGATATTTGCTTCCGTGCATTTTTGTGCAACATGGATAAATAATTTGTTAAAAAACAGGAATTAACTATTTACCTTCAGTGGTGTGATTATGGTTTAATTTGAAAAGTAAATGCGATTTAAATTATCGTAACAGGCCTATTGCAAAAAAAATTAGAAGCTAAGCTTGCGGGAGATACACATGCGTGATTTCTCAGATACCTGACCATAGTTGGTACAACCAGTAGGTCTTGCCACATAATGATGACTGGGTTAACCCCGCCAAGAATTGCCCAAACAGCCTTAAAAATAAAAAAATTTAGTTTTTTTTCAATAGCTTTTTTTCTGTTGTGAATACAGTAGAGCTGTTTTACCCTACGGAGTGGATAAAGGAAACCGACCCATACGCGTCTTTTGACACTAATTTCGGCACTCTACGATAAGCGGTTTGCAAGATATGTCAACAAGTTTAAAAATCGGGTCGTAAAAACTTTAGTGGCCTTGCACCACATCTTTATGACGTCACAAAGAGCTGAAATTTTGTGTGTGGAGTTTTCACCCAAAACCCCACCGACTGAGACCCCAGGGTTTTTGAAATGCAAAAATGGTGAAATTATGAAACACCCTAGTGCAGTGGTCGGCAACCTTTTTCGCACAACGGACCGGTTTGAAACTGAATTGTTTTTGCGGACCGGCCTTTAAAAAATCAAAAATGTTTAAGCAATAAAACACTCATGTTTATTCAGAACTGAAAATCTCGATCTTGTATTACTCTGACCAGAGCATTAAAGTTTTTCCATCTTGCTGCAGCAGCATTGCTCAATTTTTTTATAGTAGCTTCTCAAACCTGATTCTTAACGTTATTCTTTCTCTTAACCAAGCGCTGTTTGATTTACAAAAGATTTACGATAAAATGACAGCATAATCAAATGTTCGCTGTTCAATTAGAAGATTTGACTTTTTAATTTGGTTAGTTTTGTGATATTGAGTAACTTTGCCATACTGGGTCACCAGAATTGAGTTATTCAGCACTTTTGCAAAAACGTCCCAAAATTGCGTCTCACGTTATAAAAATGTTTTAAACTCAAAGCATTTATTCTGAAAACGCATACGGACCGGTAACAAACCTCACACGGACCGGCACCGGGCCGCGGCCCGGTGGTTGCCGACCACTGCCCTAGGGTACACCAACATGCTGTTGCATATTCGAAAAGCTTACATTTAACGAATTAATATCAGATGCGAAGCTCGATCTATTAACGTTCACAAATACACAGTACACACAGCCAAATAGGAGCGAGGCTTGTTTGTTCCAACAAAATGTCACGTAGCTTCGTTTATCCAGTCCAGTAAATAGAGCCAAGCTGTATGACATTAATAAAAAAACGCTCCGCTCCACTTTGATACCCTTACTAAATGTCTATGAAGTTGCATTATAATTAACGTAACGATAAAAACTTGTTACAACGGAGTAGCCATTGAATATTTTTACTTACGCTACACTGGATTTGCTAAAAAAAAATAAAGCCAAGATACGAAGTATTTTATAAAAGCAAGTGATGCCATGTTATAGTATGTTCTTGTAACAATCTTACAGAGCTCAAATCGGGAATATGGTCGATTTAGCCTTTTATGCAAAAAATTTTCAAACTCTTGCAGGAATGCCTATCAATTACACCTAATGTGAAAATCATACATTGACCTTGTGCAATACATACACCGTTTAGGTTCATCTAAAAACAAATAATTACCTTAACGGCTACATAATCTCCAGGTTTCATGAAAATCATATCTGTTGATGATTGTGAACTTTTTACAGGAGAGTTTGGTATAATCACTTTAATGTTACCGTCATTGCGAGCAATAAAGTCGTGTTCCGATTTAGGAGAGACCTTAAAAGTAAAATAAAAAAAAGTTGAAGCTTATCCAAAGAAAGAACTGAAACTGATAAAATAATTCAACTTGGGTAGATAACTTCACCGGGCTGTATTATCTGCAGCATTAATACATACATATCAACGTAAACATTAATCCATAATCATAATACAAAACATTAATCCGTAACACAAAACACAAAGTAGGTTAGCAGCCAAGTTACCACAACTTTAAGGGGCAAGCCGTAATGATTAATTTTTAAGCACCAAAATAGGTGGTTCCCTGCTTTGCAAATCACAGTACTTCACACAAACTAATTCCATTTCGCCTTTCTAAAAAATGTTCCAGCCGCGTCGAGCAATATTCGATTGCGATAAAGCACGTGGCACTAATAATAAATTATCACTAGCTACCAGGGTCGGAAATATCGATTAGAAATTGATATCGATAATTTCTACTTTTTCGTCATCGAATGCAAAAATTCTTTACTTTTTTTCATTGTAAATTGGGGCTTTTCCCAACTTTTTTGCGTGGTAAATCGATATTAGTTAGTCGATACTTTTTTCTGATTAAGTCCTTTCAAAAGTTTTTACTTTTTGTTATTTTTAGTACCTTATTTGGTTTTTGTGGTGTTTGCAGATAAATATTTTTTTTTTACATCCGCATAAGAACAGTTAGCGTGCGAAAAATTCCGTATGCACTGTCATTTTTGATTTCATTCCAAAATATAACACGACGAGAAGCTGAATACGCGAAAAATTATTTTCAACAAAATCGCTACAGCGACTTCAGTGTGGTACGCTGACAAAAAATTAAAACCTAGAAGGGCGTAGAACCCTTACCCTACAAGTGGCACTCTAGCGTACTATTCCCTACACCAAATTTTTGCACTTATAGTTTCCTTACGCATCACGTGACTCTCAAAAACGCTGTAGCGGTTTTGTTGAAAATGATTTTTCGCGTATTTAGCTTCTCGTTATAACACGCTTGGCTTGAGTTTGGTCACTTGGTATCGCTGTGTAGACGGCAGGCCGGAGCCAGGCAGTCCAATGCAGTTGTGAGGCTAATGAAGAGTTTTTTGAATTTTTGTTCACAAGCTTTTCTCATTTAAAAGATTACATCTGATACTGGTAGGAATACTTTTGTGTTTCGAACATTGTAGAAAAAAGTTTATAGTCAACAGCATCTGAAGTAGGCCAAGATCACAGAGAAAGTATTTAGAAAAAGTGATCTTTGATCTTTTTTATAATGAAAAGGGAAAAGTGAGTGTTTTAAACTGCCCATTATAATATGCTATGCCTTCGATACCAACATTCTCCACTTTGCCTAACCTGAAGCCCCCCCCCCCCCCCCATTAGCATCAAAATATGTTGACGCTTTGACGCTGACGCTGTTAACTGAGTCAGAGAAGTATCGATTAGACGTTATCGATTGATCGATATTCTCTACTTTTTATTTTTGTTATCGAAAGTAGAAATTCTCTTTTTTTTTGGTATCGAATATCAAATTATTCTATACTTTTTCACTATCGATTGCCAACACTGCTAGCTACGAGAACGAATGCCTCATCGTGCGACAACCACAAAGAATATTACGTTTTAGTAGCTATGGTTTTCACTATCGCTAAAAGTATCCTTACTTTTTCAACCAAAACTAACTGGATGTGACCAAGAAATTTTTCTTGAACTTGAGGTAAACAACCGTAATACAAATCCATCATCTCCCTTAACCTTTGAACTTTGACCTTCTCTGGGACGTCATCCTTCATTCGATGATAAGCATGAGTTTTCTGAAGAGAGTCAAATTCTGATATTTTATCAAGCTAGCGAGCATACGCAACAGTAATTACCTTGCGCATGCTGTACTTGAATAAGAAAGCGTAGTTGTACTTGACCAGTTCAAGTAACGAAAGACTATCATTGTGGTCTTTCTCCGTTTCTCCACAAAATCCACATATCATGTCGGTAGACAACGATATGTTGGGAATGAATGCACGAATTCTATCCACCAGCTCTAAGTAGTGCTCTCTGCTGTGTCTAAAAAGCGATGAACATGAAAAACTCATTTTCAAAACGTGATAAGTACTGTAGAGTGGCCACTTTTTTCATTTTTCTTTTTTGAAATTGCAATCGGCTTAGTAATTTACGGGACCGTACAAATTGGCATAAAAACGCAATGCAAAAATTTTTTTTAAATACTGAGGTTTGGATAATTCAGGGAGACATTAAAATTTTTTGGGGGGTCAAAAACACGATTTTACCGTAAGTTGAAAAGTACACCACTTAGAAATTTGATTTTAGTGTCAATCGATTCAGAAATACCAGTTTCCTATCTGTTTATAATACATGAAAACGTTCCATTTCGATCACAAACCAAGTTAATTGGAAAAAATAGAAAAAGTTAAAAAATTCATGACAGCAGACAGTTTTTAAAAATTTGCGGTATATTTGAAAAATAAAAAAACGAAAAAAAAGAAAAACGTTCAACCAGCACTATACAGATTTCGATATTTTCAAAAGACGCAAACGTTTACTATAATATGATATCATTTGCTTTCAACAGTGTGAATCACTCTTCATGAACTTCTGATAAAACATCGAATTCGCATATCCACTTTCATTCTTCCGTGGAATATACTGCTATCACAAATCTTTCCACCGAACAGGCATGGTGACATACGTCCAATGCATTGTTCACTCGTACGATTGTGGTGCTCAACACTGTTTCAAAACTTATGGTCTCCAGCTTTCCTACATAGGGCTTTACTTGATCTGATATAAAAACAACGCAGCAGCTTTCTTTTCCATGCATGCTCATGCGTGTCCACTTTTTCAGGAAGGTCTTCATGAAAATCTTTCAAGCAACATAAGTGAAAAACAGGATGCTTAGAATGAGCATTCCAGGCCACATTAGTGGGTTTATCCACGCAACAAAATGTCTTATGAAAACATTTTTGAGAGCCGTTACCGCAAAATCTTGGTATTTAACCTCGAAATCAAATAAAAGATCTCGAACGAAAACCATGTTGGCCGGGCCTTCTGGAGCACGAGGGTTTAGATGAATCCGGAAACACATTGGAACGTATATTGATAAGATGAAAGCCACAATTCTCAACAACTTAGAGTTTTGCTCGGAATCCAGTTCTGAGCCAAACATTAAAATGCGCAAATGCCCATTCGCGGTAGTTAGCCATCTGTGCAAAAATATTTCAAATGTAGAATAAATATTAAAAGCCGCCTTGCTGCTCATGTTAATGAAGCAGTAGGCCATGATATTCATTGCTCTGAATGTCAGTTTCATGTTAATGAAATACTGCTAAATCATGTTATCAAATACGTCGAAGGTAGGCCTACTGCTACAGACCGCATGGCAACGGACTCGGTTTACAGCAGAATTAAGCTGATTGCTCCTGGCAAGCTTGTGGATGTTAGTATAAAACATCAAGTCCTCACAAGAGCTTCTCCATTTCTAAAAAGTACATTGAATTGGTATTCAGAGATTAAAGGTAAGCTTTCTAATACATTAAATTCAGTACGACACTTCAAGCATATCATTAAACAATTTCATGTTTCAAAAAAAGAACAGCTTACGTGATGACCAGGCATGCCCTTTAATATTGTCCTCGCATTTTAATGTTTGGCGCAGAACTGGATTCCGAGCAAAACTTCAAGCTGTTGAGAATTGTGGCTTTCATAATCAGTATGCGTTCCAATGCTTTTCCTGATTCATCTAAACCCTCGTGCTCCAGAAGGCCCGGCCAACATGGTTTTCGTTCGAGATCTTTTATTTGATTTCGAGGTTAAATACCAAGATTTTGCGGTAACGGCTCTCAAAAATGTTTTCATAAGACATTTTGTTGCGTGGATAAACCCACTAATGTGGCCTGGAATGCTCATTCTAAGCATCCTGTTTTTCACTTATGTTGCTTGAAAGATTTTCATGAAGACCTTCCTGAAAAAGTGGACACGCATGAGCATGCATGGAAAAGAAAGCTGCTGCGTTGTTTTTATATCAGATCAAGTAAAGCCCTATGTAGGAAAGCTGGAGACCATAAGTTTTGAAACAGTGTTGAGCACCACAATCGTACGAGTGAACAATGCATTGGACGTATGTCACCATGCCTGTTCGGTGGAAAGATTTGTGATAGCAGTATATTCCACGGAAGAATGAAAGTGGATATGCGAATTCGATGTTTTATCAGAAGTTCATGAAGAGTGATTCACACTGTTGAAAGCAAATGATATCATATTATAGTAAACGTTTGCGTCTTTTGAAAATATCGAAATCTGTATAGTGCTGGTTGAACGTTTTTCTTTTTTTTCGTTTTTTTATTTTTCAAATATACCGCAAATTTTTAAAAACTGTCTGCTGTCATGAATTTTTTAACTTTTTCTATTTTTTCCAATTAACTTGGTTTGTGATCGAAATGGAACGTTTTCATGTATTACGAACAGATAGGAAACTGGCATCTCTGAATCGATTGACACTAAAATCAAATTTCTAAGTGGTGTACTTTTCAAGTTACGGTAAAATCGTGTTTTTGACCCCCCAAAAAATTTTAATGTCTCCCTGAATTATCCAAACCTCAGTATTTAAAAAAAATTTTTGCATTGCGTTTTTATGCCAATTTGTACGGTCCCGTAAATTACTAAGCCGATTGCAATTTCAAAAAAGAAAAATGAAAAAAGTGGACAACTTACTGGACACCCTATTGCACGGTTAATTTGCAAAAAAAATCGATACGATTATCCAGCATTTGTGTCCAAGCAGTATGTAATAAACCAACTTCTGTTGCTGTAAAACATCATTCCGCATCTTTGCATGTTGCGTACAGTCAGAAATTAATTAATACTTGCACAAAACGCTGACACATTGCTAGACTTTACGTTTCCGAGACCATCGACAAGAGAGCGAGCATAAGACTTGGGGAGCCCGTTTTTCATTATTTATTTCGTCTTCAAATTAAAACCCTAGCATTAAAATTTCTTCTACAGGTAGTAAACGGGGCTACCGTTTTCAAGCAGCGCTCACTTTTTTTGCAACATTAATAGCGAAATAATAACTTGACATACCACACTCACCCTCTTCTCATTGCTTCCAACATTCTCGAACTTCCGCTTTGAGCAGGAAGATGAATTTGTTTACAGATATTATCGCGCTCAGAAATTATTTCAAGAACCTACAAAAAGTGTTAATTTAACAAGCAGGCTGATGTCGTTGGTCACTTCAATTTTATCTGTCATTTAAATACAAAAAATGTTATCATTAGCATGAAATTAATGTAGCGTAAAATTAAACATTGTGAAAACCATTTCCGGGAAAAATAAATTCATGCATGTTACTGAATTGTATAAGGAATTGCATTCCTTAAAACTGAATGAAATCAATGAGCTAAAACTAGCAAAATTTATGTACCAACTTCATCATCATCAACTACTTGGCATCTATTTCGATCAATTCACTAAAATTGAAAAAAATTCACTCTCACGATACCGGACAAAACAAGAAGGCACTCTACTTTTTACCGCGAGTTGCTAAGTCCATTGGAAAATTTCAAATTGCTTTCAGGGGTACAAAATTATGGAGTGACATAGATGACGAAACTAAAAGAATGCATTAAGTTTCCTTTAAAAAACGCTGTTAAACTTTTTTAGATTTGAGTGCTATACAATTACGTATGTTTCATTTGTTTGCCTTCCCTTGATTATTCCATTTCAAACTATCTTTATTTTTGCTTTGTGCTTTTTTCTCTATTTGTATGATTTACTTTGCGAATTCATAATATAAAATCAGTTATTAATACAAAAGTCTAGTCAGCCTTGCTACGCACAGCCAATCCAGGCTAAACTCATTCCAGACCGTAAAGACTCTTTTTTGCAAAAAAAAAAAAAAAAAAAGAGTCTTTACGTTCTGGAATGAGTTTAGCCTAGATTGGCTGTGCGTAGCAAGGCTGACGAGACTTTTGTTATAGTCGAAACATTAATTTGTCCCTTGCAAATTTCTCATAAAAATCAATTAGTTGGTCTTACGAGTAGCTTCCTATCACGTCTTACACTCGACAAGGGGCATCTTGACTTGAAAACCCAGCGGTTATTCGATGCTCCCTGCACGCTTGCTTCTCTCTTTGATTTTGTGAGTTATAGCTGACCTGGGTTTATTTTGATTTGGTCGGCAGCGTGGCGCAGTGGTTTGGAGCGTCGTTTTCACGACGACCATGATCTTTAACGGTTCAACTTCCAACGTAGTCTCGTTGTTGCGTCCTTGGATAAAATGCTTCACGATGATTATCTCTGCTTGGAGGAATTCAACAAGCAGCAAATTAAAGAAGCAGAAGCAAAATTCAACCGGAAAACTCGGAAGCAAAGGCAACTCCTAAGCGAGTCTGGATTCGTTCTAAGCATAGCACCTCCGCCGCTTTCTCGTGATAAGAGGATGAAGATGAAGAAATCAATCAATCATTTGAAACGAGCAAAAACAATAAACTCTACGCTACTCACACTGTTAGTTTTATTCAGGATATATACCAGTCACAGCCATGATCCAAACAAAAGCAAAAAAAAAGAATATGTTTTGGACAAGATTAAAACATAACAGTTGAGGCGCATAGAAAATCCCAGCTATTTACACCAGTGCCAGTAAAAAGGTAGGTAAGGAAAAAGCTTCAGATAAGAAGCAGCTTTAACTGCCCAAATTAAAAGCTATGGTGTTGACACGAAGTTAGCGAATGAAGTGTACTGTTGCCATCGCTTAAAAGTCTTCGGTAGTTGATCATAATTATGGTTGCAGTTAAATGGAACCTCCTACAATATACTAAGACGACTTTCAATGAAAAAAAAGCAATATTAGGCCTACTATAAAAATATCGTTTAGCTATGTTATCACTAACAAGCAAGATAAGCAGTTCTGTTCGTACTCCATAGACCAACAAGGAATAATTTAAACTGTTGGAGATTGCTGCACAACTTACTTCATCCGGAAAATCTTTAGGATGTGGAGAAATAAATCGAACTCTCATCTCCGGATCAACAAGCGACACTTTATCCAATAAATTCGCAAATCGAAGTCCACCAATCTTTGGCTTGTAAATGGTTTTAAACCCTGATTTTGTAGAAAATATAGTTCCGATTAGTCGCACGTCATAAGGTGCACGACAGTCAAAAGCCCGTAACTAAGTTCAGTCTCATTTCTATCGTGCAATAAACTCATTTCTATTGTTCAATGGTAAGAAGGCCAACGTCTGAGTAACCTCCTCTATGACTCTGGTATCACAGAGGCAAAGCAAGTACCTAGCGCACAGCACATACTCTAGAAATTCCAACGAATTCATTCGTCAAAAATGCAAGTTACCAATTTGCCAAACCAATAATAATTACACAACACTAGCACCACAGCACAAGAAATGCTAACAACGCTAACCACCTAAAGATAGCGGTTCGAAAATAATCGACTTCATCGAAACTATGATGTAGCTAACCTCTGCTGAGTGATGTAGAATTGGTTTCAACTGCTTCATGTTGAACTTGCGACATATCTCTATAACTGTTAACGTTCTGCCCCAACAGATTAACTTGTTTTACACCCTGTAAACAAAGTGACTGAGAGTTTTTATCATATCCTACAGGTAATAAACGCAAAGATTTAACTTACGGCCATATGCAATTAAACTCTTTCATAATTTCATGGCACAGTAATATTTTGATCAAAACTGCTCGAGGCCTATTTGCAAGATTTTTCCAAAAGCTTAAGTCAAAGCTTCTTATCACCACTCGTGGCAGTCCAAAAGAAAAAATAGTGCATAGAATTTTCAAACCTACAAGGTTTAAAACATTGCAAGCCAAAAAACCTAAGTTATATACATTTGCCATAAAAAAATCCGACAAACCATATCAGAAAGTTTTTGAACTTCTTCCACTATGGAGTTGACAGGCCTGCTTCTTTCTCTGCCTCTCGTAAAAGGAACAATGCAGTAACTGCACATGTTATCACACCCTCTCATGATCGATCTGCACACCAAAACAGGTAAAACAAACTTGCAGTAAGCTAGCCGCATTCACTTCAACCTGTCTTACACAAAAGCAGTTTTTGATTGGTCATCAAAACGCACAGGTAGAATATCAGCATAAGTTTCATCCACCGAAAGCATTACATTTATGGCAGTTGCTGATTCAGTAGTGGCTTGTTCCAATAATCGCGGCAAATCTCTGTTAATTCAAAACATGTCATACGCAGATACATAAACATAAACTTTTCAATTCAAGTTCACAGTTACTACAATGCATTGAGTCAAATTAAATCAAACCTTCGTTATACTTGGGGAATTTTGCCACAGTGTATAATGACTAGCGGTATCTTTGTGGCTTAGCGACTAGGCCCACTGGACAATACAGCTCTGACAAAACGTCACAAGCAGAGGCGAGTCTTTGGTAGAATGTGTCTGATTTGACCGGTCGGAAATCGAACCCAGCACTCCCTCGTTATGAGCAATGTCTTCAACCATTACGCAAACGGCCGGAGCAATGAACCAACGAGTATGAGTTTAGTACTTAGAACGATACCAGTTTGATTGATATGATTGACCTGCGACTCGCCACTTAGATAGCCTGCAAAGTTATAAAATCGTACAAGGATATTATGAATGAAACATTTTACTACTGTCTAAAGGTCATTATAGGCCTACACAATGCTTAAACTTATTGCAAGGAAATTTCATGTTAATGCGCTAACATTAACTACCGCTACCTGTATGCATCTGGTCCAGCCACTATATCCACAGCTTTTTGTTTTTCCACAATATTCTTTTTCAAACGCTCACCCATGCAGCCTGAAAAATTGTTCAATTAATACTCATGCATTACCAGCATGTAAATATTTAATATCAACTTACCTAAAATACCAATTTTTGGGTAACCACATACATGGTAGTTGTCTTTGTGCTGTTTTAATTTCTCTAAACGACTCCATATTCTGTCTTCAGCTTTTTCACGAATTGAGCAAGTCACCAATAAGACCACATCTGCCTAAAGTTATACAGTATATCCTAAAATAAAAATGTTAAAAGACCTACCAGTGTATAACGAGCTGTTTGTTAAGCTTTTGACAAATCTACTCAGCTATAATACAGCCCTCTGATAGTTCGTATAGTGATTAATGCATCCATCAGTGGTATCTGGGCGCATAAAACAATAAGTTTATAAAAAATCAGCGCTACTAATAACAAAGCCAAAAAATTTAACAAAATGCAGCTCTCACTACTGTTTTATTAAATGACAATCAAAATAAAGAGCATTTCTTAATGCGACGGGTGCCTTCTTGAACCATCAAAAAAACTCTAACCCTACAAGGGACTGTTGCAGTTTCTACAATCAATCAAGAACTATCAAAATATCATTACAAAAACCTATCAACAGATCATGCATAAGAAATGCCAAATCTTGGTAAGGGTATACCTTATCTAAGGCATTGACGCGTTTGTATCCACCTTTCTTGAGAATAGCCCAGGCATATTCTGCATCATTTACATTCATCTGACACCCATACGTTTCAAAATAAACAGTTTTTCCATTTGGGGGAGCGGAGAATTTTGCATTTTCTAAATAAGGAGGACAAATCTCTTCAGTTGGAAGCAAATTTTTTGCCGTTTCATTTGAAGAAAGAAAGTCTTTTATGTTGGGGACATGACTTATATCACGTCGCTTAGACTTGGGATTCAATGAGTTGCAATAACACTGAGATGTGGCAACGTTTCGAAAAAATGAAGCGTTGCAAGTTCTTGAATTTTTGGAAGAAAATAAACTGAAAATTGTGGAATATTTCCTATAGTAAATCCAAAATCGTGAAAATCTCACACAATTATTCATGGCAAAGCATGTACAAATAGCCTATATTGATAGACTCCTACATAAACACGGACTAGTATCTTCCAACTAGTCTACTCCAGAATCTGTTTGATGAAAGAAATATGGTAAGAAATTTGTTCGTGCAGGACACATGACAAAATCAAATATACTGTATAGACTGGTAACAAAGATACAATAGTGTTTAGTGCTGCGTATTGGTATATACCGGTAACCTGTTTTCATCCCATCGTTTTTAAACAACCATAACTTAGGATACCATTACCAGCAGCCCTGAGGCTGCAAAAAGATTGCATAGACAGACAGAACAGTTTGTTTTATTGATAATCCAACAAAAATAGCATCACCGACGAGAGACTGCAAAGGGACCATTTATGGTCTTTGAGTCACCCTGGAATTTGTCAACGTTTGATGTATCACTTTGAAGATACAAGTGGAAAAAATTTGATCATTGATAATACAAAAAAAAGGTACCAAAGTGTTTATTTTGCCGTTAATGGCAAAATAGCTTTTAGGTCTATTTTGTCCTTTAACAGAGTAAGTGACGCTGTGGGCTTTTAACTGCCATTTTGTGCTAGATTGCCACGACTTCGATAGCTCAGTGGATAGAGCACAGCATATGGTGGGAAGCACTGCACCGGTTTTGGGTTTGATTCTCGTTGCAGCTTAGGTTTGTTTCACTTCAGATCGCTTTGATTCGATTCAGATTTGTGTGACCTGGGGTTAACAATCGGGTTTGTGAGGGCAGTAAAATAGAATAAGATGTAATATTTGTGTGACATGAGCTTAGGTGGCAAAACTGGGGGGGGGGCCCATTTTTTTTCAGGGAGGGCCCTGGGGGGGGGGGCTAATTTGTGTGTTTATTTCTACAATATTGCCTTTGCATGAATGTATTTGAAACTTAATAGGCCTACCATCAAAATTAAAACCCACGAAAAAGCTTAAATCCAGAGATGTCTTCTTAAAAATTTTGTTTGTGGGGTGGGGGAACAAAAATTAGAAGTAAGAACAGTGGGTCTGAAGCCCACATAAATTGGACATACCACATGTGGACAGGCTTAATATGGATTGTAAGCATAGGGCCGGATTAACGTATAAGCTACCGGTAAGCAGACTGAAACCTAGGGCCTCGGAGAAAATGGGGGGCCTCATCATGAACAACGAAGACCTTTTTTTCTCTTCATCGATACTTTCAGTGGAAAAGCGAACATCTGAGGACATGTAAGCTTTACCTTTTTTTTGCTCTTTACTATACAGTATACTGATATTTCAGTGAAAACAGGACATCTGAGGACGTGAAGACCTTGTTTTGCTCTTCCAACAGTCCAATCAGTGTGATCAAATAGCCTAAACAGGGCCTCTCATTGTCTAAATCCAGCCCTGATGAGCGTATTTAGGAGCGGGGCCATTGTGCCATGCCCAACCCCTTGTAACTCTGCCTTTTAGTAAACAAGAACAATGCTAATGGTGCCAAGTGACTAAAATATGCCAGATTCTTTTGATGGTTTCTATAGCTTATGGCCAGGGGCAGATTTAGAGAGGTATGATGAGGGATTTACATGCTCCCACCAGCCATTTTCAAAAACGTTTTTGATGCATACAATTTTTCTATAATTTTGAACCTCTTCGATAGCTACAAGCCTTACGCCTTCACGCATATATAATTAAAAATAAGAGAACAAAATGCATCATATTTGGCGAAGCACTCAGAATCAGGGTAAAAAAATTTAAACAAACTTTGCCCGAAAATTATTCAAAAAGCACTAAAATAGCCACTACAGCATGTAAATTTTCAAAAATTTTCTGGGGGAGCATGCCCCCCAAGAACATTCCTTGTTTCTTAATCAGCTTCAAATTAGTTCCGCCAAAAAAAATGCACAGGAAAAAAATGTGGAAATATGCCTGCCACCCCTTTTAATATTTCTCACTAGGCCTACACCACTGCCGACCCTGGTTGTTAAGTGAAGTAAATTTGGTCATTGGTTTTGGGCCTTCCCACTTCAGAAATGCTTCCGCCATCGCTGGACATGCGTTTATGTAACTGCGACAAAATAGACCTAAAAGCTATTATGCCGTTAACGATAAAATAGACAATGCCAAGAAAAAATGACAAGTAAATGAAAAATTCAGTTAATGGTATTGGTACCGGTAACTTTCAAGTAGTAGATTTTTGTAATTGATCTTGAACTTTCTAAAAGTTTGTTTATTTAAATCAGTAGTTATACAGCTCTAAATTTTTGATCCATGGCATTCAAAAGAATGTTAACATCGGGAGGTTGAGAATTTAGAAATACATAATACCAATAGGTGTTATATCGGTATTTTAGTGTATATATATATACTGATATATATATCAACATCCTAATTCCAATATGCAAAATTTTAGTGAATCATTAAATGATAGACTATTTCAGTTTTAAAATTCAAAATGCAAACAATTTTTTATTTTGGGTGACTTAAACATTGACACTTCTACAGACAAGTTGAATATTGCGAGCATTCAATATTTAAATATCTTAGCATCACATGGAACTAGTCTAAATCCGTAACTGACAAACCAACCAGAGTTACTCCAACATCAGCCACAAAGCCCGCAATGCTTGATCACGCACTCACTAACGTAAGTGTATCTTTAGTTCTTCCTGGCATCATATATTATGACCTAACGACTAACTTCTTACTACAGTATAATATAGCAGGGTAAATGGTAGGCCTTGAAGACTTACTAAATAAACGCTGTAAAAACCAATTCTACGACTAGTTTCGCGGTTTGACCGCTCATCAGGTAGACTCAGGTTTTGAACCCAGGACCTTGTGATTGAGAGCGTTACCTCTCCAACCACTCGGCCACCGAGCTCACAGCGTTTTCAATGCAATTTTCAGCTATACATACTCAAGCCCCTGCAACTGCAGGCTTAGCATTGAGCAGTTAGCCTTGGAAATATTCATTTAAAATCTTCATTCATTACAGTATAATCATTCATTACAGTATTACAGTATAATCATACAGTATAATCATTCATTACAGTATAATCATTCATTACAGTATATATAATCATTCATTACATTACAGTATAATCATTCATTACAATATTCATTTAAAATCTCTTCATTCATTACAGTATAATAGACTCGCAACTACGATTTTGCGCTAGCATTTCACGCTTGATTGAACAGCCTCTAAGCGCGTCGTATCAACCGTGTGCAGCGGGAGATTGCAGTAGCCAGACGGCTAGCTCAATCACCCTTGTGGCTTTATCTGAATTTTGGCCCATGTATCCATATATCCAGCTCAGTGTTTTTTAAGCTTTGGCTTGTGAAACTATTAAGCAATTTTGAAAGACCGCCAATTGAATTTATAACGTAGAACATGGCTTTGTACACTATCGCAGAAGCAGATTTTGCAAGACCGCGCGACAATTGTGGGAGACCATTTCGGTTTCTCCAAATGTCTTAACAAAAAAAACGCTAGCTGCTTTTTCTATCCATCCAACCAATGGCAATGACATACATACCAGATACCAGGAGATCTCTTTAAGTCGAAAGATTTGCTGAGAAGAGTGTTTCTCCGCTCTGCATCGATATCGAGCTAGACTACAGTGAGCAGTGCTCACTCTTAGATACCTCCTGATGATCCGCTGAGGTGAAACAGTCTGTAGAGGTTTTTACTTTTTTACTTTGTGATTTTAAATGAATATTTCCAAAGCTATATCGGTAATCGATAAATCAAAAGTACTTTGAGCGATAATCGATATTAAATTATCGCCGAAAAATTATCTCGATAAAAAATGCCCATCTCTGCTCAAGACAACTGGTATTGCATAATTAGGCCTGTAGTTGACCAGACTTTTTATGTATGATAGTCCATAAGTTAAGCAACTTGTAAAAGATAAGTTAAGCAATTTGTGACCTTAAGTTATGGTTAAACAACTTGTGAACAAGAAATTAGACTTTCTAAAATTACATGTGTACAAATTAGAGCTTGCTAAATTCATGCATAAGCTTTTCAAAAACAAGCTACCTAATTCATGCAATTATGATTTCTCAACGATTGAAAGAATTCATGATTATGAAACCAGGAGATCAAGCAGATCTAATCATTTTTTCCTCGAGTTTCTGAATCTACTGGGCAAAAGAAGGTTGAATTCCGGGGTGTTAAACTGTGGAACGAAATTAGCGAAAACTTAAAAAATATACCCTTCAATTCTTTTGAAAAGCAGTTTAAAGAAAATTTGATAAGAGAGTGCTGACTATATTGTTAACGCTGATCAACCTTGTTTGTACTGTGCGCTATGTTTATATGTGTGCAAATTATTTTACAGCTATTAGTACGTGTTAATGCTTTGTGTCTTTAAACAAGGGGCATCTCGACTAAAAAACCTTAGGGTTATTCGATGCTCCTTGTTTCGTTCCGAATGTAAGGATTTGTTTTTTGTGCGTTGCTTTGTGGAAAGAAAAAATATACTACTACCACTACAACTAGTAACTCGATTTGTTTCAACATTAAGCGAGTTCTCGTGGTAAATAGTGACGGAGTTTTCGTGGTGGCTGCTTGACTCGAAGACCACTTTGGTCCCTTCGCAGCCTTTTCTTTGTCGCAGGCCAATTGTTGTTCTATCAGCATTGTGTTTTTGCGTCAAAAATAAAACTGATTCTGATTCGAGACAAGTCTCGGGTCTCGAGACACAATTTTCAAAGTCTCGTCTCGGTCTTGAATTATAAGTCTGCTGTAGTACGCTACAGATGAGGTTGCAGACTCAGGTAATGAATTTTTCCTACCAACACCTGTCTTTGAAACTTATTACAAAAACATCTAAGAGTACCGGTAACAATAACAAGAGTCAGCAAAGATTTAAATCGCATGAAGTATGAACCAAAAATCAAATCTTCATTATATTCGCGTTATTACGCCGAAGCGTGAAACGAGTGGTGAGCCCCATCTTTGCGGCTTAGCGCCAGGGCTACACCCTCTGAAAAACGTCGCAGCGGTGGCTAACCGTTGGCGGCACTGTGTCCGATTTGATCGGCCTGGGAATTGATCCCCAAACATGAGCGACGAAATCGGGAGGACGCGAAGATTTTCTGGGGTGATTGGAAGAAGCTTTTTAGGCGAAAAAGACCATGAAAGTTGTTAGGTGTTAACATACGAATAAATTTTCTTAAAAGTTTTGGTCTCAAAAATTTTTTCAAGTCTCGGTCTTGGCTCCGAACATTAGGACTTAACTCCATCACTTATTTTAATAACAGCCCAGCAACAGCAGGTCTGTTGATCAACACATGCAGATGCCGCATTTAAATCATTGAAAATAACCAGCAGAAATTTACAGCGCAAGAAGTTAAGAGACTGTTCAGTCATGCGGAACGACCTAATCGAACTAAATTGAGCAAGTTTGTAAATATGTTCGTAATCACAAAATGTTAGCGTAAAAAAAGTTATTCAAACTGGAAATACTTTAAAGTTAACCACGTACACCAATTTTCACACAAAACTAAACAGCGATTGTAGCGCAATAAACAACAAATAGTTCAAGCGGATTAATATTGGTTATTCGCGTAGAATTACCAATGTGTCTCCCTATGAGAAGTCATTGATCTAACTGATCACTACGGCAGTGCCGACCAGAGATGTCCGGAGTCGCTTTTTTGAGACTCCGACTCCAATCTTGCTCCAAAATTACAGAATCCTACTCCTATCCTGCTCCTGTTTACGCCAAAAATCAAAACTCCAACTCCTGTTTTCACTCCTGTTACTCGGAGTAGTTTTGCAAACTTAACAATCACATTATCTAAACTTTAAGCCTATATTAAACTTCATGCTATTGAGGTTACTGGTGTTTAGAGACTGTGCGCGAACCGATGCCTCACAGCGAGCGTAACTTTTGTCAATGTTCAGTTTACATTACAATAGTAATTTTAAAAAATGGTTATTCCGGCTCCAACTCCTACTCCAGTTTTGACGTTAAACTTAACTCCGAGTCCAATCCGCCTCCGAAAAAATTTGCTTAACTCCAGCTCCTGCTCCTGTACATCTCTGGTGGCGACTCCAGCTTTTTATGGCTACTCAGGCTCAGTGTTGCCAACTTTGTAAGGCAAGAATCCGCTAAATCATGCTTGAAAATCCGCTAAAGCATGGTTGAAATCCGCCAAAAACTCCACTAAAAACTTTACTGTACCTTCAGCGATGTTGGTCATGACTAGGGTGATTTTTTTATGACCAATAAAATCGAAAAATATGATTTTATTTTTTGAAATATATGACTTTATTTTTGAAATAGCAAATTTATGCTATTTTCCGTACGTACGTACAGTGGCGTAGCTAAAGGTTCTGCCGCCAGGGACGGTTCAAAAAATTGCCGCCCCCAAATGAGCAATAATGTTTTAAGCATTAATCAGCTTCAAATCCGGTCATCTACTCTGCATGACAAAATATGCGTCAATCAAAAGCGAGCTGACTCGCAAACTACAGCAATGATTACGAAGCTATAGTGCAGGGGTGGCCAACCAGTGAGATGCTAAGAGCCACATTTGTTTCCGCGTTTTAGCAAAGAGCCATGTTATACATAAGCGCCTACGATTGCATTAATGTCACCATACTTCTTTTTGATACACAGTTACACATACTTTTGCTTGGCTAGATTAGTAGTATGCCGGCCGGTTTAGTTGGTAACGACATCGCTATCGGTGGGGGCGGTGTGGGGCTCGTTGCCTGGGCCGGTCAAAGCGGACACAGTGTCGCCACCGCTGCGATGTTTCTTCAGACTTCGAAGCTGTGTTGCCCAGGCGCAAAACCGCGAAGTTGGGCTCTACCACTCGCTACATACCTCGTCGTAATTCTCTCAACAAAATAATTATGATGTGATAATGCACCTTATGCGTTATCAAACGCAACATGATTGCAGAACTATAATGCTGATAGAAGAAACAAACCACATGAAAAGGAGCCGCATCGAACTGGGAAAAAAGCCGCATGCGGCTCGCGAGCCGCAGGTTGGCCACCCCTGCTATAGTGTGTACTAACAAGGTTAGTTAATTAGAGTCTTTCATTTCCGTGCGGTCAACACAGCAATAATACGCAAAAATGATATGCAATGTCTGTGTCGCAACCAAGATTTGGCAAAGGGGGGTCCATAACCGGGGGTGTGGGGGCAAAACCCCCAACCTCCGCAGAGCAAGTGGGTCTGGGGGCATAGCTCCCAGCCGCCAACGAACTTTTACAATTTTCACATAAAAAAACACTCATTTTAGCACACTTTTTTATCCAAAAAGGGCATGCGGTGATGCAGTCACTATGGACCAGTGGCGTAGCGAGGAATTTTGAAAGAGTTCCACCTTTTTTTCAAGAGTAAATTTTTATCGTATAATTTCCACCTTTTTTTCAAGAGTAAATTTTTATCGGCAGAACAAATTTGAAGCTGATTAAGAAACAAGAAAAGCTCTAGGGGGGTCCGGGGGCATGCTCGGCCGGAAAATTTTTGAAAATTTTCATCCTGTAATGGCTATTTCAGTGTTTTTTGAATGATTTTCAGGCAAATAGTGTTTAAATTTTTTGACCCTAATTCTGAGTGCTTCGCCAAATATGATGCCTTTTGTGCGCAAATTTTCGATTAGGCTATGCGTGCTTAAGGCGTAACAACAGCACAGAACTTTTTTGGTAGACGCCGGCAAGACACACACTTCAATTTAGCTATTAGGCGTATGAAACAATAACACGGGCGTCGAGGTATAGCGCGAAAGACCATTATTCTGCAGCCGAAGGCGGCATGGTCGCCGAGTCTGCGCCTCCTCATAACAAGGCTTATCGCTATCGTAAGACTTATCGCTATCGAAGAGGTTCGAAATTATGGAAAAATTGTATTCATCAAAAAAATTTTTGAAAATGGCCGGTGGGAGGATGCATAACCCTCATTCTACCCCCCTGGATCCGCCTCTGGGAATAAGCTACAGAAACCATCAAAAGAGTCTGGCATATTTCAGTCACTTGGCACTATTAATTGTTCTTTTTTACTAAAAGGCGGGGTCAAAAGGGGAGGGGGGCATGGCCCAATGCCCCCCCTAAATGTGCTCCTGCTATGAACAATGCAAAAATATTTCCGCAGCTTATGTTTAAAAGCAGAGGCTTGGCTAAAATAAGTGAAAGGAGGCTGCAACTATTATTAGTTTAAGAAATTGCAGACTAAGGTTAGGTTTTAGCATCTTATTACATTGCCAAAGGGTGGCATGGCTAATCAAATAATACAAAAACGAAGGAAAACTTCGCTGGAATATATTTATTTATTTTCATTTTTTTATTTAGTTGCATATTTATCCTCCTATCACGAGAAAGCGATCAATGCGCTGTACGAGCTCGCTTAGGAGTGACTAGCCATCTGTCTACCACACCAAGATGGGGGAACCCCGCTAAATGCCTTTTCCAACGGCACAACAAGTAAACTTGCCGGCTTGTTCTCCACACTGCCCCTCTAATGCTGAACGTCAAGCTGGGAAGCTGTGAATACCAATTTTAAAGTCATTGGTTTGACCCGACTCGGAATCAAACTCGAGTCTACAGCTCAAGAGACAGACGCTCTATACCAGTGCTTGTCAACCTTTTTTGAAATCGTACACACTTTTAACTTTTACTTAAAAGCTTATACACCCCGGTCTTCACACCACAATACACTGAAATTGCATCAATGTTGATGGAAAAAATAAAACACCAGTTAAGGAAAATATATATTTATACCAATGAGTCATTTCAACAGCCATTCAATGCGAACGCTGCTGTTAAATTTCATCAGCTAGTTTAGAAAAACGAGGCAGCAATCTTGTTTAAGTGCTGCTCGCATAAGTGTAGGAACATCCATGATTGCGTTTCTTTCTTTCCTTGCAAGATTCTGATATTGCGGAACTTCGTAAAGCGATACCTAAAATCATTGTAGTTTTTAAATGATTTGAACTTTGCCTTTTGCACTAAGTTCAATCGCAGTTCAATAAATTCATTGGTCAGTTGGTAAGGTGTCCAAAATCAAATTCTTCATTTGTAAACGGCTGCACAAGCCATAACAGAGTATTAAGATTCAAATAATTATCAATTGGAAAATAGGCCTCGAAATTTTGTTGGAGCAAGTTGAGGTGCTCATGAACAAGTGATTTTATCTTGGCTTTAATGTTTGGATTTTTGTTTTCCCAATCACGAATCTTGATGAAATTGTTCAAAGATTCAAAATCAGAAAAATTGCAATTTTTTTATTACTCTGCCACAATTTCAGTTTTAATTTAAAAGTTTAAATTTTACTACTTACTTCAAAAATATGACTTATTGGTATAAATAACTATTTTTCTTAACTGGTGGTTTATTTTTTCCATTACCATTGATGCGATTTCAGTGTATTGTGTAGTGAAGGCCGGGATGTACAAGCGTTTAAGTAAAAGTTGAAAGTGTGTACGATTTCAAAAAAGATTGACAAGCTTTCTTCACATGCCCAAACTCGCACAAGTCCAGCAGACAATTGTTATGGCATAGTGGCGCGAGCAGTGTCAATGCCCCACAGCACCTACAATCAGCTTAAATTGTCTCTGTGGTCACTCGTGTATAAAGGCCTTCTTAACAGTGAAGTTACTCCAGTACAATCAGGTCGGTAAAGTTACTCGTAGTTCTTAATACCTGGTATGAAAATAAATTCACCATATTGTTTTACGGTACACCCCAGTACACCCTGTTACAGTGGTACACCCTTTAAAAATTTTGGTACACCCTTGGGTGTACAATACACCCGGTTGAAAAGCACTGCTCTATACCACTCGGCCATCTGAGCTGTTAATAAATAGAATAAATAATACTGAAGCGTAAACGAGATGGCGGGCCCATTTCCGCAACTTTGCGCCTGGGCGTTGAGCAACACAATAAGATGATTTACGATTAAGCGATATAGCAAAGTAATGGTTGTTCAAAATAATTAGGAAAAAAATTACATAAAGTTTATTAAAAATGCCGCCCCGCGGGAGTGCCGCCCTGGGGGTGAAACCCCCAGCCGCTGCAGGCCAAGGGAGTCTGGGCAGTAGCCCCCAGCCGCCAACGAATTTTTACGGTTTTCACATAAAAAACACTCATTATAGCGATTCCACGACAATTAACCGGGCGCAATTGACGGCGAACATGTTAACCGGGTCCAACTGACCGTGACGTAAATTGACGGGAGGTAAATTAACCTTGCTAAATTGACCGTTTATTATGAAAAACAACACCGTTTATTTAAATGAAGAACAAAAAGACTTAAAAAACAACACATATAGCACTACATAATTAAGGGCACTAAAATTTACATTAACTGTTATTTGACAAATAAAGAAGTTTATTGCACAAAATGTAGGTTGTGGGCGATGCCTCTGAGAAAATCTAATATGTCACGGTTTGCAAAATCTTCAATAATGGTTCTAAGTCGCGCATCCAGATCCTTATATTTTCTCCTTTTGGCAGGCGGCCCTTGGGCACAAGAGTGCCTCAATCTTGTTTTTGTTTACGTTCTGCAATTTCCTCAAAGCTTTTACAAATTTCCATATGGTTAGGTGTTGCATTGATAACATTTTGTTTATTAGATTGTGGTGACCTTCAACTTTGTTGTTGGTTCTTGCGTCGCCATTTGACACCCGAGCATGGACGTTCCAGAAATCATGTGAATATGGCAGGTAGCTTTAAAGTTACGTAAATGGAAATGCCTTTACTTAACTATAAATGCCTGTAAACAAATGCGAGTAAATGCCTGCAATCAATTGCGTGCAAATGCCTGTAAATGCTTGAAAATGCCTAAAGATACAATGCGGAGTTTTCAAAGGTGAAATTCGAACTAGACAAAGTACGCCAACACTGAAGAACGAGCATCATAACAACAAGTCGAAAGTTTGATTCTCATTCGAGCCAGTCAAGCACACAGAAAATTTGGATTTTAGCAAAAACTTTAATTAGAAACAACAAGCGGTTGATTTGTGTATGGCGGTTGATTTGTGTCGCCGGCCAATTTGTTGCCGGTCAGTTGTTCAAAACCAATTGTCGCCGGTTAATTTGTTCACGGTTAATTGACGTGATCCCCATTTTAGCACACTTTTTTATCGAAAAAGGGCATGCAGTGATGCAGTCACTATGGACAACGCAAAAATTTTTCCGCAGCTTATGTCTAAAAGCAGAGGCTTGGCTAAAATAAGTGAAAGGAGGTTAGTTTAAGAAATTGTAGACTAAAGTTAGGTTTTAACGCCTTATTACATTGCCAAAGGGGGCATGGCGAATCAAATAATGCAAAGACGAAGAAGAAAACAGTTTGCAACTGTGACATAATAAACATTAAAATCAAATCTTTATTTAACTCGCTTGAATACATTGAAGCGTAAACGAGTAAACGAGATGGAGGGCCCATTTCCGCAACTTTGAGCCAGGGCATTGAGCAGCAGAGTAACATGATTTACGATTAGCAAGTAAGTGATATAGCAAAGTAATGGTTGTTCAAAACAATTAAGAAAAAAATTACATAAAGCTTATCCACAATGCCGCCCCCCCCCCCCCCCTTGCTACGCCACTGCGTACTTAAGAATTAATTATCATCAAATAGGTAAGTCTAAGCAATAACAAGGCTGTTTTCTTCGCACTGGTCTTAAACATTTTTAAAACTTTTCGTGCAACGTTTTCAGCATTTTGTATTGCTGAAACTTTTATTGCAGCAGAAGTGCTCAAATTTAAGCAAAGCGTAGCACTGTGAAAATGATACACCAACGAATATTCGTTTCAAACAATATTGTTGAAGTGACGTCTACGCCTGACCGTTGCCACTGCGCCATCATAACTCTGGCCAACGCAAAAAGCAAAATTGTTATGTATTTCTCCTTTGTAAGCCCACTGACTAAAGGCCCAGCAAAAAAACAATCACGCAATGGCAAGTATTTTATCATAATTACCAATATCCTTGTTTATGTCCGGGATGGATTGGGGGGAATTAAGCCATGGCCCCCGGCCCCTCCTGGCTACGCCTTTGTTGCACACTTCATCATAAAATTATCAAGTTTTAATGTCTACAGAAACTCTTTGAACTGTATCAGCAGTGTAACTGGGGTTAAATATTTGCATTTTTTAAGAAAAATGAATGGTCATATTTTATGACCGAAAACACGAAATATGACTTTTTATGACTTTATAACTTCTCAAGTAGACCTCGGATCAACATCGTTTTTTCGCCATTATCGTTTGCATAACTTCCTGCGCTACCAGAAAAAATATGACTTTAATGACTTTTACCCCCCCTAGTAATGACTTTTGAAACGATTGGTTGTATGTAGGTCTAGAATTCAAGGATCTTCAACAGTGTTCCCTCTAGGATTTTGACTAGTGCGAATTTGCCCAAATGATACGGTAAATTCATTGAAATTTTTGCCCTAAGATTTCACTACTTTGAGGACCTCTTTTACAAATTTTTTGCTTTAAATTTGCTTTTCCTAGATAGAAGCTACAGTCTTGCATTAAAATATTCAAGTTTTTTGTTTAAGTTTTTCAGTTTTGCATTTTATAATATTAATTTCTGGTTCAAAATCAGTAAAATTTGCCCAAAAATTTTGCATTTTTCTCGAATTTCTCACTCTAGAGGGAACGCTGGTCTTCAACTTTTTTTGCACAATCGCCCCTTTTGGGAAAATGTGGCACCGAATTGCCCCTGAAAGCCTGAGAGCATTCATGTAATTTTTCCACTAAATTCAGGTGAAGATTCAGCTAAATTCAGGTGCTTTTGATTAAATTAAAGTGTCATAGAGAATAATTTAGAGTAAACAAATTTATTTTGCTGGCTACACACCCAAAAGGAATTAATCAATATCTATTAAGTAGTTGTTTTTTGTAATTTTTTTTGAAAGAGACCCACTGCATGCTTTTCAGTTCATAATCAATTTCGCTGAAAAGTTTAGGTTCTCTGAATGAGAGAAGGTTTAACGCAATTGATTTATTGACCCTAGGTCGAAAATATCCGGATTTCGTAGATTGTCTTGTGTTATATTCATGGGTAGAAGCAAGTTTGGTAAATTTGTTTTCGATTATTATTGGAAGGTTTTTGTTGTATGCTTTATACATAAATTTTGCCAGTTCCAATTTATATATATCATCGAGTTTTAAGAAGTTGAGGTTTTTGTATAATGACGTTACCGGAGTTCTAACGTTGTTAAAGTAGATGGCTCTTAGAATTTGATTAAATCTAATTTGAAAGGCATTAAGGCTGGTTTTGGAGGCCGTTCCCCAAGAAATTATACCGTATTGCACTTTACTATAAATCAATCCATAATAAAGCATGCAGAGAGCTTCTCTTGATACGTAATTGCGCAGTCTGTAAAACAGCCCGGAATGTTTGGCAATCTGCGAAGACAAATACTTTAAATGTTGCGACCAGGTTAAATTTTCATCGATTATGACTCAGAGGTATTTGACTGTACCTGCTCTTACAAGGTTATTACCGTTTATTTCTAGTTTAAAATCGTAATTGCATGTTTTATGAGGATGCTTGTTGAAAATCATAAAGTTTGTTTTGGAATAATTTAGAGATAATTTGTTGATGCAAAACCATTTATCAATATTTTCTAACTGTTCATTTACTCGGCGTTCCAAATTTAAGATACTGCTGTCCGAGAGTAAAAGAAAAGTATCATCTGCAAACACGGTCGTGTCGAATTGTGAAGCTAGCGGTAAATCGTTAATGTACATTAAAAACAAAATTGGGCCAAGGGAAGAGCCTTGTGGCACACCACATGATACTTTTTGTCTACTAGATTTACATTGAAGGATTTTTACGTATTGATATCTGTTGGTTAAAAAACTTTGAAAAATATCAAAAGCTTTACCACGAATACCGTAATGTGAATGCATTTTTTGAAGTAGAATCTGGTGATCAACAGTATCAAACGCTTTCGACAGATCTAGGAACAATCCGCAACTGTAGCAATTGTGATCGATATTTTTTAGTATTTGATCATGAATATTAGCAATTGCATAGGTTGTTGTCGAGTTTTGGCGAAAACCGAATTGCTGTTTACTCAATAAGTTGTATTTTTCTAGAAAAGAGATTAGCCTATTACCTAAAAGTTTTTCAAAAATTTTATCAAATTGTGACAATAATGATATTGGACGATAGTTGTTGCATTTGGATGGATCGACTTTTTTATAAATGGGTATGACCTCAGCTATTTTGAGACAGTCTGGATAAGATCCAGTAGCAATGCTTAAGTTGAATAACTCACTCAATACCGGAGATAAAACAGCTTTACTGAGCTTTATAAAAGTTTTCCCATAGTTTTCCCATTGTTGAAAGCTTCCTTTAGTGGATCATGTTTCTGTATCAAATCATTCACAAAAAAGTAATCAATGTAAAGGGATTTGATTGAGCCGTGCAGCCAATCGTCCATCAGTAGGTAAAGAATGCGATCAAGCACTTGGTGCTGGCAACTGATCAACTTATGTCTGAGGCTCCCTTGCCTTTGGAACATCTGCTGCAGCCGATTAACCACTCCGGTTTCTTTTTCAGTGTTCGCGCTTGTCATCTCGGCGATAAGCATCACAACTGATCCCCATAAGTTAAACTCATCCGAGTCACTCTAGATCTCCACCACAATGGTTGCAGATGCACCTACCATCCTTCTATCAAAGCACAGCCAACTTGATTTCTTTTGTCTCATTTTTTAGGACCACGACTTGATGCTCGATGCCTCGTGCTCGTTTGCCATCGAAGTGCAAATTCTACTTTTCATGATGAAGTGTGTTAACGAGGAAAGGGGAGCAAGTGAAAGGGTCAGAACCTCCCTCCAAATTCGCCAGAGTATTTAGCATATTCCAATTACCAGAGTACAAAAAATTATGTTCCATTCCAACTACCAGAATACAGGATAGAGTAGCCTAAAAACTGCTCTATTCAACACCAATTGGTCGAAGGCTTGGAAGCCTTCCCAAAACTCGATGGCGAAACTACGTTCAAGATATTAGCTGGTCTCGCCCTGGCACTCCACCAAAGCATCTACCCTTTGTCGCAGAAGATCGAGATGCTTGGAGGCTCCAACTGGAGCAGCTGCCCCTGCGACCCCCGAGGATAATCGGATCCACAAGAGTTAGTCAGTTATTAGGTTAGAGTCCAGAAACAAACATCAATCATCATTCTAAAGCTCTGAAATGAGTTTTTTGCATTACCGAGATAAAAACCCACAGTTTAAAGAAAACTTATGCCCTATGCACTTGTCTTAAGTTAATAATACTTGTTAAAATTGTCACTGTTTTCTTCTTTATCACTTTAAGGTAATAAGAACTGCTTTATGGTATCATTATCATCATTTTTATCACCTGGAAAGAGTATAGTGACATTACAAACCAGTATTGGTAAATTATTGTAATATCCCCAATTTTTATGTAAGGCCTAAGGGTGAGTTTTTTAAAGTGCTTTGTGCGTGACTTTTTTTGTTAGTTCAACAGAAGGAATATTGTTTGGCGCAGTAATAAGCAAAAGTTCATCATTTCGTGCCACAGAAAATCAGTTTTGAAAAAAAGTCAAAAAGTTGTAACCCTAGTAAATAGTATGCCCACCTCTGGGTTAGGAAGTAAACGTAGAAGCCTAGTAAGTGAATTGCTTGCATTATGTTCGCTTCTCTTAGAGAATTTGGACCGCATGGTGTTGTACTCTCAAGCTTTTTCAAATTTATCTCTCATGCAAAAACATAATGTAATGTACTTACTATGAAAAAAAACTAATCAAAGCTATCGCTATCGATTATTATTATAATATTATAGCGTGTCTCCCATTTGACAGAATCGATTTTCTTTTCGCAAAAGTACTAACAGTAGTCGCATGCGATTGAATTGTGGAACTGAATTTCAAAACCAGATATGCGTGAATGAATTTCAATTACTTTAGGTCGTGAACTTTGATGTCCATAATACTAGCATGATATTTTTGTGCAAGTTTTATACCGTGCTCGTGTCTGTTGTAATTAGGTGCTGGGTTGTCCATTATTTTCATTAAAAAGGTTTAATGATGATCGAAATGCTTGAAATATTAATGGGTGACGTACCGGTAATGTTCCAGCATTCAATTTCACTTTAACGTTTTAACTTCGCAACAATTATGTCGTGTAATGAAACTAAAGTTAAATTAGTTCCCGATCTACTTCGTAATACCGTGATACTTTAGTGTTGTAACGATATCGATCAGCACAAAAGCATTATTGGTTCGAGTTTATGACAACGGAATTGAAACCGGAACGAACTACAACAAAACAATATATAATTAGAATATAGATCGAAACGGATTGGTTTCGCTGAACAACAAATTGGTTCAATCGTAGAATGGCATTGAAACAGTACTTCCAGTACAGGAACAATTACGCAATTGGCGTGAAACCAATAGTGGTTCGTATACAGCATTGATATGAAAACAATAGTTGCCAGTATAAATACAATCCGAATTCGCATGAGTCCAGTATTGTTTCAAATATGGAAACGAGTATCGAAACAGTAATTCCCAGGATAGAAACGATATCGGTTTGAACATCGCCAATATTGGTGGAAGCAAGTAAGGACGATATCGAAAAACATTTTCGGCGTAGAAACGATATTGAAACGAGTAACGCTAATATTAGTTCAAATATAGAAACGACACTGAAACAGTAGTTACCAGTACAGACACACTGGTGATTCGAGTAACACCTATGTAGGCTCAAACATAGAAACGATATTGAAACAATAGTACCCAGTAGGTCTATGGCATGGAAACATCATTTGGTTCAAAACGCAAACAATATCAAAACTAGCGTCCGAAGTAGGGGAGGGGGATGGGGGGGACATGTCCCCCCAGTAAAAATAGTCGTCCCCACCAGCAAAAAAAGAAAATTTGTCCTGGGGGGGGATGCCAAAACGTCTTCCCCAGTGATAAGTACCGTAAGAAGTTAAATGTTTTTTATAGGTGCAACTTGCGAGTATTGACTGCGGCAATACTTTCAAGCATACCTTGTAGCCATTATGGTTTCCTTCGCAAACTAATCAAAAACAACTTTTTCACTGGGCTATTACAGAACAGAACAGTTTACTTTTCATCAACGTTACAACACGTCAGTAGTTTTTTATTGCTTCATTTATGAAGCGTATTTAAGGGGGCATTGTGCCATGCCCCCCTCCCCCATTTTGACTTTGCCTTTTAGTAAAAAAAACAAATGGTGCCAAGTGACTGAAATATGCCAGACACTTTTGATGGTTTTTGTAGCGTATGGCTAGGGCGGATCCAGGGGGGTGGGATGAGGGGTATGTATTTACCTCACCAACCTTTTTCAAATATGTTTTTGATAAATACAATTTTTCCATAATAAATGTTTAAAAAGCACTAAAAAAGCCATTACAGCATGTAATATTTCAAAAATTTTCCGAGGAATGATATCCCCGGACCCCCCTGAAGCCTTTTCTGTTTTTCAATCTGCTTCAATTTTCCCTGCTGAAAAAACTTCGCTTGAAAAAAAAGGTATATTTATGCTACCCCCCTCCCTATTTTTTAATTTCTTGCTACGCCACTGCATCGTCCGATGAACAATAAAAACCATTTTTGAAACATTGTCTTGTTATTTGGGTTCAGAGTTCAGGCAAAATTGTAGACAAAAACATTCCCCCCAGTAAAAATTTCTACTTCGCACACTCATCAAAACTGCATAGAAATGACATGAATTTGCATGACACCAATACTGGTCCAAGTATAAGGACCGTATTGGCCAGTAATGAACCAGCACTGTTTCCCAATACGGGAACCTGTCATTGCCAGAGGGCAGATCAACGCAGTATCTTTATAGAACCACTGTATTGAAACAACACTGAAAATCGATACAATACGACAGTTCAACAATACAGTTCCAATATACCATTTGTTTGCTGGGGAAGAGGACATTTTAGAAAATATTATTGCACAAATTTTGCCGGAGCATGCAAAATAAGCTTGTTTATATTTATAGTGGTAAGTTTTACGTATAGAGGAGGGGCCTGCCAGCGTAGACTAATCAATTATCTATATAGCTAGCAATCAATTATGTAGTGCCATGGAATTCAAGTAATGTTCAAAGCGGCCAGAAGAATTACGCTTGCGCCAAAAGTTTGATACTAAAAAATGTGACACACAAATATTTGTCTGTAACGAAAAGTTAGCTTGTATTCCTTTTACTTTAATTAGGAAGAGGAGCCAAACCCCCATCAATCAACAATGCGAAGTGTCAACATAAATCATGCCGAAGTGAACAAAGGTTTTTAATTTACAATCATGGGCGCCATGATTGCAAAATTACCACGCCCAAAAGCACACCAGTGGAGTTCGCGAAATAATTGGTACTTTCCGATTTGATCTTGCGCACCTACTTTATGGCGAAAGAAAAACGCATTACGCAAACAGGTTAATTAAAATAGATTGCCAACGAGCCTTGATCCGTAAAAAATCAAACCATAGTTTAAAAGCCTTAAATCATAAGAATAAAAGAAGATCGTCTCTTGGGAAGAAAATCAGCAAAAATTTTTAAGAGGGATTGACATAAATTTTAAGTTGGGGAAAGTTCTCACTACTCTGGTTATAACTTGCCTGTATAACAAAGTCCAACGCCCTGGTAAGTTTAAAATGAGCCTATTGCTTTGTCACAAAGCAAAGTTAGTAGAGTAGCGTAAATATGGTGAAAAACGAATTACAGCGAAAAGACGATATGGGAGAGTGTGGGCTATTTAATAGTATATCTATTATGCGCAAAGAAATGCATTGATTAATTGCGGGGTGATTTGACACCGAGAGAACTTTTTATTAAAAGAAACAGTTTCTATATCTACATGTCTTAAACAACAAGCCTATTGCTTTCAAAAAGCATTGAGTAGTAGCCTACCCAAAGTTGGGCAATTATACTGTAAACTGAGTGAGTAACTTGTTCGTTTGGTCAGCACTGAAATTGCAGCACAGAAACGTTAACGAATGTGCTAACCGGAACAAAAATTGAAAGTGATGGTACTGTGGAAAATGCGCTTTGGTAGGTTAACGGACATCCCTTAGATTGTTTGCAGCTTCACTAACCCACTGAAAAGTTTGTACGGCATTCCTCAAAAGATAACAAAAAACCATTACCAACTTATGAACAAAAAAGTTTGGTCTTATCTTCTTCATAAAAAACGTGTAATTAAGATTTTGCACGTCAGAATTAGTTCACATCTGAAGTGTATTATATTTTGGGTGAGTACTGGCACAAAGAGTCACAGTGCAAATTGCTGCCACTGTCATGCCGCTCTTTTCAATTTCCGATCGATAACATTAATCCCTCAGAAATGGTCCAAAACAGTGATTTTTAACCTTCCTGATAAAGCGAAACCCCAGTGAAACATTGCAGGGACTCGAGGAGCCCCTGCTGTGTATTAATTTAATTCACTAATTTACTTGACGCAGCTCTAAATTGTTAACTTACGGAACCTTTAGACAGTACTGGCTGAAGCCCCGGTTGAAAACCACTGGTCTAAAAGAATATGTAAAAGCTGGTCGGTGGTACGGAACTTCAGTATCGCTCGTATATAAGAGAGGTTTCATATTCCCAAAGCTTTTCGTCCGACACTTTTTTTTTGGCAAGTGTCTTGATTCTGACAATTCCCTTGACCAATGTCAGGCGACAAGCTTCGGAAATATGAAACTTCTCGTACAGCAATGAAAGAATATTGCGAAAAATTTTTATGGCAGTAAATTTTTGTGAAATTATGAAAAGGATTTGTGAGTAAGTGCATTGCTTCTCAGTTCACACTTTTACTTTTTCGCTCAACCTTTTCATTTAGTTTCATAAAGCGACCTGAAAGGAAACGCTGTAATGTTATGATATGACAAAATTAATAGGCTGACGTGCACATTTGCGCATTGACTGCAGTATAACAAGCCGCACATTGTTTTTTCAGTAGATCACTGTGTTAAATGCTCAGTTTGCAGACCTTCAGAAATTAGAAGAAAATAAAAAGTTTATTGCAACCACATCTTGCGTTATTATTGAAAACAAAGCCAACAAGCAGTGTTGTGCGCAATATATTTCAGATAGAGCATTAACGATATAATCCATAATTTCAAAATGCTTACCGGTATCTATGATCGATAAGCGAAACGGTATTGGGTACCGAAATGTTTTTTTTTTTTTTTCGAAAAACTTCAAGTATGAGTTATTATACTTTTGAAACAAATTAAGTTGCAATTATCGTAAAAACGTTTCGCAATAGGAATACAACTTTTATGAGACAGAAAATTTAGTGCTAATAAGGATTTAAGTTCAACTCAGCATCTATAGATTCTAACAGAAAGCTGGAGGTGAAAGATGTCATACAAACCAATTGTAAGGTTTTTGATTCTACCGAATAATAGTGAAGTGAATATTGAACAATTTTCTGACATAAATAGCTTAGCCAAAGCGCAAACAAAAATGCCTAGGATTTAATATGTTAATATCCGGCGTCTTCGTCAAAACACAAATAGAATTATCAAACTTCAAAGAACTGCACTGTAAATCATAAGCCTACGCTCAGACTTAGGATCTCAAGTTACATTCTCTAGCATCGCTCGCTCGCCATCTCAGCTACCAACTGAGTGAGTTGTGCAATGCATCTTCCTCGTGCAATGCAGACAAAGTTGCCAAATATAAAACAAATTATCAGCTCACGTTATACCAATACCATTATTTCATCTTGCCTGTTATTCTTAACGTGCATTTTGTGCATCTAAATCTGTCACTGCGAATGCGATTGTGAAAATGATTGAAACTGGCCGGCAACAAATCGAATACAAGTAATTTCGCTAAACCTATTTTTTCCTAATCGTTAAAACTGTCTTCCTAAAATTACGTGGTGTCGTTTTTAGATTTATTCTGACTATACACGTCGTACCTCTACATTTTGGTTCGACCCTTCCTCTATCTTTTCAGAAAAGCTTTCAACTACCACTACTCTCTCACCAACTCAGCGTTACACTTCATTCAGCTATGCACAGCTCTTTGAGTGATGCATCAAAAGCAAGAAACGAGCATAGGGTATTTCATTTGACTCTAACTTCCAACTGCGGCAAAAGGAAACTACGACTCTCATAAGCTGGGGCGTAAGCAGAAATGTTCTTAAAGGGGGCGCAAAGGAGCTCTCCCTCATGCGTAAGCCACTCCCTTTACTCCAACTAATGGGCGTCGACAAAGCGCCTCAATGCAGGAATGCAGGGCTTGAAATTGACGACTTGAAATAATACAGTACCGGTACATTGAATTTTAGGAATAAAAACGATTTTTGGTAGCCACTCCACATTCTCAAGTGCATGAATGGCACTACCCACACTGAACATTTTTCAGCCGACTTCTTTTTTTTAACGCTTTAACCAGGGGCGGATTAACAGTACGCGGGGCCCTGGGCTAATTTAATAACGGGGTCCTTTTTCTCAAGTTCAGCGAAAGCTTACACGATATAAAATAAAAAGAACAATAAACCGGAAGAACAACCTCAAAAAACAAAACAATACCAATATTGATCACTAGCGTAAAAAGACCAGTATGGACTTCTTGTGCTTTGTTCAGCACGCTCAATTACCGCCCTTGAGTCCTACTGAGTAAGATCAAATAATTATATTATTCTTTGTTAAAAACAATTAGTGCATTTCCATTACATCGATTTACCCAATCGGTTTAACGGGTTTATGTTTTCCTTTGTTTAATTTTACAATCGTTTTTACGCGTGCGGTTCTTACATATATAATGAACGAACCAAAAAAATCGAATCATTTAAGAATCGTTCTTAGTCACGTCGGCAGCGTGACCGAAGGGTCTGGAGCGCCGTTTTTATGGCGACCATAATGAATCGAAAGGTCACGGTTCAACTCCTACCCTCGACATGTTGTGCCCTTGGATAAGGTAGGCTACTTCACGATATTTGTCGCTGCTTGATGGTTTGAACAAGCAGCAATTTCAACAAAAGACAAGAGGAACCTCAGAAAAGTTAACTTCCACGCGAGTGGGGATATCTAATCTGACATATGGCGATACAACTTGCTTTCTCGTGAATGGAGGATAAAAATGGAAATTCAACAAAAAGTTTTAATTTCTAATTTTTTTATAATAAACAAAGATTCGGTGAATCGATTTAATGGAAATGCAAAAGCCTAGATGGCTTTATCTTTTACTCCAAACAATTAAGAAATAAAGCGACTGATTAACTAATAACAGTCATTAACCATAATATTAACGCATAGGCAGAGCTGGGCACTAGCGTCGCTACCCGTTATGCTAGTAATTCGCTAGCGTCAGTGCCGCTGTTTTTCCCTGTCACTAGCGTGAAGCTAGCGCCGCCGCTGTTTCTATCCTGTTTTGAAATATAGCTCTGCCTTATTTATAAAAACCAAACTATACTATCTATGCTACTGCTCTCTGCAATAGATTTTATTCTTTCACATTAAAGCTAGAACTACCGCTTATTCTAGAGAGTAAAGTTATGAAGCCTAGATGTTGTAGCAAGCCTACCGTTGTACGATGGTGCAATAATTTTTAAAGCTAGATTCTTCAGTGACATTAAACATTTTCAGCAAGTATAAATAACCTCAACTGCAGTCTGGCACTCTTGCTGGCAAGTGGCAATTAGGTGCCATCGTTTGTTTATTACTACCTGAATTAACATCTATCTTATTCTTCATTGTGACGTTTGAATCGGCAAAAAGCGGATAACTTTTCTTTGAAAAAAATTGCTGTCCGCGATCTACAAAGCAATAATGCTAGCTGATAACAACTGCGATTCTTACTTTGAGACGATTTTTGCTTATAAATATTAATATTGAGTTAACTAACAACATATCACATTTACCCCCAAGGCCTCAACCCCTCAGCGCCAAAATTTTAAAAACTTTGGTAGTTTCTGCAAGTGAAGACCTTTTTCCAAATTCGAAAATACTTTTTATCAAAAAAAGAAAAAAAAATTTAAGAAAAATGTAAATTTGTGGGGCCCCTAAATGTTGTGGGGCCCCGGGCTTCAGCCCGCTCCGCCCCCCCTCCTAATCCGCCACTGGCTTTAACCTTCGTTCTAATGATCATACAATAATATTATGCTTCAGGTGTTTGTTGAAGTTTTAATAAAACTGTATAGCTTATAATAAACGTATAAACATGAAACCGATGGTAGCATATGCTACGACTGCTGCAGGCGTATTTAATAAGGTTTTTATCATTGTGTCAATTGCAACCGCTGGATGGCTAACACGTTGCGAAACCCCAGGATATAATATATTTAAGTGTAAGTGATTTATTTGCATTTTTAATCTGTCTTGGACATGACCTAGCGCATTGTTCTTCAAACTGGGGTCGCGATCTCCTGCTGGATAGCCAGAGAAATCAATAAGGTAATCGCAAAATACTTTTTCCAACTTGACGTGACGAAATTGATGATCACACGCTTGAGTTGGCTCAGAAAATTTTAGTACAGGAGTGGACTTATTTTCTTTTTTATAGAGAATGTCTTTTGAAAACTTTTATTAGAGGACGTCATGAAAAAATTTAACCTCGCAAAATGGGTCATGATAAAAAATATTTGATGAACGCTGACATAGCGTACTGCGCGCATAGAGCGCGTATTCCTGCATTGAAGAACACTGGCGTAGCTACAAAAACCTTTATGACTTATACAGTTCACAATTTGAGCAGATTGATTTCGGCGCATTTCGTGCACTTGCTGACTCGAAAAACACAAACTCTTTTTCAATTACTGATGAACTGTCTGTTTAATAATTTGAAAGAACAGAACTTTAGTACAGAACTGAATAAATGATAAAAACATTTTGAAGTAAATAAATAATAAAAACATTTGAAAACAACCTCACTTAAAATATGTACAGTTATATTACGTCATTTTTTATTCACCAACCGGTACCTACCGGCATTTAAAATATGTACAGTTATATTACGTCATTTTTTATTCACCTACCAAACGGATAAAACCGCAGGGGTTGGCTGAGTATGTTTCGGCGTTTTATGAAAAATGACAGATAGGTTGTGCCAAAATGTAGGCCAGCCTACTTTTGAATACGTTTCATCCTTTCCTCTTGCATTTGCTGTTAGTGTTTAAAACAGTGGTTTTTAAATTTTTTCTTTGTTCACACCCCTTTGAAATCACCAAGCGGTTCCCGCACCCCCTTCACGAATTGCTAAAAAAATTCTAACGAGAAAAAAACAAAAACATTGTGGTTTTTTAGTTTTTAACTTTAAATTTTGAATATTACAACATCATAAACAAGAGACTAAGGAAACTTCTTTTTACCTCCCAAAATAACTGTTATGGGTTCATGTAGTGGGGCACCCAAGATTTAGCAGCGGGGTGCAACCGGGGGGTCTGGAGGCGTAGCCCCTCAGCTTCCAAAGAATTTTTACAGTTTTCACAATAAAACAGCATTTTAGCACACTCCTTACTCCCACTGTGAAAGCTGCTTAGGTTTTGGTAACTACAAAATTATGATTCACAAGTTATTACGTAAAAATTGACTTTACTATATCAGACTTTGCATTACCAACACTAAATACTCAGCATTTATGCATCGCACCCCTTGCAGAGAGATCTCGCACCCCTGGTGAAGAAACTCCGGTTTAAAACGATTTCACTAAAAAAGTTCAAACTTTAGAAAAAGTTATGAAATTAAATTCCTATTTTATGCAGCGAGTCCTAACGTGCCGTCGGAAATTGAAGCCGTTCGAGCTTTCATGCTGCTAGGCTTGTTCGCTCAAATTGGCGCTGTTGTTGTCTGCGTGATGCTGGTTCGGAAAATATTAGACAAGAAGATCATCGCAGTTATTTTATTTGCAGTTTCAGGTAAGAAAAACGTATCTGTTCAGTGTTTTAGTTATACGAGTTTTTCCATTGGCGAAAAGGGATCGGAGGGGCAAAAACAATTCAAGTCTTCTCCCCTGAATTTTTAGCTATTAATGACCGATTACTACTTCTTCTTCTAGCCGCACAAAACTGCAAGCTCATTGTTGGCTTGTTTCTTAACCCCTTCCGTAAAAATTTTCTAACTGCGCCTTATATTCATGGTATTAAATGAGGTGCATGAGTTTTCCTCACCTTGGCTGAGTAAAACTGAGACGCAATGAGAGCCAGTGGCTCACTACTGCAGCAGTGTTCTACGTTAGTCCTTGTGTTGCCTTAGCGCTAAGCTGCGGAGATTGGGCAGCGCTAATTTATGACTCGCTTCGGCGTATCATTCTGATAAAATAGATCTTTTAAATGATGAATAGGCTATCTATATAAGTAGGTCTGTGTTTCAACTCCTAGCACTGTCGTTTCTGTAGAAAAATGCAGTCGACAGGCTGACCTTTAGGGACAACTGCTAGGGCAGTGGCATAACTAGGGCAGAGACTAAGACACCGGGACTATGTCCACCCGTTTTGACAAAATCTAGTCTAAAGTATGCTTGAAATATTCTAATAAAATACCGTAACTTTTGGTTTCTTGTAATTTGCCTTCCCTCCCAAATTTTCTGGTGGCTACACCCCTGGCTGTGGGACCACAAAAACATTGAGTTACTAGTCACTTTAATCAAAGTGCTGAATCGCATTATTTTGTAGTTACAACTGATGAAGTGGTAATTTTGTTTAAAATTGCGTTGAAACATCAAGTACCGGTACAGTCAATATCTAACTGAACAAAGTGCAGACAAAGACTAACGATTTGTGTTACACCATCGATGAGGCTTATGAGGCGCCAACTCTTCACTCTATTTGCAGTACGTTTTTTTGTATACTTATACTAACGCAAAAACAAATAAGCTAACGCAAAAATAAATAAGCTAACGCAAAAATAAATAGTCAAACGCAGAAATAAAAAGTCAAACGCAAAAATAAAGAGTCAAACGCAAAAATAAAGAGCCAAACGCAAAAATAATCAAACGCAAAAATAAAGAGTCAAACGCAAAAATAAACAATCAAACGCAAAAGTAAATAACCAAAATGTTTGTACATTCGGTTCAGTCCCATTTTCTTTCTTCAAATGAGTTAGTCAAATGCAAAAATAAATAGTCAAACTCAAAATAAATAAGCAAAAAGTTTGACGCAAAATAAATAACACTGGTCAACACGATATTTCAACGGATTATGGGTAATTTGAGGTCGCTGAATCCGAATCTGGCGTTAGTTTTTGCCTATTACATCAAGCTTTTGGGATATAAAAGCAGCATTTAAAAAAACAACAACATTTTTTCCAAAATCTTGAACAATATACGCTGTGTTCATGCACCCATAAACGGGATTATGATTGCAATAGAAAGAACCTACCTCCTTAAGAGTGCATTTCTTAAACTCTTATTGATTGAGCTCTCATCCTTTGTAAGGATTTTTAATCAAAGTAAACAAGCACTAAATTAAGTGAAATACTTTGAAAAAAACGCAATCTGAATCATTAAGCTTGTCACCGATGAAGACAATGACGGAAAGGTGATTTTTCTTCGTCTTGCGTATTTTCATAAAATAGAATTCGCAATTTTCAACTTAGAACACAGGAACAACATTCGGAACAGTTATATACATTATTACTTTAAAACGATTTGCGGTGTGGTGTAGATCCTATCAAAACCTTCGCGAAGAAGCAATCTCGTGAAGACTTTATGAATTTTGTTTTTTTTTTGCTAATCTCTTGTGAACTGTATGTAAGGATACTTTTCATCAAACTCCAGCAGTAATCTCCCATCATGTTGCAGTTCCATCAATCTTGGTAACGTTCCTCCATCTGTTTGTAATGTCTTGATGGAAACGCTCACCCTTTTCCTCGTTTACGTCATCAAGGTTATCGAGACACTCGCTTAGGCGGCTATGCAAATAGTGCAATGCAATGCTCATTCTACTGCGTAGTTCTTGCAGACTGAGAAGAAGCTCTTCCACTATCTCTCAGCCAAGACAGTTATGAATCACATCAGCAAATATATTCCAAGCTCGAGCCTCAACGGTGATCATTGCAGTCACAAAGGGGTGGTACTTTAGCAATGTTCTGATCTGAGGCGCATTAAATACCCCTGCTTTTTACTTTTTATAGCTTAAATAAAATAAATAAATAAATAACTCAGGTTATTTTCAAATTATATCGAACTGAAAATTCAACAGTGATTGAGGGAGACTGCGAAGTGAGCTTGCGCTCTTCGAGTCAGCAGCCACCCGTTATACACGTCAAATGCGATCGGCTCTAGCCGAGAATCGAACCCGTCAAGTAGGATCTGTCACCTGCGCGCGGTACCGCTAGGCCATGTTGCTGACAAAGGCCAGAAAAGGTCAAGGCCAAGAAAGGTCGAGCATGAGGCCAAAACAGTCTCCGGAACAACCAAGTGCTTTAACAAACTGCTTCATTAGTCCAAGTTTGATATGCAATGGTGGTAGTACAGTATAATGTTTTCACGATCAACCAGACGGTTGTTTATATTTTTTCTCTAGGTTTCATAGTATTTCTTGATGGCGATTGTTTTCTTACCCAGTGCACTTCGGGTGCTCCACAGTCCAGCAGCATAAAAAAGCAGGGATATTTATACTGTGACCTCCTTGTTTTACCAAAAAAAATTCACCATTTTCAAATCTACACAAATTAATCTCTGGTGATCGCAGTACTTCAGTCTTTCAAGCACAACCTTGATATTTGAGAAGTTCTCCTGTAGAACTACAGAGTGCCTTACAGGGATGGATCCATATTTGTTCCTGGTGTGGAGTAAAACACTCTTTAGACTTCTTTTTGGGCTATCGATGAAAGTCTCCAATCGATTGAATGATATGCAAGCAAGCCCATAGTAAGAAGAAACCCTGTACCATCTGTGCAGTAAACAAGCTGGCCATGAGAGTGGAAATACTTCTTCAATTCATCCTCTCTGTTGCAAAAAAATGAAACGTTTGTTCCGGTTTTGAGAAGATGTTTCTCCTGTCGTCTGGAAACCAGCAGTTTAGCAGATTGCTTAGTAAGATATCAGCGTCTTTGCTTCTTATCCTGTAACTATCAAGTGTCGAGAAACTTTACCTGTCTGCACTGACTGTGCTGTTCAGCCTGCTTATGTAGCTCTCGTGAAAGAGGAAGTACTCTCCTAGGAAACTTCTAACACTTATATATGTTGTTACGTCTCAATCGCGCCACCTGTCAAAACGCGAGACTAACACTCGTAAAACGCGGACTGGCTTGAATAAAGTAAATATATTGCACGAATGTAATAACTTCTGGTTTGCACCAACTTCTTCTTCCTATAGAAAATATACTGAATCTCATTGCTTGGCCAATGCCGGTTTTAAATCAAATTTAGCAACAGGTTCAACTGTAGATAACTGGAATAACCGGCTTGTAAATTGATGTTTACGCATCTGAACTAGCACGCAATTTTGACGTTTACACATCTCAGCACTTATACTGGAATGATTGCGTTGGCCGAATAGATCTAGTTTCCTTTCGCAATTACGAAACTTATCAAAACCCTGTGGCGCTGATTACTACACTAACTGCCGCAGAACAACAAAACGATCGCGTTTAACATAAATAGGTGAACTAGAGTTCGATTCGCTACAACATAGTAAAGCAACAACACAAATCTGAATTGACAACGTAACATACCCCCCCACAAAATGTGCATCCCGAAGTCACATTTTTAAAACAAGAGTGAAGGTGTCAAAAGGAAAGAAAAGGTGAGATAAACGAAGTTAGGAGTGCGATTCATTGTTAACAATCACACAAAGCTTAGGGATGGGTCTGGTAAGTGTGCCATTTTTGGTGCGTACCACCGCAGTCCTTACTCTGCCATGTTTATCAGAATGAGTAGCCGTGATTCTTCCAGTGAGCCATTTTGACCGATGCTGCATGTCCTCTACTAACAACACGATGTCCTCTACTAACAACACTGCCATGCTATACCTCAAGCTCAGTCCAATGCAAGTGCTCTAAACGAAAAAAATCAGAGCATCGAGAAACAGGAAAGCAAAAAAGTAGGCAGCTACAATTAGCATCTCTAACAAAGATATATATGGGGTGCGATTCGTAAACCCTTACTTTCCTATGTACTATAGCCGTATTAACGATCCCATGTGCTATATCACATGGATATGAACTAACTTTTCATTCCTATGCGCTATATCACATTAGATACAAACTAAGTCTCGTTCCTATGTGCTATGTCACATAGGTATGAACTAACTTTTCGTTTCTATGTGCTATATCACATTGGTATGAACTAAGTCTCGTTCCTATGTGTTATATCACGTAGGTATGAACTAAATCTCGTTCCTACGTGCTATATCACATTAGATACAAACTAAGTCTCGTTCCTATATGCTATATCACAGGGGTGGCCAACTAGTCAGATGCTAAGAGCCACATTTCTTGCTGTGTTTTGGAAAAGAGCCGTATTATACACAAGGGATAATGATCGCATTAACATTACCATATCGTTACCTTTTATTGATACACGTACTAGCTTAGTGATATACCGGCCGGTTAGGTCAGTTGGTAACGACCAGTGGCGTGACAAAAAATTTGAAAAGGGGAGAGGGCATAATTTCCACATTTTTTCAAGCGTGTTTTTTCGGCAGAACTAATTTGAAGCTGATAGAGAAACAAAAAAGACTCTTGAGGGGTCCGGGACATGCCCCTCGAAAAAATATGGAAAGTTTACATGCTGTTAATTGCTTTTTGAATAATTTTCAGGCAATTTTTGTTTAAAATTTTTGACCCTAATTCTGAATGCTTTGCCAAATATGATGCATTGTCAATTATGCGTGCTTAAGGCTTATTGCTATCAAAAAGGTTCGAAATTATGAAAAATTGTATGCAGCAAAAACATTTTTGAAAATGGGTGGTGGGAGGATGCATACCCCTCATTCCTAACCTCCTGGATCCACAACTGACCATAAGCTGCGGAAGCCATCGAAAGAGTCTGGCATATTTCAGTCACTCAATTGGCACCGTTAATTTTATTCTTTTTTTACTGAAAGACAGAGTCAAGAGGGGGGCCATGGCGCAATGTCCCCCTCCCTCATAAAACACGCTCCTGGTAACGACATCGCTTATCGGTCCGGACGGTCTGGGGTTTGTTGCCTGGACCAGTCAAAGCTGACACAATGTCGCCACTGGTGCGATGTTTTTTTGGACTTCGAAGCTGTGTTGACCGGGCGCATAGCCGGGGAGATGGACCTCGCCACTCGTTACACGCCTTATCGTAATTCTCTCAACAAAGTGATTATTATCGCGTGATAATGCACCTTATGCGTTGCCAAGAGCAACATGGTCACAGAACTAGGCTTGTGAAAAAGAGCCGCATGAAACTGGGCTAAGAGCCGCATGCGGCTCGCGAGCCGCGGGTTGGCCACCCCTGCTATATCACATAGGTATGAACTAAGTCTCGTTCCAATGTGCTGTATCACCATGGTAACACATAGGTATGAACTAAGTCTCGTTCCAATGTGCTGTATCACCATGGTAACATACCAGCTTATAGGTATGAACTAAGTCTCGTTTCTTTCTACTGTAGCGATCATGTGTGACGAATGTGCGAATGGCGGGAATTACTCAGCATTTTTACCTCGAAGGTGTACCTTACCAAGCATAGACGAACTTGAAGGACTGGCGACTAGCACACTCCGTGTTACTTGGGTCGCAAAAAGTTATTTTGAAGTTTCTCCACGATTTTTGAGGATTTTGCTGTTATACTTTCTGACGACGTTTATAATTTATTCACAAACAATTGTTGATAATTCGAGGTTGATTGGACTGGGGTAAGTAACCCGAATCCTCAATTATTTACAAACACCCCCAAAATTTGTCGTTATTAGGTACCACAAATGAAAATATATTTTGAATTATATTTATAACATTATCATGACTTGAAGGTTCTTCTTGTACGTAATTAACCTCCATTGCGGCAATTCCACTTTGTGCAGCTCCTTCTCCATCTAATTATTGCATTGCGAAATTAAATAAATTTTAATTGAGATAACCTTTGCTGGTTAATGCAGAAAACCCAGCCTAGCAACGTTGCGAATGTTGCGTCAACGCCATAAGTATCAACGGTATTATTTATTGCTTGGTTTGTCGCAAATCGCGAAATATTTAATGAATATTAGGAACATTTCCTCTTACATCATGTTGCCGAATCCCATTCAGTAAACACAGCTGGCGTTGGTTTAGTATGTGACCTACCGTTATTTGGGTTGTGCAAGAGTGATAGAAAAAAACATCTGGGGTGTTTGAGAAGGAGAGAGAAACTTGGCTATTAAATTTGCACTAGTTAGATTATGTGGCACATGTAGGACGCTCTTCTTTCAGGATTTATTTATGTGTCGCGCATAGGCCCACATATTGGGCAGGGGCAATTGATTGACGTTAATTTTTCCAAGCCTCCTACTACACGGCAATTAGTACTTTTTCGTGTTTTTAAAGTTGCCGCATTTGTAACAGGCAATATCTTAATGACATGCTTTATTCTGAGCAGAAAAAGGAGTTTGTTGTATAAAGTACCGATACTGCATAATTCAACCCGGTAGTGTGCTTTTAATACGTTAGAGCAAAAGAAAACGTGATAAGTTTGAGTTAAATCTGAAAACTTAACAAAGAATAGAAAAATGTAGTAAAATGAAGATAATGCTCGTTTTTAAGTGACGTCATCATTCTGTGGTAACATATAGGTATCGTTCTATGATGACGTCATCGGCATTTGGTTCTCTTGGTAAATGAATACAAGATTAAAGATAGCTTGAAAATAAAGTTTTAATTTCACATGAGTGGCAAACCAATCAGTAGGCACAAGTTTGAACAGCACCCCCCTATTATCCAAGTATCCGGGTAGAAGATGTTACCATTAAATTTTATGCTTTCCACTGCTCCGTTCAATAAAAGGTTTTTGGCTATCGACAATGTTTCGAGTGCCCCAGGCTCATAAAAAAATAAAAAACACGCACGAATAGCTTGAGAAAACTACCCTAAAATTGCATTTAAAGTGACGTTATCACCGCTACTGTGACGTCATCACCCCATCGATATTCACTTTATAACATTAATGGAATGATTAAGGTACATGGCAAGTTTCACGCCTCTATCTGCTCTTAAATATACTTTTTTTAGAAAACCTCGTTAAAAATTTGGGAGCCAAGTTTGAATTACCGAGCAAGGCAGTTGTTGTTTGTGGTATCTAATAACGACAAATTTTGGGGGTGTTTGTAAATAATTGAGGATTCGGGTCACTTACCCTAGTCCAATCAACCTCGAATTATCAACAATTGTTAGTGAATAAATTATAAACGTCGTCAAAAAGCATAACAGCAAAATCCTCAAAAATCGTGGAGAAACTTCAAAATAACTTTTTGGGACCCAAGTTTAAAGCACCGAGTGTGCTAGTCGCCAGTCCTTCAATTTAAGACGTCTATGCCTTAAGGTACACCTTCGAGGTAAAAATGCTGAGTAATTCCCGCCATTCGCACATTCGTCACGCATGATCGCTACAGTAGAAAGAAACGAGACTTAGTTCATACCTATAAGCTCGTATGTTACCATGGTGATACAGCACATTGGAACGAGACTTAGTTCATACCTATGTGTTACCATGGTGATACAGCACATAGGAACGAGACGTAGTTTGTATCTAATGTGATATAGCACATAGGAACGAGATTTAGTTCTTACCTATGTGATATAACACATAGGAACGAGACTTAGTTCATACCAATGTGATATAGCACGTAGAAATGAAAAGTTAGTTCATACCTATGTGATGTAGCACATAGGAACGAGCCTTAAGCGCGCATAGGAATGAAAAGTTAGTTCATACCCAGTGCCGAAGCTAGCGCCCCCCGAACCCCCCAACCGGGGAGGGCCCCGCACAAAAAGGGGGCCCCGTAACTAGTCAGTACGTAGTACTATTTAATCAACGTATGATAAAGGTGCGTTAAATAAGCCTATTCTAAGAATCAATATATTTTTTGTCTTAACTCGCGCGATGTGGAGCCCCCATACCATATTTACGCTTTTGACCATGGGGGGCCCTTGCAAATTTTTCGAAAAATAGTAGTCGCAAAACTAGCAAACAAACGTTTAGTAGTAGCATACCAAGGGCCAGGGGCATATCCAGGGGGGTGTGGGGGATGCACTGGCATATCCAGGGGGGTGTGGGGATGCACCCCCACCAGCCATTTTCAACAATGCTTTGGATAAATATATTTTTTTCTATAATTTCGAACCTCTTCATAACCATGGGTGTAAATCCATAGAGGGATGTATCCCCCCATTAATCCGGCAGCATCCCCCCCAATACTTTCATGTCCCAAAACTGGGCATCAGCAAAGGTGACGACCGTTTTTTGGTCTTCACTTCATTTTGGGCAAAAAATTGATGGGCATCTGGGAACGTTAATTATGACCTTTTTTTTGGTCTTCACTTCATTGTGGGCAAAAAATTGGACATCTGCAGACGTGTCAATTTTGCTAAATCATCCCCCCCAACATTGAAAAATGGCCGATTTTGCTAAATCATCTCCCCCAATGCTTAACATAGATTTGCACCCTTGTTCATAACAATAAACCCTAGTCGCCTTAAGCACGCATAATCGAAACTGTGCTTACAAAATGCATCATATTTGATGAAGCACTCAAAGTCAGGGGCCAAAAATATGAACATACTTTGCCAGAAAATTGTTCGAAAAGCGCTAAAATGACCATTACAGCATGCAAATTTTCAAAAAATTTTCGGGGGAGCAAGCCCCCGGACCCCCCTAAAGTCGTTTTTGTTACTTAAGTAGCTTAAAATAACTCTCCAGGGAAAAAATTGCGCTTGAAGAAGTGACGAAATTTGGTGCCCTCTCCCTGAAAAAAATTTTGAATACGCCCCTGACATGAAACATTTTGAAAGGACATATTTACGCCCGTTTCCGGGTCTAAACGTCTTTGTATTTACTTAACATTCAACCTAAGTTAAAACCACACCCCCCCCACCAAAACTTTCTGGATCCGCTCCTGCCAAGGGCCTCTCATTCTCAAGTGAAAGGCGCAAAAATATGCCTTAAAAACGTTTTTTCTTTGCATTGGTAGCGAAATGTTAGAGTAGGGTTTTCTTGCAGCATTATTTTAGTGGGTTTGGAAGGGACCTAGTTAAACAGACTACTAAACCTTGTTAAAACTGAGGAATTTTAAAGGCTCAAAACGCACAAAAAATCTCCAAAACAAGGTCAAATTCCGCAAATTTTTCTGGGGGGGCATGCCCCCAGAACCCCCTAGCTTGGCATCGCCCCTTCGGGGCTTGCTCTTTTGCATCACCATCCAAAAAAAAAATTTTTAGGGGGCCCCGAAACATAATTTCGGGGGGGGGCCCACATTGCCTAGTTTCGGCCCTGTTCATACCTATGTGATATAGCACATGGGATCGTTAATAAGGCTATAGTACATAGGAAAGTAAGGGTTTATGAATGGCATCCCATAGATATAACATCAAATAACATCGCGTGCGCGACATTATATTTTTCAGACTGCTTTACATGACACCTATTAAACAAACTATAAAGTAAATAAACAACAGTTGACAGAAACTTTGAAAAGTGTGAAGTAGTTTTTTCCCATCATTTTGCCCGAGTTTTCTTACCTCAAAGATCTCCCGCTGAGAAACCAATTATCACAGATTAATTTTCTACCAAACGCTGTGTTGCTCACTATTTCAATTTAAAAACCTTAAGGTGAGATTATGAGAAACAAAATCTTAAATTGTCAAAATTTTGTCTTTCGTTATTTCACTTTAGGGTTTCTGGTCATGCATTGCCCACTTTTATTTCTCCGCCGCGTAAGGTTACCGATGCCTATCGTTATTTGGACCATTTTTCTTCCACAGCTTGCGTTTTAGTGAAAACAAACGTAAATTTGAATTTTCAAAAAATATTGAGTCCTCGAGCCGAGGACAACGCAAAATCAAGGCCTAGGAGAGCCGACGCCAAGGCCAAGGACAACATGGTCGAAGCCAAGGCTAAGGACTTCATAAACCTGTTCTCGAGGCCTAGGGCATCCTCGAGGACTACATCACTGATGGGTACTTACGAGTGGTCTTAATCCGCCCTAGTTTGCGTTGTTATTAGATTTTCGTTATAGCATTAGTATTTTTGTTTGTAAGCTAGCGGTAACTGAAAATATTTCGGGGCCCCCTGGCTACACCCCTGAGTGTAACACCCTTCCTCGATTTTTTTTGACTGAGCTATGAAGGTATTGAGCGAGCCAAGAGCCTCCAATCTTTCTGCAAGCGTGAAACACGTGGTCACCTTTTTTTTCTGGGAGAAAATCACCACAGGTTACCATTCAAGGGTTTATGGAAAAAAAATTAAGCCGCAGTAATTCTCAAAACTGGACGTATCGTCATCATAGATTCAACTGTCATCATCAACAGTGTATGCAAGGCAGTACAAAACTGAAAGAATTGAAACCTCATATACAGAACAGTTTTGTACTGCCTTGCATACACTGCTGAAGATGACAGTTGAGTCTACGTTGTCGAAACGTCCAGTTTTGAGAGTTACAGCGGCTTTGCTTTTCCTCCTGAAGTTATTTTCGTCATATATTTATTGTATTCCGAATTAACTTAGTAGCTTGTGACTTCGACTAGCCAGACGGTTGCACTTATCGTACATCATATTTTTCTGTTTCAGCTACCTTTCTTGCGCTTGCTTTGATAGTTTTTGCAGCGTATGTCAACAAGTTAGGCGCGCTCTCGGCATTCAGTTACGGCCACTCCTACATTCTGGGTTGGATTGCTTGCGTTGCATCGATTATTGCCGGCGCGGTGATTGGATTATCGGATCGATTTTCTTAGATGAAAACGCTGGACTACAGAACTTTAAATCCCTCTATATCATTTTACTGCACACCTATCATTATGTTAGATCGCTTTATTTAACTTTCAGTTTTACTGTATTTTTGTGCACTGTTCTATTGCGTATCATTGACACGCACTTGCAGTCTTGAATAATTTTGAAAACGGCTGTATAGTGCTGTAAATCATGATATCAAAACAATGTGCATGATTTGTATCTATGTTATGCTTACTGATATTATAAGCTGATTCGGTCATTATACGATTGTAGGCCTATCTGTTTTTGGTATTGAATAAACTTCCTACAAACTAACGCTGCTTCAAATACAGTAGAATTTGCCTAAGTCGACTTCGGCTAAGTCGCCAGTTCGCCTTAGTCGCCACATGTCGCTTGGTCCCGGCTGAGAGCCTATTGTTTTCTGTGTTATCAAGTTCGGCTAAGTTGTCTTCGCCTAACTCGTCAATTCGCCTAACTCGCCACTGTTTTTGCTTACCATGAGCAAAAAAAATTGCCTAAGTTGTCAAACTGATGTAACAGAGGGGACGAGGGGACACTAGGGGACTTGGAGACACTTGGGGACACTTGGGGCAAGAGGGGACACTTGCCCCCCTGAAAACCAAAAAAATTGAAAAAATACGCATGAAAAAATGCAAGGTAAGAAACTACACAAAAAGTTGAAAAATACAGATGAGTCTACTACAAAACGAATAAAATAACAAAACATTTCGCAATAATCTGTTTAATTAAAGCAGGGGTGGGCAACTTTCTGGTGATACTGGGCCACAGATTATAAATATAGGCTTCCAGCGGACCGCAGTTTTTAGAAAAAAAAAAACACTTCTTGGCAGGAGTAATACCAAAAAAGGGTCCCCTGTCGCGTGAAAAAGAGGTCTCTGAAATAAAAGATGACTAGAAAAACAAGATCTTCAGCCTGGAAAATAGCATTCAAAGCAGTTCGTGTGTTGATTGGGTTTGAACTTGATCGCAAAAAAACAGGTTTCGGAACCAATTGGCTATTAGCACATGCTTTGGCGAGCCGCAGGTTGCCCACCTCTGAATTAAAGCATAAAAGAGTTTGTCTAGTTGTCTAAATGCTGCTGTCTAAATTAGTCCGGCCGTTCAATGAGTGGAAACTCCACCCTTCACACATCATTGAAACTGGTTTTACGTTTAGGCATGCTGTTACCTAGGCCAGCGCTAAGCACGTTAGAAAATATTGGTACAGGTCCCGAGCATCATTTTACGTTGATCAGTACGAGTTATTGCTTGATACTTAATTCATTTTTTGTTCTCTGCATGATTCCATTCGTTTAGGTTACTTTCTTGTCTTTCAAGGCCGTATGCAATAATCAAGGGTGGAAATCTGGCTACTTGGCGTTAGAGTGTCAGTTTCAGTTTCGGTGTGTTGAAACCCAGATGTCAGGTTTCAGTTTTGGTTTCTCGGTTATTGAAAAATAGGTTCCAGTTTCGGTTTAAGTTTTGCTTACGCACAGCTTCGGTTTTTGGGTTTCAGTTTCGGTTTAAGTTTAATCCAAGAAAGCCATTATATTTTGAATAGGAATTATTCAAATGCTCTACTTTGGCGTTTTTGTTTGATCTCAATAATAAATAGCAGCTCAGATGGCCGAGTGAGGAGAGCAATTGCTTCAGAAAATGTCGATTTGGGTGTTATTCCGAGTCCGGTGAAACCAAAGACTCAAAAATTTGTATTCACAGTTTCTCTCTTTGATGCTCAGCATTAAAAGAACTGTACTGGTAATGATGGTGATGACAATTTTTAAAACCCAAAACCTTAGAAAATTTTGAATAGGTTTTAGTTTCAGTTTTGGTTTTGACGTTTCAAGAAAAAACGGTTTTGGTTTAAGTTTAGGTTTTCAAAAATTTCGTTAAGTAGGTGTCAGTGTCAGTTTGGGTTTCCAAAATTCCCTTTAAAACCGAGTTTTTAGGTTTAGGTTTGAGTTTCGGTTTCCACTTTTGGCAATAGTACATACTATCGCATTCTATTCAGGTCAACAGACATGGCGATTTATCTTTTGTCATGACGCAAAGACTAGAAAAATGTCTTTGTGTCAAATGCTACTCTTCAGTCAAACCACAATCGATAGACTGGTGGAAGATAAACAGGCGCACACTTCGCATAAGATGAAGAATTCGGTTAAAAGTTTTTGTGCGTCTTTTTTATTGATCTCCAATCTCAAATCTTGGTTATAGCCTACTCGTGGTATTACCCAGAAGCTGCGTGCAACGAGTGGCGAAGACCATCTCCGTAACGTAGCGCGTGAGCTACTTAGCTTCGAACTCCGAAGAAACGAGGCGAGCCATTGGCGGTGGCCGTGAACAGCACTGTATTCGATTTGACAGGTCGGATATCGAACCCCAGATCTCTGACTTCGAAAGCAATATCGTTACTGCTACACCAATCAGCCGATTACCAATCCGTCATGTAGACGTACGTATACTAGCAAACTCACGCGGCAACGGCAGCATGTCCAATTTTACTTTTTGCATCTTGTATAGAAAAATTCTGGTTTTTGCGTATAAACCGAGTATCGTATCTTGTAAAACAAATTTGGATTTGTTGCTGATGTGCTACTGGTACACCTTGATGGCAGAAACTGCGCTGCCGGTACATTGCAATAAAAATTGAGCAGCACTGATTTATAGGCCGTAGCTATAAGTCTGATTTTCAGAGCTCAAACTACTTTTTATTTTGACATTTTGGATCAGAACGTCGCTATCGGTTCGGGAAGTCTGGGGTTCGATTCCCGGATTGGTCAAATCGGACACAGTATCGCTAACGGCTCACCACCGTTGCGACGTTTCCTCGAAGGTTAAGCAGCGGAGACGGGCCCCGCCACTCGTTACACACTTTGGCGTAATAGAGCAATTATAGTGAAGATTTGATTGCTTTGAAATGTAAGCATCAAACCAACCACATATAACAAGACCTAAGAAAACCATGCAAAAAGAAAGTTGTTTTAACTGACTGTCAAGCCTAGTGGCACATAAATTAATTTATGTCCGCATAATGCACAACAACATGAAAGAAGAGTTCTGCACGTACGGCATCGGCCGATGCCGGACGTATGGTCAGTTGATCACCCTCTCGCTGACACTTACCTGACTATAGCTTTCCTTAAGATGGCCATCTCGAGAATATTTTTGCCCCCCCCGGCATTTTTTTCTGCAGACGCCCATGTTCATAACCCCATTATTTCATCATTTTAGATTGTTTTCACCAGGTTTCGTTTCCGTTCAGTCAGCCATCTTATTGCCATGTGAAGCAACCTGGCTATGACACCAGGTTTCGTTTACGTTCAGGTAGCCATCTTATTGCCATGTGAAGCAGCCTGGCTATGACAGTTAGAAAAGCTATTAGCTCATTTGCAATAAATTACAGAACTTAGTGACTAGGGAATGGGCAAAAAATAAGGTTACAGCAGAGAATAGATTAATAAGAAAACAGAAAGAGCACAGAGCAAGAACAATAAGCGCATAGAGAAGATTGTACTGTATAGAGAAACAAATGTTCTTTAACGGCATTCTCGCCACTGCCAATAAATAAAGCTTTTTATAGCGCAGTTTTGCTTTTTTCTGCACAGTGCTGTGTACAGCAATCCAAAAAGTCCTTTCTGTTTGTGTTCTTTATTTCTCAAATGTTCAGCTTCTGCAGAAACAAAAGGATCTAAAGTCTGTGTAGGCCTAAGCATATTAATCTGTTGTTTGCCTAAGTCGCCAGTTCGCCTAAGTTGCCACTTTTTCTGTTCCCCTTGAGGTGGCGACTTAGGCAAATTCTACTGTATACAGTGGTGAGGTTAAAATCAAATCAAGTCTTCATTATACTCGCGGTATTACGCCGAAGCGTGTAAAGAGTGGCGGGGCCCATCTCCGCTGCTTAGCGCCTGGGCTACATAGCTCCGAAAAAACGTCGCAGCGGCGGTGAGCCGTTGTCGACACTGTGCTGATTTGACCGACCCGGGATTTGAACCCCAGACCTCCGCCCCGATAGCGAGTACGCTAAGCAACTGAGCTAACGGCCAGTGTGGTGAGGCTAGAAAAAGCAAAAAAGTTGCTAACGTAACCTACAAACTTCTCCATAAATCTTGCTGGTTCATCGCTAGGTAACAAATAAAAAAATCTTTTTCGTATGAGCTAGCTACTCTACTTGCTAGTCTTTAGTCTGGTTAAGCTACAAAGCCTCATCCTCCTTCCAGCGATAAGATGACAGACAAAGCAAGCTCGCATATACCGCGAGTATAACAAAGATTTGATTTTGATTTTTGACTGCCTCTGTGTGCTACAGCCAGTATGCCAGTAATTCCAGATCTAACAGTGATTCCTCGGACTTTAAATCAGATAAGGTTACACAATTTAATGAATGAATGTTATTTTGACTGTATTTCAACCTGCTGTTGCTGCTACAGACCTGTGTCTGAATAATATTCTAAAAATTGAATGAGGACTTTCGTTTTGCCAATAAACACATAAGTAAACTTGCAGCCAAATACCGCGTTGTGTGGTGAATGGAATGCACTAGTGATACTCCGCAATTCTGAAATCTCATTAGACTTGTGAGCTGAACCTTTTTAGGCACACCAAGCTCTTACTTTGCCTCCGCTGGTGTAACAGCCAACTTCGCATTGCTATCGCTTGCTCGTAATAGCCAGGTTTCCACCCTTGATTCTGAGCGATTTTATGGTTAGCATGTGGAATGGTGCATGGTTGCGCAATGCTCACTCAAACAAACGCTGTTGCTATGCTCTTTGCTCATGCTTGCATCACAGGACGTGTTTTGACGTCTTAAAGTTGTAAATTCCAAGTAAATAAAATTGTTTGGTTGTTTGAAATTCGGCAAAAAATTATTTGATAATTTTTCAAACAATTAATTTTTTAAATAATCAAATATTTGATTGTTTGATAACAGCCCTATACAAATCGCGAATTTAAGACTATGCACTTCAGGTTTAGCTTACATCCGGAGTGTATTATATTTTGGAAGGGAACTGGCATAAACAGTTAGGCATGCAGTGCAAATTGCTGTAACTGTCATGCCGCTCCTTTCAATTTTCGATCGATAACATTAATCCCTCAGAAATTGTCCAAAACAGTGATTTTTAACCTTCCTGATAAAGCGAAACATTCCAGGGATTCGAGGAGCCCCTGCTGTGTACTAATTTAACTCACTAATTTACTTGACGCAGCTCTAAATTGCAAACTTACGGAACCCCCAGACTGTACTGGTTGAAACCCCGGTTGAAAACCACTGGTCTAAAAGAACATGTAAAAAGCTAATTAGTGGTACAGAACTTCAGCATTGCTCGTATATAAGAGAGGTTTCATATTCCCGAAGTTTTCGTCTGACACTTTCCCTTGACAAATGTCTTGATTCTAACGATTCCCTTGACGCAAGTATCGGACAACAAACTGCGGGAATACGAAACATCACGTAAGCTTACTAGCAATAAAAGAATATTGTGATGTTTATTGCAGTAAATTTTTGTGAAATTATGGAAAAAAAAGAATCTGTGAGTAATGGCATTACTTCTCAGCTCACACTTTTACTTTTTCGCTCAACCTTTTCATTTTGTTTTTTTCTTTTTTAAGAAGCGACCTGAAAGGAAACGCTGTAATGTTATGATAACGACAAAACTAATTGGCTGACGTGCACATTAGCTCATTGACTGCAGTATAACAAGGAGCACACAGCTTTTTTTTTAGTAGATCACTGCATCAAATACTCAGTTCGTTGATCTGAAGAAATTAGAAATATAAAGAGCTTGTTGCAACCACAATATATTTCAGCACGAGCATCGACGATATAATCGATAATTTCAAAACGCTTACCAGTAAGTACTGTATTATCGATAAGCAGAACGGAATTGGGTACCGGAATGAATTTTTTCGAAAAACCCAAATATGATTTTTTATACTTTTGAAACAAATTAAGTTGCAATTACCGTAAAAACGTTTCGCAATAGGAATACAACTTTTATGGGACTAAAAACTTAGTGCTAATAAGGATTTAAGTTCAACTCAGCATCTATAGATTCTAACAGAAAGTTGGGGGTGAAAGATGTGATACAAACAAGTACCATTATTTTACGTTGCCTGTTATTTCTTATCGTGCATTTGGTGCATCTAAATTTGTCACTGTGAATACGATTTTGAAAATCTTTGAAACTGGCCGGGTACAAATCGAATACAAGTAACTTTGCTTAGACGCATTTTTATCTAATCGTTAAAGTTGTCTTCCTAAAATTACGTGCAACTTGACAAATGGAAAGACTTACTAAGTAAACGCTGCAAAAACCAATTCTACGACTAGTTTCGCGGTTTGACCGCTCATCATGCAGACTCTGGTTTTGAACCCAGCACCGTGTGATTGAGAGTTTTACCTCTCCAACCACTCGGCCACCGAGCTGACAGCATTTTCTATGCAACTCAGGTTTTGAACCCGGGACCTTGTGATATATATAGCTGAAAATTTATACTTTGAGTATGTATAGCTGAAAATTGCATCTTGACCTTGAGTATCAGCATCATCTTTTTTGACCTTGAGCATCAGGACCTTGAGTATGTACAGCTGAAAATTGCATAGAAAACGCTGTCAGCCCGGTGGCCGAGTGGTTGGAGAGGTAAAACTCTCAATCACAAGGTCTTGGGTTCAAAACCTGAGTCTACATGATGAGCGGTCAAACCGCGAAACTAGTCGTAGAATTGGTTTTTACAGCGTTTAATTAGTAAGTCATCAAGGTCTACCATTTATGAAGTTACATTTCGAATATATAGACTTACATCGGCTCCTCTTCATTCATTACTTGTAAAATCAGGCCTGCCATTGCCGACTCATGCCAACTAGGCTAACTGCTCAATGCTAAGCCTGCAGTTGCAGGGGCTTGAGTATCTATAGCTGAAAATTGCATAGAAAATGCTGTCAGCTCGGTGGCCGAGTGGTTGGAGAGGTAAAACTCTCAATCACACGGAGCTGGGTTCAAAACCTGAGTCTACCTGATGAGCGGTCAAACCGCGAAACTAGTCGTAGAATTGGTTTTTGCAGCGTTTATTTAGTAAGTCTTCAAGGCCTACCATTTATCAAGTTACATTTCAAATATATAGACTTCCATCGGCTCCTCTTCATTCATTACTTGTAAAATTACGTGGTGTCGTTTATAAATTCATTCTAATTATACACGTCGTATACCAACATTTTGGTTGGACCCTTCCTCCAACTTTTCAGAAAAGTTTTCAACTACCACTACTCTCTCACCAACTCTGCGTTACACTTCATTCGGCTAAGCACAGCTTTTTGTGTGATGCATCAGAAGCAAGAGTGAAATATCAGAAGCAAGAAACGAGCATATTTTATATGATTCTTAACTTCCAACTGTGGCAAAGCAAGGCTGCGACTCTCAAAATTTTGACCTGGACCATAAGGAGAAATGTTCTTAAGGGGGGGAGAGGGGCACAAAGGAGCTCTCCCTTATGCGTAAGCTACTGTTTTTACTCCACCTCATGTGCGTCGGCAAAAGAGCTCAATGCAGGGCTTGAAATTGGCCGACTTGAAATAATACAGTACATTGTATTCTATGAATAATAACGATTTTTCGTTGCCACACCCCATTCCTCAAATGCATGATTGGCACTACCCGCACTGAAAACTTTTCAGCCCACTTTTTTTAACGCTTTAATCTTCGTTTTAATGATGATACAATAATATTATGTTTTAGGTGTTTGTTGAAGTTTTAATAAGACTATAGAAAAAACGTATAAACATGAAACCGACGGTAGCATATGGTATGGCAGCTGTGGGCGTTGTAAACATGGTTTTTATCATTGTGTCAATTGCAACTGCTGGATGGCTAACACTTTTCGGAACCGGAGCATTTAACATATTTAGTGGTAAGTAATTCATAATTATGCATTTTTAATCGGTTTTATATTTGCTTGACTTAATCTGTCTTGGGCATGACCTAGCGCAGTGTTCTTCAAACTGGAGTCGCGACCACCTGCTGGATAGCCAGAGGGACCAATGGGCATCGCAAAATGTTTTTTTTAACTTGATGTGACGAAATTGATCATCACACGCTTGAGTTAGCTGAGAAGATTTTGGTGCAGGGGTGGACTTATTTATTTTTTTTAGAGTAGGCCTGCGCTTTATTTTAGTCCAAGAAGGTAGCGAAAAAATTTGGCCGTGCAAAGTGGGTCATGATAAAAAATATTTGAAGAACGCTGGCGTAGCGACTTTGCGCAGGCTACAAAATCCCTTGTGACTTGTTCAATTCACAGTTGGAGCCGATTGATTTCGACGCATTTCGTGTGCCTGGTGAGTGGTGACTCGAACGACGCTAACTCTTTTTCAATTACTGAAAAACTGTCTGTTCAATAATATGAAAGTATTTTTGAAATGAATCAATAATAAAAACGTTTGAAAACAACCTCAAATACAGTATAATCATGTAGCCTTTACAGATACAGTATATGTACAGTACTTGTACAGTAGGCTATATGCGGGGTTACCACCGGAACACACCAAAAAATAAGCACGCTGCAGTTAGGTTACCAAAAAGTCAATACAGTACTTCCTCGATTATCCGGTGTAGTTGGGACAGCATTTTTTAGAAACATGGACGGATAAGCAAAAAAACCGGATAATTGAATACCTTTATTTAAACGAAAACAATACAGCAAAAAACAAATTCGAATAATGCACCAAAGCTTATTCAAGAAACAACATCAAATACTGGAACAGTATTGGATTACAGTACAGTACTTTACTTTTTTTTAAGCAATGTACGGTAGGTTTCAGTGACAGTTAAAAATTAAATATGGTTGAAAAAAATTGCTTAGTTTAACTGTTTAATTCTAAAAGGTCATCATCATTAGCAGTATTTGCAGCAACAGGCCTAAAAAATGAATCAATTGTGGATTGTTTTCGGGAAGATTCCCGTTTTTCGGCGGCCAACTCCCGAAGACGTACTAATGTTGACGTGTTTGAAACTGTTGCCTCCGGTTGAAAACGTAGCCACGTGAGGAATTCATCAAGCATTTGCATAGCTTCAGCATGGGACACTGGACAGTGTTCCTTCTGACTCGCAAGTTCGGCATTTTCATCTTCTTCTTCATCAGGTATATCCTCTTCCGGTGCTGTGACAAGATCCACTATCTCGTGTTTATCCATGTGTTCATAACCTGGACCATCTTTTTGAAACCATCCGTCAATATCAGAAGGTCCTAATACGATATTTAATGCAGCGAATTGTTCCACAAATTCTTCATTCAGCGGACTCTCCGAACACTCTGTACTTTCCTCCATAAAAGATTCCTCAAGTGGAATGAGTTTTTGCCAAGATTTTCTTAAAGTCTCTGACCTTATTTGCTTCCATGCGTTTGATATCTTTTCTACAACCATAAGCATGTCAATTTTTTAAGAAATCCAAGCATATCGTCCTCTGTCTGTGAGATCAAGTCTCTTAAAATGGACTTGCGGTAGATTCTCTTTAGGCATTCTAAAACACCCTGATCCATGGGTTGTATAAGAGACGTGACATTTGAGCAGAAACTTGGCAACAATCTGACCGTCACTGGACACTAATTCATCCTCACTCGGGTGAGCTGAGCAGTTATCTAGCCGCAAACGTGCTTTCGGTTCCCGTCCTAACTCAGTTAAACTTTTCTTGACATCAGGCACGAAACAATTTTGAAACCAATCGTTAAATATGACTGTAACCCAAGCATTTTTCTGGCTTCGATACACTACAGGCAATGTCGATTTGTCGGTTCCACGAAAGCAACGGGGTTTTTTTGCCTTGCCGATAAACATCAGAGGCAGTTTGATGGATCCACTTGCGTTAGAACACGCATTTATTGTAACACGTTCTTTAACTTTTTTGGTCCCAATTGGATCGTTGTGAGCGGTAGTCAAAGTGCGTCCTGGGAGCATTTTATAATAGAGACCTGTCTCATCACAATTAAAAATTTGGTCTAAAGAATAACCATTAGTAAGATCTTTGAAAGATGACACAAATTCGTCAGCGGAAATAACATCAGCACTTACTTTTTCTCCTGCAATGGCAAGGGTTTTGATTCCAAAGCGTTTGCAAAAGCGCCATTGGAAACCATAACTCGCGCTGAACTGTGAAGGAATGCCAGCATAGAGAAGTTTGTGAAAGTCGGTAACCTTTTCTAGGAAAGTTGGTCCTGTAACTGGAATCCCCTTTTCAAGTTGTTGTCGAAACCACAGGTAAAGAGCACTGTCCAGTTTTTGATACATTTCCCTTTTCATGGTTTTTGTTGCCTTTAGGGAGTTCGATATTCCTAATTCACTCTTTCCCATTTGGAAGTTCTTAAAGCTTTCTTCTTTTTTGATAATATCGTTGACGGTTGACTTTCCAATAATTGTATTTCAACATGATTTCAGTTTCAGGAATTTTGTTTCGAAACATCTCACACACCTTCAGTTTGTCTTCAATTGTCAAAACAACTCTTTTGCGTTTAGCCATCTCTGATCAAGCTTTTTTAGCAACAAGCACTGCCTTCTCTACAGTAGAAATAACTAAGAAAATGGTTATTCTAGCCGCCTCATTTTTAATGGTTCTGTACCGGTTCAAAGGAGCTTAGCTTTATGAGATAATAAAGCAATTGATAAGCTTTGGCGAAATTTTATAAAAATACTACTTCGTTGTTACGTCATAAAGTTTCTGACCCATTGGACGGATAAACGAGTGAACGGATAAACGAGGTACGGATAATCTAGGAAGTACTGTAGCTCTCTATTGTGAATCCACTAAAAACCAAAGTCCGTATAACTTCGTATAAGTTGCGCGGACAGGAATGGAGCAGAGACAATGGGGCAAAAAATGTGTCCAAAAAGACAATCGCCTGCCTATCTTTTATAATGCAAAAACGTTTGAAAGTGTTAGAAAAAAGGTCATAACTTTAGTTACGTTCGTTTGATTTTGAAAATTTCAACTGCATCGTAAAGCTCCTGATTTTACAGTAGCTATCGTTAAAAACAAATTTCAAGAAAATTGATGGTGTTTTAAGCACTCCAAATGGTTAATAATTTGGACATACTTAGTAATTTTTGAAGCAATTTTTACGCTAGCAGCATTTCTTGCTCTTTTAAAAGCATAAATATAGCGCAGATTTGCAAAAAGTAAAAGTTATTGTTTGATTTAAATTAATTAGGTTCAATTACAAAAATTTGAACTTCAATATGAATGTAGCCTAGCTATTGATCGTAGTTTTCCAAGCCTTCAAAGATTTGTTGCAAGAAAATGATTGCGTAAATTGTTTTAAACCTCATGTAAAAGTAGGTTTCACTATTCGTGCGTAGAACTAGGTTTTGCAACCATGGTAGATTCACCAGATTGGAATGAGGTTGTTAACTTCTATCATGATTCACCCTTGGACCATGTGTAAAACGAGCCTCTAGTTAATTTTATTCTGGCCCACAATATTTGATTTTAAAAGTCCCAGGTTTGAAATTCAAGAAGCTGCGGCCGTGAAACGACGTAGACCTATGAAATAACTGAGGGTTATTTTCAAATTATATTGAACCGAAAATTCAACAGTAATTGAGGGAGACTGCGAAGTGGGCTTGCGCTCTTCGAGTCAGCAGCCACCCGTTATATATGTCAAATGCGATCGGCTCCAGCCGCGAATCGAACCTGTCACGTAGGATCTGTCACCTGCGCGCGGTACCGCTAGGCCATGTCGCTGACAAAATTAATGTTAATGGATATGAAACAGTAAAATCAAAAAGTAAAATAGATACCGGTACCGGTATATTTTTCCCGCTTGAATTTTGCTTATTGAATTTTTCGTTTAACAGATGGTCCAAAGCCCGAGGGTGAAGCACGACAGAAGTTAACAACCACACTACCAACCTAACACGGTTGTAAAAATTTAATTCTATATAGTGAAGCCTTATTTTACGTGAGGTTTAAAACAATTTACGCAATCATTTTCCAGCGAAAAAGTTTTAAGGGTTTGAAAAACCACGACCAATAGCTAGGCTAATTTCATAGTGAAGTTTAAATTTTTGTGATTGAACCTATTTAATTTGAATCAGATTAACTCTTTGCAAATCTGCCCTATATTTATGTTTTAAAATGACAAGAAATGCTACTAGTCAAAAAACCGCTACAAAAATTTTTATCTCTGTTTAAATTATTTACAATGTAGAGTGCTTAAAACACAACCAATTTTCTTGAAATTTGTTTTAAACGATAGCGTAAGTCAAGAGCTTCATGATGCAGTTAAAATTTTTAAAATTCAACAAGCATAACCGAAGTTATGACCTTTTTTGTAACACTTTCAAGCGTATTTACATTACGAAAGATAGGCAGGCGATTGTCTTTTTGGACACATTTTTGCTCCATTGTCGCTTAGCAATGTAACGAATGATTCGCTCAACTTATACGTGAGTTATACGGACTTTGCTAAAAACCGGTGAAGACTAAAGAAAAAAAAAAGGTCTTCACGTCAACAAAGTCCTGTTTTTCCACTAAAAATTGGTGAAGACCAAAAAAAAAAAGATCTTCACGTCTGCAGTATCCTATTTTTTCCACTACAAAATCAAAAATAAGCACGGGACTCAAAAATAAGCACGTTTCTTAGAAATAAGCACATTCACGTTTTCTAAGACATTGCCCTTGAAAATAAGTACAAATCTTAGAAATAAGCACAAAATGGTAACCCTGGCTATATGTAACGTCATTTTTAACCACCTACCGGTGCTCGTACACAAACGAATAAAAACGTAGGGGTTGGCTTTGTACTGTACGTTCCGGCGTTTTATGACAAATGACAGATAGGTTGTACCAAAAATAGGCCAATTTACTTTTGAATGCGTTTCATTCTTTCCTCTTTGATTCGCTGTAATAGCCTTTAACACGAATTCATTACTATAAAAAAAAGATCAAACTATGGACAGGGGCAGATCCAGGAGAGGGGAGAGGTTGGGGGATGCATCCCCCCTCCAGCCATTTTCAACTCTTTGCATGAATAAAATTTTTCCATAATTTCGAACTTCTTCATAACAATATGCCTTTAGTCGCCTTAAGCACGCATACTCGAAACTGTGCGAACAAAATGCATCATCGGTGGAGCACTCAACGTTAGTTGCCAAAAAGATGAGCTAACTTTGCCTGAAAATTGTTCAAAAAGCACCAAAACGGCCATTACAGTATGCAAATGTTTAAAAATTTTCTGGGGTAGTATGCCCCCGGACCCCCCTAAAGTAGTTTTTTTTACTTAACTTGCTTAAGATTAACTCTGCCGGAAAAAAACACACTTGAAACAGTCACGAAATTTGGTGCCCCCTCTCTGAAACAAATTCTGAATACGCCCCTGACATGAAATATTTTAAAAGGGCTTATTTACGCTCATTTCCGGGTCTGTCTTTGTATTTAGTTAACATTCAACCTAATTCAAAATTACACCCCTCCCCCACCAAAACTTTCTGAATCCGCCCCTGACTATAGAAAAAAATGCGAAATTAATTTCCTACTGTAAACAGCGATTCTTAACGTGCCAACTCCTTCGGAAATTGAAGCCGTTCGAGCTTTCATGCTGCTAGGCTTGTTCGCTCAAATTGGCGCTGTTATTGTCTGCGTGATGATGGCTCTACAAAAATTGGACAAGAAAATCATCGCTGTTATTTTATTTGTGGTTTCAGGTAAGATAAACGTATCTGTTTAGTGTTTCAGTAACACAAATTATATACTTGGCGAATATGGATCGGAGGGGCAAAGACAATTCAAGTCTTCTCCCCTGAATTTTTAGCTATTAATGAACAATTAGTACTTCTAGCTGCGCAAAACTGCAAGCTCATCGTTTTCCGATTCTCTCCTTCCCCCGCAAAAAAATTCTGACTCCGCCCTTGTATTCATGGTATAAAATTAGGTGCATGTGTTTTTCTCATCTCGGCTGAGTAAAACTGAGCAGCAAAGAGAGCCAGTGGAAAACATTCTGTGAAACGTGTACTGGCAAAAAAATAAACTCTCTTTCTCTCTCTCTCTCTCACTACTACTGCTGCGGTGTTCTACGTTAGTGGTTGTGTTGCCTTAGCGTTAAACTGCGGGGATTGGGCACCGCTAATTTGTGACACGTTTTAGCGTATCATTGTGATAAAATAGATTTTTTAACATGATGAATAGGTCTGTGTTTCAACGCAAAGCATTGCTTTTTCTGTTAGTATTTATACAGGTTATAGACTGACCATTACAGGCAGGGCAGTAGGCCTATAGTTATTAGGGTGGAGTGAAAAAAACCAAAAAATTTTTTTTATTTTGTTTTCAAACGCAATAGTGGTAAAAATTTGTCTTGTTACAGTACTAATAAAAGTGTACAAAAATTTTTCAAATATTTCATATTCTTCAGGTGCCCCCGCGAAGTTGAAATTTAGCAATTTTTGCTAATTTTTGATGCAATTGCAAATATTGCTAACTGCATATTGTTAATATCACATCTGCTGTCAACAGCGTTAAAAAGTTTTTTTAACTATGCAAGAGTAGCATTAGGTAAATGTTGTATGGAGTTTTACATTTTTAAAGTGGCCCAAAGCCCCATAAAATGGTGCATTTTTTCCATTTTTGCACAGAATTGGACTTATGTAAGCCCTGTTACTTTATGCTGAGGTCCAGATGTAGCTCCGTCAATGTGAACGAATAAATGGCGCAGTAGCAATTCATTCGTGTGAAGTTGGCATGCAAGCCACTGCAATGGTCTGTTCAAACTCGTTTCCAACAAACGATTTACTCTCTTTTTCACTCCGGTATTTACAACTGTTCGCCGCATCAATCGCTTGAATTTGAACCATATCCACGTATTTGGTCTCCAAACACTTAAGTATTGCTCGAGCTATACTTTCAGTGGCGCCATTAGTTGGAGAAACGTGAGTGAAATAGGAGGACCCTGGCTCCAAAACGATGGAAACATGCTCCTCCGTAATAGTTTGTCGGTGAAACTTGCCATCATCCATTTTATTTTGTACTATGGTTCGGTCATTTCTTCCATCAAAATACAAGCCACAAAAAGTTGCGTTACTTTTTGTTGCCTGATCCCCGCGTTTTTCGTGCCGTTCTCTTCTTACTTTACTCCTATCAATCACTTTGGTTGTGTCACCTTTATGGACAATTTGCATGTCTTGCAACACAGCAGTTGCAAGAGTAGCTGCAGCTCGATCGGAAACTCCATGCCTGTCACATGCGGCATCCAATGTTGGCAAGGCCACACGCATTTGCTTCTTCTTCTGTAGACTATTGCTTTCTCCTTGCCATTCACCATCACTAAAACATGTAGACTTATTGGAGCCCGTATTACAGTTATTGGTATCGATGCTCTCAGCATTTGCAGCTGCAATGGAAGGTTGCGAAGATGTATTACCACTAGAGCAAGAAGGTGAGGTATACCTTCGTTTGAAAGCCTCGTTACGCTGGAGCCGTTTTCGCAGTACAGCAGTTTCGACTGCATCAATTCTTCCTAAAATCATTTTGCGAACACCTCTCTGATCATGTAAAAACGCTATTTCTTTTGCTGGGATTTTTCTTGATTTTGAGCATTTGCAAAATTCTCCAGTGCATTTGCAGGTGCAAATGGCAAACAACTTCATGGCTTCTTGCTTAAATGCTAATAATTTGGCTTTGTAACTATCTTCTTCTTTGCGGGTTTGATACTGTTTCAGGAGATTTCTGTACTTTTGGTGGTACGTTTTTAGCATTGCCCTTACTCAATCGTGGGACACAACAGGTAGAGATGCTTTTTCCCATAAGGCTACGATTTCTACAGTCACTTTTGATGATATCTCCGAATGCGACGGGTCTTTTCCGTTTGATGCTTCTCTCAGTTGGAATTTCACTAAATTGTAATACTTAAGGGTGTCTTCGTTGGTAGGAAGCATATTTCCGGGTAATTTACAGGGAGGGCCAAAAGCAACACAGGATACTGAATTCCTTGTTTTCGTCATTTTTAGGATATTATTTCACTGCACTTAAAGGATCCTGGTCCTTGTAGTATCATTGTAATCGTGATTATTGACGCTATTGCTGATCTGCAAAAAACATTTGAAATTTGCTAAATGGAGCAACTATGACCTTTGGTAACTCACAGCTCACTAATAAACTACGGTACACACCAATATTCTTTGCTGCCTGCTTGACTGTAACTACTTAACGTGCACTAGATCTGGTGCTTGTTTTGCTTTTAGCGAAATCTTTGAAATGTTTTCAGTTTTATCCCACGAAACTCCCACTGGCAGGTCTTTATTACTACGCATTTATTACACTACAATGCCAGTTACATATTTAAGCGAATAACAAAATTAAAACCGACAGTTTTTCTCATTAACAAGCTCTAAAGCAAGCCAGCCATTATAAAACATAGCTCAACATGCTGATTTCGCAGCGAATTTTTCACACAGCGGGGGCACCTGAAGACGTTTGATAAATTTCTTCAAATTTTGCGTGGCAAGTATATTTACCCGTAAGCAAGTTTTCCGCGCTATTGTGAAAAAAACTTGAACAAAATTTTTTTTCGCTCCACCCTAATAGTTATAGGCTGACCATTAGAAATAACTGCTAAGGCAGTGGCATAGCTAGGGCAGGGACTAAGACACCGGGACACTGTCCCTCTTTTTGACAAAGTCTAGTCTCCAAGTGTGCTTGTAATTTTTGGTAAATTGTAATTTGCCCCCCAAATTTTCTGGTGGCTACAACCTGGTTGTGGGACCACGAAAACATTGAGTTAATAGTCACTTTAATCAAAGTGCTCAATCGCATTTGCATCTGATGAAGTGTAAAGCTTTCTAAATTGCGTTGAAACATCGAATACCGATACTACGGTAGGCCTGTAGCCAATATCTGACTGAACAAAGACCAACCAAGTTCAGAAGGAGACTGACGATTTGTGTTACAACATCGATGAGGTTATTTTCGTTAGATGAAACGTTAAGTTTGAAAGTTTTCAACGGAAATCGCGTCTTGCTTAGTCAAAAAATGCCTTTACGTGCACTGCCTGAATAATTTTTTATGCAGTATCGCAAATGTCCATCGCATTGACGAATTATGACTTACAATAGCGTTATCACCCGGTATACACTGCACAGTGTAGATCCTACATGAAACTAAATAAAATGAAAAAGTTTTGGGCTAGTCGTGAGTGGTTGCAACTTTTGACGCTTCATGATTCTCGAAAGAAATAACTTTAAAACTATAATGTATCATCCCAAAAGATACCAATATTTTATGGGGCTAAAAAGGTTGCCTGTGTTAGAAGGGATAATGGTGTATGCTATAGCAGCTCTTTCCTGGGTTGCGTGTTGTACACTTGACATTCTGACACGGGCCGCACACAAAACTTAAGCGGTCCGCACGTCCCCACAACTGTTAAAAATCAAAAAAAGAATAGCATGGAGCATTCGGTTACATTTTCACTAAATTGAAAACATTACTGCAGCTGTCCATAACAGTGGTTTTGAACCTTTCTGGTAAAGCGGAACCCCATTGAAACATTTCAGAAACTCGCGAGGAACCCCTGTGCATTAATTTCAATTACTAATTTACTTGAACCCAACTCTAACTTGTAAACTTGCGGAACCCCTGGACTGTACTGGCGGAATTGAAAACCACTGGTTCATAAGAGAAAAAGGTTGAGCTTGAAAGAGAACCCAAAACTAGGGCAGCTTACTGTTGCTAGAAATACCTTTAAAAACTGTTTCACCAGTTCACCTTCAATTACAAGCTGTATTTCTGATATAAAAACCGCGTAAAAGTTTCTGACTTTTGAGTAAAAACAACTCAGCATGAATGCTTAGTAAATTAGCGATTTAAAATTGTGCATTTTTACGGCAAAATTTGCAAATTATATTAAGTAAAACCAAAAACGTTTTAAAGTTAATGTGGCCCAGTGTGCTCTGCCGTTTCCCCAACCCTGATTTTTAATAGCAATGTAGTTTGTGACTTCCACTAGCTAGATGTTTGCGCAGATCGTAGGCTACATCATATTTTTCTGTTTCAGCTGCCTTTCTTGCGCTTGCTTTGATAATTTTTGCAGCGTATGTCAACAAGTTAAGCTCGCTCTCAGCATTAAGTTACGGCCACTCCTACGTTCTGAGTTGGATTGCTTGCATTTCATCGATTATTGCAGGCGCGGTGATTGGATTATCGAATTGATTTTGTAAGATGGAAACGCTGGACTATAAAACTTTAAATCCTTCAATATCATTTTACTGTACACCTCTCATGACGTTAGATCGCTTTATTTAACTTTCAGTTTTACTGTATTTTTGTGCACTGTTCTATTGCATATCATTGACACGCACATGTAGTCTTGAATAATTGAAAACGGCTGTTCCGGATTCAATCGAAGCCGGCGGCATTAACGCGACGCGTGCCCGCAACAAGCTTTTTCGCTCCTTTATTTTACTGCATTACCAAAAACCTGCTGTAGTAGGCTAACTTACTTACATGATAATTGTCGCCGCCTGTCGCGCATCGGTAAACGCAATCATACCATGTTCTCTACAAATAATTCTTTTACGATTTTTTATTTTAAGAATAAGGTAATTGTAGTATTGGTAGCCAAAGAAAGATGCTTGCCTGTTTCGAACGGTTTTACGATTAAACGACATCTTTTTGAACAATTTTTCTGCTGCTTAATAAGTGCTTTTGCTAATTTTGTTTTATCGGTAATATTTTTGGTGGGAATTGCTTCGATTGTGCACTGATTATGTGTCTTGTAAGATTGCTGCTGCAAGCCAATCAAATCACTGCACTGTTACTCACGACAAGGTCAGGACATTAATCAGCAAGCATACGTGTGGTTTTGCGTGTATAAATGTTGTTTTATAAGGTTGAGTAAAGCTGTTGATCTTGCAAACGATATAGGCCTATAGTCAGTGATCTGCGCGTCAACGAAAGAAATTGACGGCGTCAGCGTTACAGTAATTGCCCAAAATGTTAGCGCCGTCAGCGTCAGGGCCAAACGTTTCAAAATTGACGGCGTCAGAGTCAATTTTTTTGAAGTTTGATAGCAATGATAAACCATATAGTCCTTTTATTACCTAGTATCGAAATTTACTGCGAATATTTTTTGGATTATTTTTTTTTTATAGTGAAGTATGAGCATCATGGTACATGACTTAGCCTATAGCATCGACCCAGGAAAGTAGATTTTGCAGTCCAATGCGCTGATCACTCTGCGTTGTAAAGTTCGCCCTGACGGCTTCTAGTGGTGTTGTTGATGGGCACTTGAGCAAATGAGCAGTTGAGCACTGGTCAAACGGGCACATTGGGTAAATTGATTTTGGTGAAATAGGCAGTTGGGCACTTCAGACGAATGGACAGTTGGGAAATGGGCACTGGAGCAAATGAAGTCTTGGGAAATGCGTATCGGGACAAATGGGCCTTTGGGGCAAATACGTACTAGGGCAAATAGGTGGCCTACTTATTAGCCTAAGTACGTATCTTTGCCCTCGTGCTCATTTTCCCCGGTGCCCATTTTTCCAATTGCCGTCAGCGTAAGTGCGTATTTGTCCCGGTTCTCATTTGCTTCAGTGCCCATTTGACTATGTTAATAACAATTTACGGACTACGTTAAGCCCATTTTAACTTTTTGATACTTCAATAAGTTCACTAGGAGTCGCAATGGAGTACGTGATGACACAACCTTTCACAGGGCAGTTCCCAGACTGTAAGGTGCAAATGTAGGTTAAGGGATCTGTGGTTAAACCACGCATCGACAAATAGTTTATTACTGACTTGGACGTATGCTTGCCTAATACATCACTTTATACCGGTGCAGTGAGGCACGCTAACTGTTTTAACGCTTTTATTCTATTCGTTATTTTCTTTCCGGTCATTGAATGGCGATTATGTCCCGGATTTAAATTTACGAAAGTGTTAAATGCTTACAATTCAGTATATAGTAGTTGGCGCATTGAATTGAGGAGCTTGTCTCGCGGGTTCCATGCAGATTGCAGAGCTGGAACGAGGACCCAAACTATCAAGAGAGATCACAGCTTCGAGACTTGAAACGAGACTTTTTCCGTTTAAGCTGAGGTGAGACGAGACTTGAAAGTTAGGAGGCCGAGACGAAAAACGAGACTTTATGATGAATTTAGTGGGCCAGAACAAAAGCTTCTGAAAGGTAAATTGCATTTCGCTGTTGCAACATGTACCGTACTAAACAAAGTGGTTAAATGTTTTTCAAAAAAGCGAAATCACGCAGTACTCTTTACTTTATACACCTCGGGTACTTATTGTTTAATCAAAGATCTAGAAACTCTTTCAAAGCTAAAATTTCTTCATGTCTCGATTGAGACACAACGAGACCGAGACGCGTGTCGAATCCCAGTCATGTCTTGAAACATCCAGCTCTGGTTCGCTGCTCGGCTAAGTCATCTACCATGATATATATACTTCACTATGGTAAAAAAAATTAAAGATTCTGTGAAAAAGAAAAATATAAAAAAGAAATGTCTGCGATTCAGCAATATGCATCGGGATCATATTTTCCATTATTAAAACAACGATCTGCAATAAATCAACAACTTGCTATCACTCACTTTATAAAGTCTACTTACCTACAGCTAAATATCGGTCTGTTCTATGGTTTAATACGTATGTACAAGTGCAACAGGCTACAACACGGTTATCACCAAGCTTTGCGTAAAATACTTTCAAACTTTCTTTTGCAAAGCTGTAAGAGTGCGCTGCTTTTTATAAACATTCAAAACTTGTATTCATTCCTACACCGAATATCGAAATGATATTTGCTTAAGCAGTAACCACAATGAAATTTGGTTAAAGCCCAAAATTTACCGCATCTTTATACCCTTCTGCTGCAACCATTATTTTCTAAACCCGCAAAACTGAATAAAACCGATGTTATTCAATATAGAAAAAAAATAATTGAAATATTTTACGTTCAAAACCGGTTGCGCGCCCATTGATTGAAGTTAATGTATCCTCTTTCCGATTGATCGCAATTTCAGCGTTTTTATTATAAAGGACACCTCGCTTGTTTTGCAAAAAATCAAAGAAAAGCATTGTACTCTAAAAAAAAATTGACGCTTGGCGCTAAAACAGCTGAAATTTTGACGGCGTAACACCTAACGTCAACTTTTTTAAAATTGACGGCGCATCGGCTAGCGTCAACAAAAAGTTGACGGCGGCGTCAAATTAGCGGCGTCAAGGCACATCACTGCCTATAGTTGTAGTTGAAAGATGAGTAGCCTGCAAAACATTTTGGTAATGCAGTAAAATAGAGAAGAGCCTGTTAGTACGTTCCTGTTAGTAGTTGAATTTTATAGTTGTACGTTCCTGTTGAGAGCTGAATGCTTTTTTAATGTGCTGTAATTCATGATATCAAACCGATTCTCGTGTTATTGTTATGCATACTGATATTATAAGCTGATTATGTCATTATACGATTGTAACTACTTTGATATTGAATAAACTTCCTACAAACTTAAGCTGCTTCAAACATACAGTGGTGAAGTTATATAAGAAAAAAAAGTTGCTGGCATGACCAACAAAGTTCTCCATATTATCTTCCTGGTTTATCGCTTATTAGTAACAAATAAAAATTATTGTATCAAGCAAAATAAACGTACAGGATCTTTCGTGCACTTTAATCAAATACAGTGAATATGAACCCCGGAAGAGCGCAGTCGCGCGAAACAGTCCGTAGGCACTTTTTACCTTAAACGCTATTTATTCAGTAATGTTAATAACCATCTTCTTCGTATGAGGTACTGGTATACTTGCAAGTCTTCAGTCCGATTACGCTACATGGACGTCCGCAGAAATTGACGCAGGGGGGCAAAATTTTTTTGATACGAACTGTGTTAAATAACCTCAGTCATTTATTATTACTATTATTTATTTATTTAAGCAGCGTTTTTACAGCATCAGCCTGACTTTGTTTGAAATACTGCTCTTGAAAACTGATGCTACCTTCAATGACCACACTTGCATGAAAACAGTTGCTCATTGAACGAAAATAAAAAACAAAAAAAACAATCGCGCCTTTTACCAACCGATGCAGCATTAATAGGCATAGTAATTGTTGAATGCTACAACTGTACCATGTGGTACAAAGAGCTTGATTGCGTGTGCCAATTTAAAAGCATCTCTGTTATGCAGGAACAGAAAACGTAAAAAAAATTACGACTGTTTGATATTTGCACAATTTCAGCAGTTTCGAATGCAAATGCTGTTTTATTGATCCGTAGTACAATCAGCCAAACCCAGCAGCAAAGCATTGAACAAACAAATTAATGCCAAAGTCAATAACAGATTTAATACAAAATACAAAACAAGCGAATAGAATTATACTGTAGTTCGGTAAAATTTAAATGGCAAGTGTTGAATCTGATGAGTGAACTGTAAATTTTGCTATTTGTGCTGTTATAGCCTAATCTAATGCAATATCGTGCAATACATGCTAATTTGTCATCGGAAAACAAAAAATAGAATGTCTTCCTTTATAAAAAAAAAAGTTTAGAAATTTTCACGGAATATAAATAAGGATCCAAGTAAAATTGGAAAAAGTTTGCTTTGACCCTCCTTATTGGTGCCTATGGTTTTTAGTTAATGTTTTGCTGCATGCTCTTCTTTAGTTTATTTTACAATATACAGCATTCTACAATTTAGTTTATTTCAGTTTGTTTTCAAATTTACTTTACAGCATTACCGAAAATTCGTTAGTTAATGTTTTGTTGGTGCCGATGGCTTTTAGTAAAATAAAGGTGGATGTGACTCTTCTCTGAATAATTACAGACCGATTTCCCTGTTATCACCTCTTGCAAAAGTATTTGAGAGCCTAATTTTTACAAGAATGTCAAAGCTTACAGCCGAAAACAAGATGTTATGCAAAGAACAATTCGGATTCCACAAATTGCATTCCGTTAATCTTGTGCTTTTAGATATTTTTCCTCTATTTACAATAACCGGGGCAATCGTCATTTCACCGATATTATATAAATTGATACGGCCAATCGAAGTTTAAAAACAGTTAATTTGCTAATCTGACACTAAAACACTGATAAAAAACCAACGTTTCGGCAGTATAAACTACCTGCCTTCAATCAGGGTACAATAAAAAAGCAATTAAGACGAGTCAGCGCTTAAATACAACAAAGTCACGTGACTAAAACATAAACAAAGTTGTTTAATCACATGATTTTATTTATGTTTTTATCACGTGGCTTTGTTGTATTTAAGTGCTGACTCGTCTTAATTGCTTTAATTGTACCCTGATTGAAGGCAGGTAGTTTATAGTATACTGCCGAAAAGTTGTTTTTTTTATCAGTGTTTTAGCGTCAGATTAGCAAATTAACTGCTTTCACCTGAATTAGTTTCCTTGACTTGAAGAAAGCATTTGATACTGTTGATCACCGAATACTTATATCTAAACTAGAAAAATTAGGCTTTTGGGGAAATTTTTACTACTTATTAGAAGATTATTTAAATGATAGAAAGCAACAGAGGTGGGCATTTTTTAAAAATTGGTTGAAGCGCAGCGCAACAAAGCGCAAAAGTTTTGTTAAATCATGAAACGCAACGCAACTAGCGCAACCTAATTTTTAAATTGACTGAAGCGCAACGCAACTTTTGCAATTAATTATTTTTTCGCATTAAAGCGCAACGCAATTTCCGCAATCAATAATTTTTTTGCATTAAAGCGCAACGCAACTTCCGCAATGAGGTTTATACAAAAGAAAAAGCGCAACGCAACTTTCGCAATGAAAAATTTAATAAAGCGCAACGAGTAGATGTATAAGCAATGCAATTTTTTCTTGAGTTATTTTTATGGGTGCTTTTAACAGCACGCAGTTGGCTACAACGCGACAACGATTTTAATGCAAGTGAATATAACAGGGTTTTGCGTGGTCAATGAACAGGAAAATTAAATAAGAAGCGAAAAAAGATGCGTTGCTGACGATTGCTTTCTTCATCTTCATCCTCTTATCACGAGAAAGCGAAGGAGGCGCTGCTTAGGACGAATCCAGACTCGCTTAGGAGTTGCCTTTGTTTCCGAGCTTTCCGGTTGAATTTTGCTTCTGACTTATTTAATTTGCCGCTTGCCAGATTTCACTAAGCAGAGATAATCAACGTGAAACATCTTATCCAAGGACGTCACAACGAGACTAGGTTGGGAGTTGAACCATCAACCTTGCGATCATGGTCGTCGTAAAAGCGACGCTCCAAACCACTGCGCCACGTTGCATTGTCGCGTGCCGTTAAAAACACCTCATCGCGGTAAATCATAATTTGCATATGCGGCGAAGCTCTCCACTACAACAAGTAAATACGATTTATTCAACACTCAATGATCTCTTTAAGCACTTGCAATTATTTTAAAAAGCAAAAGACTTCAGTGTACCACATTTCTGATGAGCTGAAAATTTCTGCTACAATAAATTGACCTATAGGCCTATTGTACGCATCAAGAAACAAACTGCTATTCTATTAAAAACAGTTACAAAAAACTGCTTACTCCAGCACATTGCGCTTTAATTAATCCGACAAAGCGCAACGCAGTATTTCAACTTCCGACAGTGCGCAACGCAACAAAGCGCAAGCAACCAGATTCTTTTCAGTTCGCAGCGCAATAATGCGCACACTATTATATATGTTTTCAGTTCGCAACGCAATAAAGCGCAAGAAGGATTTATTTTCCTTGAAGCGCAGCGCAACTTGCGCAACGGCTAAAAATAATTTGTTAAAGCGCTTCGCAACTTCCGCACGTGCGGAAGTTGCGCAACTAGCGCTTTGCGCTTTAAATTGCGGAATGCCCACCTCTGGAAAGCAATATGTTAATGTCAACAATGTATTTTCACATTTGCAAAAAATGTCGACCGTCGTGCCACAAGGATCCATTCTAGGCCCAACTTTATTTTTGTTATAATTATGTAAACGACCTGCCTAGTGCCTCCGATTTTGAAACAACTCTGTTTGCCGATAATACGGTGTTAATCATGAATAATGTCTGCTTGTCTAGCTTTGAATCAAAAGTAAACAGTGAAATTAAAAAAGTAGAGAAGTGACTTTGGAACAAAAAACTGCCTCTAAATCTATCCAAAACAACTTTTATGATTGTATCGCCCATGAACAAGAAATTAGGTTGGCCTACTAATTTTGAGGTGAAGTTCTCTGATTATTCCTTGACCAAAAGCCAGCAAACTAAATATCTTGGAATTTTTGTGGATGAAAATTTAAAATGGGACGCCCACATCACATACATCTGCTATAAACTCTCTCATATAAGCAGAATCTTTTATAAAATGCGGCGACTCATTAGCCAGGATGCATTTACAGTTTTGCAAAACATTTTACACACGTATAAAGCAACCGTTTTCACGCTGTGCGTTGTATGCTCTAGTCACTTTTTAGGTAATAACAACAATTAACAGTTGAAGGATACTCGACAAGAATGGTTAAATAATTTCATTCATAATTAACAGCACATCATAAAAATACTAACGAAAGCGATGAAGCTGTTTACAGGGCATGCTATGGAATGAAATGGAAGATAGTATGGAATGGAAGGAGAGTTTTGGTATGGAATATGGAAGATGCTCAGAATGGAATGGAATGGAAGATTGTCTTCCATACTTCCATACTAACTACATAGACATTAGGCCTATGTCAAAACTTACAACAAAGTACATAGTACTACCAAACTAGAATGAGGATAATTAGTCACTTTTCCGTTCTGCAATGCAAGTTTTTAGCGTGTTGTGGCTGTATTGCTTTTTTGCCTTAAGCATCAATACATTGTTTACATCTATGCAGGAGCGTATTTAGGGGAGCATTGTGGTATAAACCCCCCTCTTTTTGACTCTGTCTTTTAGTAAAAAAGAACAAAACTAATGGTGCCAAAGTATCTGAATATGCCAGACTTTTTTAATGGTTTCTGTTGCTCATGGCCAGGGGCGGATCCACGGGGATAGGATAAGGGCCAGGCGTAGCCTATACAACCAGCCATTCTCAACTATGTTTTTGATGTATACAATTTTTTCCATAACTTTGAACCTCTTCGATAACTATATGTCTTACGCCTTAACCACGCATAATCGAAAATGTGCGAACAAAATGCAACATATTTGGCGAAGCACTCAGAATTTAGAGTAAAAAAAAAATTCAAAACAAAATTTGCTTGAAAATGATTCTAAAAGTAGGCCTACTTAAATAGTCATTACAGCGTGTAAATTTTCAAAAATTTTCCGTGGGAACATGCCTCCATACCCCCCTAGAGCTTTTCGTGTTTCTCAATCAACGACAAATTTGTTTTACCGAAAAAAAAATGCGCTTGAAAAAATGTGGAAATTACGCCCTCCCCCTTTTTAAATTTTTTCGCTACACCGCTGCATTTATGTTTCCATGCGTGTGTTTATTTATTGATTTTTTTTGCCATGTAGGATTGTTCAACGAATGAGCATGACTAATTTAAGATTGGACAGCTTATTGCAGATAACGCGCATGTTGCATAATTTAATAATAGGGCAAGTGTATTTTTACCATTACGTTGAATTACAGTACATTTTATTACGAAAGAATGTAATAATAGTAGTGTCTTTTATTTCTGCACCGTCAAAATAAATACAATAGAATTTGCCTAAGTCGACTTCGGCTAAGTCGCCAGTTCGCCTTAGTCGCCACATGTCGCTTGGTCCCGGCTGAGAGCCTATTGTTTTCTGTGTTATCAAGTTCGGCTAAGTTGTCTTCGCCTAACTCGCCACTGTTTTTGCTCACCATGAGCAAAAAAATTTGCCTAAGTTGTCAGACTGATGTAACACAACCCCACTGTGCGTCACAAACTTCTTTCATAGCCCCATTATTTCATCAGTTTAGATTGTTTTCACCAGCTTTAGTTTGCGTTCAGTCAGCCATCTTATTGTCATGTGTAGCAGCCTGGCTATGACAGTTAGAAAAGCTCCGTAGAGCGAGACAGCGCTGTTTCTAGCTATTAACCTTCATCAGCCGTCCTCAGATATGAATCATTTATCTTCCAGGACAAATGATCTTGCAAGGATAACTCATCCCTTCGCATAAATATTTCTTAAAGAATTTAACCTTTGTGGTACGCATGTCCACTCGTGTGGCTACGTCACTATTCCAGTCAAACTCTTTACGTGGCCAGGGTGAAGATCAACAACTAAAAAGCAATGTCCTTCCTGGCCTACCGGACGGGAAGTCATGACGACTTCCTCTTGTTGGGTCAGAGGCTATAACAGCACTCCATCACCAACAGTAAAGAGTTTGACTGTAATGTTTGGCCACGTAAGGAGTTTGACTGGAATGGTGACGTATTACACGAGTGGATATGCGTACCACAAAGGTTAAATTCTTTAAGAAATATTTATGCGAAGGGATGAGTGATCTTAACAAGAGCATTCGTCCTGGAAGATGAGTGCTTCTTACCTGATGAAAGCTATTAGCCAGAAACAGCGCTGTCTCGCTCTACGGTACGATTTACTGGAGTGCTTTGCACTATTGGTAATAGAGTGCTGTTACAGCCTCTGACACAACATGAGGAAGTCGTCATGACTTCCCGTCCGGTAGGACATTGCTTTTTAGTTATTGAATTACAAAAGCTATCAGCTTATTTGCAATAAATTACAGTACTTAGTGACTAGGGAATGGGCAAAAAATAAGGTTACAGCAGAGAATAGATTAATAAGAAAACAGAAAGAGCACAGAGCAAGAACAATAAGCGCATAGAGAAGGTTGTACTGTATAGAGAAACAAATGTTCTTTAACGGCATTCTCGCCACTGCCAATAAATAAAGCTTTTTATAGCGCAGTTTTGCTTTTTTCTGCACAGTGCTGTGTACAGCAATCCAAAAAGTCTTTTCTGTTTGTGTTCTTTATTTCTCAAATGTTATTTCTCAAACATTTGAGAAATACCAACGGACACAAAAAAGATTTCGAATACCAACGGACACAAAAAAGGGAAAGAAGCAACAAAACGATCAACGTTGTAGCATGCTAGCGACATTGAAACTTGAAGTTGAGGGAATTAGTAGGCATGGTTGCAACACCGGATTAAATTAAAATATGTTAAGAAAGAACAAACAAAAAGCAAACATATGACGGCGAGATATAAAAAGACACTTGAGAGACCACAGCTCCAACACCACTATGACATAGTGCAATGGTAGCAACCATAACAGAGTTCGGCATTTCGAGGTTACTCAATGTCGTCACTCACAGTGCAACTAGACTAACGGGGAGAGACCCAACCTAACCCCAGACCAAGCGCCGTTGAAACCATAGGGTAACCACAAAAGGCCAGACGGGCAAAGAAATCTACCAAAAGAAATCCTGTCCAGCACGACCGCAGATTTACGATAACTATATCACTAAAGAGAGAAAAAGAAAAAGAATGAAACATGGAAAAAATTTTAGTATGGAATGGAATATGGAATGGAAAATTTTTAATATGGAATGGAAGAAATTTTGCAGTATAGAATATGAAAAATCGTCTTCCATTCCATTCCATAGCATACCCTGGCTGTCCAAAAACATGTTTATGAATCTGCAAAAGTTAACCGGATTTTTTGCAGTCACGTGCACGGCTCGAACTTATGTTAAAATTCTATTTGAATAAAAGTAACTATGAAACGTTTCACAAAATGACAAACAACGAAGTAGGTAACTGACGTGGAATCAACGTTTTTACATCAGGCCACCAACAATGACGATTACACTATGCAAAGCTAGTGCAAAGTATTTTGCTTCCCTAGTGAAGATTAGCTGACATCAGTAAAATTGCATTGAAAACCGAAAAGCATACAACTAATGACGATAAAATAAAATCATTGCAATGATCTCACCCAACACTAATGGGGACCTGTGGTATTGCTTTTAAATAAAATTCCCACATAGACGGTAGGCCTTCTATATGTAGAGTACCGGTAGATATCGAATAAGCCTTGCTTGAATTATACCAACAGGTCTACTTGGCAGTGGCATTTGCTTAGTATTATTCCTAAATTAGTTACGGTAGCTATACGTGAATACCATACCCGATTCAGTACCGGTACCGATAAGCCCACAAATACAAGTCCGCAGTGGAACTTTTTAGAAAAAATACTGGACCATGTGGGACAAGCACACCTGTAGGAACTAAGCAGCTAAGCGGTTTTTAACTATTAGTCTAAATTACAGCTTCTACTTTTTCAACTAGGCCTAGATTTGTAAACTTAGCTATTTGAACTACCAGCAGTTAACAGGTAACATTTAAATTTCTTCAAATTTTGCATTTTTTCAGAGCTACCGGTACTTGAGAAACTAGCTGACCAGCCTATACGGTAATGTTTTACCTGGCCTCAAGCAGACAGATAATGAGATAATCTTACTGCCTGACAACACTGAACATGCACCTGCAGCAACTACCTAACTTCTTAAGCTTATCATAAGTTTGATAGTTAAACCAGCACCGCTATCAAAAACCTAACCTTTAATTTGTTTAACGTTTTCATTCACACAATCTCATGCTGTCTAATAGCGGCACGTGTCATTCAGGTAACAAACGTATCGTACCCATTATTACAGATCTATGATTGTACCATTGTAACTGCATTGTCGCTGCAAAGTAGAAATATGCTTCTGCAGCTCCAATATTGCAATATAGCAGAAAGAAGTACATTCTGATCCAAGCTTCCTCCTACGTTTCAAAAATTCATGTCGGCATTAGTGAGAAAGCCACTAAGCATGACATTTAATATTTTTAAAAATAATTTGGTTTAATATTGATCTTGTTGTGCATAAAGTGACAAAAAAAGCATTAACCTGCTTTGAAATGGCAACTTGAAAGCGCGGGAGCAGGAGCGGATCCAGGGGGGGGGGGAGAAATACATCTCCCCACCAGCCATTTTCAACCATGCTTTGGATAAATAAAGTTTTTCTATAATTTCGAACCTTTTCATTACCATAGAGGAATGTATCCCCCCAAAAACCCGGCAGCATCCCCCCCAATATTTTCATGTCCCAAACTGGGCATTAGCGAACGTGATGATCTTTTTTTATTTTCATTTCATTTTGGGCAAATAATTGGGCATCTGGGAACGTAATAAGTTTTTTTTTTTGGTCTTCACTTCATTTTGGGCAAAAAATTGGACATCTGCAGACGTGTCAATTTCGCTAAATCATCCCCCCAATATCGATAAATGGCAAAAAATGGTCGATTTTGCTAAATCATCTCCCCCAATTCTTAACATAGCTTTGCACCCCTGTTCATAACAATAATGAACAAGGGTGATAACAGGGAACAGGGGTGATAACAATAATGAACAGGGGTTCGTCGCCTGAAGCACGCGCAATCGAAAATGTGCGTACAAAATGCATCATACTGTATTTGGTGAAGCACTCAACGTTAGGGGCTAAAAATATGAACAAATTTTGCCTGAAAATTGTTCAAAAAGTGCTAAAATGGCCATTACAGCATGCAAATTTTCAAAATTTTTCCGGGGTAGCATGCCCCCTAGAGTCGTTTTTGTTACTTAAATTGCTTAAAATTAACTCTGCCGGAAAAAAATGCGCTTGAAAAAGTGACGAAAATTGGTGCCCCCACCTTGAAAAAAATTCTGAATACGCCCCTGACATGAAACATTTTTAAAGGGCTTATTTACGCCCGTTTCCGAGTCTAAACGGCTTTGTATTTAGTTAACATTCAACCTAATTCAAAATCACATACCCCACCAAAACTTTCTGGATCCGCCCCTGCGCGGGAGTTGGTGCTGAGTAAATTAATGTTTCCATTGCAGCCGCAGAAGTGTTGCCATTTTTAAGCAATTTCATCAAAAATTAGAATATTATTCGTTTTTCAAAAAAGGAGTAGGAGATGTGCCCCCATTCTTTTTTTTTTTTTTTTGTCAAGAACACTTCAATAGCACATAAACATTGAATGAAATGTTGAAAAAGAAATTAAAATTTATAAAATTTTTGTTGGGATTTTCTTGAGGTCGCTGCAGCTCCGAAGCTCCTCTAGACGAGCCGCCTCTAAGCGGTAATGAAGTTTTATTCGGCAACGTGTCGCCGTCGTTTGAAGCGTCATTTTTACGACGACCATGATCGCATGGTTGATGGTTCAACTCCCACCCATACCTCGTTGTTGCCTCCTTGGATAAGATGCTTCACGGTAATTATCTCTGCTCGGCGAAATCTAACAAGCTGCAGCAAATTTATATAGTCAGAAGCAACACTCGCAAGCGAGTCTGGATTCGTCTCATGCATTGCTTCCATCGCTTTCTCGTGACAGGAGGATAAAAATATAGAAATCAACCAATCAAGATAGTTTTAATAAATATTTTTTATTTCTAATGTACAAAATTTGAACTTACAGTAGATATTGTAATTTGCTAGTTTAATCTGTCTTCACTTCATCAGAATTGGTTACTACTACTAAAAGCAATTACCTAAAATCAATCTTGACGTAACTATATGTTGTAGTTAGTCAACTTAATAACGCCCACCAAAATCCAGGGGCGTCCGCAAAGAGGGGCAAGTGCCTTCGCCTCGCCCCCTCCTTGCGGACGCCCATGGCTACAAAGCCTCATATATCTTCCTTCCAGCAATAAAATAACGGAAGAAGGAAGCTCTTCTACTGTAGGAGGTGCCCGCAGTATGCCATAAATTTACGCCGAAGGTGACTAACTATATAGCAACAATGAAAAGTCTATCTAAATCCTTGAACCAGTAAAATTTCTTAACCTTAAGTCCTTGCTTGTCCCGCTAAAACAACAACGTTTCGGCAAGTGCTTGTATGAGCATAACATTTTTTGCATTGAATAAAGCCAATGCGCAGCATATAGCCTAAGCATTCACAGAATAATTTTGTAAGATACTGGCAACGTTTGTTTTGTGTAAATTTAAAAGGTAAGGGCACAATGCTCTCAAATAATATTGCACAATGATCATTTGCGGATCGAGAGAGGGGGGTTTTGGCGAAATCCTACTTTTAACGCTTGGAGGCCATTATAGTTTTTCGTTTGTGCCAGATGAACTTCAGGACCAGAGCGGACACTTTGTCAATAAAATGATCATAAATAAAGCTAATAGTACTGTTTACACTTTACCAGAACTTGTAACCCTGTAGTTAGGAGATTAGAATTTAGTTAGAAAACGACAGGCACAGGGCCGGCGGAACCGCCCACGAACCCCCTGACCGGAGGGGGCAGGCATAGTCAAGGGCCCCGCCTTGAACACCGCGGCGTTTTTTTACTTGGAAATTATTTTGTTATGTGTCACGACGCAACATTTATTTGTTTGTGTGCGTATGTGTAGAAAGATGCTGACGGGGGGAGGAAGGGGAATTGAAGAATGTTGGACTCGCAACTGCGCCGCTCTTGTTTGAAATGCAGGTTTCTGTAGGCAAAAGTGCTTGTATGTAAGCGATTTTTTTGATCTGTTAAATGAACGAAAGCATAATTTTCTTCTGTCAAAAATACACATTTTATGAAATATAGGTTATAGCAACAATATATTAACTTCCTATTTCTTGCGCCTTGCTTCGAATGAGGTCGTACCTGGTAGGTGTTTAAAAGATTGTAGGTTTACCATGGTTTTTGCACAAAAGCATTAGGGGTGTGCGACTACGCAAGCAAAATGGATGAAAATTGGTTCGTCAAATGGATCGCTAAAAGTTCAAATTTATGACATATTATAACTTTAAGTAAGGCCTACTTAAACTTCAATTGTACTTTTAGGTACCGGTTAATGCCAAATGGATTGATGATTTTCTTGAATATTTTTCTCCTGTATTATCCCATGTCATGCCACACTGTGCTGGACTGTTTATCATTAATTTTAATGTATTATTGTGACGCTTAATAGCGCACAAAAAACAGCCAGCAGTTCAAGCGTTAAAACGATTTTAGATAAAGCGTTTGCCGATAGTCCGGTAAACGCTTGCTCGATGGGACCACAGAGTGTTCTTAAGAATTAGAATTTAATAAAAATGAGTAGGCCTATTCTTTACGCACCAGTTATACGCAGGGATTCCATACCGTCCTAATTTCAAAGATTTGTCCTTATTTTGAGAGTCTACATTTTGGAAAGTATTATTGTTCATATTTTTAAGAAATGTTCTTATTTTTGGCTTGCGTCCATATTTTGTCTTATTTGGACTTCATAAACCAAACTTTGTGTAATTTGTCTCGCCTTATTTTTGTCTCACTGTCCAAACTTTATTGTGACATCGTAAACGCAACACAATCTTATTTGGAACACAAAGAAGCAAGGCATAGATAGGCAAGAAGCATTGCTAGCACTTCAGGCTGTCTACGTTAGATGGGAAAATGTTGTATCTTTAGCTCAATGTTACCCGGGGCAGTTTAATTATTTTTCCAGTGGTTTTTGTTTTAGGTTCCAGATATGTGTACGAGATTTAGATCTTGACCGCATAATCGATGTGTTTGCTGCGGAAAAGGCTCGCCGGAAAACATTTTGAAACCTGCGTTAAATAAATGATTGATCGTTTCTTTGTTTTGTGGATTACTGTTAAGAATCAATCGCATAGAAACTTGTTTGCATTAAGAGGACTCAGTTTCTTCATCGACCAGTAATTGCTTTGAGGAGAAGGCCTTACGCAGAATACGATGCAATTTACGTACGTAAATTACGTACAAAAATGTATCGAAGGACGTGCGTAGATTTTAAACTAGGGTACCTTACGTAGATGCAAAATCGGACGCAATCGCATTTTGTGTAAAGACACATCCGTCAGGTTCGTTCATCAAAAATCGCACGAATATGCATGAAATGCAAAATCGGATGAAAATCCCATTCTGTGTAAAACCACCTTTACCTTCCATTTTGCTTGCGGATAAGGGGACCCTACGTGAAGTTTTCGGGAAGGTGGGGTGGGGGCTCAGTTGGCCTAGCGCCGGCACTGGATGGGCAAACAACCGGAATTACAGGCGCTATTGTGCAATTTTCTTCGTTTAATTTAGGTTTAATCTATTCTATAGCATTTTCATTCTTTCTTACAACTATTTACTGTATGTCGAACAAAAGAAGAAAGTGGGCAGAAGAATATATCCAATATTTGGATTTGCTTATTTTACGGACCACAATGGGAGTCAGCAGTGGCGTACGCAGGATTTTTCAATGGGGGGGCTTCAGTGACGTCACATTGTGATGACGCAAAATACTACAAAATATTACGTCATCACGATGTGACGTCACTGGCAGTGCCAATTTAGATTTTTAACGTTTATAATAATTTTTCATCCAACCGGACGGTTATAGCGTAGTGTTACAGATGTCGCTACCAATGCGGAAGATTTTGGGTTCGATTCCCAGGCTGGTCAAATCGGACACAGTGTAGCCAACGGCTCGCCACCGCTGTGACGTTTCTTCGGACCTGTGTTGCCCAGGCGGTAAGACGAGGGGTCGGACCCCGCCACTTACTACCACGCTTCGGTACTACTGCGAGTTTAATGAAACGAGCACAGAGAAGGTTTATTTTGATTAAAAAAAGACATTCGTGTGCAGCCATAGCTACTGCAGAGACACGGAATTTAGAGGAAACTCCTACTTACCAACTGCTTCACAGCAGCAGCATCTGTAGGACGCGCGTCGGGATCACAAAATGTAGGCACACGCGTCGGGGTCACCAAATGTAGTACGCGATCTGACTCCAAAAGTGTGTGACGGTTTTTGTCCGTTTATTGAGATACAACAAACAACATTGAACAAACACGGGAGTACATTTGGCTCACGTCTGTGAACTATCTTTTTAAACTATTTATTTTGGCAGAATCAGAATCCATAAATATATAAGTTTATTTCCTGTCTGTTATGCAAGAGCGGTAAATAGTAATCATCAAAACAAACCATTAAACTAAAGCGGATAATACAAGGTCATCCAATAGAACAAATCATCAACTACGAGATTGTATAGCGAATAGGCTTAAGCTCTAAAGTCGAATCCAGTAGTCATGAGCTGAATAATTATGCGATGAATAATTAGGCATTGCGACTACACAAAGTATTGCAACTATGCAAAGCATACTTTGCAATCACTACACATCAATGACAAAAATGCAGTTCAAGCAAAACACATCAGAAAAGTTGGACTACCGGTATTGTTGCATATGGCATGGTAATGAAAGTTTCGCGAGAATAAATTAGGAAATTGGACAGAACAGAAACACGTTAGCAATTTCGGCAAGCTCTGCACGAAGAAAAGTAGGTTTGTTTCAAAATTAAGTAAGAATTAATTTTTTCTGCAATCGTTAAGGGGGAGTTGACTCGCGGCCTTCTTCCCTTGCATACGCCAATAGGGGTCATCTCCGCGACTTAGCGACTGGGGAGCACAGAAACGTCGCAGCGGTGGCGAGCTGTTCGCGACACCGTGCCGATTTGACCGTCCCGGGAATCAAGCCCCAGACCTTCCGCACCGATATTCTGTGTGCTTGACCACTAAGCTAACGACCGGTACCGGCCCAGAAATTGAATTCAAAACCTCCCTAGCCGATAGCGATGTCTTTGGTTAACCCCAACTGGCTGGTTTGGTTAACTCAAAGTTATGACATCGCAAGCGGAACATCCGCCTGCGTTGCAACCATTCTCTCCCAAGAATACCTTTTGCGCTGGAACGTTATGTTGTCCAGCCATGATAGCCGTTGAAAACAATCACTTGATGACATCACGACACGACTCCAGGTTTAACTATAACCGAGGGCGTTGGAAGATGGGAGCTGAGGAGGGCTAAAGTCCCCCCTATATTTTTTCAGCTCCGCCATAGAAATTTTGAGCCCCCTTCAGCCCCCCCCTTCCAAGAATTTATAACTACAGTACACCCTATTGCACTTCAACGATGGCTTATGGCGTCACTTGTTATTTGTTTCCTTTCTTCATTGGTACCATCAAACCAACGTACTAACTTATGCAACTTTGTGACAAAGGTCAACAAAATCGCAAAAACTGTTGGATTTCCTGGTAACTTCGTGTACAAAGCTCTTAAAGTTCTATTATGATGTCACAGCTAAATTTTTTTCAATTAAAAAAAAACCTTTGGGACAAATAACAGCAAAACAACAAAATATCAAATTAGAAATAGCTAGCTCACCCTAGGAACAGCGGCGTAGCGAAAATTTTTTAAAGGACGGGCCATATTTCCTCATTTTTCAATTGTATTTTATTTCGGCAGAACAAATTTGAAGCTAATTGAGAAACAAAAAAATCTCTTGGGAGGGGCCCGGGGACATGCTCTCCCATAAAAAAATTTACAAGCTGTAATAGCTATTTTGGTGTTTTTTGAATAATTTGTAGGCAAATTTTGTTTAAAGTTTTTGACCTTAATTCTAAGTGTTTCGCCAAATATGATGCATTTTGTTCGCACATTTTCGATTACGCGTGCTTAAGGCGTAAGGCTTATTGCTATCGAAGAGGTTGGAAATTGTGGAAAAATTGTATACGTCAAAAACATTTTTGAAAATGGCTGGTGGGAGGATGCATACCCCTCTTCAGGGGCGTAGCCAGGGGGGCAAAGGGGGCACTTTGGGGGCACAGCGGTGGTCTTAGAAAGGGGCACAGCAAAGGGGGCACAGCGGTGGTCTTAGACAAAGGGGGGGCCTGTGCAACAGTTATAGGGGGGGCCTTTTGGGATCCAAATTCCAAGACTGCTGTAGTGTATACTAAAGCACGTTATAATATGCATTTCATAGGAAGTTACTTGAGAAGCACCAATCAATCAAGCAAGATCATTTAATGCATGTAAGTTATTGTAAAAACATCATTTATTGCCAGTAATTGATAGACTATAACAAGGCTAGAGTTCATTAAAAATCTCCCAGAACTTAAATTAGAGACCTGGAATGATTTGCTTATTCTTCTGTATATATGCAATATTGGTTGCTTAAGTAAACCACGAACTAGTTAGCTGTGGCCTACTAACGGTAAATCAGGTTTGGTACAGCCTACTCGTAATGATCAATTATAACATAAACTTATACTGAATATTGCTGCATCTGCTAGTGACACCTTGCAATACTCTTTGCAGCTAGTGGTAATTCATAACGATAATAAACAAAATATACTTTGCTATAAATTTGCCTACGATCAAAATGTCTATTATTTCACTTTGAGGTGACTCAGCTTCGATCAGAGATTTAAAAAAAAAGTGGTTGAGACAATTTGTTTACAGTGTTTCAATGCAAAAAGTTCTATTGAAGTGAAGATTCTTTTTAGGGGAGCTTAAGTTTGGGATAACTAAATCAATTTTATGTTTGGTTCAAGTTAACAAGAAGAGAAGTGTTTTTTGGAGTTTCCGCATTGATTCTTTTTGAGGGGGGGCCTTGATATTTTCAAAGGGGATTGTTTTTGAGGGGGGATTATTTCCTATTCAACAAAACTGAAACTAATTCTAATGATGTACAGGTAGATGGTTCAAGTTTACAAAAAAGTTTTTTTTTTTGGAATTTCATGTGTCGAATGTTTATTTTTTTTGGGGGGGGAGCGTATTTACATTGGAGGTAGCTTCCTTTAATTTAGGATAACTAAAAGGAAGACTTTCTAGGTCCACGGCAAACCTTTTATAAAAACAAACGAGCAGTCCGGTGCAGCAGCGTTTTGATAATGGAAACCGGTTGAGTGTGACAACGACGTCATATATAAAACAAAGAAAACAGATCGTGGATATAGCGTTTAGGAAACAATCCACGGTCCGTGGATCTTGACACTGTCTAACTAAAAATGACTTTAGGAAGCCTTTATTTCACCGAAAATTTTCGGTCACCGAACTTTGAAAACCCTGGTTGCGTAACCGTCAACTTCCCTTATGTTTCCCTACTGGGACAATGGCATTACAGGAACCGAAAAAACGGTTACGCAACCACGATTTTCAAAGTTCGGTAACCGAAATTTCCAATGAAATAGACACTTCCATAATTTTATTGATATGGTTCAAGCTTATATAAAAAGTTTTTTTTTTTCACAGCTAACGCGATGATTCTTTTTGAGGGAGGGCCTTCTCTTTTAGGAGGGGCCTGTGCGACCGCACAGTTCACACATTCCTAAGACCACCACTGAGTGCCCCCCCCCCGAAATATTTTCAGTTGCCACTAGCCTACAAAGATGCTAACGCTATAACAAAAGTCTACTTACAATGCAAGCAGGGTCGAATTAAGACCACCGGGGCTACCCGTGTGTTCTTTTTCGACAAAAAAAACTACGCTGAAGTGAGTGTTTTTCTTGCAAAAACCCTAAAAATTCGTGGCGGCACTTAACCTCTAGCGGCTGGGACTTCGCTCCTATACCCCCGGTTGTGGCCCCCCTTTTCCGATTCCTGGGTGCGCCAGTGGACAAGCTTATGAAGTTTTGACCCTCTACCGAAATTTTGGGCTGGCTACGCCACTACTTTCATCCTACCCTCACGGATCCGCCCCTGGCCATAAGCTACAGAAAACATTAAAAGAATCTGGCATATCTTAGTCATTGGCGCCATTAGTTTTGTTCTACTGTACTAAAAGACAGAGACAAAAGGGGGGCATGGCGCAATGCCCCCTCCCCTTTAAATAAGTTCCTGCCTAGGAGCCTGAGATAGAAGCGTGTGAACGGAAAATAGGTTCATTAGAGGAGGTCAACACGTTTACAAACGTCGATCTGGCTACTGTGTTTATGCTACCTAAAAGAAAGCTTGAGTTCATCAAGTAGTCTTCTAGTGACTTTTACTGAAGAAAAGTGCCTGATACGCATGATGTATGGTGCGATGACGACAAGGAGGGGGGTCTGGGGGGCGAAGCCCACCAGATGTTGGTATGGTCAGTGGCTTACGCAAGGGGGGCGGTCGGGGGTCAACCCCCTCCCCCTTGTTGATCAAAGATGCAGTGAAAATTTATCTTGTTTAAAATGATACGCCTTTTGGTCGCCCTTCTTTCGAACTGGCAAAAATTTCCAACGTTTCGTCTGTTCCATCCAACTTTCTTATTTAATCTCGAGATACTTTGATTGTGATGTAACAGTACGCGGTAGACTAACTTTTGCGACGTGTCGCTTGAACCGCATTTTCGTCATTTCTCTTGCTGTGAAGCAATAAATAAATAGGAGTTTCCTTTAATGGCATATGAGCAGTGGCGTACGCACGGGGGGCGGGGGGAGTTGGGGGTCAACCTCCCCATTGACGATTTAAATAAAAACACTTCTCTTTTTGAAACGATTCGCCTTTTTTCATACTGAGTTTGCCGAAATTGCTGTCATGTTTTTCTGTGCTATCCAACTTGCTTGATAATCTCGAGAAACTTTTATTGTGATGCAATAATTCCGGAAGTCAAACTTTTCTGGTGGGTTGCGCTTGAACCAACGACTAACACAAAATGAAAGCCAGGACAAAGTCAATGGGTATTGTTAAACCTGGAGTCGTGTTGTGATGTCATCAAGTGATTGTTTTCAACGGCTATCATGGCTGGACAACATAACGTTCCAGCGCAGAAGGTATTCTTGGGAGAGAATGGTTGCAACACAGGCGGATGTTCCGCTTGCGATGTCATAACTTTGAGTTAACCAAACCAGCCAGTTGGGGTTAACCAAAGACATCGCTATCGGCTAGGGAGGTTTTGAATTCAATTTCTGGGCCGGTACCGGTCGTTAGCTTAGTGGTCAAGCACACAGAATATCGGTGCGGAAGGTCTGGGGCTTGATTCCCGGGACGATCAAATCGGCACGGTGTCGCGAACAGCTCGCCACCGCTGCGACGTTTCTGTGCTCCCCAGTCGCTAAGTCGCGGAGATGACCCCCATTGGCGTATGCAAGGGAGGAAGGCCGGGAGTCAACAACCCTTGACAATTGCAGAAAAAAATTAATTCTTACTTAATTTTGAAACAAACCTACTTTTCTTCGTGCAGAGCTTGCCGAAATTGCTATCATGTTTTTTCTGTTCTGTCCAACTTTCTAAGTTAATCTCGAGAAACTTTCATTACGATGCGATACGCAGCAATACTGGTAGTCCAACTTTTCTGATGTGTTTTGCTTGAACTGCATTTTTGTCATTGATGCTGCTGCTGTGAAGCAGTTGGTGAGTAGGAGTTTCCTTAAATACGGTGTCTCTGCAGTAGCTATGGCTGCTCACAAATTTTTTTTTTAAATCAAATCAAATCTTGACTATACTCCTTTCATTAAACTCGCTGCAGTACCGAAGCATGGTAGCGAGTGGCGGGGTCCGACCCCGCGTCTTAGCGCTTGGGCAACACAGGTCCGAAGAAACGTCGCAGCGGTGGCGAGCCGTTGGATACATTGTGTCTGATTTGACTGGCCTGGGAATCGAACCCAAAATCTTCCGCATCAATAGCGACATTTGCAACACTACGCTCTAACCGTCCGGTTGGATGAAAAATTATTATAAACGATAAAAATCTAAATTGACACTGCCAGTGACGTCACATCGTGATGACGTAGTTTTACGTAGTATTTTACGTCATCACAATGTGACGTCACTCAACCCCTCCATTGAAAACTCCTGCGTACGCCGCTGGGTATGGTAACACAAATTTCAGCCCCCCCTATTTGAAAGTACTTCCAACGCCACTGACAATACCCATTAACTTTGTCCTGGTTTGCATTTTGCGCTAGCCGTCAGGGTTGCCAGGCAGGAAAACAAAAAATGCCAAACAGCTTGTCAAATAAGGCCAAACAACTTAAAAAAAGGCCAAGTTTGCCAATTGTTAACAGTTTTGAAATTTTTAAATATCCACATGAATATAGGCATCGAAGCAATGTAAAGGCCAAACACCATTTTTCACGGCCAAACCACTTCAAAAAAAGCCAAATTTCTGAAATTTGGCTTTAAAAAGGCCAACCTGGAAACCCTGTTAGCCGTTAGTTCAAGCGCAACCCACCAGAAAAGTTTGACTACCGGAATTATTGCATCACAATGAAAGTTTCTCGAGATTAATAAGCAAGTGGGATAGCACAGAAAAACATGACAGCAATTTCGGCAAACTCAGTATGAAAAAAGGCGGATCGTTTCAAAAAAAGAAGTGTTTTTATTTAAATCGTCAATGGGGAGGTTGACCCCCAACTCCCCCCGCCCCCCGTACGTACCACACCGGGAGTCAGCGTCCTCACTGCATGGTTTGCCAAGCCAAGTTGAGCAACTCTAGCTCAGCACCGGCGAAACTTAAAGAACACTTTCTGCTAAGGATGCATGGGAATGGAAAATACAAGAACACAACGCTAAATGAATTCAAAGCAAAGAGAGCCGAATGTGATGAAAAAGCTACTCTGCCTGCTTACAGCTTAGATGGCCTACCTATTGACAAGCCGATCTTCACATCATCTTACGAAGTGGTGTAAAAAAAAGTAAACCACACACTATTGTGTATCAGATCCACATTTCACTTTGGGCTCCATTCGTCACTAAACATTTTTTACTTTTAGCAGTGGTTCGATGAGCATCTGCAATTCTGCATGAAGCTTGAGGGGTTTGGTTGCTTAAAAAGTTTAAGAACCACTGATCTAAATTTTTGAGTTATTGCGACGTATTTTATCAGAACAATTTTTCTTTACCAGTTTTTGAAGTTATGGACAGATTGAAAAGGTAACAATTTAAACGAATAATAATGTTTGTAAAAATGTAGTCTGTATAGTGAAACCTACTTTTACATGAGGTTTAAAACAATCTTCGCCAGTGGTTCTTAAACTGGGTGCGACCGAACCCCAGGGGTTCGGTGAGGCTGTAGCAGGGGTTCGGCTAAGATCAGAATAAGTTTTTGCAAAAAGGCATACAGTTGTAGTAAATGACTATCTCTGCGTGGAATGATGCATCCCCCCACCATACTCTTTCAACGCTGTTTTTGATGAATACAATTTTTCCATAATTTCAAACCTATTTGATAACAATCATTTTTACGCCTTAAGCACGCATAAATCGAAAATGTGCGAACAAAATGTATCATATTTGGTGAAGGACTTAGAGTTAGAGGCAATAAATTAAACAGAATTTGCCATAAAAATTGTTCAAAAAGCTCTAAAATGGCCATTACAGTGTCTAAATTTTTGAAAACTTTCCGGGGAAGCATACCCCCGGACCCCCCTAGAGCCATATTTTTGTTCCTCAATTTGCTTCAAATTAACTTTCCGGAAAAAAATACGCTTAAAAAATGCAAAATTTTATGCCACCCTCCACCGCCTTAAGAATATTCTGAATACGCCCCTGACGTGAAACATTTTCACAGAGCTTATGCTTTTTTCCGGTTTAGACGTCAAACGTCTTTGCACTCATTTAACATTCAGCCTAATTCAAAACTGCATCCCCCTCTAAAACTTTCTGGATCCGCTCCTGGTTATAATTAAGGGTTCGATGTATGCTTGCATAACACCTGTTGGGTTCGATACTTCCGACAAGTTTGAGAACCACTGATCTACGCAATCATTTTCCAGCGAAAAAATTTTAAGGCCTGGAAAACCGTGACCAATAGCTCAACTAATTTCATATTGAAGTTTAAATTTATGTGATTGAGCCCATTTGATTTGAATCAAATGACAACTTTTTGCAAATCGTCGCTACATTTACGCTTTAAAATAGCAAGAAATGCTATATTAGCTTAAAAACCGCTTCAAAATTACTGCCTATGTCCAATTTACTTACCTTGTAAAGTGCCTAAAACATTACCAATTTTCTTGAAATTTGTTTCAAACGATAGCTAAAATCAAGACTTTCACGATCCAGTTGAAATTTTTAAAATCCAAAAAGCATATTTAAAGTTATGATATTTTTCGTAACACTTTCAATCGTTTTTACGTTATTAAAGATGAGAGGCGTTAGTCCGAGCTGGTAATTCCAATATGGCAGATGTGAGCTTCAAATAGTTACACTTTTTCTCGCATCGTGCGTAATCTTGTTGTAGTATTACATATCCATGGCCTTAACACGTCTCATTGAACGTAATTCAAACTGTGATAAAGCATTGATGACGTAACACTACAGAGTTAGTTCTTGCTGTGAAAGGCTGTAGCAGAAAAGCCTTTTACGTGTTGCCATTTTTTGTGGAAAAATGTTTTTTTTCAAAAAAAATGTATTGTCAATAGTTATGTAGATAAGGATAGATAAAAAATTTTTGCTTTCTTAAAAAAAAATAACGAGGTGAAAAATTGGGTAGGCTGCAACCTTTTTTTGCTTTCACTACGAGCCGCCCCTGCCGCTAGGTGCCTTTCACAACGGCACAACCAGCAAACTTGCCGGCATGTTCTCCACACTGTCCCTTTAATGCTGAGCGTCAAGCAGGGAAGCTGTGCTCATGAATACCAAAATTAAAAAGTCTTTGGTTTGACCCAACTCAGAATCAAACTTGAGTCTAGAGCTTCAGAGGCGGACGCTCTTACCACTCAGCCACCGGAGTTTTTAAATCAAGTGTAAACTAACTTTTAATTTGTAAATTTTGTCATAAAAATACACAATATTATGTTGCAATCAATCAATTTGTTTTTATTTTTGCACTCCATAACGTTAGAAACATACGTTCATAATAAGTGTGGCGATTACGTGCTCGTTGGACGTTGCTGGACGTCGTGCAATCTATTTCCCATGCGAAATCTGGCTGATTCACGACATGTTTCATCGGTAGTGCGATTTTTTATCTTTTTTCCAATCCTTTCACACGTTTTCCGTTATTTGTTCATCATCTCTTCCTCCGTCTTGGAACAGGCACGTTTTTCCGAAATAGAAGGTGTGATTTCCAGCAATCCAACGTGGTAATGCTTGTATTCTGTTATTTTTTGCTAGAAATATAAATTCGCGTGCTTGCTTAAAATATATCATTCTCTCTTCTGGGTCGTACATCGGTGTGCTAACTTGAGATCGAAACTCAGTATCGCGCTACAACAAGAAAATAACACTCACGAACCCCAACACAAGTATTGGCCAAGCGCGGAAAGGGGCACACGCAACAAAACGGGTAATCGTTGAAGCATGCCCGTCAAAAAGACTAGGCATGGCTGCGTGACCCTAACAAAAAAACAAATGGATATAACAACAAAAACACACGCACATAATAAACCAACACTGAAACAAAATTAATTAATTAGTTAATTAAGCAACATGCCATAGCAAACAAGATCAATTTTGCAAATAAACTGGATTAGCACTAAGATTTCAGCCTGTGACCCCAGCTTGAGGGGCTAACAGGTTCTAAACCTTGCCAAAAGGTTACCTGGAGGGAGTTGTGAATGGTTACCCTCATTCATCCGCACTTGTTTAAAAGACAAGTTCACAACCGGGTACAGTTTTTACTCATCTCCACGAATGTATCAGATATCAGATTAACGATAGATTAGAAATATATACCAGTTTTTTGGTAGGATATTTAACAGTAGCCTACGAATGACTGCAGTTTTGTGTAATATATTTAATCACAAAAAGGTATTCTTTCAAACTGAGTTTTGATAATAATAATTAACCATCTTTCAGAAAATTAATAGGCTCTGTTCTTCAATCAAAATAAAGTGAAATATTGCATATTTATACATTCATGCTGCGTTGCTTTTTATCGTAAAATCAGAGACTTTAGCGCGTTTTTTATGCTGCTAATACAGCATGTAGTTGAATGTGAAGCAGCTTTTAAGAAACCTTCATGTTTCTATTCTACCAGTTTGTTGTACGCTTGTCTAAGTTCTGACGTGGGCCGCAGGTTCCCCACGCCTGTAGAACTTCTAGGAATGTAGCTAAACTTAAATAAAACAAACCAACTGTTGCATCATAGATAACATTGTGACAGAGCCTATCCGTCACAAAGCTCATTGTTATACAATTCAAAGAAAATACAGTACATCCTCGATTATCCGGTCATGTTGGGCAACCTTTTTCCAAAATCTTGACCGGATAAGCATTTGGCTGGATAAGAAAAGACCTTAAGAAAAAAGAACGAAAAAAACGAAGTTAGTATGAGAACAAGCTTAGCCACAAAACAATTTAAATGCTAAACAAAAGAGACATTTGGGTAAAGTTTAAAATCACATAGTTCAACAAAATAAGTTATTAAACAGTTTAACTCGATGCAAGTTGTTGTCGAGAACAGACGTGTTTCAATGAGCTCTAGCTGAGAAAAAGCGGCAAGGTCTGCGCAGCAGTAAACGTGCGTGCTCGCTGCAAAAATTGAAAACTGAGCAAACAGTAACTGAGTTGTGTCTGAGCTGTAAACTAAATTCAACTATAAGTTAAACAATCTTCAAAATGAATAATATCGAAAACAAACTTGATGAAATATTAAGCACCATGAAAAGCTTGGATCAAAGACTAAAAAAATTAGAAAATCTGGAAAAAAAATTCGAGAACTTAGAAACCAAGATGCAAGAATATGACACTAAATTTGAAGAGATCGAAAGTGAACAAGACCATCAAGATGAAAAAATCTCTAAATTAGAAGATGATATCAAAGAGCTGAAAGAGGAAAATAATCAACTGAGAAAAGAAGCTGAAACTCAAAGATTAAGTAAAGAACTTTACAGTAAACGCCTTAACTACTTAATTCACGGAATTCCAGAGAATGACTCGAATCCATGGGAAACCCGTAAACAAACGGAAACTGTATCTAAAAAATTTATTGAAGAGGGTCTCAATATCACAGACACGAGCTCAATCTCTTTAGCCGATATACACAGGCTCCCACAGCACCCTATCTATGATAAAAGACATCGTAAAATAACGAGGCCGATTATTATCAAATTTAGCACAATATTTGACAAGCAAAAATTCACTCAAAACCTGAAACATCTTAAGCAATATAATTTGAAGAACAGAGAAGCATGCAGTGCTACAGAATATGTCTATGCTACGGAACATCTTCCAAAAGAGCTGCAAGAGCAAAAAAAGAGACTACTTCCTTTCTACAAAGATGCTAGAAACAACAAGAAAAAAACTGTATGGAAAATCCAAAATTGTGAATATTGTTTGTTTGTGGATGACGTACGAGTGTATCCAGAACATTAATTCGACATACAATACCATACTCACGGCATTAATCACAAAGGAACACTGATGACATGTATGTATTATGTTAATTAACTGTAACAAGGTGTAAGCTATCTAAAAGCTGTCAATGCTCTCTATGTATGGTTAGTACGATTATTTGTGTAGCAGCAGCGCGGTCTCATGCGCAGGTTTAACGCTGCTGCTTCCTAGAGTCTGTTGTCTTTCTTTTAGTTTTTGTTTTTCACTGTGTTATGAAGTGTAACAAATTTATTGATAAGTACTGCACTTTTGATGATAACCTGGATTTTCTTCGCCCTGATCAAACAACCCCTGGTGATGAAACTGATAAAATTTTTAAACTGTATGAACACTCTGCTGACTGCAACTATTACCTACCTGACCACTCAATATTTCCTTCTAGACCACCAAACTCTCTTTTTATTTTACATTTAAACATTCGATCACTTACTAAAAATTTTGAATCTCTCTATGAATTTTTACAACCGCTTTCCAATCCTCCTGAGGTCATATGTATTTCCGAAACGTGGGTAAGATCACATCCTATAATGAACATAACTATACCCGGGTACGAATTTTTTCATTCTCCCTCTAAGAGCAGAGCTGGTGGAGTTGCAATGTACATTTCCAATAAGTTTCAAACTGAAGTTGTCAACGATTTTAACATTAAATGTGAAGACTGCGAAGACTTGTGGATTAATATAACTCACTCTAAAACTAACCTCAAATATGTAGTAGGAGTTGTATACCGCCATCCTACAAATCAACATGAAAATTTTATTAATGCCCTCAATGACAGCATTATGAATGTAATCAATACGAATCGCATTTTCTATCTATCGGGAGACTTTAATATTAATTTAGACCCAAACACCTCGAGCCAAGCGGCACAATCGCTTTTGCACATGCTGCTGAGCAATCATACCTTCCCCTTAATACAAAAACCCACTCGAGTTACAAACACCTCAAAAACAATAATTGATAATATTCTAACGAATGATGTTAAACTTAAATTACCTGGTGTCATAAAATCAGACATAAGTGACCACTATATTATTTTCTCTTTTACCTTAAACTTGACGAATCAACCTCTTGACTACTTACCATTTCAATTCAGAGATAAAAGCAATTTTAATGCTGAATCTTTTTGCTCTCAATTAGAAGCAAACCTAGACTCCCTAAACGAACATTTTATAAATGTCTCACCGGAGAACTTTAACCAACTGTTTACTGATTTTGTTACGATTTTCAAAAATACAATCGAAATGCATGCGCCATTAAAGAATCTTTCACGCAGACAAAAAAAGCTTCAAACCAAACCGTGGTTAACCAAAGGAATCTTGATTTCTATTCGTCGCAAACGTCTACTACATAAAACATATTTCCTGGAGGGTAATCAAGAACAAAAGCGTTTTTACAAAAAATATCAAAACAAACTAACCAAAGTTAAGCACCTGGCAAAAAAAATTTTTTATAAAGAACAATTTACTCTCAATAAAGGAAATCCTCGTAAAACTTGGGATCTAATCAACTCTGCACTTTCGGCTACCAAACAGAAAAGAAAGAAGTCTGCAATTGATCGGCTTGTACTTGACAACAAAGTTATATCTGATAGTAACGGCATAACCGATACTTTTAATAGGCATTTTGCTTCTATTGGAAAAAAACTGGCCTCTCAAGTCTCCTCCCCAAATTCATGTAAAAACTTCCTCAAATCGAAAATATTGTCTTCAATATTCTTAGAGCCTCCTAGATATAACGAGGTGTATAATCTTATTCATTCACTAGGACTGCGTAGAGCTTCGGGGAATGATGGCATTGACTCTTATTTTATTCGCATATCATGCGATGTAATAACACCCTATATCACGCAACTGTACTCCCTCTCCTTCGATTTCGGCATCTATCCAGAATGCCTGAAAACAGCGAAAATCATCCCCATCTTTAAAGCAGGCCTCAAAACAGAAGTAAATAACTACCGACCAATATCCCTTCTATCAAATTTTTCAAAAATTTTAGAAAAACTTATTTACTCACGACTAACCAAATTTCTTGAAAAGCATAAAATACTACACGATAACCAATATGGCTTTCGCGAAAATCTCTCTACTACACATGCTATGCTTGATATTATGAATAAAATAAGTTGCAACATTAAAAACAAAAAAATTACTGGATTAATTTTTTTAGATCTCAAAAAAGCGTTCGACACGGTGTCTCATGATATCCTCTTACTAAAATTAGACCATTATGGTATCCGTGGCAACGCATATAATTTATTAAAAACTTATCTAACGGGACGTAAACAGTTTGTGTCAATTAACGAAGCAATTTCATCCACTGCCGACATAGAATATGGCGTACCTCAAGGTTCGAATTTAGGTCCCATTCTTTTCTCGATATACGTCAATGACTTTTTCAATACTTATGACTCTGCACCAGTTCTATATGCTGATGACACGTGTATAAAAGTGGAAGCTGAAACAACTAATGATTTAGAACTTTTGTTAAATCAGGCAATTGAAAAAGCCAGCAACTGGATGAAAGCTAACAAATTAACAATTAATGCGGCAAAATCAAATATTATGATAATTAATTCAACTACAAAAAACGAAACTCAATACCTTGATGTCAGGCATGAAGGACAACTTATAGAACAAACTCAAAATGTCAAATACCTTGGACTATGGATTGACGACAAATTAAAATTCAATGTACATATAAAAAATATCGAAAGAAAAATTGCTTGCGCTGTTGGCATACTTTATAAGCTAAGTTCCTTTTTTCCTACGGAAGTGCTTGTGCAACTCTATCATGCTCTAATCTATCCTCATTTACTATATGCTATTCCGATATGGGGATCAACATATAATACTTATCTCCGCAAAATCGTTGCTCTACAAAATAAGGCTGTAAAACTCATATCTCGAGTAAAATGGGAGACTAGTGCAATACCTTGTTACGAAACTCTTGATATCTTAAAGTTAGACGAATTGTATAATTTTGAAGTTGCTAAAATTATGTATCATATTTATCACAAAGCTCATCCTCCCAATCTTACCCGTGATTTTATTAAAGTTAACCAACGGCACTCTCTAGTTACCCGCAGATCCAACTCTCATATGTTTACCACACCGCTTCTTAAAACGACCAGGTTACAACAATCGTTTCTATTCCAGGGGGTAAAAGTATGGAATTCCATTCCGCAAGACATTAAAAAATGTTCTTTTAGAAAATTTAAATCAAATTATAAAAAATTTCTTTTAAATAAAGGTTAAGATAGGGGCAAGGGTGGTTTTAAAAGTCAAAAATCAAATACACTTCTACTGTTTCTACTGTCTATTCTTTTTGTTAATTTTATTTCCGTTGTCACTGTTAATTCCATTCAGTACAAAATGCACTCGATTTACCTTGCAAATTCGGGTTGCTCTTTGTTGAGCTGCCTGAATAACCGTTGGTGGCTGCTCGACCAGAAGACTGTAATAGTCCCTTCGCAGCCTCCAGTCGAAGTATCGTATAATTGTTTAAAATGCTTTATTTGTTTACTTTGTAATATAGCTAGCGACGAATAATAAATGAACTGAACTGAACTGAACAGTACTATTGCTGAAAAACGAAAGGATGGAGGTTTGTTTGATAGTGCTTTCTCGCCTTTCAGCAGCAAACTTACACGACCGGTTAATCGAGGAGCCGGATAATCGAGGGCCGGATAAACGAGGATGTACTGTACTGCAATTAAACAAAATTCTGTACTAGTTTCAAAGCATAATTTTCAAATTACATTTTCACTTTTGTTTTCTACATTTCGCGCAAAAATTTAATAAACTTGCATTAAAAGTTGCTCGTAAAATCGAAAAAAGTAGCAAAAAGTTGCTAAATAAAATTTATGGAAACAGCTTAAAACACTAAACCAGGGGTTCTCACACTATTTGAGGTACGGAGCCTTTTGCCAAATTTGAGATTTTGCGCGGAACCCTAGCAACGCACTTTGCTGGAGCGATATCTTACTGCTGGCGCAAAATGACTTGAGACCTATGGCAAATTTTGCATTCTTAGGCATGCTATAAAGCCTAAGCTTGTGACTTTTTTTATACAATAGTAATTCATTAATAGCAATAGGTCAGTGTGGAAATGGTAGAACAAGTATAATATAGTACCATAGAGCGGGACAGCGCTGTTCGGACTATCAGCCCTCATTAGCCGCACTCAGGTAAAAGATACACTCATCCTTCAAAATGCTCGATCTTGCCAAAACACTTTTCCGGATATGTGGAAGCTGTTGTGACTTCCTATTCAATAAAACGACGTCGTCCTTCCTGGTCTGTTGAATGGAAAGTAAACACTGGCGCAAGTAAACACTGGCTGAAGACCGCCTGTTGCTACAATACTAAACTTTTCTTCAAAAGGTGAATACAGACCTGACATATTTGGAAATTTAATAAGTTAAAAAATTAAACTTTGAAATGTCAGGTCTTTTGGGAGTACCCTGTACAAGCTAGAAAAAAATCTACATTTCGCAGGTATGCCTAAATCATATTAAGGCTGTAAATTTGACGCTTGACAAACATACTAATAAAGTAGAGTCGAATTTCATTAAACCCGGTATTGCTTCTTTAGACAGTTGAAAAATTAGCGAAGTCAGTATTTTAATATGTAAACAAATAGCTCGCGGAGCCCTTAGGTTGCTCTCGCGGAGTCCTGGGGCTTCGTACGGAGCACTATGAGAACCTATGCACAAAACTACGTAGAGTCTGAGTATTTTGGAAGCTATAAAAAAAGTTGCAAAAACTTGCCCTACTTATCACTTTCGAAAGTATGGCAGTCGATATTCTAGCATTTTAAAGTTGTAGGTCAAATTCATTTAGTAGAATGGAGTTTAATGTTGACAGTATAATTAAAAAAGCATTTTGTTGCAGAAATCATATTGAAAAATTGAAAATAGTACCTCGGTTGTAATTGTATCAATCTGGCTTTCGGTGGTTGTTTGCCATATTCCTAAGTTTGGCGGTCGATGTATACATTTTAAAGTTGTAGTCAAATTTGTTGAGAGGAGTGGAATTAAATGTTGACAATACAATTAAAAAGCCATTTTCTGGCAGGAATTATAATGGAAAACTGAAAATAGTATCAACAGCTAAAGAACGTCTATACCCAAATTACCCATGTGTTAGAAGATTTGCTTTGTTGGTACTGGTATCATTATGTTTTTGTACGTAGCGACTTTTGACCCTTCTAACATTTTACTTTAGGCTACTGTGTGTATTTTTTTTAAATATGGTTGCTCAATGATTGTTATTTCGAAGTTCATAGCCTGTGACCGACAAGTTGATTTATGCGTATAGGCCTATACCTATTTTTTGTGAATTCAATTCTCAAGATTATGTGCCTAAAATCAGACTAAGGGATGTATTTTGTATTCAAAATACAAAATACTTGTTTGAAATAGAAAATACTGTATTTTATATTTGTATTTACATACATTTATTTTAATGTATTTTGTATTTGTATACTTTTTACAACAAGTATTTGTGTGTTGTATTTTAAATGCATTTGTTCCACGCAATGGATAAGAAATATCTCTGAACAAACTTGCCGCCCGCAATAAAAGTGCCGTATCTGGAACTTCATGATTTTAACTTTTTTCCAAATTTTAAGTACTCGAAAAGCTTAATCTTGCAGTGTTTTTGGATTTCCAAATCTCGCTTTGGTTCAAGTGTTTTTTGTTTTCGGAAAAGTATTTTCAAAGCATTTTGAAATGTATTTAAACACATTGTTAAAAGTATTTGTATTTTGCATTTACTAGTATTGCTAAATAAATCCCGGCAGGCGGCAGCATATAACGGAGTGGAGCACACCTTCAAAAAATGCTCACCGTACGCCACTGTTAGGTAGAAAATAAGCGGAAATTTTTATGAGGGGTTGACATAAATTTTAATTTGAAGAAAGTACTCACTATTCTGGCTACTTGCCTATATAACAACGTTCAACGCCCGGGTAAGTATAAAAATACCGCCTTGTTAGAAAATAAAGTTAATAGAGTGGCATAAAAACGGTGGAAAACGAATTAGCAAAAAGACAATATAGGCAAGTTAATTATTATGTCTACTATGCGCAAAGGAATGCAATGATTATTTGCGGGGTGACTTGACACCGAGAAAATTTTCTATTAAAAGAAATAATTTCTTCTACCGTACATGCCTCAGAGAACAAGCCTATTTCTTTCGAAAAGCATTGAGTTGTACCCAACGCTGCGCAATTATACTGTGGTAAGATGAGTGAGCAACTTGTTTGCCTGGTCAGCACTGAAATTACAGAACCGGAACGTCAGCAAATTTGTTAACCGGGGCAAAAATTGAAAGTAATGGTATTATGCAAACTGCGCTTTGGTAGGTTAACTGACATCCTAAGATTGCTTGTAACTTGACCAACCCATTAAAAAATTTGTCCGGCATTTCTCAAAAGAAAGCAAAGCTATTACCGACTTATAAACAAAAATACTTCGCCTTACCCTTCTTTACATAAAACGTGTATTTAAGATTTTGCACCTTAGATTGATTTCACATCTGGAGTGTAGCCTATTATTTTGGGTGGGTAACTGGCACAAAGAGTTACAATGCAAATTGCTGTCACTCTAACGCCGATTTTTTCAATTTTCGATCAATACCATTAACCCTGAAAAAACTGTCCGAAACAGTGATTTTTAACCTTTCTGGTAGAGCGAAATCTCATTGAAACATTTCAGGGACTCGAGGAGCTCCTGTGCATTAATTTAACTTAGCCTACTAATTTACTTGAACGAACCGGCCGTTAGCTCAGTTGCTAAGCGCACCAGCTATCGGTAAGGGAGGCTAGGGTTCGATTCCCGGGCCGGTCAAATCGGCACAGTGTCGCCAACGGCTCGCCACCGTTGCAACGTTTCTACCACCGGCGCTAAGTCGCGGAGACGGCCCGGCTCGCCACCGGCGCTATAAGTCGCGGAGATGGGGCCCCGCCACCCGTTACACGCTTCGGCGTATTAACGCGAGTATATTGAAGATTTTGAGGTTTTAAACCCATGCAGCTCTAAATTGTGAACTTAAGGAACCCTTAGACAGTAGTGGCTGAAACCCCAGTTGAAAACTACTGGTCTAAAAGAATATTTAAAAAACTGGTCAGTAGTACATAACTTCAGTATTGCTCTTATATAAGAGAGGTTTTATATTCCTAAAGCTTTCCGTCTGACACTTTCTTTTGACAAGCGTCTTGATTCTGACAATTCCCTTGACAAGTGTCAAACGACAGGCTTCGGGAATAATGAACATCTCGTACTAGCAGAAAGAATATTGTGATCAGAGCGGGCCATTCGGTACTTCAGAAAAATAACGACGATATTGATACCGATATTTTGCAAAAAAGTAACAACGGTACCAATAACGATATATTTAAAAAAAAAATAACAACGGTAACGATACTCGGTACTGATTTTCGATATTTTTCAAACGAAAAAGTTTTTTGTTTTTTTCAGCAAAATTATGCCTTAAAATAGATAGTCTATCACTTGGAAAGCGTACCGGTAGTGAAATTTAATCCAAAGGAGCCATGGTTTTAAATTGCTTTTTCATGAAGTGCATAGCAAAAATGTTGTCTTTTAGTAGCACATATCTTATACTAAAAATTAGTCGGGCAGAAGTCCTATTGATTTCCATATAGATCTACTATGCTACCGTAACTGCGGAGGTGGTGTATTACAATATTCAATCTTTGCTGCATGGCCGTTAAATGTTTCGGCAAATTTTTAAATAGTTTACTTGCGAAGAGGCGCATGACCAGAATTTTTTTCAGGGGGGCTAACGTTTCCGAAGAAAGTAAAAACTAATTTTTCAGATATCAATGTTTTAGAACACTTGCAGTGCAATTATACAGGTATTAATACATACCGGTACTGTATCTTTTTTTTCAATCTGCTGCAGTCAGGCATTACTGGTGGCTCCAACGATCACGTTTTGATGACCATCTTTGAAGTCAAAATTGTGTTCTTTCATAGAAAAATTTCCGTTCTTGCGTTCAAAATCCATTCCAAAAAAAGTTACCGTAATATAGAGTAAAACAGTCAAAAAAGTAACGACGGTACCAAAAACGGTATATTTTTAAAAAGCATCGACGTTACCGTTAACGGTACCTAAAAAGTACCTACGGTAGCGACTGCCTAACTCTGATTGTGATAAATGTTTATGGAAGTAAATTTTTGTGAACTTATGAAAAAAAGGATATGCGAGTATGGCGTTGCTTCTCAGCTCACACTTCATTTTTACGCTCAACCTTTCATTTTGTTTTTTCTTTTTTATGAAGCTACCTGAAAGGAAACGCTGTAATGTTATGATAATGACAAAATTAATTGGCTGACGTGCACATTTGCGCATTGACTGCAATATAACAAGCTACACACTGCTCTTTTTTTCAGTAGATCACTGTATCAAATACTCAGTGGATCTGAAAAAATTAGAAAAAATAAAGAGCTTGCAGCAACTAGTGTTGTAAGACAAAAAAAAAGAGTCCTTTTGTTGTTGTTTTTTTTATAACAAAAAACGTGTTTTTTTTTATTCTTTGGATTTTTGTAATGCTCGTATGTTTAGCAGAATATATTTTAATAAAGTGCTACGTAATTTTGCTGCGTATTGCTATAGCGAACATTTGAAGTTGAGTAAAATGCTAAAAAACACGTGTAGGCCAATGGAGAGAGTATTTTGGTCACACACTTTTTGAAATTGTAAGTCAATGCGAATCACCGTTAGATTTTAACACTCTTTTTATTTACTGTGCCAACAACATGAGTACGCTCGGACCCATTTTTTGCTGTTTTTAATATCAAATCGGGAGAAACAGTTTGCTTTTTACCAGATATTTTAACCTAGAGCTACGACTTTACCAGTTATCGCAATAAGAGATGAACAACGAAGGTGATTAATTCATTGTGTCAGCAACCAGCAGGGATACACAAGAAAGATTTTTAATTTTTTACTACGAAATGTCAAAATGATAGCGAGCCACAAAAACCTTGTACAAATTGATACGTTCAAAGATCAAACACATATCTACATTGAGCCAGTCAAACGACTTGCATTCGCTGCAACTAACCTCGAGTTGCAGAGCAAAAATTAAACACAAGTTTCTCAACAAAGAAAGCTTTAGTTTGCAAAATTAAATCGCGTGAGCGTATCATTAAAACTAAATAAATTTAAAGGGTTTTCAATAATGGTCGTGCGGCTCGTCAGCGGCCCAAAGCTAGAAAAAAGCAACAGAACTGGACCGTTAGCGGACCGACGAAAAGTCCTTTAAACGGCTAAGCGTAGGGTTTCCCTTTTACTCGGATTTTCAACTACCCGGGAAACGGGAAGTTTTTAAAAAATTTCTCGGTAATTCCGGGTAATTCCCGGAAAATTTTCGCAAGAAATGTTTCGAGCTTCATTATTTTGACATTTTTTTGATTTTCAGTATTTCAGATTTAATTTTTAGCATTTTGTTGTTGTTTTGACAAACTTAGCTTGCGTTTTTCCATGTTTTCGACAAATTGAAGAAAAAAATTTGATCTCACAAACATTTCGTCTTCAAAAATTTTGCGAATTTTGAAAAATAATTTTTAGTAAGCAAAAAAATTTTTTAATTTGCAGTAAGGCAAAACCTATGCATTTTTTTTTATCTCGTAATGATAGATATCATTACCGCTGAAACCCTTACTAATGTAAAAACATTTTCCGGGATCCCGACATAAACTTCCCGAGAAACGATAAATTTCAAAACCCCAAATTTCTTGTCCCGACTTTCCGGAAGGAAACACTAGCGAGGCTAGTGAAACTAGCACTTAAGGCACCCAAATTGGCTCATGGTCAAGTTGGTCATGTCATAAATGCCATCTTTAGCACCGAGCAGTGAGTGCAGGCTGTATTTCTGTTGCTAATGGTAACTTGACATTGCAAATAACATATCGGTACCATTAAAAACAGTCTTGTTTTGCCTCAATCTCGAGCTGATATTAAGTCAAAACGGGGTAGACTGCTTAATTAGCAACGAAATGGTCAGCAACATAAAAAAAAAAACAAAGAAAATTTAACAAAAAACATAAAAAAACACGAAGCAAAAAAACGTTTTTTTAACAACACTAGTTGCTGGAGCATTAACGATATAATCGACAGTTTTAAAACGCTTACCGGTACGCATCATCAATAAGCAAAACGGTATAAGGTACCGGAATGGATTTTTTCGAAAAACTTTAAGTATGATTGTTTAATGTTTATACTTTTAAAATAAATTAAATTGCAATTGTCGTAAAAACGTTTCGCAATAGAAATACAACTTTTATGGGACAGAAAATTTAGTGCTAATAAGGATTTTATGTTCAACTCAACATCTATAGATCCTAACAGAAAGCTGGAGCTGTGAGATGTCATACAAACAAGTACCATTATTTTACGTTGCCTGATATATATTTCTTATCGTGCATTATTCGGTGCATCAAAATCTGTCACTGCGAATACAATTTTGAAAATATTTGATACTGACCGACTACAAATTGAATACAAGTAGGTCTAACTTCGCTAAAACGCATATTTTCCTAATCGTTAAAACTGTCTTCCTAAAATTACGGTTTATTCTGACTATATACGTTGTACCAACATTTTGGTACGACCTTTCCCCCAACTTTCCAGAAAAGCTTTTGGCTACCATTACTGCCTCACCAACTCTGCGTTACACTTCATTCAGCTATGCTCAGCGCTTTGTGTGAAGCATCAGAAGCAAAAAACGAGCACAGACTATTTCATTTGACTCTAACTTCCAACTGCGGCAAAACAAAGCTGCGACTCTTATAACTTTAACCTGGGGCGTAAGGAGAAATGTTCTTAAAAAGGGGAGGCGCAAAGGAGCTCTTAATCATGCGTAAACCACAGTCTTTACTGCAACTCATGGGCCTCGACAATGGGCTCAATGCATAGCTTGGAACTGTCTGACTTGAAATAATACAGAACATTGTATTTTATGAGTAAGTTTGATTTTTGGTAGCCACCCCCCATTCCTCAAATGCATGATTAGCACTACCCCCACTAAAATTTTCCAGCCGACTTTCTTTTTTTAACGCTTTAATCTTCGTTTTGATGATAATACAATAATATGGTGTTTCAGCTGTATGTTGAAGTTTAAAAAGACTGGAAGATAAACGTAGAAACATGAAACCGACGGTAGCATACGCTATGGCAGCTGTAGGCGTAGTAAATATGATTTTTATCATTGTGTCAATTGCAACTCCTGGATGGCTAACCATTTTTGGAACCGGAGCATTTAACATATTTCGTTGTAAGTAATTCTTTATATTTTTAATCAATTTTATATTTGCTTTACTTAATCTGTCTTGGGCATGACCTAGTGCAATGTCCTTCAAACTGGGGTCGCGACAACCCGTTGGATAGCCGGAGAGATCAATGGGAGTCGCAAAATAACAAAATTGATCATCACACGCTTGAATTAGCTGAAAATTTTTGAGTGCAAGAATGGACTTATTTTCTTCTCTATAAAAGATGCCTTTTGAAGACTTTTATTAGACTCTTAGCGTACATCTTGTTTTAGTTCAAGAAGGTAGCAAAAACATTAGGCCGTGCAAAGTGGGTCATGATAAAAAATATTTGAAGAACACTGGCATAGCGACTGCAAGCAGGCTACAAAATTCTTCGTGACTTGTTTAATTCACAGTTGCAGCCGATTGATTTCGACGCATTTCGTGTGCCTGGTGACTCGAACAACGCAAACTCTTTTTCAATTACTAAAAAACTGTCTGTTCAATAATTTGAAAGTATTTTTTAAATGAATCAATACTAAAAACGTTTGAAAACAACCTCAATTATAGTACATACCGTATAAACGTAGTTTATGTACAATAAAATTTTTACCTCATTTTTAACCACCTACGGGTACTCGCACGCAAGCGGATAAAAACGCAAGCGTTAGCTTTGTATGTTTCGGCGTTTTACGACAAATGACTGATAGGTTGTGCCAAAATATAGGCCAATCTACTTTTGAATACGTTTCATCCTTTTCTCTTGCATTCGCTGTCAGTATTTAAAACGATTTCACTAAAAAAAGACCAAACTACAAAAAAAGTTACGAAATTAATTTCCTATTACAGCGATTCCTAACGTGTCAACTCCTTCGGAAATTGAAGCCGTTCGAGCTTTCATGCTGCTAGGTTTGTTCGCTCAAATTGGCGCTGTTGCTGTCTGCGTGACGCTGGCTCTAGAAAAATTGGACAAGAAAATCATCGCTGTTATTTTATTTGCGGTTTCAGGTAAGAAAAACGTATCTGTTTAGTGTTTTAGTTACACAAATTATTTCATTGGTGAACACGGATTGGAGGGCCGAAGAGAGCTCAAGCTTTCTCCCCTGAATTTTTAGATATTAATGACCAATTAATACTCCAGTACTTCTAGCTGCGCAAAACTGCAACGTTTTTCGATTCTTAGTCCCTTCCCCTCCCCCGTAGAAAAATTCTGACTCCGGTCTTACATTCATGGTGTAAAATTAGATGCATGTGTTTTTCTCATCTCGGCTGAATGAAACTGAGCAGCAAAGAGACAGGGATGCCAGATTGCTTACAGCAAGAGGTTCCAGATTGGACCTCAAAAAGGTTCTAAATAGTTCCAAATATTAGAGTTGCAATTTCGCGAGTTAAGAGTTGCAAATACAAACTTGACACTACTTCAACATATCATAGCAGTCTAGTACTGACAAGTATCAGGTCTGTTTTCAGTAATCTCACTACCTGGGTATCGGGCAACTAAACATTCAGTTTTAATCTGGGCAACCTGTCCAGTTGGCCTGTTTCAGTAAGTTGACTACCTGGGTGTCGCAATACCACCATCACTAGTCACCAGGTCACTACAGTTCTGACGTCTGAGTTACCGGTATCATAGTCCGTACAGTTCCACTAGGCCATGGTTCTTGAACGGGGGCGATTTTGGCTTTCAGAAGGGCGATTGTAACAATTGTTGAAATTAAGGGGCGATTTTGCTTGTTATAAAAGGGAGCGATTTCAGAATTACCTATAAAGGCCTAACATACCGGTATGCAATGATCTTCCGAAAAAAGCCCCGCAAATGTTCTTCGGAAAAATAGAGGTCTGCGTACGTGAAGACCATTAGCGCACGCAAGGGGTTGGCCACGGTCCCATGACCCCATTTGGCCCTGTAAAAAGGTGCTAAAACCTAACTTTCAGTCTACGACTTCTCAAGTTAATAATGGTTGCAGCCTCCTTTCACTTATTTTAGGCAAGCATCTGCTTTTAGACATAAGTTGCAAAAATATTGTTGCACTGTCCATAGTGACTGTACTCACTGCATGCCCCCTTTCGGTAAAAAAGTGTGTTAAAATGAGTGTTTTTGTTTTATGAAAACCGTAAAAATTTGTTGGCGGCTGGGAACTATGCCCTAGACCCCCTTATCCTCCGGCGGCTAGGGGTTTCACCCCCACACTCCCGGTTGTGCCCCCCTCCTTTTTCCAATTCTTGGGTGCGCCACTGGTGGAGACCTTTTTTGCTCTTCACCTGATTTTAGTGGATCAATACGCTCAGGGGGCGATTTCGTCCCACATTTTCCAAAAAGGGGCGATTTTGCAAAAAAGGTTGAAGACCCCTGCAAAGGTTGTCTTCAGGAAAAAGAATTACAAGCATACTTGTAATTTGTAATTTTTTTTAAGCCTTTTTTAAAATAAGCTTTTTTTTCTTTTCGAAAAACATTTTATGCTTGAATGCCGATTTCTCGACCCAAATCAGCCAAAATGGTGTAATAAGCCAAAAAAAAGTTTTCTTTTCCAAAAGTTGGAAAAAGAAGTAGATTTTATCCTACGCATGCCAGAAACTCTAGGTTTCGCATGTGCCCAGCCCAAAATTCTGGAACGTTCCAAAAGCATCACTTTGGTTCTAAATATAATACCAGTTTCCAAATCGAAAATTTGGGTTCTAAGCGCTTGATTTTAGTTCAAGATCTAGAACGAATAGTTCCAATAACACTGCAAAAAGAGCCAGTGGAAAACATTCTGTGAAACGTGTACTGGCAAAAAAATAAACTCTCTTTCTCTCTCTCTCTCTCTCACTACTGCTGCTGTGTTCTACGTTAGTGGTTGTGTTGCCTTAGCGTTAAACTGCGGGGATTGGGAACCGCTAATTAGTGACACGCTTTAGCGTATCATTGTGATAAAATAGATTTTTTAACATGATGAATAAACAGTTTTTCGCAGCTTATGTCTGAAAGCAGAAGCTTGGCTGAAATAAGTGAAAGAAGGCTACAACCATTATTAGTTTAAAAAATTATAGACTGAAAGTTAGGTTTCAGCACCTTATTACAGGGCCAAAGGGGGGGGGGGGGGAGGGGGGCATGGCTTTCCTGCGTGCGCATGGGCATAGGCCCTCAGACGTACTGTTTTGTTTTCCACTGACAATGTCGATGGAGAGCAAAAAATAAAAAAGGTCTTCACGCCCTCAGATGTTCTGTTTTCCTCTGAAAAATATCGATGATGGGCAAATAAAATAAGAAATAAAAAAAAATTGGTGAGTAGAAGTGGCTTGTCATTGGCTTGTCATTAAAGTGGCTTGTCAATTCGCCACTTTTAAGTAGCCAATGCACCACGTATGGCGCATGCGCCACAGGTTGGCCACCCCTTTCATAGACGGACCATTACAGGCAGGGCAGTAGTTATGGGCTGACCTTAGAAATAACTGCTAGAGCAGTGGCATAGCTATGGCAGGGACTAAGACACCGGGACACTGTCCCTCTTTTTGACAAAGTCTACTCTCTAAGTATGCTTGTAATTTTTGGTAAATTGTAATTTGCCCCCCCAAATTTTCTGGTGGCTACAACCTGGCTGTGGGACCACGAAAACATTGAGTTAATAGTCACTTTAATCAAAGCGCTCAATTGCATTTGCATCTAATGAAGAGTAAAGCTTTCTCAGCTGCGTTGAAACATCGAATACCGATACTACGGTAGGCCTGTAGCCTATATCTGACTGAACAAAGTTCAACCAAGTTCAGAAGGAGACTGACGATTTGTGTTATACCATCGATGAGGTTATTTTCGTTAGATGAAACGTTAAGTTTGAAAGTTTTCAACGAAAATTGCGTCTTGCTTAGTCAAAAAATGCCTTTACGTGCACTGCCTGAATAATTTTTTATGCAGTAATGCAAATGTCCATCACATTGACCAATCAAGACTTATGATAGCGTTATCATTAAAAGTGTACTCGGTGTACACTTCGCAGTATACCCTACATAAAACTAAAGAAAATGACAACGTTTCGGGCTGACCGTAAGCGGGTGCAATTTTTTGGAGCTTTTTGATTCTCGAAAGAAATAACTTAAACCATTAAAATGCATCATCCCAAAAGATACCACCATTTTGTGGGGCTAAAAAGGTTGTCTGTGTTGGAAGGGACAATGTTAATTAATGGTATAGCCGCCCTTTCTTTGGACACCTTGCTATAGTTTTTCAAAAATCCTAAAAACATGAGGCTTCTTCCGAAAGCCAAGAAAAGATTGAAGTTGTTTTTATATGGAATGGTGCAAATTACACGATATTATCACCAAATTACAAAATATAACATGTAAAGATTCTCAAGAAGTTTCGATTTCTACCCAAATCGTTGTAACTTGTAATTCGTATTCAAATGGAATTATTTGATAACAAGTTTATTACAATAAACAGAATCAAATACAATGATTTGAGAAGAAATCAAAACGCTTGAAAATATGCAAGTGCTTCAGATATCATTGGTTTATTTCCTGGGCTCCGAAACCAGGTTTTTGCAAATTTTAGGTTTTTTTCCAAAGCCAGTTTTTGTACCCTTGTGTGCTTTCGCTGTCTGGGACCCAAATCAATGGCGGACGGCATGGGCTTTACCTCAACTTTTCGTGGGCTTTTCCCATCCTAAATGTGCTTTGCGGATATGGACAGGATACGATGGGCTTTCCCTCTCTGAAGTTTTTTTTCTTTGTAAAGTCCCGATCTGGCTCCGAGCCAAAAAAAATGAAGGTTAAAAATCTGCAAATGTGACATTTTTTTCCGGTTGCTAGATGCGAATAAGGAATAAATCAATGCATTAGATCATTAAATAACGCGTATAAAAAAACTAGACAGGTAAAGCACAAATGACTATAAATTCAAAGGAGAAGCTAGTTTTGCCTTAAATTAACACGTATGAATTCACTGAATTTTTTAAAACCGAAACTTAGACCAAAAGTTGCTTTTAAAAGTCGCAAAGGCACAGATCAGTTTTTAGCAGAATGCAACTGTTTTTCCGAATCAATATTGATAAAAGCGAGAAAAAGTAACCAGAAATATAATTCCTAAAATTTTTCATCTTCTACAGACAAATTTTAAACGTGAAACTGACATTTAAATACTGAAATATAACATTTTAATATTTTTTTTACGAAATTCAATGGCAACGCCAATAATTCTAAGCGGATGTAGCGGTGTTATGAAAAGCGGAATGGATGACATTGGAGAATAGATAATTTGCCACCGGGTACCATATCCATAGCTGTGCATTACGCGCGAAATAGCAAATCGTTTTTTTTTTAGCATCAGAAGTGTAGTCTACTTGAGGCTAAGAACTCTGGTCTAATAGCCTAGTACTGTACTGACAATATAACGATTGCCCTCTGTAGCTGGTTCATGTTTCTGTCTAGTCACTAAGTGTCAGCAGTACAGATGTGCTCGTAGCCTAGTTATCAGTGGAATAGAAAACTATGAACCATTTGACATCAAATTTTTAGCAATAAAGTTAGGTGGTAAGCCGCTTATAAACATTGAAAATCAGACGCAGGAAGAGTTGAGCTGTTACCGGTATGGGCTAAAATTAGAATACCTGTATTAAGCCTGAGCTAGGCCTACCAGAGTAATATACCAGCATCACAGTGCACTGGTATACTGTATGCCAGCGTGGTTCTGGACTTAAAGTTGTGGTTAGAAGTATCAGCAGTCTACACTTAGTGAAAAATATGATTAACATGTTAACCTAATATGGTATATAGTCTATTCAACAATACTAATGCATGTAATAAAAGAAAGGGACCTAGTCTAGCAAGCAAGCAAGATTTCGATTCTTTAATTTTAGTTGGTAGGTACTGGCAGAGTTTGGGTGCAATTGCTTTGCAAAATTGAGGTGGTCTTTAAAAAAAAGTCTCCACATTGTTTGACGTACAAGTACCTGGAGCGGAGACATTTTATTTTAGAGACCACCTCAATTTGTTGGGGAGGAACTGATTGTGTTTGGGTCCTTTAGAGTGGAATATGAAAATTACTTTGAGAACCACTGGTCTATAGTCTAGTCTAGCTCAATGGAATAAGGAGTTCGTCTTTGAGAGCATAGATCTCTTGGTCGAAACTCGTAATGGCTGTTTTAACTCCATCTGTTAATCTCAGGAGCACCGGTACAGTGGCGTATGTACTCGGTTTGGTCCTACTAAACACCGCAAGGAACTGCAAGGTACTGAAAACAGTGCAAAGAACTACAAGGAACTACAAGATACTTTCAAACGAAGTACAAAGTAGCTGAAAACACTACAAGGTACTTTTAAACCAACCACAAGGTAGTTAAAAACACTACAAGGAACTACAAGGTACTTTCATAGCTATAACAAGGTAGTTGAAAACTGCACAAGGAACTACAAGGTACTTTAAACCAACTACAAGATAGTTGAAAACACCACAAGGAACTTATGGACTAATGACAAGGGCGTTAGAAACATCCAAGGGTTGGAGTTGGGGGGGTTGAGGTCGAGGGGTTGGGGTTGGAGTCGGGAGGTTGGAGTCGGGGGGGTGGAGTCCGGGGGGTTTGGGTCGGGGGGTGGAGTCCGGGGGGTTGGGGTCGGTTGGAGTGGAGTCGGGGGGTTGGGGTCGGTTGGAGTGGAGTCGGGGGGTTGGGGTCGGTTGGAGTGGAGTCGGGGGGTTGGGGTCGGTTGGAGTGGAGTCGGGGGGTTGGGGTCGGTTGGAGTGGAGTCGGGGGGTTGGGGTCGGTTGGAGTGGAGTCGGGGGGTTGGGGTCGGGGAGGCTGGAGTTGGGGGGGTGGAGTTGGGGTCGTGGGGATTGGAGTTAGGAAGGTGGAGTTGGGGTCGGGGGGGAGGTTGGGATCGGGGGGGGTTGGAGTTGGGGGGTTGGAGTCGGGGGGTGGGGTCAGAGTTGGGGGGGTTGGGGTCGGGGAGGTTGGAGTTGGGGTCGCTGGGGTCGGAGTTGGGAAGGTGGAGTCGGGGGGGTTGGAGTTGGGGGTCGGAGTTGGGAAGGTGGAGTCGGGGGGGTTGGAGTTGGGGGTCGAAGTTGGTGGTCGGGGGGGTTGGAGTTGGGGGGGTGGGATCAAGGGTTGGAGTTGGGGGGTTGGAGTCGGTGGTTGGGGTCAGGGGGGTTGTAGTTGGTTTAAAATTTCCTTAAAAGTCTTGTAGTTGATTTATAAGTACCTTGTAGTTTCTTGTGCTGTTTTCAGCTACCTTGCACTTGGTTTAAAAGCATCTTGTAGTTCCTTGTGCTGTTTTCAACTACCTTGTAGTTGAAAAGAGATATATAAACAGATATTTGAGAAGAGAGATATATAAGAGAGAGATAGAGTTTAAAGAAGTGTGTACTGGAAGGTTCAGGGTTGAAAAAGAGGTGTTGCTGTGGTTGGGGATTTAGGGGAATGTGTTGCAGTGTTTGGGGGGGAGAGGTTGGAGAAGGGAAAGGGTTTGGGAGGGTCAGGAGGTGGTTTTAGTTATTTGAAGGTACATGACAATTTGAAGGGGACAATTTAACGCGAACAAACTTGACGCGAAGACAATTTGTTGCAAAATGTGTGAAGTTGATCAGGCATTGGAAATCTGCGATGGAGGGGTTGGTAAACAGTGGGAGTTGGGGGTGTTGAAAAACGGTGGGGGTGAGGGGTTGTAGAATGGTGGGTGTTGGAAAATAGTGAAGGTGGGGGTGCTGGAAAATGATAGGGATGAGGGGTTTTTAAAATGGTGAGGATGAGGTGTGTTGGAAAACGATGGGGATGGAGGGATTGGAAAACGGTGGGGGTGGACTGGGTTGAGAGTTGAAAAATGGTGGGGGTGAAAGGTGTTGGAAAATGATAGGGATGGAGGGGTTGGAAAACAGTGAGGGTGAGCGAAAATTGAAAAGTGGTAGGGGGGGGTTGGAAAATCATAGGAGGTGCTGGAAAATGGTGAGGATGGGGGAAACAGAAAATGGTGAGGGTCAAGTCTGTTGGGACATGGTGGGGGTCAAGGGGTTAAAAAACAGTGGGAGTATAGTCAAACCACATAAAGCCTTTGCGTATTTTAGGCAAAAATGACACTAACGCTTACGAAGCGTCTTTCATGAACGTGCTACTTTCCTTTCGGAGCTACGTCAGCTTTTGTGAGGGGCGCATAAAGCGCTCAAATTTCACCAAAAGTGGGAATGAATGAATCACGCATTTTGGTTAAAAGTGTGTCCCAGTTACAGGTGGGGTCTAGTCACGCATACCCCAGGTCGAGCCAGGCATGCCCTGGGTCGGATAGGGCATGTCCCAAGTCGGATCGGACATGTCCCAGGTCGGGTCGGACTTGTCCCGGGTCAAATCTGGACATGTCCCAGATCTGGTCGAACGTGTCCTGGATCAGGTCGGACGTGTCCCTGGTCAAGTCGGACGTGTCCCTGGTCAAGTCGGACGTGTCCCTGGTCGAGTTGGACGTGTCCCGAGTCGGGTCAGACATATCCCGGATCGAGTCGAGCATGTCCCGGGTCGGATGTGTCTCGGGTTGGGTCGGACGTGTCCTGGGGTGGCTCGAACGTGTCCCGGGTTGAGTCGGACATGTCCCGAGGCGGGTGATATGTGTTCCTGGTCGAATCGGGTCTGTCCCCGATCAAGGCGGGCATGTTCCGGGTTGAGTCGGTCATGTCTCGGGTCAGACAGATACAGAGTCAGGCATGTCCCTGGTCAGGTCGAGCAGGTAACTGTAAAGTTTTGTTAGAACCTGCAAATATGCAAAATCTGGTCTAACTATTCCCTATAAACGAATTATGGTTTGTCTAAGTGACTCGAGATACACATTGAGTTGATCTAAATAGATAAAAAATTATGGCGTAATTTTTGTAACTCTACGTATTGGAGTCTTGTATTAGTTGATGTGGAATGTAAAAGCCCAGAAAAGCAAACCTGTTCGGTTTTAAATACTGGGCTTTGCAGATCTAAATCTAAATTATTACGTGAAACAATTTGGCAGCTGGTTGGTCTTAATTCCAACTACACTATTTCAAATAATATGTTGTTGATGGCGTAGTTTTTGTAACTCTACGTGTTGAAGTCTTGTATTAGTTGATGTGGAATGTAAAAGCCCAGAATAAAAAACCTGTTCGGTTTTACATACTGGGCTTTGCAGATCTAAATCAAAATTGTGACATAAAACAAGTGGCAACTAGTTGGTCTTAATCACCACATCAGTATTTCAATTGGTAGGTTGTTTATGGCGTAGTTTTTGTAACTCTACATATTGGAGTCTTGCATTAGTTGGTGTGGATTGTAAAAGCCCAGAATAAAAAACCTGTTCGGTTTTAAATACTGGGCTTTGCATATCTAAATCAAAATTTGGCAACTGGTTGGTCTTAATTCCAACTCCACTATTTTAAATAATATGTTGTTTATGGTGTAGTTTTTGTAACACTACGTGTTGAAGTCTTGTATTAGTTGATGTGGATTGTAAAAGCCCAGAATAAAAAACCTGTTCGGTTTTAAATACTGGGCTTTGCAGATCTAAATCAAAATTGTGACATAAAACAAGTGGCAACTAGTTGGTCTTAATCACCACATCAGTATTTCAATTGGTAGATTGTTTATGGCATAGTTTTTGCAACTCTAGGTGTTGAAGTCTTGTATTAGTTGATGTGGAATGTAAAAGCCCAAAATAAAAAACCTGTTCGGTTTTAAATACTGGGCTTTGCATATCTAAATCTCGATTGTGACGTAAAACAAGTGGCAACTAGTTGGTCTTAATCACCACATCAGTATTTCAATTGATATTGATGTGGAATGGATATTGATGTGGAATTGATATTGATGTGGAATGTAAAAGCCCAGAATAAAAAACCTGTTTGGTTTTAAATACTGGGCTTTGCATATCTAAATCAAAATTGTGACATAAAACAAGTGGCAACTAGTTGGTCTTAATCACCACATCAGTATTTCAATTGATAGGTTGTTTATGGCATAGTTTTTGTAACTCTACGTGTTGAAGTCTTGTATTAGTTGATGTGGAATGTAAAAGCCCAGAATAAAAAACCTGTTCGGTTTTAAATACTGGGCTTTGCAGATCTAAATCAAAATTGTGACATAAAACAAGTGGCAACTAGTTGGTCTTAATCACCACATCAGTATTTCAATTGATAGGTTGTTTATGGCATAGTTTTTGTAACTCTACGTGTTGGAGTCTTGTATTAGTTGATGTGGAATGTAAAAGCCCAAAATAAAAAACCTGTTCGGTTTTAAATACTGGGCTTTGCAGATCTAAATCAAAATTTGGCAACTAGTTGGTCTTAATTCCAACTCCACTATTTTAAATAATATGTTGTTTATGGCATAGTTTTTGTAACTCTACGTGTTGAAGTCTTGTATTAGTTGGTGTGGATTGTAAAAGCCCAGAATAAAAAACCTGTTCGGTTTTAAATACTGGGCTTTGCAGATCTAAATCAAAATTGTGACATAAAACAAGTGGCAACTAGTTGGTCTTAATCACCACATCAGTATTTCAATTGATAGGTTGTTTATGGCATAGTTTTTGTAACTCTACGTGTTGAAGTCTTGTATTAGTTGATGTGGAATGTAAAAGCCCAGAATAAAAAACCTGTTCGGTTTTAAATACTGGGCTTTGCATATCTAAATCTCGATTGTGACATAAAACAAGTGGCAACTAGTTGGTCTTAATCACCACATCAGTATTTCAATTTGTACGTTGTTTATGGCGTAGTTTTTGCAACTCTACGTGTTGAAGTCTTGTATTAGTTGATGTGGAATGTAAAAGCCCAAAACAACAAACCTGTTCGGTTTTAAATGCTGGGCTTTCAAGATCTAAATCTCGATTGTGATGTAAAACAATGTTGCAGTTGAGGGGAGTGTGGGGAAGTATTGGGGGAGATTTGGAAAAAGTGTGGGAAAGTGTTGTGGGACGTCTCTTTCACACCCCCCTAACATTCTCCACACTCACAAACACTCTTCTCATTACTTCTCCACACCCCCCAACACTTCCCCAACACTTTCCTACACCCCTCCATTACTTCCCCACATCTCCCTCAACACTTTTCCACACTGCCCAAAACTTCCCCACACTTTTCGCACATCTCCCCCAATACTTCCCCACACTGCCCACCTTTTCCCCATACCTCCTCCAATACTTCCTCACACCTCCCCCAACACTTCCTCACACCTCTTCGAACACTTTTCTGCACTCACCCCACACTTCTAGTTTATGAGGTTATTTTCAAATATCGAAGAGAAAATTCAACGGTAATTGAGGGAGACTGCGAAGTGAGCTTGCGCTCTTTGAGTCAGCAGCCACCCATTAAATATGTCAATTGCGATCGGCTCCAGCCGCGAATCGAACCGTCACGTAGGATCTGTCACCTGCGCACGGTACCGCTAGGCCATGTCGCTGACAGATTCCTTACACCTCTCCCACACATTCCCACTGCACTCTCCATCACTTTCGCACACCTCCCCCAATACTTCCCACACCTCCCCCAACGCTATTCTACACTCACCCCACACTTCCTTACACCCCTCCCACACATTCCCACTGCAATTTCAAGCATGAGCAACGTTTTTCCTGGACATGTGCCACGATTTTCCTGGCATGTTCCACGTGCCCTTAAATTGTTCAACTTGTGCCACAAAGTGTGAGGTTCAAGCCCCAAAATGTTTGGCATGTGACAGTTCAAAATTTCACGTCTTACTGTTGTGAGAAATTATTTAATTGAATGTAGTGCTTTGACAACACGCTTTTAGAGTATTTAGTTTGCATTATTCATTTTATAATTGTGGTTTTGTTTTCATGTAGTTGCTGTTATCTTAGGATGTTATTTTAGGCATGTTTCTTTTTTTTATTATGTCACTGTAACTGCTACTTTTTAGTGAATCTGTTGCTTCTTTCATTCATCATTATTTTACGTGTTAGTATTTTTGGAATAAGTGGATAAGCTTGCGTAGATTTAAAAAATTTATATAATCAATTTGTTGTGTTAGTGCGCTTATTGAATATTTTAAAACAGGTGTGGAGTAGAGGTAAGTAACTAATAACAATGTAATGTTAAGCAATTTGGCTGTTGATTACCATTAATCACCATCTTCAGCATGTTTTCGGTAATTTTGCACTGTGGTGGGCAGTAAGAAGTTACCTGTTGGGTAGCAGTAATGGTAGCGATGTTACATTTAGAGCAAATGGCAGTATTGTCACTTACAGTGTAAAAACTGTTGAAGTCATTGTGTTGGCAAAATTGAGTTTTTTTCATTGACTTGTCCCGCTGGGTTAGGGTTGTTGCTTGACTCACTTTTTGGCAAAAAATACCAACTTCTTCACAAGTTAAGAGAATTGCATACAGCTGGTGGCCTGGCTTCTGTAATGTGATTATGACTTTGACACTATCATATTGCGGTTAAATGACTAAAACTTGTTCATGTGTTCTACATTAGCTGGTCATGGAGCATCTAAATTCGAAACCCTCACGATTACTCAATGTTTCTTGGTCTTAACAAGTTAAGAGCTTTGCAAGATTTTGCAATTGCTTAGTGATCATTCTGATTATTGTTTTATTTTTTGCTTATCACGCCAAAGTTTTATTACATAACCAGTGCTGCAAAAAGTAGAAGCTAGATGAGGTTACAGCTGATGGTACTTCGAATTATAGTTTTATATGAATGGTGAGCTTAAGGGGCTTTGACAATTGTCGCACGACCGCCTTAAAACACTTTGCGATCCTGCTTTATTAACATCATACAACCTATCGTTTTTGTTGAGCGATCCGTCGCAATCGTTGCATGTGATTTTTTGGTCGCTTCGGGTCGCATCTGAATTTTGAACATGTTTGAAATTCAAACGCGACTGTTTGCCATCTCTGTTATCGCATTTCAGTCGCATGAACAATCGGACAAACGTCGTACAGCGTTGCATGCACCGCAAGAGTAGTGCGTGATTTTTTAAGGTTGTTAGATGATTTACAAGTTTGGATGCGAGTGTTTTGTGACCATGAAGTTGTTGCGCGACACGTCCCATGTGATCTTAAAACGTTGTAGTATCATTGCACGATTACGAAAGTTCGTTACACATTGCCCTACTAGTATATATACCCCGTAGATTTGCAGAAGCCAATATCTTGGGACAAAATGTGACCGTCAATAAAGTACGATGGCTGCTGCTGTTACGCCAATATTTCCTTATCGGATGTTACATTTGCTGAATCTTAAAGCACAACAACAAGAACTACAAAAAATCTATTGGTCGTGCTGGCGTTACTTATTCGTCAACGACAAAAGTGTAAAAGACAACGAAGACGTTGGTGGTTCAAGCCTTGGATACGTAGATGTGTGTTATTTGGCCACTATCATACTCTGATGATGGAGATAATACAGAGAATGCCAAAGAGATTTTGTCAACTAAATGAGAATGCAGCCAGCCATGTTCGCACTCCTTTTCTTTCTGCCTTTGGACTTTTTGGGTGGCATCTCACATCAATTTTTTCTTCAACTGATAGCATCACAACTGTCAGGAATGTAGGCTAATCCCCGACTCTAGCATGCACACTCGTGCAATGAAACGCATGATCGTACGTTCGTCTTACAACCAATCGCATGTCGTACAATATATCTTGCGATGTGGTCTCTTAATCTTGCAACACTCGCATTCAATCGTGCAATACTTGCATAGAGATGCAAGACACATCGCTTGATTCTTGGCATCTGCATTGCACAACGGTTGCTATCAGGCGCAATACATCGTGCGTGCATCGTACGTGCACTTTTTCTTTTGCGACAATTCCTGCGTCCTTGCTACGATTAAGAATAAATTTACTAGTCGTACGAATATTTAGTCACATCTAGTCGTGCGCCAATTGTGAAAGGCGCTTTAGATTTGTCTGTGTTTGAATTCCGTTGTCCAGCTGAATTGCAGAGAAGAAACATTATGATAATGAAATAATTTTTACTAACAGTTTCAACATCGATTCTTACTGTCGACCAATACCGGTATTGTGTGAAACAAACCAAATACCATGTCAGACTCTGACTTTAATGATGACGATAGTTTCTTGGACCAGGATTTCATTCCTAACTCTGGTGAGTAGTTTTTTTATTCTGTTTTATACAGGTGTTTGTTTGATATTATGCAATATGCATTGCATGTTGTTTTTGCACTTAATTTTGGCCTTGCTAGTGATGTCACTGAGTCGATTCTGTGGTAATTGTTGGAGGCTAGATAATGAGCCCAACTTTGCAGCTACAGCTTTTCTGATATACTCATGATATTTCAGTCAGGAGGACAAACTTGTGAAAACAAACATATTGTACTTTGTATATGTATATATATATAAAAGTTAGCATTCAGGTGGGGGTTTCTAATACCATTTCTTTCCCTCTATTGCTGGCGTTCATCTAAACTGTTACTAGCTGATTATATAGGTCTAGCTGATTAACCGATCAGGTGGCCATGTGGATAGAGCGTCTGCTTTTGAATCGGTAAGTTTGAGAGTCGATTTTCAATCTGATCAAACCAATGGTTTAGGACTGTCCAAAGTTGTGAGCCCCCTTTTATCAAAACCTGGGGGGCTCACATTGTGCTTGACATTCAGCTCTAAAGGAATGGCGAGGAGCAAGCCGTTTTCTTGTGTTAACAGTATAAATGTGCATATGAATAAACAACTTAAAAAATAGATAATCATTTGAGCTATACGTATTATTAAACGTTATAAGAGAGTTTATTTACACAGAAAGTGAATCTTCATCACAAGAGGAGCAAAGGGTAAGTTCAAAGGTACCAAGTATAGATCTAGGTCAGTAGTTCTAAAACTTTTCCAAAAACTTACTAATACAGTCCCCAAAAGTTTTCTATTTGGGCATGGTCCTCTACAGTATATTTGAACACACATTTTGATTTAGCAGCAGAAAGAAGTTAGGGTAGTTGTACATGAACCTTTATTTGGATAAAATGCCACGTATGCTAAGCAAACAATTGCCTATGTAGAAAAACTAAAAAATACAAAGTATATACATATCATAACCAAATCTACGAACACATTTCAGGAAACGGCTTATCAGAAGTCTGGCAATCTTTGCGGTTCCTTTAAAACAGCTTGACAAACCAGAAGTTTTGTTATCAAAGTATGCAACGCCCTGTATTACAAAAGGATAAACCTTCAAGCTCTTACTCATTTGTTCAATGATAATACTATATGCTCATAACTCGTTGCGAAATAAATTATCATTAACTTTGTGTAAACTTATTAATTTTTTTTACATTTTAGGCGTTTAGGAAGAAGATCAAACCGATCCAAGTGATCTCCAAAGCTAAGAAGGTTACAGGTAAGTTGACTCCAATAAGTGTATTCTGCTTATTTTGTAATGATAATTATTCAAATGTGTAGTTAGCATAGAATCAGGTAAAACTAGTACAAATTGAATACGATTTAGTAATTATCGTTTTGTAAGAAACCTAAAACAAGTTATTTTTAAAAAATAGCAAAGTAACTTTCAGACAATTTGGCTGGTGAACCATTCTGACTTTAGTTTGAGATGATTGAAAGCTCCAACTTAAGCTGCATCTATCGACCATATATGATAAACAGGCTCAGTTCAAAAAATAAAGCAGTGCAGTTATCGATTACACCATTTTGCTGAGATGCCGCAAGCTATTGCAAATTTTTCATTAAGCTAGGAAAAAGACTTAGTGCAGTGATGTGATTTTAATGAAGGTATAAACTTCAACTCATATTGAATTCTGACGTTTGCATAGATGACTTTACCCTTAAAAATTGATGTTATTTTGACCTGAAGCTCTTAGGTTTAACTAGAGACCACAAAGCTTTTTTGTTGGTTACAGGTTACAGGGTGTCGAAAACCAAAAAAGGTTGAGAACCACTGCGTTATAGTGTTGTGTATGTTACTCTATTGTATATTTGGTCATGCTTCGAAAAACTTTTTAAAGCCAGAAGAAAGTTTGAGTTTTTTGTTTTTGAAAATAGAAAAGTCTCCTTTAAAGCGAGTGCAACAAAAAAAAAAAAAGAATGGTCAAGAATGAAGTAGCTGGCGGAAGCTTGATTCAATGTTACTTGTGCAGCAAAAAAGTGAGTAAAGTTAACTCAGTTGTACTTGTGAGAAAAAGATGAGTAAGATTAACTCCGTTGACTGTGAGAAAAAGATCAGTAAGTTGAACTCGGTATTTGAAATCATGAGTGGTTAGCAATAAGCTTCATCAATGTCTTTATCATCGTTGTTCAGATAATACATGTATACATACAGGGTGTCTCAAAACAATGTACAAAAAATGCTTTTTAATATAAATACCAAGAAAAAGTTTTACTTTATACATAAATGCTTTTGTACAAAAATGCTTTATGTACACAAAAATACTTTTTAATATAAATATCAAGAAAAAGTTTTACTTAAACTATTGATGTTTTTTTGACTATGTTCCTAAAGTTAATTCTGTATTTGTTGAAGTTAGTTCAAGTTCAGTAAAAATATCCTAATTGACTACTACGTAGATGACAAAGGTTATTGAATTCTGGCACGAGCTACAGTCAGTTGTGCAGATTCAGCGTGATTATCGATGCCTCTTTTTTTCACATTGATCAGGCACCAAATCTAAGAACTAATGGATTAGAGTCCAAGGACTGTGCTCAAGGTTATCGTTAAAGTGGGTATGGCATCATTGGACCATACTTTTTTGTGGACGATGGTGGCAGAACAATCACAGTGAACCAATCAATTACCTTGAGATGATACAGGATTTCTACCGGAGTTGCCCATCTCTTTCGAAAATGAGGCTATTATGACGAAATGAGGACGGACGCAGTGGTTTCAACAAGATCAACAAGTGGTTTCAACAAGATGCACACAGGCGTAAGCCACGAGACAATTTTTACGAACACAGTTTCCTGCACGTGTGATATCCGTTTATGAAGATATTGAGTGGCCTCCATATTCTCCAGACTTCTTTCTTGAAGACAATTTGAATGACCACATTTAAGCAGTCCCAAGGCAAGAGTTATTGAACAACTCAAGGCAAACTTCAAGAAGAGAAATGAAGAACATTCCACGTGAAACATTTCCAAGTGTCATGAACAATATCGCTGTTAGGATGCATGCAAGCTTTCATTGAACGATGAGGAGATCACGTTGGTCTTGTGATGTGAAAAGTGATGTAATGTGTAAAAACGGGAAGACTAAATTAGAAACTGTGCTTCCAGTCAAAAACTTGCATGCTTCAGCTACATAACCATGCGAAGCAAATATTGGATATTACCTGTGTGTAACAGTGCTAATTGAGTACTTTCGTGTACAATTTTTGAGACACCCTATATATATAGATAATGCTTTTTAAATAGTGAGAGGCTCATATGGACTTTCATTATAGTTTTAGCCTTTGCTATTCATAAGAAAAATAGTTATTCATTCTTCTCAAGGGCGTAGAAAGCGTAGAAGTAGATACAGCAGTATAAGAAAGTGTGTGTGTACGGTATGCAGGTAAGTCGTGCCTTCAAATGTCTCTGAAATCATTTAAATAAATTTCTCATTTATTCCATTCATGGCATGGCCTGTTGATCATTAGCAATAAGGTATAACATACTGGAATTTTCATACGCCCTGCCGGTGACTGTTGCTTAATGTTCTTTTTCTTAACCAATTAGTTAATATACTGTATATTGCTGTTCTCATTCATGTGGCTAAATCTGAATCTAATCGATTGTAATGTCGATATTTCTCCGTCTAATAACTACCTAGCTGACTCATGTCGCCCAAATTAGATTGTACTACAATCGCATTTTTGCTTTCATCTTTTGCCATTGTTATGTCCCCGAAGCACACTGATGTAACTTACAAGAGTACTCGTGTAGGGTTGATTAAAATTATTCAATTTTAACGATTCAATACTCTGTGCTAAATCTGGGTTGTCAAACAACGTCAAAGTTTTAATTCCGTTGAAGTTTTAATGTGTAAGGAACGCTGTTGCTCGGCAAATTTAATAGTTATTGTTGTTTGTACTGAAATTCCAAATTTATGACTTTCTGATGATAACTAAGTTATATTTATCTTGTTTATTACAAAAATAAAATTTACAGGAGGAGCGAATTTTTATTGCAAGCTGCAAAGTGGTTTGGAATATTTAAAACTATTGTTAGAAATAACATTCTTGCTTGGATTATTTCTACACTTCTACGTGCAATGCACAGTAAGAGTACAAGCATGTGAAGGTATTTCTTTTGTTTTAACGCTTTTTATCTTATTCTTAATTAAATTTTGCAGGTCCTGCACATAGGCCAACACTTGAAAAAGGTACATTTGGTGAAAGACAGAAACAAAAGGCGGGGTTTGTGCTCGAAAAGCCGTGTAGCTATCACAAGCTCCGCCAGTGTTTTCACTGTTAAGCGAAAGGAATGCACGTTGTGCGGCTTTCTTGCTACTCGATTAGACCAGCATCTCAAGCGGGCCCACAAGCTTAAGGTGTGTAATTTTTTATTTGATCATGTAAAACAAATTTTGTCTGTTGCAGAACTTTTACGTGATTCTGCCTTTTGTTATTTTTTACTTTTTTTCGTTTCACGAGCTGAAGTACTTTTTCTACTACTTTCTTTTAATAATTATTATTTATGCTTTTTCTGAGTTGCTAGGCCCTATGCCATTTTTTTAAAAATGAGAAATGTTTCATTGAAGCAAATTTTAATTCTTTCATCAATTTTTGAATTCTTTTGAAAGTTTAACGTGAATTAGCTAAAATTTTTGCAATTTAAAAATCAGCTATTGCTAATATAGATGTTGAAATGAATTGATCTTTGACATTTGTGGCAAGTTGTTTTATTATGAAGTTAGTGACTGCAGTGAATTTAAAGCGGCGTTTTGTAGTGATCGAACATAAAAAATTAATTAACTTCAGTTAACCTACCACTGTGTGATTAAGTATTTGAGACTAATTCTTGCTTTGTGTAGAAAACGGATGCCGCATATAAACAAGCCCTCCCCACAAAAAGTGGGGGGAATTTTCACCACATCGACGAATTTAAGGTAATAGAACATTTTACGGCACCAAGATCAGAATTCCACAAAACTTCTTTTTGCTTTGATCAATTTGATGTTGATTATGAACATTCCTAGTGGTCATTAAGAAATGGTTTGACCTCATAACTGTGTTTACTGCTAGAAAATGTATGCAGGAAAGTGTCTTAACCAAAGTTACGTAATTGAAGGTCATCATGAGTTATTTAGTGGGGAAGGGACTTTGGGAGACATGATGTACTCCATGAGAAGCTACAAGCAGGTGCCAAATTGGGCAATCGCATCTTTGGATGTTGATTTAAACGTGCTTTGTTGTAAAAATGCGCTTCTTTCCAAGAGAAGAGGCCGGCATTGTGGTGGATGTTATAAAAAGGCCGCAAGTTTGAGCACCACCTAGTTAGCTGTTCAATTTTCAGGCTGAATCGTTTTATTTTTGTATTGTTTTCTGTATTGCAATTGTTTTGCATATAATAGTGAGGCAAATTTTTCTGCAAAGCATTGGTATCGAGGTGATTTTGTTTGTGGAAACTTAAGTACGTTTTTATGTGGTTTTAGACATGGCTCCATGGAAGAAGTGGAGGAGGCAATGAAGCCTCCTCCAACATCAAAATCGTTGGTGACGTAACCAATGTTTTCAGACGCATTGGTTACTTCACTTTTGATGTTAAAGACCTTGAAAACGCGGTGTTCCTTGATCATTATCAGGACAACACTGTATATAACATACTTAATAGCCTTAAAGTTTTTATGAGGTAAGCTATTAACATTATTCTTCAAAATTACACCCATATGTAATTTATGAAAAAAATGGTCTAGTAAAACATTTTTATCTCTTATGGTATCCTTTAAGTGTATGCTATTAGCTGTACGATTAGTTATTTTTAGCTACAATTTTATTATTTATTGGCATATTTATCCTCCTATCACGAGAAAGCGTCGAAGCGCTATTTGAGCTCGCTCAGGAGTTGCCGGCCATCTGTCTAGCACACTTACATGGGGGAAGACCGTTAAGTGCCGTTCCCAATTGCACAACTTGCGGGCCTGCTCCACACTGTCTTTTTAATGCTGAACGTCAAGCAGAGAAGCTGTGAATACCAATTTTAGAGTCATTGGTTTGACTCGACTCGGAATTGAACCCGGAAGCTACCTATCCAGAAGCAGACGGTCTAATCCACTCGGCCATCATTTCTTCAGTTTATCAAAGTTTTCATCAGCTATAGTTTGGCAGATGCATACATGTTTATTTTCGATTTTTATAAAAGATTCGCGAAATTGCAAGCAGATGTTTTTGATCTTGGCGATGTAACGACCGCCTCGGATCACGTAATGGAATGGGCCAGAACCTACAAAAAAAAAAGTGAAACCAGGGCCCAAGAAATTGCGTCGAAAGCTAGCAGTACGTTGTTTGTTGTATTTTTGAAAGGGTGAATTAGTTATAGCATGTTTTATTATGGCTCCTTTGTCGATCGTTTTGTAGTGCTTTCAGTTTGCCAAGCCGTTACCAAAATTTTAAATGTGCTTTATTTCGAAAGTTTTGCATTTTAAGTAAGACTTCGTAAAAGGGGTTTTGATTTAGTGGTGGACACTTTTACCGAATAAACCGTCTTCGTGCAATTGAGTCTCAGCTAAGCAGTGAGCAATTTAGGACACCAAAAATACTGCTTGCCAGAAGAGTTATAAAAGTTGCCAGAAAAGTTAATTTAAGTTTAATTTATTTGCTGAAAGTGATTTTTTTATACAGTGCAAGTGTACATACATGTACTGCGGTTATAGCATTTGGTGTAGATGTTCAGATTGAATCGAGCTTTGCATGAGTAAAAGATATTGTGCTTTTTTAGAGCGTATGAAGAAAAGTAAATCGGAGAATTAATTTCATAAATTTCAGAAAACTTGGCTACATCAGAAGAAAAAAAAAAATACCTTCGCAGTTCTTTTTTTACGAAGTGCGAGAATGCAATTTCTGGCGTCGGTTCATCTCAGTCGGCGGGCGTGTGCCGCCGACTGATTCAAGGGCACTTAATGCTTCGAATCTTGCTACATAATTTCCAAAGACCTTCGACCTTGGCAAATTTGACGCTTGGCGACTTTGCCGAGGCGAAGGTGATGGAAAACGGGGATCGCGTGGTACAGGTACGATTCGATTTTGTTGTTTTTTTGAATGAACTTTGAAATATTAAAGCCATATTTTCTTCATAATTCTAAACTTCTTCAGTGCAGAATGTCGTGTCGTGCTTGCTGTCTCAAAAATGTCTCTTAATGGAAAATCAGCAAACCTGGTGGTTGATAATTAATGATTTAAGTTGTGGTGTTTTTTTAATTATGTGGCTAAGTTAGTTTTAATGAGGTATTTTTGGGTTAAGCTTGTTTTTTTATCCGATATTGATCATTTGCAGGTATTTCGCCACAAGACCAAGCGTAAATTTGGCTCCGCGATGCTGACATTGCCCAAACCCCTGTACGATTCCGTACAGGCATACCTCCTTTCTTACCCTGTTTCGGGCAATTTTCTCTTTCCTGGTCTTAAACGTTCTGCCCCAATGTCAGCATCCACTGTGGCTAAACAGGTTCAAGACGCTTGGGCTTGTGGTGGAAATAAATCCACCTTTACCACAACTAAATGGCGAAAAAGTGTCGTTACTGCGGTAAGTCATATTACATTTTTTCATGATTTAAGTCTTGTGTGATGGAAATTTAGCTTAATTATTATTTATGTACACATTAATGCACATATCGTATGCAGTCACTGGCACACTCTATATAAAAAACATCTTAGTGCTGTAGTAGCTTGCAAAAAAGCCAAGAAATGTTTTGCTATGTGATGATGATACTAGCTGTTTGCTGTCAGTTTTGTTGTGGATCCGTATCCGTTAGTGTTACGTTTTTCCTAACTGGCACGTTGTGTTGTACACAGTACACACGCCTGGTTTACTTCTATTGTAACATGGCGGGCCTGTATCCGTTTGAAGAAATGCTTCTGATTAAAAAAAACTTTGTTTATCCTTGCCGAAACTATCTCCTTTTTCATTAAGTGTTATTATACTGGGCTGGGTAGTTTGGGTATTGCAGAGAAAACGATAACTTGTATCCAAAAACGTTATTGAAAATGGTGAAGTTATTAGCCGTATTTTTACAAAATATGTTTCGTATGAGATTCCTGATATCAGTGCTCTTTGGAAAAAGTAAACCCATATGCGAAAACGCTCTTTTTTCTATCAGTAAGTGAACTCTTACTACAGCGACTGACTGGTCTGGAATGTTTAATCAAACTAGCTACATCAAAAAAAGCAGTTCTGCTTCTCTAGGACTCTGGTAGTCGACTTAACGTTGCTTTTTGTGGTAAACCTCGTAATGATTTAGCATTTTTGTTTCTCACTGGAATAAGTCTGATCTTTTCTCAACTTTTTACAATTATAGCACGCAGCGTTGGCATGTAGCCAGGTAAATAATAAGCGAAATTGCAAATTTTTTGTATTCAAATCGTATAACTATTCAAACATGCTAGATGCTAACCCGCACATACCTCGCCGTAGCTTAACTTTGACTGCGTTCCAAATTTAAAATAGAAATATTCCAAATTTATTTTCTTGGATAAAAAGGAGAATGATGCGTTTGAACCGGAAAACATTTTCGGAAGAGTGTGCTTATAGTTTTACACCTTGTTTTTCAGACCCATTCCCAGAAGCCCGAATTGGCCGTTAGGCTAGCGCGTCAAATGACGCATAGCATCGCAACTGCGACAAGGGTTTACAATTGCGCCAATGCGGAAAGAAACTCGTCAGAGGTCACCGCAGAGGTGGGTGAAAAAGATTTTTACTTTCATTGTCATTTGCAACTAATCTCCGATGCGCCTTCTACTAGTTTTCCGTAAAATTTGTTTTTCACTTATATGTGTACTTCGTCAACGAACTTCGTTCAGAACGCTGTTCGACTTCGTTCAATTCCAATCTTAGAATCCGGGTAAAGTGACTGCTGCAATTTTAGTCATTTGAATTAACATGTTCTGATCCTAAATTTGTGCTATCTAAATTAATGATATGCAGTGATGTTGTACATTCGCCATGAGTTGCCTTTGACTTTAGCAGTGTTCATGCATATGTTGAAAATGCCTTGCATTTGGGGTCTTGATTCAGTGGTTAACGACGCTTGAGTGGTCAAATAAACCAGCAACAACAAAACTGTTCCGTGACGCTTAACTGTTTTAAAAGTATTGAACTATTTGCACCTCCTTTTCCCTCATTTGGCGTGTTATTGATAGTGTATCTATTTTCTTCACAAACTTGCTAGATGTTTTTGAACGAATTTGATAAGCACATAGTATATCGATTAGTCTTTAACACTGAAAGTATGCCTGTGATGAGGTGCATCTTTTTCAGTTTTTTTCATTACTGTTACTACAGTCTTCGCATCATCACATCTAACTTCTTAATTTGGCCAGAACTTTCTTAATAAATCTCTGTGTCACTTTTAGATTTTTTTGCTCTAATTTCCTATTGGAAATTTTCCAATTTCTTTAACATTTCTCTTTCACTCATATTTTGCCTTCGTTTTAAATTTTTGTGGATTTAGTGGGACGTATTATATTTCTTGTTGTTGGATGTAGCCGATGCGACGGTCACGTAGCGTCATCCTCTGGAACTGTAGATTTGGATTCAATTCTGAGTCTGGTCAAACTATATACACTTAAAAATTGGTATTCTAGCTTCCCTTCTTGAATATTTGTAGGGAAGAGACTGTGTAAAGCAGCAGGGAAAGTTTGTTTGTTCACACATTTAGAGAGACACTTAACGGGATTACTCAATTTTAAGAGAGGTAGGCAGATGGCTAGCAACTTCTAAGCAAGCCTGATATAGAACAGAACAAAGTTTATTTTGTTGCTCACTTTAAATACATTTCAACAACATGACGTTGCAAACAAAAATAAATATAAGTAATAATATCAATGCAGCAACGGGCAGCTGCGAAGGAACCAGAGGTCTTCGAGTCAAGCAGCAGCCCTTGAAAAAGAAGAAGAAAAAAAAGTTTGCATACTAGATATACAGGCAATGAACAAATTAAGAAAGTGATCCTGAAAACTTTATGTGAAGATAATAATCTAACTTCGAACGTATTTTTTTAAAAGCATGTTCTTGAAGGCGATTTTGAATTTATATATAGATATAGCGCTTCCTCTTTCTTGTTATGGGAGGATAAAAGTGGTATTGAAAAAATTCAAAAAAATGATCTACCGTGCTCCATATAGTGATTTAACATGTTATTGTTTAGGTGGTTGAAATGGAATTTTAATCGGAAGCCAGATCTTCTTCAGCTATTATTTGTGCCTTTGTAGGCTACACAGATTTTAGTTTTTTTGGGGGATTTGTGTTACTGATTAAACTGATTTTCGTTACTGCTGTAGCCTACATATATTTGCGTAAGCAGGAGTTTCAGAGATGAAAGAAAGGCCGTTAAAACAAAGGAAGCATTACGTTCTACTGAGAAAAATTTCAATTTTCTATTCGCTAGCTAGAATCAGATCAGCTTGAAAGAATAATGTTCGCAATAGCCAAACGTCTAAAAATGCAAAAAAAATTTTTTTTTTGTATTTTATGCTTTTGGCGGTTACGCACGCACTTCACATTCCTTCTTACTGTTTTTGCATAATTTGCTCTCGATTGAGGTGCTCAGGCTGTTGTGTTCAAAAATCATTTTCTAAAGTTGGTCGATTCGTATACTCGACACTTTAACAGCGTGAATTTACCCTAAGTTTGCTTGTTTAATCCTGCGTTAGTCAACGTTGTTGTTTAAGCGCCTGTAGTTTGGGACAGATTGCTATTTCTTTCTCGACTTGGTCCGATCGTAGGCGGGCATGGCTCAGTTGTAGATTCCGTTGGCGCAAGAAAAAGTGCTTCTCTGTTCCACACGTGATTCGTAACTACTATATGATACGCTGCATAATATTATAAAGTTACAGCAAGAAGGGCGACTTTTAAGAGTGCTGGCGGTGGCATCCTATAAATAAATGTTTTTTGTTCTGCGCTAAACTTCTCTAGTACACCTTTAATTCTTGTCTTATGAAAATAATCATCAGTAACTAGCAAAAAACTGTTTGAGTAAGTGCTTTAAACATCAGCTCATTTTGCCTTTTTCTAAGTCGGCAATACTACAATCACTTTTTACGCTCGGTGTACAAGCGCACCCACGTGAGTAGCCGTATGTGAGACAACTAACTAGGTGACGAAATCGGGTTGAATAGGCGTACGCTTGACGCTCGTGTCTTGAAACATGAATGCTCGACAGTAACACAATTTGGCAGCAAAGTTAAATTAAAAATCGAATATATTGTTTGTACGCAGAGTATTGGTACAATAACATCAATCGAAAAACATCAGTTAAATAATCTGCTTTTTATTAACTGAAAACACCGTCACACAAATGAAAACGACTACGACTGGAAACTATCCATTTAGCTCTGATACTTAATCCAACGCTAAATTGGTGTTTTCGAGCTCTGACAGAACTAAGATCGCTTTACAGCATTCTGTACGAGAAATTTCGAGCAATCATAAGTCTGCTAAATTAACAATTATGCCAAAATAAGCCAGCATTAAATGATAAATAAATAACTGAAGTTATTTTCAAATTATTGTCAACAGAAAATCAACAGTAATTGAGGGAGACTGCGAAGGGAGCTTGCGCTCTTCGAGTCAGCAGCCACCCGCTATAAATATGTCAAATGCGATCGGCTCCAGCCGTGATTTGAACCTGTCACGCAGGATCTGTCACCATGTCGCTGACATGTCAATGACGAGCAATAGCATACTTAACGAGTGAAGAGCACATTAAATAACGCAACAATAATTCGTTTGCCACCTAAGTAGGGCCCGAGATTGGTTTACACATGGCTTGCACCTGTTGTCACATAATGTGTTGGGTTTGACACATAAATTTAATCTAAACAATCAAGCTTGCCGTTTTATTTTTGTTTAACGGAGGCAGCACTTCCTCACTAATACAACAGAATGTCAAAATCATATTATGTAATGATCGTAAAAATAATCAATTTTGTCCAAAAGAGTAGCAAAATAGCAACATCACAAATATTAATTGTCAACTCGTTGGCACTTTCCAAACATCAAATCTGCTTCATTTAATTTTAAAATGAGATTTGCACACTTCTGATTTAACAAACTTAGCCTACTAATATCATTGCCGTAAGTAAATGTATTTCTAATTGTTTGGCTACCAACACCGAAACATCTTTCACTAAGATATGAGGTGATCAATATGCATTACAAGGTCATAAAAACTGCAATATTTGTCAGACACAAACATAATTTTAAAATACATCAGGGTTAAAATTTGATGCCATATCCTAGATAATGGAGTAGTTACACCTTGTGTCCATGTATTCAAATGAAAATGATCAAGGACACAAAAAAAAAACAGCAAGACTTTTAAGACACAAGCAATATTTCAAAATACATTATGGTTAAAATTATATGTATATGTATGATATTCTGATGGAGTAGTTATAACATCAGCTCACTGAAACCTGGAGACCGTTAATGTTAAACGGCAAACACTATACAAGTGGTTTAAGCAAGAATTACCAACGTAGCAAAATGCCTGACCTTATTCATAGCAAGACAAATGTTTTAAAACACAGAAAAATTAGAAAACGCTCAAGACTACGCCTTGGTGTACACCATTAGAACAATAAATGATTGCGAAAGGCAATAATCTTCCGAACCTGCATAGACCTACTCTCTTTGGTATAAGAAACTAGGCACAATGCATTCAAAAGCTTCGTTTTTAAACAGAATATGATGATTTGTCCTATCAAAGATTTCATACAACGCAAAAAATTTTTTTGAACACTATCGTTATCAATAGTGTTCAAAAAATTTATATATATACATGCGTAGGTAGCAAAATAAAACGCTCAGATCATTTAATAATCATGGTGGCCACAGTATATAATAAAAGATTAGTTATTAGGGAGGGTCTTAAATATCTTTGCTTAAAGTTTCAAAAACTGAAACTAAAATTGTCCAGGATTAGTAAACAATTCTTCACAAAAGATTTGAATTCCTCTTCCACGTTGAGCAATTAACTGCAAAAAAAATGAAATTTATTTGTTTATATTCAAGACGACAGTTTTTCTACAAAAACATCATTAACCTTTATGTGATTTTGCGGAAAACAGTACTACATGCAAGTTGCAAACAAGCAGCAAATGGCAAACGAAAACAAAACAAAATACGATTTTGGAAGCAAAGTAACTAGTTACCTAAGTAATAAATTGCTAGGATATAAACCTTTTTGATAAGTTCAATACCTGTCATGTCATTAAATAGCATTGATAGCTGCCATGTCAAATGCTGAGAAATATAAAAAAAAGTTCAAATGTTTAACTTAATTAGCTTCTCAAACCAATTTAAATCAATATTAAACTACCATAAACACACGTTTAACTTGTAACTAAGAGCAAAACAATAGTCTGCATGGTTCAATAGTTTATTTAAAGAATCTTTTCAGACACCTTTTTAATTTTTGATAGTAAAATTAATATTTATAAATACAGCTTAAAAATAAGCAAACTCAAAATATTCCTTTTAGTACCAGTAACTAAATATGTTAATTTTGATATAAATCGTTTACACTTACCAGCATGAAGTTTTGATACACAAACATGATGTAAGAAGTGGAACTACAAGCTTCCAGAGCATGAATGGTTTAAACCGCAAAGATATTAATATACCATCAAAAGGTTTCATGATTGGATTACTTATTGAAAAAAGTTTCAATCAAACCATCATTATAATTTTGATGACGCATTTATTCTTTTTAATCAGATGTTTTCAAATTTTCTCGTCTTGAAGTAAAATCCACTTGCATCAGCTTGTAATAATATATTGGCACTGACATAAGCAACACCAATGGAGCTGGTTACTACCGGTACCAAATATTTAGATATAATTCTGAACATTTACATGCCTGCATGAATGATGCATGCCTGCATGAAAATCATACCGGTAGATCACTTCACTACAATTACTTGGCTCAAGTATCAAGAACAATTTTGATGAAACTGACAGAATAGCTCTAACCACCTTGTTGTCAATAGATCATTTTTATTCATAATTTGAAGTAGCAGTATATTTATCAATCTACAATACTGATTTGCTTGATTCTTCACCTTCATATTCTTGCAGAACAAACAAATCTTGATAATGCATTGAAACACTGCTCATCGTTCAATCACTTATCACAATTATAATCTGTCTTCATCTGTTTATACCTGTAAGTTTAAATGACCAAATAGTTTAAAACTCAAAAATGACCCAATCATCAAGCACACTTTCTTAAAGGGGCCCCTGGGCCCAATTTGGGTTACCACAAAGTGTTTTTTAGAGAACCACGAGCAAGGGCTTCCACATAATATTGCATTCCCTATGGGTAATAAAATAACTGCTGGAAGTCTGTTTAAAGCCAAAACTAAATATTTTAGTTATACAGCAGGGGACCCACAAGTGCTTAAAGGTCTTTGGAAGGGAACCATGGACCAAAAAAGTTTGAGAACCACTGACAATGTGATGCTAATACCCTAGTTTAAAGGGCACATCCAAAAATTTTCAAAGGGTTACCGGTACTTGAAGAAGTTCTTCCATGTCCTGATGTCGATGTATTGGTACCATCGTACAATTCGTGTAGTATGATAGAATCTAGTCCTAGGTGAGAGAGGCTTATAACATGTGTCAGAACTGGCCAAGGAATTGGATGCTTGTGTATTGGAACCCCAGCACACACCACTGCAGAGTGCATGCAAGTTAGCATACAGATTTTTGTGACAGGTTTGAATAATGGTTGGAGCTGATTGAATTTGTCATAATTACATACACAGTTCCATTAGTCTGCTAACTCAAAGTGCGCAAGCTCACTTAGAAGTTTTCCTCACTTACTATTAAATTTTCAGTTTAATAATAATACCAAAAATAATTTACTGGTTTCAAGTTTGCACACATGGAAGCGAGAACGGCCGAAGCAAACATGGAAGAGACAAGTAGAAGAGAGTATGAAGAAGATTGGGTTGAGAGTGGAGGAGGCTACAGATCGTGCGAGATGGAGAGAGGGAGTGAGAGCAATTGCTGAGGGAATGAGGTGCATCTGGCCACCTTCGGACACAAGGAACAAACCGGATTAACACTGGATGAAGACACATGCCTATCGACACCCTAGTGCAAGTGAAAGAAGCTTAAAATTTTTAGCCTACTTTAATTCCAAATAGTTGTGCCAGCAGAGCATTACAGTAGTAAGATCTGTCTCATATCTAGGCTACCGGTACCACTGTAAGTCAAGAGTCAACTACCGGTAACAAATAAGTTCTTCCATTGCTGAACCACCTTTATGTTCCTCACATTTAGGTTCAAATTTGTTAATGAGAAAACGCGCTGCCGATTTAATTCGTGGATGTACCAATATGCTATCTACCAATACTTACATTACTCAAGTCTATGATTCTGATTGTTTTTTGAAATCTTATTTTGGGCATTATATATTCTACCAGTATCAATATATAAATTGCATTTCTGATATAGGCCTAGATGCTTTTAATGTTATGTGTTTGCTTTTTGTATTTGGTATTTTCTCATGTTTTTTTTTTTATGGACCTAAGAGTCTGAAATAACTAAATAAATAAAATTTAACCTGAGAGCCTGTAAGGCAGTGGTTCTCAAACTTGTCGGAAGTATCGAACCCAACAGGTGTCATGCAAGCATACATCGAACCCTTAATTATAACCAGGAGCGGATCCAGAAAATTTTAGAGGGGGATGCAGTTTTGAATTAGGCTGAATGTTAAATGAGTGCAAAGACGTTAGACGTCTATACCGGAAAAAAGCATAAGCTCTTTGAAAATGTTTCACGTCAGGGGCGTATTCAGAATATTCTTAAGGCGGTGGAGGGTGGCATAAAATTTTTACATTTTTTAAGCGTATTTTTTTCCTGAAAGTTATTTTGAAGCAAATTGAGGAACAAAAATATGGCTCTAGGGGGGTCCGGGGGTATGCTTCCCCGGAAAGTTTTCAAAAATTTAGACACTGTAATAGCCATTTTAGCGCTTTTTGAACAATTTTTATGGCAAATTCTGTTTAGTTTTTTTGCCTCTAACTCTAAGTCCTTCACCAAATATGATACATTTTGTTCGCACATTTTCGATTTATGCGTGCTTAAGGCATAAAGATGATTGTTATCAAATAGGTTTGAAACTATGGAAAAATTGTATTCATCAAAAACAGCGTTGAAAGAGTATGGTGGGGGGATGCATCATTCTACGCAGAGATAGTCATTTACTGCAACTGTATGCCTTTTTGCAAAAACTTATTCTGATCTTAGCCGAACCCCTGCTACAGCCTCACCGAACCCCTGGGGTTCGGTCAAACCCAGTTTAAGAACCACTGCTGCAAGGGATACACCACTTGCCTACCAGCACAATTTGATTCGATTCTAAAGATTCTTCATCATCTGCCAAAAAGAAATGAAGAAAACACTACGACTTGGCGATGTTGCCAGTTTTCTTTTTCAGTTGTGCAGCGCTAGCGCTCAAGCCATCCAAAAACTATCTTCATTAACTTTAACCCTAAATTTATCTATTCAGATATATCTCATAGATAAAAGTTATAGAACCACTACATCTGTGGCATAAAAACCAGAGTCAATTTGCAATTTAACTCTAATTTCAACCACTGATCTTTACCGGTACGGTACTTTAATCTTCAATCCGAATTTTAAAATCCCACCCTAAATTTAACCCCAATATTAATTATTCAAAGCTGGCGTAACCTTTAAAGTAAGAACAACTTTTCTTTAGCCCGAGTAACTTTAATCCTTATGTGGAACAATCTGAGCCATAACTTCTAATATTAACGCTCAACCCATACTTTAATCTTCAACCCTAATTTTTAGCCTAACCCTAATTTTACTCCTGATTTTAAGTCCGATTTAATTTTATTCAAACTAGACATAAATTGATAAATACCTATAAATCTACGTTGGCCCGAATAACTTGAGTCTTTTTGTGATCCAATTTGCACCCTAACCCCTGTTTTTAACGCTCAACCCATACTTTAATCTTCAACCCTAATTTTTAGCCTAACCCTAATTTTACTCCTGATTTTAAGTCCGATTTGATTTTATCCAAACTAGACATAAATTGATAAATACCTATAAATCTACGTTGGCCCGAATAACTTGAGTCTTTTTGTGATCCAATTTGCACCCTAACCCCTGTTTTTAACGCTCAACCCATACTTTAATCTTCAACCCTAATTTTTAGCCTAACCCTAATTTTACTCCTGATTTTAAGTCCGATTTGATTTTATCCAAATTAGACATAAATTGATAAATACCTATAAATCTACGTTGGCCCGAATAACTTGAGTCTTTTTGTGATCCAATTTGCACCCTAACCCCTGTTTTTAACGCTCAACCCATACTTTAATCTTCAACCCTAATTTTTAGCCTAACCCTAATTTTACTCCTGATTTTAAGTCCGATTTGATTTTATCCAAACTAGACATAAATTGATAAATACCTATAAATCTACGTTGGCCCGAATAACTTGAGTCTTTTTGTGATCCAATTTGCACCCTAACCCCTGTTTTTAACGCTCAACCCATACTTTAATCTTCAACCCTAATTTTTAGCCTAACCCTAATTTTACTCCTGATTTTAAGTCCGATTTGATTTTATCCAAATTAGACATAAATTGATAAATACCTATAAATCTACGTTGGCCCGAATAACTTGAGTCTTTTTGTGATCCAATTTGCACCCTAACCCCTGTTTTTAACGCTCAACCCATACTTTAATCTTCAACCCTAATTTTCAGTCTAACCCTCATTAGGCTACACTGTTACTTCAAACCCTAGCCTCTAAATTTAGAGAAAAGAGCATTTTGAAAGGTATCAAACTCGTTGGCTATTGAAACTGCACACTTTTCATGATTTGTCTTTACACCTAGTCCTTTATTAATCCCAAACTTGACCCTCCTAGCAAGTTTAGCAACCTTCAAGGTTGGATCGCTTAAGCCCAAAACGAGAATCCAACAAAAACCTAATTGGGCGTATATTTTGAAAAAAAACAATGCATAACCGACTTCTTGATTTTTTTTAAGCGTGTTTTTTGAATGTTACTGAGTTTAAAGAAATGTCAACCGAGTAATAACGATTTTTTTGATAATCTTAAAGCACAAATTTAAAACCAAAGAGCTTACAAAAAAGTCAAAATTTTCCCTTTTTTCCTGCAAAAAAGTGCATGAAAACAAAAAAAACCCAAAAGCCAGATAAGCAACTATGTTTGTGGGAAGTTTCAAGACATTTCGTTGAAAAACGTGGAAATTAGAGAATTTTTATCTTTTATTTGATCAAAACGCGTGTTGACTTTGACGCGCTAAACAACTACCCCGTTTGAATAGGCAATTTTGACAACAAAAATTTTTTTTTTCGGAATTCTGCAAATGTTAGTAGTGGACTTTAAAGAACTCGGGTTCCTCATGAAACTGCTGTATTTTTCAAAATTCTAGGGCCTGCGGTTAATGAACAGGGAGGGTTAGAGTGGAGACAGCGAAAGCCCAGCGTTTTCCATGGAGTAAAATTGCTTAAATTTTAATAAATTTATGAATAATCAATTTCTATTAAAAACGTTTGGCAAATTTATTTTTCACCTTTTTTAAGATTTTTCTGTGCAAAAATTATCAAATTTCATCAAGTAATCAATTCAAAAAATAGCAAAAACTGCTTAAGCACATGGACCAAAACCCAACCGAACGCTTGGAAAAAAACAAAGGTTTTTATTTTTGTAATCAAACTATTTCAAAATTCCATAAATTGCATTCCGAAACAGAGCCCATGAGAGGGAGGGCAGGAGGGCAAATGACCTAGGGGCGCATGCTGTTCTAGGGGCTCATTAGTCCATATCTAGCGAAATAAATAGAGCCAATGCAAGTTTAAAAAACAAGTAAAACAGCATTTGAGCTCAATTACTTCACATAATCAATTATATGGAGCGCATGGACTCCCAACAAAAGTCATCATGCTGTTTTTGGGGCCCATTAGCCCATATCTTTCGGAATAAATTCAGCGAAGGAACTTCCAAATAATCGATTTTATAAAGTGCATGGGCTCCCAGTAGGCTGTTCTATAAGGACCTATTAGCCCATATCTTACAAATACAGCAAAAAAATTTTTAAAAATGTAAGAGCATTAGAGCTTAATATTCATTCAAATATTACCAATTTTTCGCAGCGTATGGGCCCCTTGAATAAAAGTGCATTATTTTAATGACGTGTGTGTTATGCATAAAGGCGCATTATAAGCTGAAAATTAAGATTTTATCGTTTTAATTTAAAGACAATGTTAAATCATAAACGTGTTTATCTGAGTTTTGTGGCTGCGCAACCTTGAGTATGCGATTGCGAACAGTTATAGCATTCCAACTGTAGCTTGAAGCTGAAGAGATCAGTGTAACATTTAGGTTTCATGTATGCAGCCATTGCAGCGTTGGAGAGTTTTTAAACAATCGAGTAGATGTTGTGGCTCAGGTATAGGCTTGAGTTTGATGGGAGCACTAGAACAGTTTTATTTAAAAATTAGAGCATTTTGAAGCGAAAAGATACCGGTATTTAAAGCATATGTGCTGAAAGTATTCGGCAAGACGAGACAGCAAGACACTGCACGACACGAGGTCTACGAAACGCAATTTTAATTATCCGTGAGTAGCAGAGTCGTTGCGTATGGGTAACAACAACTTTGGTACGATCTAGGTGTTCAAAAATGTTATGTGGGTCTAACGAGAATGCAATTGAAACAGCCCAGCTTTTGTGGCTTTCTTGGTCAAAAAGAGTTGCCTATTCCAGGACTGGAGCAAATCTTTTCAATGATCGCATGCGCAAAAAAACGGACCGTTGCACTCAGTGTCGTTTAAATAGATGCTGTCAAATTGATTGATTTGGTATAATAGACTTTAAATTTTTTTTTGAAATAAAATTAATTATTTTTACAATTGGTAGTAGGTAGGCTATATTTTTGTAAATGCTTGTTGAGGAATAATAAAACATAAATCCGGTGCACAAAAGCGAAAAGAAAGGGTCATACGATTACAGGTTAAAGGGCAGCAAAGACTAAAAAACTTTGGTATAGTTGAGAGAGAAAGTGAAAGAAAAAAGATTTTGCAAAGATGCTCCTGCCCAGGAAACTGCTAATGAAGTGTTAAATGTCAGCGAAAGTTGTCCAGGGAATAATATTGACGTTTTAAATGTAATTTTGGTATCTAATCCGAGTGATGACATTAGCAAAATCGTAATTTGAGTGTCAATATTGTAGCTGATGAAGCAAGTGTAAGTTCCTCTAATCTAAGTGCTTACACGGACAATGGAGTGACTACTGTACGAGACTCCAAATCCGCTCTAAGACTTTGCCGTTGGCCTTGTCCTCACTGAATTTCCATCTACCTTGTAAATACGCAGCGCAATTCATTGTGGTCATCAAAAATATCCTCAAAAATTTCCCGAGAATGAAATAAGCAAACTTGTTATATCACCTTAATCGCTTTTTTGCTATAAAGGGGATAAATTGGCAACCAACTAACTCACTGAGTTTACTAAAATGTTGTCTTTGTGCTTGGAGACTGCAAAAGGTAGGGGGCCCACCAAAAATTCGCCCCGGGCCCATTGACGGCTCTCGGAGCCCCTGTTCCGAAATTATAACCAAAATAATGCAAAAATGTAAATCATATCCTGAATAAATTTATCTTCTACTCAAGATTTGTCATAGTAGACTTCGATATATAAGCCTTCATTGCATAATCTTCATTACATCAGGGCTCTGCTAACTTTATACTGTTCGATCCCGCTCAGCAAGTCGATTGGAAACTCGTATTTTTTCTTTGTCCAGACATCCTGCGTGGTTTAAAAACCTGTGGAGTTTTGACACAATTAAAAAAAAATGATTATGACATCAATTAAAGATGTAATTGTGATACAGAAAGCTCGTGGGTGTTTGTGGATAGAATATAAATGTTATGGTGGATACCAAGCACTTTAAAGGCATTTGTAGCAACAGTAAACTGCCTAGCTTAGTTTTCGGTACGGTTTTCGTTTAAGATTAACATTTTACTGTATGGACCTGTTGTTTTCAACCGGGATTCCATCTGTACAGTCCAGGGCTTCCCCAAGTTTACAAGTGGGAGCTGGGTTCAAGTAAATTACTAAGATGAATGCACAGGGGTTCCTCGCGAATCTCTGAAATGTTTTAATGGGGTTCCGCTTTACCAGAAAGGTTCGAAACCACCGATGTAGACCTGTTTGGACAAACTAATGTTTTTAATTTTGTGAGAACGCGACCGAATGCTCCATACTATTCTTTTTTTATTTTTAACAGGTGTAGAGAACGTGCTGCCCGCCCAAGTTTTGTATGTGACCCGCGTCAGAACTTTGTTCAGTGTAGAACACTCTGGTAGAATAGAAAACATTGGTCTTTCCTAAAAACTGCTACACCTTCAATTACAAGCTATATTTGTGACACAAAAACCGCGCAAAAGGCTCTGACTTTTGAGTAAAAACAACTCAAAATGAATGCTTGGTGAATTTGCGATTTAAAATTGTCTATTTTTATGGCAAAATTTACAAATGATAAGTAAAGGTAGACCGCTTAAAGCACTATACAATTAACGTGGCCCGCTGCTTTCCGCCGGTTCCCCTACCCTGATTTTTAGTAACAGTGTAGCTTGTGACTTTGACTGGCCAGATGTTTGCACTTACGGTTCTGATTGTTGGTTTTGTTTAAAGCTGATGGTTCTGATTGCTGACGTACTACTGTACAAATCACCACACCAATGGTTTGTCTTCACGATGTTGATATTATAGTTGTAGGCAGTGAACAACGATGAAAAGTAGTAGTATTCTAAACGGCAAACATAAATTATGATTAAGTAACGCAAAACGACTTAACTTATACGAGCGCTATACATGAGCTTATGGCATGATTAATTAATAAATCAAAAACAATAGGCAGTAAATTATAACTGAGGTATACATCACGACAATACTGGCTTTGCTTAAATCAAACCATTAACACACTCACCAATTTGATTTTGAACCATAGATACACACGGGGAAGTAGCTTGATAGACGTAGAGATAATAAATCCAACTTGCGATCAAATCTCGCAATATTCCAACGACCGTGTAAACAGCTAAACAAAGAACCACGCCCTATGTGTTTCTTGCTTTACATACTGTATATCAGGGCTTCCAAATCAAAAAATAAAAGGCACATACAAGCGGAAAATTAATGAACCAAATCCAACTAATCCATTCCCAACGTAAACGTGCATGAAACTTGGAGCGCCGCGCTAGATAACAGGTGGGAAAATAAAATTTACAGGAAAACTCCGAACTCAGGAATAAATCTAACACTTCCCCCCAAAAGAAACTCCCATGCAGATGCAAGTTTCGTCAACACAAAGAAAACAGGAAGACAAGAAAAGTTAAACACAAAGAAATCAAAACGACAAAAAAAAAGTTAAACACCAAAAAGTTAATTTAGATAAGGTGCAGCAGCCGGCACATGCTGACTTGTAACAGTGTTCTCGAAATGAAGCACAGCGATTGATTAAGAATAACAAATGTACTTCCATTCGCCATTGCTGGATTTGAAGCATCAAGATTTATAGCGAGAGGAACATTGGGACTTTGTAAAAACTTGTGTCTATCTGCCAGTGTTAAAGACAAGTTTCTTTTTTCCCAGTTATCGATTTTTGGTTGAATTGCTCGTGGTTTGGCATTTATTTCCAAGACGCGCCTGTCTTGCATTCGAGCTTCAAAATGTTTGTGAACAAGATGATTTGCAATCACTTCTGCCATTTCCTTTGTCAATTTGATTTTGAACCACAGATACACACGGGGAAGTAGCTTGATAGACGTAGAGATGATAAATCCAACTTGCGATCAAATCTCGCAATATTCCAACGACCGTGTAAACAGCGGCTTGAAAAGGATTATGGCGCTTGCTTGCAACGTTCCTTTCCACGTTAAATCAACTTGAATACTCTAATGACGTCAGTGAAGAGACCACGAAGTAAATCAAATTGAATACTTTGTTGGTTTTGTTTAAAGCTGATGGTTCTGATTGCTGACGTACTACTGTACAAATCACCACACCAATGGTTTGTCTTCACGATGTTGATATTATAGTTGTAGGCAGTGAACAACGATGAAAAGTAGTAGTATTCTAAACGGCAAACATAAATTATGATTAAGTAACGCAAAACGACTTAACTTATACGAGCGCTATACATGAGCTTATGGCATGATTAATTAATAAATCAAAAACAATAGGCAGTAAATTATAACTGAGGTATACATCACGACAATACTGGCTTTGCTTAAATCAAACCATTAACACACTCACCAATTTGATTTTGAACCATAGATACACACGGGGAAGTAGCTTGATAGACGTAGAGATAATAAATCCAACTTACGATCAAATCTCGCAATATTCCAACGACCGTGTAAACAGCTAAACAAAGAACCACGCCCTATGTGTTTCTTGCTTTACATACTGTATATCAGGGCTTCCAAATCAAAAAATAAAAGGCACATACAAGCGGAAAATTAATGAACCAAATCCAACTAATCCATTCCCAACGTAAACGTGCATGAAACTTGGAGCGCCGCGCTAGATAACAGGTGGGAAAATAAAATTTACAGGAAAACTCTGAACTCAGGAATAAATCTAACACATCCTATTTTTTCTGTTTCAGCTGCCTTTCTTGCGCTTGCCTTGATCATTTTTGCAGCGTATATCAACAAGTTAGGCGCGCTCTCGGCATTAAGTTACGGCCACTCCTACGTTCTGAGTTGGATCGCTTGCATTGCATCGATTATTGCAGGCTCGGTGATTGGTTCATCGGACCGATGTTGCTAGATGGAAACGCTGGACTATAAAACTTCAAATCCCCCAATATCATTTTACTGCACACCTATCATTATGTTAGATCGCTTTGTTTAACTTTCAGTTTCACTACATTTTCTGCTCTGATCTATTGCATACTGTATCATTGACACGCACTTGTAGTCTTGAATAATTAAACAAATAAAAAAATACAATGTTGTGTGGTTTTATGGCGCTTTACAACTACTAAGGTCCTTTAGCGCCAGGACTAAATTTTGTCAAGAATTCACTGAAGTATTTTTATTCTCTGTTTATTTCATCCTCCGCGCTACACTTAAATGCTGAGTGTTTAGCAAGTGTAACAGCAGATGCCAGTTTTAAAGTCTTTGGTTTGACCCGACTGAGAATAGAACCCAGTCGACCAGCTTCCAAAACGGTTGTTCCGGATTCAATCGCTTACGTATAGCGCTTTACCAGTAAGCTGCACGGCCGGCAGCGTTAACGCGGCCGGTCTTTATTTCACTTTATTACCGAAAACTTATTGTAGATCAGCGCCATGGGCCAGTGATTTAGAGCGTTCGCCCTGGAAGCTGGTAGACTGGGTTTTATTCTCAGTCGCGTCAAACCAAAGACTTTAAAACTGGCATCTGCTGTTACACTTGCTAAACACTCAGCATTTAAGTGTAGCGCGGAGGATGAAATAAACAGTGAATTCTTGACAAAATTTGGTCCTGGCGCTAAAGGACCTTAGTAGTTGTAAAGCGCCATAAAACCACACAACATTTCATTTCATTGTAGTAACTTAATTACCTTCATGATAGTTGTCGCCGCCTGTCGCGTATCGGTAAACGCACCCTTCCATGTTCTCTACAAATAATTCTTTTATGATCTTTTGTTAATTTTAAGAATAATGTTATTGCAGTATTGGTAGCCAAAGAAAAATGCTTGCCTGTTTCGAGCAGTTTACGATTAAGTGATTTTTTTTGAACATTTTTTCTGCTGCTTTATTAGCGCTTTTGCTAATTTTGTTTTATCGGTAATATTTTTGGTGGGAATTGCTTCAATTGTGCTATGATTATATGCTTTGTAAGATTACTGCTGTAAGCCAATCAAATCACTGCACTGTTACTTACAACAAGGTCAGGATATTAATTACTGTTAATCAGCAAGCATGTGGTTTTGCGTGTATAAATGTTGTTTTATATGTTTGAGTAAAGCTGTTGATCTTGCAAACTGTAGGCCTGTAGTTGAAAGATTATTACAAAACATTTTGCAAATGATGTGAATAGAATTAGCTTTTGGTAGCCTTAACATTATTCGGATATATCGAAAAGCTCAGAAATTTACTGCTCATTTACACGACCTTGACTGTAAAAAGATATGATTGCATATAATATTGGAACAACAGAGATATTGTCAATAGTTTTTGTATTGTAAGTTCTTGCTATCAGTTGAATGCTCTTTTAAAGTGCTGTAATTCATGATATCGAAACAATGTACATGATTTATAGTTTCTGTGTTATTCACACTGACATTATAAGCTGATTTGGTCATTATACGATTGTAACTGCATTGATATTGAATAAACCTCCTACGAACTTACGCTGCTTCAAATATGCTGTACAGTGGTGAGGTTAGAAAAGGAAAAAAAATTGCTGGCATGACCAACAAAGCTCTCCATACATCTTGCTGGTTTATCAAAAAGAGACAAATAGAAATTGTTTCAAGCAAAATAAACGTACAGGATCTTTCGTGCACTTTCTTCAAATATAGTGAATATGAACCCCGGAAGAGCGCAGTCCCGCGAAACAGTCTGCAGGCTCTTTTTACCTTAAACGTATTTTATTCAGTAATGTTAATAATTATCTTCTTCGCATGAGCTAGCTGCTCTACCTGCAAATCGTTAGTCCAAAGCCACAAAGCCTCATTTATCTTCCTTCCAGCGATAAAATGACGGAAGAAGCAAGCTCGTCTACGGGAGGAGGTGCTCGAAGAAAACCATAAATTTCCGCCCAAGGTGACTGGCAACCATGAGAAGTAGTAGTAATTGTTTTTTGCTCGCTTCAAATCAAAATAAACAGACACAGGACAGCTATTTAATTACAAAATCAAAGAAAGAAACCTGCATGCAGGGAGCATCGAGCAACCGCTGGGTTTTCGAGTCAAGACTCTTCCTGTCGAGTGTAAGACGTGATAGGAAACTATTCCTAAGTCCAGCTAATTGATTTTTATATTATGAATTCGCAAAATAAAGACCTACAAAAAAGGAAAAAAACAAACAAAGCAAAATAAAGATAGTTTGAGATTGAATAACCATCAAGCGAAAGCAAACAAAGAAACATACGTTATTGCGTATTACTCAAATCACATTTCAATGACAATGTAATATTTACTTAGTAAAAAAAGTGCTATAAGGTTTTTTTAAAGGAAACCCAATGCATACTTTTAGTTTCGTCATCTATTCTACATCACTCCATAATTTTGTACTCCTGAAAGCAATTTGAAATTTTCCTATGAACGTAGCTAAATTTCAAATTTACAATTTGAAATTTTCCTATGAACGTTCCTATGAACGTAGCTGAAATTTTCCTATGAACGTAGCTACTACTAGTGAAAAGTTGAGTGCCTTTTTACATTGTGGTATCGTGAGAGTGAATTTTTTCAATTTTTGTGAATTGATCAAAGTAGATACCAGGTAGTTGATGATGATAAAACTGGTACGTAAATTTTGCGAGTTCTAGCTCATAGATATCATTCAGTTTTAAAAATTGTAGTTTCTTTTACAAATCAGTAACATGCACAAATGCATTTTTCCAGGAAATGGTTTTCACAATGTTGTTTAATCTTGCATTAATTTCATGTACACAACTTTTAGTGGCCGTTCCTCATATAGAAATTCCGTACTGAACACGGCTGTACACCAAACTGTAATATAGCATGCATAGGGTTCCTCTTGTTATACATATTCAAGCAAGCGATAGAATACGCCAGATGTTTTAGCCTGCTGCAACAAGAGTTGTATATGTATATGGTTCGACCACGTGATTTTTTTCATCCAAATATATTTACACCTAAATACTTAACTGAGGTTACTCTTTCGATTATGTTTTGATTAATCATTAGTTTGAATTTATACTGGACGGAAATTTGAGGATGTTTATTGATTAGTATATATTTAGTTTTAGAGTAATTTAGTGAAAGTTCATCAGATCGGAGCCAAATGTCTATATTTTTACGTTGATCATTTGCCCTGTTTTCACGATCTGTTAAGTTTTTATCGGATAGTGTCAGGTAGGTGTCGTCGACATCGGAAAACAAGGTTGTTGAAAATTCAGTAGATTTAGGTAATTTGTTAACATACAAGAGGAAGAGCAAAGGATCCAGCGATGATCCCTGCGGAATTCCACACGTAACTTTTTGTAAAGATGACGTGCAATCATCAATTTTAACGTACTGGTATCTATTAGACAAATGGCTTTTCATCAAATTGAGAGCAGGACCACGTATGCCAAAGAAATTTTCGAGCTTCCAAATTAAAATGTAATGGTCTACCGTGTCAAAGACTTTTGACAGATCTAAAAAGATGCAGCAATTATACAAATTATTATCAAGATTTTGGATTGATTTATCGTGAATAATACCAACTGCATGAACAGTGGATGAATTTAGTGTATAGCCAAACTGCTAGTTGCTAAGTAAATTAAACTTATGAAGAATGGAGTAAATACGATTGTATGATAATTTTTGAAGATTTTACTGAAATGGGAAAGAAAAGATATTGATCGATAATTAGTTGGTTTGTCTACGCTTCGTTTTTTAAATATCGGAATTACTTCATCAATTTTTAGTGAATCTGGAAATACTCCAGTTGAGATGCAAAGGCTAAAGAGTTGACTCAGATGACACGATTTGCGTATTCAATAAATTTCGTATCGGGATCAAGTTGTCTTCTGATTTTATGATCGCTTAATGCTCTAAATATTTCGTTTACCTCGTTAGGTGTAGAAGGTTCGAAAAAGATCGAATATCACAAACCTGAGCAGCTAGTTATCGAAGGAAAAGTATAATCGACGTGTGGAATGAGTTTAGCCCTAGAATTCCCAACGTTTACAAAAAAATAGTTCAATTCCTCAGCAATTTCATAATGAGTTCGTTGCTACTTCACCGTTTTCCTTTTTTTACGTATAGGAGCCGAAGCTGTTTAGTTTTTTCGGTTGGGTAAATCATTAATTGCCTTCCATTTTTTAGCGTTAAGGCGCGTTTATCGATACGCGACACGCGGCTCGCAATAAAAAATTTTCGCACTTTGTTTTATTTTACTGTTCACCGATCACGCGATAACCAGCGAAATCCTTCTACATTTACTTACATTATTATTTTAGTCGCGTTATCGCGTGCCGCGTGTCGCGTTGCCGCGTGTCGATATTCAATTTTTCTGCGATTTCTAGAGCAGCTTTCTCTCCATCGTCTCGATTTCCTATTATCTCTGGAACGCCATGAATGCGGATATTTTTTTTTTTCTTCTGCATTGTTCCATCTCAGCCACTTTTCGAATATATCAACAGCTTGCTTCAGCAGCGAATTTTCGATTTTCATTCGTTTTATTTTAGCTTTGTTTTCTGTAAGCTCTTCTTTTAGTTCATGAATTTCCTGCAATAGTTCCTTTATATTTCTGTCAATTTCTTTGCAATTTTGCCGATCTTATTCGTTGTTAAATGCTGTTTCTCTGCGAAGTACAGCTTTGGTAGCTCTATCGTCTTTTTTTTTTGCTTTTTTAAGTCCATCTAAATTCTTCAATCAATCAATTTTCTGGACCCGCTTATCCTTGGGGGGTCGCGGGGGCAGCAGCTCAAGTTGGAGCCTCCAAGCATCTCGATCCTCTGCAACAAAGGATAGGTGCTCTGCTGGGATGCCAAGGCGAGACCAACTAAGATCTTCTACGTAATCTCGCCATCGAGTTCTGGGACGGCCTCTTGGCCTTCGACCAATCGGTGTTGAACAGAGCAGTTTTTTGGCTGTTCTTTCCTGGGACATTCGTGTCACATGTCCATACCAACGCAGTTACGATCTTTCTAGTCGGAGAAGCAACGATTCGATGTTTAGAGATTCACGAATATCTGCACTTTTAACCTTGTCCAACAAGGTCAAACCGCTAATTCTTCGCAAGAATCCCATTTCGGCTGCTTCAACTCGAGACCTCACTTTTTCACTCATGATCCAACACTCATGCCTATAAGTCAAAATAGGAACATAGACCGATCTGAAAATGGATAGCTTTGCCTTGGTGCAAAGCTCCCGTTTCAGTACCACAGATCGGTGGAGCTGGCGCATTACTGCACATGCTTTTCCGATGCGGATATCCAATTCGCTATTTTGTCTGCCGTCACTTGTGAATGAGACGCCGAGGTACTTGAATTTCTCTGACTGTTTGAGTAGTACTCCATCAATTTGGAGAGAGCACTGCTTTGGTTGTCTGGACAGGCACATGGTTTCTGTTTTTGTTGAACTGATTTTCATTCCGGCAACAGAGCATGCATCCGAAAACCTGTCAAGAGCTTGCTGGAGACCATTTTGGGTAGAGTCGAGTAGCACAAGATCATCTGCAAATAACAGACGTTGTACAGTACAGTGCATTCACCGATCTTTACTCCGCCACAAGACTCACTTTTCTTAACTATTCTATCCATATAAATAAGGAACAGAATAGGTGAAAGAGAGCTGCCATGCCGTAGTCCCACACTTACTCTGAAAGGTTTCGTCGTTGCGCTGTTAACACGAACACAGACCTCGGAATGCACGTACAGCGACTTAATGGCAGTTAGTAACTGGCCATCAATGCCATACTGCAACAGCACCGCCCAAAGCTTGTCTCTAGGAATGCGATCATATGCTTTTTCAAGATCAACAAAACATGCATTGACCTCTTTTGCATATTCCCACGACTTCTCAAAGATTTGCTGCAAGGCAAAGATCTGATCCATTGTGCTTCGGCCAGGACGAAAGCCACACTGAGCATCCGTTAGTTTAGGCTCGACTATTTCACGGTATTTCTTTTCAAGGCATTTGGCATAGACCTTACCCGGGACACTGATGAGGGATATGCCCCTATAATTGGTGCATTTTCTCTTGTCTCCTTCCTTGTGGATAGGTATTATCACACTAGTTTGCCATTGCTTTGGTGCTTGCCCAGTACTACACGCCACCTTACAAACACGAGTCAGCCAACGAACACCATATATGTTCATTGCTTTTAACATTTCAGGTCTGATATCATCCTCACCAGGTGCTTTTCCAGTTTTCAATGATTTGATTACTGCATTCACATCTGCTTCGGTTATCTGAATATCTTCCCCAACCTGTTCCTCGTGAATTTGTATCGGTGTAGCATCAACTGGGTTTAAAAGATCACTAAAGTAGTCTCTCCACCGATTCAAAATAGCATCTTGATCTTTCAGAGTCACGCCATTTGAATCTTCGATAAAAAGAGCGGCTCGAGATCTTTTTCCACGCAAACGGCGAATGGTCTGCCAGAACACTTTGTTTGCCGTTTTGAAATCATCGTCTAACCTTTCTCCAAATTCCTTCCAGGCCCTTTCCTTAGACAGTTTAACTTTTGTGGCTGTCGCCTTACGTGCTTCAGAGTACTGCGAACGAAGTTCAAGTGATGACTTATTTGCAAGCCAGGCCTTATAGGCCACTTTTTTCGCACGAATAGCTTCTTTAACTTCTTGGTTCCACCAAGGAGTTCTTTTCTCGCTACTCTTCGTCCTTCCAACACGCTTACGTCCACAACAGTTAGTAGCGGACGTAATGACTGCTATTCGAAACAAACACCACTCAGTTTCAATGTCTTCAGTAGGGGTCGGAAGTTCTTTGAACTTAGATGCAATGTTGTCTGCAAATGCAGTTCGTACCTCTTTGTCAGCGAATGATTCCCATTTGATTCTTCAAGTTTTTCGTGGTCGAAAAGTCTTTCGTTTTCTCAAGGGTTTCAAAGCTTTCGAAGTGCAGACAACCAGGTGGTGATCAGTTGACAACTCAGCCCCTCTTTTAACACGAACATCAGACACGGTAGAAAACAAGTCCGCCGAAACGATACAAAAATCAATCAGGGAGCGTTGTCCCAGAGAGTCTCTGTACCAGGTGTACTTATGAATTCTTTTGTGCTGAAAAAATGTGTTCATTATGCACAGCCCATTGGTGGCACAGAACTGCAATAAACACCTTCCGTTCTTGTTAATGTCAGGGTCACCATGTTGCCCAATAACACCTTTCCAGGTTGCATTGTCGATGCCCACATGTGCATTGAAGTCGCCCAAAAGGACAAGGGATTCTGATGAAGTTGCTTTTCCCAATGCAACCTCAACTTCCTCCAAAAAGGGTTCGTACTGTGATTCTATGTTGGGTGCGTACACCTGCAAGATACACAGAGATCGCTCCTGCAGCTTTAGCTTTAGAAGACAAACCCTTCCTCCCAGTAGTACCCAGTCAACGACACATTCAGCTATGTTGGGGCTCACAAGTAAGCCAACACCAGCTTGAGCAGACATTGCTGCATCAACACCTGAGTAGAAAATTTTCCACCCACCGTTCAACTCGACAGTTCCAGAACCCCGGCGCTTTGTTGATGAAATTCCCACAACATCAAGGCGATACTGTTGGGCTTCGCAAGCAAGCTCCTGCTCTTTTCCTGTCAGTGACGAAACGTTCCAGTTCCCGATAGCTAGATCCCGGCAGTTTGGTCCAACTCGAGTACGTTTTCTGTGCGCTGCCCCCATTTGCCTCCCCAAACGCTTAGCGACTGCGTTGGTGGGTTTCCGGTGACGGTCAGCTTGTGGGGGAGACTGTAGCTTATTTTTCGAACGAGTCCCTCTGCCTAAAACTCGAACGCGGACCTTTTTATCCTGCGCGCCGTCCGATGCAGCATGAATATTGTTATTACAACTTCCCATTTAGCTACAGCATTGGATTGCTACTTGGTCTGTTTCTCTCCTTCGACCTTACCGCCATGGGTGACCCTGATGGAAGTGATTAATCACTACCGACGGCGTTGCTCTAAGGATCATTGAAAACTCAAACCTCCCCACCACGTTAAGGTGGCAATCCATAGGAGAGGCATCTAAATTCTTAAACCAGTAAATTTTTTTAACCATGAGTGATTGCTTGTACCGCTAAATTGATGAGGTTTTGGTTTAGCGCTTTTTGTTTGTTTGTTTAATATGTGAAAATATAAAAGAGAGGCGCATTAACTGCAAAGGTTTTTTCGCGCCTGGACGTGTTACATGAATGAATACTCTATATCAGGAAAAAAGAACAAAATTGCCAACCGTTATAATTACAGTACGTACGTGAAGCCCCCCTTAAACTTTTGGTTGCACGCAGTTAATCTAGACCAGAGGTGACGAACATGCGGCCCGCGAAAGAATTTCCTGCGGCCCGCGAACATTTTGGCGAGACCAGCACTTTCAAACATTTTTTTCCCCCGTCTAATCTTTGCGATGCGATACCAAAAGCTGAGACCCTAATTTAATCAAGCGCGTATCACGCAGTGATTATATAAACGCTCAATACAAGTCATCTGTTTCAGGATTCAGCAGTACATCCATTGTTACGAGTCGGTTGCAGCTTCAGCATAGTGCACCAGTTTACGAGTAACTTTTCGAGTGAGAGCTTAGCTTGCCTTACAGTAGTAGGAATTATGTGAGTTTGCGGAAATGAATTGGTGAGGTGGCAGTACCATTTGTCATATTCAAATTTTCCTGCTTTCCTAAGGTATTTGTTATTCTGTTTTTTAATCAATATTTAATTAGCCGCTTGTCTTCAGCGAAAAAACGAAATATTGTAGATGAAAAAAGAGTAGGCTATTTCAAAAAGACTGGACCGATATCCGATATGTTTATGACTAGGAGCGTATTCAGAGGGGGGCTATTGTGCCATCCTTCCCCCTTTTTGACTCTGCCTTTTAGTAAAAAAAGAACAAAACTAATGGTGCCAAGTGACTGAAACATGCCAGACTCCTTTGATGGTTGCTGTAGCTTATGGCCAGTGGTTAATCCAAGTGTTAGGATGAGAGGTATGCATCCTCCCACCAGCCATTTTCAAAATAGTTTTTGATGTATGCAATTTTTCCACAACTTCGAACCTCTTCGAGAGCGATAAGCCTTACACCTAAAGCACGTATAATCGAAAATGTGCGCGCCAAATGCATCATATTTGACAAAGCACTCAGAATCAGGGTCAAAAAATTTAAACAAAATTTGCCTGAGGATTATTCAAAAAGCACTACAAATAGCTATTACAGCATGTAAATTTTCAAAAATTTTCCGAGAGAGCGTGCCACCGGACCTTACAAGAGCTTTTCTCGTTTCTGAATCATTTTCAAATTTGTTCTGCCGAAAAAAAAAAAAACGCTTTACAGAAATATGGAAATTATGGCTTCCTCCTTTTAAAATTTCTCGCTACGCCACTGTTTATGACTAAAAAGTTATGCGGCCCGCTTGCTTATTGGTAAGTAACAAAATGGCCCGCGACAGCAAATAGGTTCGTCACCCCTGATCTAGACCAACAAAACGATAGGTCTAATCTAGACCAACAAAACTGTGAGATAAACGCTTTTTCCATTTAAGTTTCCCCTCTCCCAAACAAAATTTCTGAATCAGTGTCTGATTGTACAGTAATTTTCAGCATAATCGACTGTTTCAGTAAGCGCGTATGCATAGACCTTTGCACTTATAAGCTAGCTGAAACGGCATTAAACTGTCCTGAAAGAGAGGAACTTTCGAGAATAGTTATACGCCGCAGCCGACGGATGTAAGACGTAAATTACATGAACTTATCTTCCGATTTCATAGTTTTCTATACCGTTTCGCAAGAAAGCGTGCCATGACAATCCACTTGTTGTTTGAGATTTGTGCTTCTGTATTACGTGATTGCAGGCTTTTATCCACGGGATTTCGTAATTTACGATAAAAAGTTATTTTTTCTTTATCTAGGTCAATGATTCTCAACCTTTCTTGAGTCGTGGCCTCCTTGACCGTGACCGTGGCCCCTGAGTGTAATTTTAAAAGTCCAGATCTAGAAATACAAAGTATTTATTACGACGCTAGTGCTCCCTCCCCCCCAGGGAACACTATGTGCCCCCCTTGGGGGACCGAAAACGACGGTTGAGAACCCTTGATCCAGGTCATATACTAGAACTGCGTGTTTCAATTCTACATTTCCGGATTTTCTACAAGAAATACCCAATTCACTTTAATGGAAGAATAAATAATGTTTTCGATTTTAGGAGAGTTGACCAGAATTTGCTAAAATAAGAAGAGTTCTATGCTGGTGAAAGTAATTCTGAATTTTTATGTAGTAATAGTCGAAGAGTGGTCGCCCAAAATTTTCTAGATTTTTATTGGGCAATGCATCTCTTGTAAACTAAAATTTATTCACTTTTTGACTATTAAATTAAGTCTCTTCAGTGGTGCTATGAGCTTCAAATCCATGAAGTACATCCATCAACCTACAATGCATTCTTCCAGATAACCTAATGTTTTCGATTTTAGGAGAGTTGGCCAGAATTTGCTAAAATAAGAAGAGTTTTATGCTGGTGAAAGTAATCCTGAATTTTTATGTAGTAGCTCCGACATGACGGGAATAATGCCGAGATAATGAAGAAATGACATCCAATTTGGAGAAAGCATAGTGTAAGCGCCTATGACGATGGCTGGCTTTGCAAGTGCCTGTCTTGGTCCACATGCCTATCCACAAAAAGATTACGTCATAATTGAACAACAATCACTTCATCTCGAAGACGTCGTAAATTCAAGCGTACATGTTGATTTTTTCACTGCTTGTTAGGGACCATCCGGTTTTTACATTAAGAAGAAATATATTTATTGAGGATCCATAAAAATAGAAGACATTTTATGTAATCACAATACCTCTATGTGCTAACAATTGGCAACAATTCTGCCTGTTTTTTACCCGTATTCAAAATTTCTTTTAAGCCTTGAGTCACTGTTGCCAACTTAGCTACTTAGTATCTAGATCTAGATATTTTTTAGGCCCCTTAGATGCCAATTTTTTCGTCTAGATCCTAGCTACTAATCTAGATACTTCTACAACTAATCCAGTTTGTTTATTGTTTTATCCCTTCGCGGAAGAATGCCAGAATTTATCGCTTTAATTTTGTGAGCCGTTCTTCCGAGTGTTCAGCTCAGTACCGGTGCTTTTAATGGCCTAAATTTAACTCTGAACCGAGTGAGCAACGCTATAACCGGATTAACTGCGGTACATAATGCACAAGTTAGTTTTCCTGGTGTGCAGAAAATCCAATCATATATTGAAATTCTGCGAGTAGCCTGCCGGTACTTCAGTCATTGTATTTATAAGCTGAGTTAATCTTAATTTTTTTAGGGCTATGCTCTAAAAAGATGATAAAGTGAAGAGAGCGTTTGCTAATTCTAGATAGTTCAGAACTTCTGTTACAAAGTATTAAGTGTTTTATCCTTCGCCTCTACACAGTACACAATACACATTCGTCTTGTAGACTTTTGGAACATTGCGGTGTTTCGTTGAAAAACTTTGATTGAGTACATGTGCAGATATTTTTTAAGATTGTTTTGCGTGAAGTTGCAGTGGAGTAAGCCTACAGTATTGAAAGGATATTGTGCTGTGCACAAGATTTACAGATGCTGATATAGGCTAATTCTGCTAATATAGGCTATATAGCCTACACCAGGGGTGTCCAATCCGTGGCCCGCGGAAAGGTTTTGAGTGGCCCGTGGGACTTTTCCGAAATTACCTATATTATCAACGTAATTGCTACGTAATTTATGGTGAGCTTACATTCCGAGAAATTGTCATTTAATGTTTGCTTTCTTGTAAGTTAATTTTATTGCATCACAACGGAAATTGTTTCGCATCACATTTTCGATATCGTCACGTTCACATCCTTTCCACACAATTGTGTTCGTGCTTCAAAAGTAGTCTGTAATAAACTAGGTTGGACCGGATTTTAGCTCAGCTGCTTAGCGCACACGCTATCGATGCGGGAGATCGAGGGTTCAAATCCTGGTTCTGTCAAATCGGCACAGTATTGCCAACGGCTCGCCACCGCTACGACGTTTCTTCGGAGCTGTGTAGCCCAGGCGCTGAGCCGCGGAGATGGGTCCGGCGAATTTGTTACACGCTTCGGCGTAATACCACGAGTATAACGAAGATTTGATTTTGATTTGGTTGCGATCCGAATTTATACCATAGGCGGTGCCATGCCCCCCCTTTGACTCTATAATAAGGTGCTAAAACCTAACTTTGAGTCTATGATTTTTCAAACTGATAATGGTTGCAGCCTCCTTTCACTTATTTTGGCCATGCTTCTGCTTTTAGACATACCGTAAGCTGTGAAAATATTTTTGTATTGTCACGAGTAATTGCACTCACTGCATGCCCTTTTACGTTAAAAAAGTGTGCTAAAATGAGTGTTTGTTTTATGTGAAAACCAACCTCCTTTGCCTGCTTCGCCCCCACACCCTCGGTTGTGCCCCCCTCCTTTGCCGAATCCTGGGTGCGCTTCTGTCTGAGACGTGAAAATCTCGAATTTTTTGGTCGGAAACCGACTTAGTCGAGAAGAAAATCGTTCGATCTTGCCGAATATTGCCAAGTTTGTTAGAAAAAAACAGTGCTAAACTTGACATCGAAATGTCGGCGCGTAGCAAAAACTTTGTTGAATTTATTGTTGGTACGTTTATTGTTCTTATAATTGTAAAAATACACATTTCGAAGATTATAGTTTTAGTAGCGTCTTAGCAGTAAACACTCCGGTGGCCCGCGCAATCATTCGTAAATTGCATGTGGCCCTTTGCTCAAAAAGGTTGGACACCCCTGGCCTAAACTGTTAGTGCGTAAGTTTACCAGGAAGTTCATGAAACTGCTAAATTCAAAGTTTAGTCCATTTTTAAAACCATTATAGAGCCAATTGCTGAAAACTGATCATATGACTTGATCGACTAGCAAATCCATGATATTTCTCTGTTGTGTTTATTTTCATTCATTTTTTGCTTGAATTTGTGGCTGTGATCAGGGGCGTAGCCAGGGGGGGGGGGGCAAAAGGGGCAATTGCCCCCTCCGAAATATTTTCAGTGACCACTAGTCTTCAAACAAAGATACTAATGCTATAACGTAAATCTACTTACAACGCAAGCTGGGGCGGATTAAGACCACTTTTCGACAAAAAAATACTACGCTAAAATGAGTATTTTTCTTGCAAAAACCCTAAAAATCTGTGGCGGTTGGAGGCAGAGCCCCCAGACCCCATTAGCATCTGGCGGCTGGGGGCTTCGTCTCCACACCCCAGGTTGGAGCACCCCCTTTGCCGAATCCTGGGTGCGCCACAGGAAAACCCTATGAAGTTTTGCCCCCCCGAAATTTTGGGCTGGCTACGCCACTAGCTATGATGTGTTTAAAGGTGTTTCGATGTAACTGCGACTAAAATGTGTCTTCATTAGGCAGAATATTTCTCGAAAAATTTAATGTGCGCTATTATTAAATGTTGTATATAAGTTACTTCATGTCAGACTCCGTAATATCGCTTGTTTTTTGTCGCATTAACGCACTTTTTGCAGTTAGATACTAATCTAGATACTTTTGTTGCTTAGATGTGGTTTAATCAAAAATCTAGCTACTTCCTAGATACTTTTGGTAACCGATCTAGACACTTGAGTAAATTAATATCTGGCAACAGTGCCTTGAGTATGTCAAGGAGAAGGTTAGCTTTGAGATATATTGTTCTATAGAGGAGTAAAGCTGGAGATTTAGCGACTATTCTGAGTTTTATTTAGGGGGTGGGGGATGCTATGCTGCACTGATGAGACCTAATAAGGTCGAAACGCGTCTGCAGCTGCAAAAACGGGTTAGTTAATGTACAGAAACTGGTTGGGAGATTAGCTACAGGTTGGGTCAAAAGGTTTTCATGGTGTGGAGTAGCTATCTCCCCGCGGAGTAATTTCATTTTCTAAGTTTGACCATAGGCCATCAGATCAAGCTTATAGTCAGTCCTAGACTTTAGACTTTAGTCCTAGACTTTAGACTCATAGTCAGTCCTAGCCATCAGATCAAGCTTATAGTCAGTCTTAGACTTGAGAGCAGTCCCATACTTTATAGTCATCACGGGGGTGTAGTGTGTAGTAGCACCTAATATGTCTTTGCTACCTCTGTTGTGTGTATGCACACCGTCATTGCCATGCAGGACCATTAACATCATGTCTCCCAATGAAATCGAGAAACAAGAAACGCGAATTAACCTTTATAGGTATTACTGTAGGTAGAATAAAGGTTATCTGGAAGAATGCATTGTAGGTTGATGGATGTACTTCATGGATTTGAAGCTCATAGCACCACTGAAGAGACTTAATTTAATAGTCGAAACGTATCCCGTCTGGTGCAAAATATTCACTTTTTGTTATTAGATACCAGATTTTTTATTTCAGGAATCCAAATTGAGTCCTTTGAACGCCTTAAAAATCCTTAAATTTGACTTTTGAAAACTTTACGCACCGTATTTTGTGAAATAGATCTAAAATGTTGAGATTTCAAAGTTACCTAATTAAGAGATTTCAAAGTTACCCAGCTCTACACTCAAGGGGCCACGGCCTTGGAGATATTTAACAATATGATCTAAATTTTGCGTAAATTCCTTATTTTCGTGCTTTTTTACACGGTACAATTTCATTAGGTGATAGCCGGGTGGCCGAGGGCCCACAGTGTGGGCCTACATGCTAAAACCTTGACTTCGTCCATGTCTGATCAACTGAATTGGAACAATGGTAAGCAATCGCTGCTAAAGCGTTCCATGAATCGGTAGTGTCGTCAAAATTATTGCATTAAATATAGACGCAAAAATAAGCAGGTTAGAAAATATTCCTTAAAAGTTACGAGTTTCAAGAAAGGCTGGCAATTGAGCAACATTTTTGAAAGTCAAACTCGAGCTGAGGTTTAAAACAAGGAGCAATAGCGTTACTGAAGTATGAGTTCTTCTTTCAGCAAACTCTTCTGTTACTACAGAATAGAGATCCGTGAAACTAAACAAAGAGCGGATTCAGAAATTTCGTTTTTGGAAGGTATAGATCATTACCGTATTTAGAGGGGAGGACATTGTGCCATGCCCTCTACGCCTTTGACTTTGCCTTTTGGTAAAAAAGAACAAATGTTGCCGAGTGACTAAAATATGCCCGACTTTTTTTAATGGCTTTTGTTTTACATGCCCCTCTCCTTTTAAAATTTTTTGCTATGCCACTAGCATAAATATTTCCTTTCATGATTTTATGACACGTTTAACAATGCATTTACATTGCTGGACAACTCAACTCATAATGTCACGCACACAACTCGTGAGGGAGCGTTTAGGGGAATGCCCCAATCGCTCCTCACTGGATGCCCACCTGAAATACTGTAAGTGTGTAGTTTTTGGTGTTTCAGGAATAGCTTTACAGACTTATTTTGAAAAAATCATTGTACTTTGCTGACAAAAACTCAACAGAAAACAGGAAGAAGGGGTCATATAAACAAATGACAGCATCGTTACACCTCTGCATGGGTTTGAACAAATTGCTGTAGTTGCGTTGATTGACTTACAAAGGGTTTATACACCTACATGTCTTGCACTTGACCATGCCGGTTCCCAATTGGGGGGGGTGTGCATTTGTGCAATACTTTTAACTAACATCCTTCGATGACGAAGTTCTTTCGCTACCAATTGCGGAGCGTAACACCCTTTTGGATTGCATGTCTTCCATTGAAGAACACTCATCATGTCCTCCAATAGAAGCGCTCTTCGGACCTGCCAGCATTTGACAGCTTAGTGCTTCTCCTATTTTCGTAATCACCTGGTCGTTGGATTCGTAATTTTCATTTTTTGAGTTGAGCTATTTAAATTTTTGAGTCATTGCGATGTATTTGATTAGAACATCTTTTCTTTACCAGTTTTCGAAATTATAAACAGATTGAAATGTAACAATTTAATCAAAACAACATTTTAATTTTGTTTTTTCGTTGCTTCTTTCCTAAAAGCTTTTACCGTAGGTGAATCAAGGTACTATAAATTAAAATTTGATTAATGGGCATTGTGGGAAACATGATGATTTACAACATTGTTTGCGAAATTTTCAAGAATTAATAAGCCTAGTATAAGGTGCTTTTTTAATTTTGGTTCGATCGTTTGACCGATTTTAGCAAATTTTGCGCGATTTTATTTTTTGGTCGTATTTTAATCTTGTTTAATATCCATATTTTTTAACACTTCCTTGAACTATGACATATATTGCAGTTTTAATAAGATTTGTACGACCACTAAATAAAAGAGGCAAAAACAAATAAATTAAATACATTTTGAAAAAAAACTTAAATCTTTTTTCACCACAAATTGGAAAACAACGTCAAACAAATAAATTAAGTATTATGGGTAGTAGTTACAGTTTATGTCATTAACCTGTAATAAAAAAAGGTAAAGGTACGGGACAGCGGGTGCAAGCACACATTGTTTAGGCCATTTTCAATTGTCGGCCCATTACAATTTTCAATCACGAATGATTGAACGCTGTTAAGGGACATAACATGACGAACGACACATACACAAAACCCTTCGCACTTCCGCTTGTGCCAAGCGCCTGGCGCGAAAGCTGCGAATACTATTTTTAAAGTCTTTAGTATGACCCGACTGGGAATAAAGCCCCAGTCTACCGGCTACCAAGTAGACGCTCTTAACCGATACACCAAGCGCCGGTCAAACCTGTAATAAAGGCTATTATTATCAACTGAAGAAGAGGGCATTCGTCCTCTTTTTACCAACGACAGTGTCACTTGATATTAATTCAAGGAAAAACTACTCTGTTCAAGAGTCTAGTGTTTAAATTCGCAGTTTGAATCTCTGCAGAGTTTATTTAAACAATCGATTTCAATACACCAAAATTGCTAATTGCGAGTCTAATTTGTTAAACGTCACTTGTGGTGTACCGCAAGGTTTCTCACTGAGTCCTTTACTATTTCTCATGTACATCAATAATCTACCCTCAGCTTCAGAGTTCTCCACACGGCTATTTGCGGATGATACGTATTTAAACATGTCTGACCCCAATCTGGAATCGCTTCAGTCTAGGGTTAATTGTGGGCTTATTAAAATTAATGACTGGTTTGGACGGAACAAACTACATCATTAAATTATCAAAAATCCAATTACATACTAATCAATAAAAACCGGCCGTTAGCTCAGTTGCAAAGCGCACGCTATCGGTGCGGGAGATCTGGGGTTCGATTCCCGGGCCGGTCAAATCGGCACAGTGTCGCCAACGACTCGCCATCGTTGCGACGTTTCTTCGGAGCTGTGAAGCCCAGGCGCTAAGCCACGGAGATGGGCCCCGCAACTCGTTACACGCTTCGGCGTAACACGGCGAGTATAATGAAGATTTGATTAGATTTGATACTAATCAATAAGATTCCGCAAAAATCTATCTCGGCCCCCTTCATATTGACCATTAAAAAAACATTAATAGAAAGGAAAAAAGCAGTCAAATACTTAGGATTATACATCGATGAAAACTTAAGTTGGTCGTCACATATCAAAGAGTTGTCACTGCAGCTTGCAAGAAGTTCTGAGATATTTTACAAATTAGGAAAATTCATGTCAATTGATGCTCTACGCACTGTACTTTGTGCTCTTGTTTGTAGTCGCTTGAATATGGTATCATTGTCTGGCGCCCAGAGCGTAAATATTTTTTATTGCAAAATATTTGAGATTAAACAGATTGATTCGTATTATTACATCAAATACAAAATGCTGCCGAATATCCCCATTGTACAAGAATTTGAAATTACTAAAGCTTGCAAATCTATATAATCTCGAACTCGCTAAATTCTTTTATCTGTTCGAACAGGACGAGTTGCCGTCGGGAATTTATGAAAATTTTACAAAAATTCAACAAATTCAGGATCATAATACAAGAAGATCTAAAAAAATTGTATATTTCGTACCTCGGTTTTCAAAATCACTTGGTCAAAATCACATTTTACGCAGAGGCTATGGATAAGACTTCGATAAAAATTTGAAAAAAAAATGCGCTTCATTGCTTTCAAAAAAGTTTATAAAAACTACCTTGTTGCAAGTTACTAAATTTAATATTACCAATTTACCGTGGGGCCTATTCATGAATCTGAATTTCCCTGTTTACTGCTTTAATTATTCGATTATTTTGTTTGTCTGTTTTCGCTTATTTTTCTTAAAATGTCAGTGCTTATATTTAGTGTATTCATTTTCTTTTTTGCTTTTTCTGTAAAAATCATAACCCATGTCCATCTGATTTTTGCTCACTTCGGTTGGCTTGTCCTTATGTAATACGTATATTCCAGTCAGGGGGCACCTGGGCTTGAAAACCTAATGCTTCTTCGGTGCTTCCTGGCCATTATTATTGGTCAATTCTACTGTAATACCGTGTTTATTTAACTGTAGTTACAGCGAAATAAACGAACTTGTCTTGTCTGCAGCTCTTGCGAACTTAATCGGTTAGGTACGAACTTAGCAATATGCAATATGTTCATATCGAGATTTGCTAATTGAATTGTTTGCTAAGCATGTGTCAGTGCAGCAGCTGATGTCGCTTACGACAAACCTGTTCATTTACTGGATGCAGCTGAATACATTAAGCTTGCCTTGGATGCGTAGTGATTGCGAAAGCACAGCGTATATTTCCCACACTATATTCATGCTTTAGTGACAAAATCATAGCTTCCTTTGACATTAGCTAGTTCTCACCTTTGCTGACTGCTAATGCTTCGCCGAATTGTCCGTCAGTCCTAAACCGAGAGCCGAGTTAATGAGGTGGCTATCGTTGTTATGTACCCAAAGTTTAGCATGTGACTCTGTGATTACATCTAAGATATTGTAATTTCTGAAAATAAATTCTATGTAAATAAAATTCTATTTGAATAAGGTTGAAATTAAATAATATTAAACTAAAAAAAAAACAATGTAACGGTGCCCTGTGATCTGACTCCAATAAACAAGCACAAGTCTTACTTGAGTTTACTATTATATAATTTCAACCTTATTCAAATAGAATTTTATTTACATAGAATTTATTTTCAGAAATTACAATATCTTAGATATAAAATCACAGAGCCACATGCTAAACTTTGGGTACATAACAACGATAGCCACCTCATTAACTCGGTTCTCAGGTTAGGACTGACGGGCAATTTGGCGAAGCATTAGCAGTCAGCAAAGGTGAGAACTAACTAATGTCAAAGGAGGTTATGATTTTGTCACGAAAGCATGAATATAGTGTGGGAAATATACGCTGTGCTTTCGCAATCACTACACTCTCTGCCTGGTTGAGAGAAAAGAAATTTATAATAAGCTGTATAAAAAAAAGATGATGGCATATCACGCTATATCATCATCAACGCAGCAATTAAATTTAGGAAAGGTCAAAGACCTGTGAATGTAGATAATGGTCATGTGGGATGTTATGTGTGTGGTCTGACGCCGAACTTTCCATTTCTTTACCGAACAATGCACCAAAAAAATGTGAAAAGTGCTTTCGCAATCACTACAGATGCCATTTCAGATACAACAATTACTGTAAGAATGCGTTTAACAAGCCTCAGTTGCCGACGTTGCAAGGTGGAACGAATGAGGAAGTGGATTTGATGACTGATTTCTTGCTAGCTTTGAATCACTGAATATTTCAATACATGAATGCGCTACTGAAGAGTTTCCGGTTATTCATATTGATGATGAAAGTAACGAAGTGTTCTGGCAAGAGATTTTGGGTGATGAAAATGAGGTGCTGGAAACAATGCAAACAACACTAGAAAACGCAAAAGATGAGAGAGATCATACATGTGCCGAAGCTTGCACACCATTTCCGGAATCAGCAGAAGACAGTGTCAAATTTTGTCGGTTTGATAACGCTGGTCTGCAAAATTTTTGAGGTTTATAAACCGTTAGACGTTTCTGATGTGGTTTTTGCTGCTGATTTCAAAAATGCAAGTGGCTTTGCTGTATCAGGTCCAGTTTTTTCACAAATCCACTTTTTCATCCAGCATATACTGACAACGTAGCCTATTGAAAAAGTGTATGTAGTTTAATATTGAGATAAGCAGATTTACTGGTTTAAGGATCAAGATGCGATCACCCTGACTGAGACGCTGAGACCTTTGAGACATTGTGCAGGTTTATCATATTATGACATCACCTCTCAATGATTTCGTGCAGATGTGATGTCGTAATATGATAAATCTGCACATTAAAAAATGGATGTATGATTCAGCAAGAGATCTCCAATTTATTTGGGATCCCCTATACTGATCAACAAAAATCATTAACTGAAAAATTCTAGTTTATAATACCTAGTTTCATACACTAGAATTTATTAAACCTGCACATTGTCTCAAAGGTGTCAGCGTCTCACTTAGTGTGATCGCACCTTTAGATTTCATTCATAACGGGAAACGTAAAAATGACCCTGACCGATTTTGTCACACTCGCGAAAATATTACACTCCCTGACCGTCAAGCAAGTACGAGTACGTATTACACCCTTTGTGGAAAAATATTACCATGCTTGTGGTGGAATAAAATTTGGTGATCAAGATAAGATGCTTGCGCCTCACAGTTGTTGCAAAACATGACTGTGAGGAAAACCTGAGAAGGTGATACAAAGGTGAAGAAGCTTGCGTTTTGGCTCTCAAAGAACAACTGAATGAGCAATGGGAACCGAACCACTTAATTGGCAATGTGTAGAAGAACTGCTTTCATACTTTTGACAGAAGAATCCAAAAACAAGCTCGATTTTTCTGCCTCATATCCCATGCCCAAAGCATTTACAAGCCCAGTACACAAGCCAGTGCTGCTCAGTGCTCATCCTTTCCAAAGTATTTTCTGAACTCTTCTTGTCGATTTCGGTACCAATAAAACGTATTTTGTGAAACTATTAAATTGCTTTCATGAAGTCGAGATCCCAATAGATGAGTGGAGTCCTGGTTAAACATGAAATATTTACCGGATGATCTGTGCTGCAGTCTTCACCTACGGAAGATTTGTGGTGATTTGAAAATGATATCCATACTCCTTCGTCTTCAAAGAGGTTAAATAAAGAACATCCTTGCTCTTAATGTCTTTGGGGTTCCAGAGCTGATGACTGACCTTATTTCCAGAAAGAATGGCCAGCTAGAGGCTTTTTAACGCCTGGTACATGCAATGCAAAATCAAGCTTGCTGGTTGATCCGAAAAACGAGTAGACCTACTTCCTCTGTTACACATTAAACTTGATTTAACGAAACATTAGGTCAAAGCCTTAAGTAAAGACAACACATCGTTCAAATTTCTCCAGTGTAAATTTCTAGCTGAGAGTAATGCTAAACTAAGAGCAGGTAAGTTTAACGGACCTAAAATTCGTGAATTAATGCGCAATTCTAGTTTTGATGAAGTTTTATCTGAAGCAGAAAAAAGAACATGGATATCTTTCAAAGATGTATCAACCGAATTTCTTCGGAAAAAGCATAATAAAAGTATGAAGATATGGCTAATGCACAGCTTCCAGGTTTTGAGTGCAAAAATGTTTACTAAGGCGCATTTCCTAAATTACCCTTTGGATTACTTTCCAGAAAACTGCGGTAATTGCAGTGAAGAAGAGGGTGAAGGTATTCGCCATGGCATTTGCATGATGGAAGAGCGATGTCAAGGCCATTGGAATATTGATTTTGATTTCTTCATCTTTATCCTCCCATCACGAGAAAGCGGCAGAGGCGCTATGCGTAGGACAAATCCAGACTGGCTTAGGAGTTGTCTTTGTTTCCAAGTTTTCTGATTGAATTTTCTTCTGACGTCTTTAATTTGCTGCTTGCCAAATTCCACCAAGCGGAGATAATCATCGTGAAAAATCTTATCCAAGGACGCAACAACGAGACTAGGTTGGGAGTTGAACCATTAACCTTGCGATCATGGTCGTCGTAAAAACGACGCTCCAAACCACTGCGCCACGCTGCCCACTATCGCAGGTGTCTTGCAAGAGATACCCCTGTTCCACAGCATAAAAGGAAAGCTGTCAAACGCCCCATTGTTTGTGTTTGAATCTTTTGTTCACATGCGTTCATATTTTGACCAATTATTAAATGTTTCCAAGAAAGTGATGTAATTTGGAATACACAAATAGTATACTAAATAGCTGTTTTAACAAAAATTAAAAAAAAAATTAAATTCTCATAGCAAGAAAACTTGACCTGGTCGAAAAAAACTGATCGCGTATTTGAATTCTACGTCAAAGAACGATATAAAAACAGCTGAAAAACTTTCAACCTCTGGGGAAAAAAAATTAAACGCAGACCAGTGTAATAGATACAAAAAAGTCCTTCAAGTAGAAGATCAATTGTTGTGTCCAGAGGTGTAAGCTCAAGTTGGAGATAAATATAGCGAACTGAAAAATTCTTTTGAACAGTTTCAATGAAAATTGCGACAAGTGATTGTGAAAAACTCAAAATAGGTTCTGCGGTGCATCAACTAACGGTTCATGACATGTTTAAAAAGTGAACATTAAAATCACTTACAATAAATTTCTGAAAAATTTGAATGTAAATTTTTGTGGTAATTTTTTGGGAAATTAACAAGGATGCGAACTTAAACCGTAGGTTACTGTACTAGGAGTTTCTCTAGGTAACTATGACCGCAATGGCTTAAAAAATTCGGTCAATGACCAAAAAAAAACACTAAGGTAATTGTTAACCAATAGTTAACAAAAGTTCAGAGTTCAGACTTGTAATAAACGAGCTGAAACAAAAAGTGTTAGACATGCGTTACTTTACACAACTATTAATTAATATTAATTGGCTATGCAACAATTCATGAACCCACGGAAATCGCATACGCTTTTCCGCGCTCCGAATAACAATGTAAACGTGATCAGTAACACTGCGTCTTACTTCTTAATCGCAGGTAGTTTTTACTTTACTTACAATGAATAAATTGACAAACCCACTCTTTATCTAAGGGATGTCCGCGCGCTCGAATAAACGTGGGATTTTGTCATGGCAAACAGTCACATGAAAAATGATAGCTCTAAACAGGACATTTTGGTCACGTACACCACTAGAACAAAAAACCTTATCGGCTAATTAACAAGGTCAATTAACGTAGTGTCCGTATTTGATCGTTTTTACAAGTGCAGCAAGGTCGGCTCATTTTTTGTCGGATGTCGATATGACAGTTATAAAATTGCACGTTCGCCATTTTCAACAGTGACAGAATAGTCACAAATTTTTCACCAATTATTGGGTTTGGATTTGCTTATGCGTACCGGTATGCATATTTCGAAAATAGTTCTACAAATGGTTTTGGGGTATTATATGGAATTTGATCAAGCACCCAGTTCATGCAGACGTCTGCTAGCAAGGGGGCGATCGGACTTCCCATTGCAACTCTATCTATATGCTCGTATAATTGCCCATTTAACTGAAATATTATTCCCTTGCTGACCCATTGCAATAGCTTTTTTAACTGTTCGTCAAAAAGTTCAATGGCTTGTCAAGATCACAGTTAAAAAAGCTATTGCAATGGGTCAGCAAGGGAATAATATTTCAGTTAAATGGGCAATTATACGAGCATATAGATAGAGTTGCAATGGGAAGTCCGATCGCCCCCTTACTAGCAGACGTCTGCATGAACTGGGTTCTTGATCAAATTCCATATAATACCCCAAAACCTCAATTAATCATCAGATATGTCGACGATATTTTTTGCTTTTTTTCTAACAGGACAGAACTAAACAATTACTTTGAATCCATTTCTAAAATCCACAAAAGCATATCTTTTTCCAAGGAAGTAGAATCCAACAATCAATTGGCATATTTGGACATACTAATGTCAAAAAGTCATGGTAAATTAGATACAACAGTTTTCCGAAAAACCAAAACAAGTCTTTACACCAAATGGACAAGTCTATGCCCTTTAAAATACAAGATGAATCTCGTAAATTGTTTGTTATTTCGATCTTAGAAAATTTGCAATTCCTGGAAAAGTATTCACAAAGAATTTCACACAATATCCAAATTAGTTTCAAAAAATGGATACCCAATCAATTTCATTAGGTCCCAAATCCGAAAATTTTGAAACTCCACGCATACCAACGGTGACAAAAACCCTGTTCTCAACAGAAATGATGAGCACAATATACGTCCTATTTTTTTATACTTACCCTTTATTGGAAATCCGTCAATACATTTTGAAAAAGAACTTAAATCTTTTTTTGACCACAAATTGGAAAACAAAGTCACACTTATATTTATCCGCAAAACTTTTTCAATTGGACAAATGTTTAAATACAAGGACCCTCAGGCACTTCTTCGCAGAAACAATGTTGTATATCGGCTAAGCTGTTAATGTAGCAATTCCTATATCGGTCAAACCAGACGGAACCTTGCATCCCGTTTGCAAGAACATGATCCATGCAGCAAAAAATGCAGTAACACAGACGTAACCAAGCACCTACTGGAAAATCCCTCTCATACCATTGACTTCAAGACCCCAGAAATACTAGCAACAGGACATAATGCAAAAGACCTTCTGATTAAAGAAACCCTGCTTATTTAAGAAAACAGTCTCTCCATTAATGTAGATGAATCGTCAATTCCTTTGCATGTGTTTAACAATTAATTGGCTTAATTGTGTTTGTTATGAACATAACATAGTTTAGTCTTGTTATTATTTTATTTGTTCGTTTTTTATCCCCCTCCCTCTTCTTTTTCGTGTTTCTGTTTATTGTTAGCTGAGACTTTCTTATTTTTTCGATACTTTGATACCTGCGTTGTCGTCGTATTAGGCCTACTATGCAGGTGGCTATACGTATAATGCTATTTGTTGGGTCATAATGTCCAATATTTTGTTTTCACTACTGCTTATAATTTCAATTCAAACGCAAACAACTAGTGCAGGCATGGCGAACCACTGACCCGCGGGTCATCAAGTGACCCACTTTCACTTTTCAGTGACCCTCTTGAAATTTGGAAAATTTTACGGCCCACGGACGTGATGACTTTTTTTTTACTTTTCATCCGATTTTGGGCCGAAAATTGGACATCTGCGGACGTGATGACCTTCTTTTTGCTCTTCACCAGAGTTTGGGCGGAAAATTGGACATAATCGTTAACTGCCCAGGGCCCCGCGATCTCTTAATTCGCCCCTGCTTCAAGCCCCTCCTTGATATCATTACATCCGTAACCCACGTTTCTTCTTTTTTCGGTCTACGACCTTAAATTTGACCCACCACTTAAAAAGGTTCGCCATCCCTGAACTAGTAGATAAGCACTAGCGTAATTTATATAGGATCCGCAGTTTTCTGGCCCTTTATACCCAGAATTAGTCTTTCTATCCTTCCATGTTGTCTATTTAAGTAGTAAGTGTGAGGATAAGAACTCGTCAGACGAATGAGAACTTGGCTTCTGTTTCTTGATCTGTAAGGTACCGGTAAGTTTTACAAAGGTTTCTTTTTGACGGGTAGCTAATTTCAATTGAACAGACGCAACTCTTTCAGTGTGCCGAGTTCTTAACCAAAAGTTTTTAATTGCATCCATGCGTTCATGATTTGCTTCGATCTTGTCCGTGTAGTAACTTTTTCTCTTTTTTCGCAATGATACTTTCTAGATTGATAATGGTTTAAGTTTAAATCGAAACGTCTCTAACATTCAAATGTTTCAAATTATTTGGGCCCTTGTTTTTGTAAATAAAATATTCAAAAAATCCATAAATTGTACTCCGAAACAAGTATTAGTTTTACTTACTCCTTAACAGGTTATAATGCAATGATAGCAGCTAAGTCATGCTTGGCGGCATTTGAAGAGACATCCATTTTTTACCAAGTGCAAATAGCTCTGAAGTCGAGGATCTATCGATTACAGTAGTACCATAGATTGCTGCGAAGTCCGTATCAAAACCTAAAAGCAATGTTATAATTCAGTTTAGTTCGCTTTTGGTATGGGCATCCACGAGCACAAGCTAGATCATAATATTCTCTTTGTGGCCCAAAGTATGGAGGCACATGAAACACTTGGTTTATTGTTATTAGTACATTGAAAATCTGATGTGGACCGGGCATACCAGGACTTCTGTAATGCCATCAGCACAGCAGCCAAAAAGTATAGCCCACGTGGTCGACGAAACGACCACATTCCGTGTTGCGATGCTGAGTGTGAGAACCTCTATCAGATGTTCCAGCAATCGCATGAGGGATCTGACTCTAGCAGGGCTGCTTCTGCCCTGCTGTCCAGGCTTGACAGAAAACGCAGGGACCGATGGTCTGAGGCAGTCCAAACCATCGACTTTTCTCACTCCAGTCGTAAAGCATGGAGCATATTAAACAACTTAACTGGTAGATCACGACGCTCCCTCGGCACTGTGCCGTTCCAGCCAATGCCATCGCATCAGTACTGGTCAATATCGGCAAATACGAGGATATTGATGGCAAGTCATCCCGGCTTGTGTCTCAAGAAGTGTCTGATCTTTGGAGGGCCTCTACAACAAGTGCAGTGAATGTCTGTGGAAGCTTTACTCTCTCAGAATTCGCAGCCGCCCTCAAACACCTGAAACCAGGAAAAGCTCCAGGACCAGACTCTATCTGCCCTGAGCTTTTGCTCCATGCTGGAGCTGCCCTGAAATCCTGGCTGTATGGCTTTCTTTCATCCTGTTTGCACCACCTCAAAATACCAAAAATCTGGAGAAGAGCGTTGGTTGTCGCGATCCCCAAACCAATGAAACCTGTAGAGGACCCCAAAAGCTATCGCCTCATCTCTTTGCTCTGTGTCCCTACAAGATCCTCAAGAGGCTTATTTACACCCGTTTCGAGCCCATTGTCGACCCGCTTCTTCCTCGGGAGCAAGCTGGGTTCCGACAGGGTAGGTCCACAGTATACCAATCTGTTCTACTTACCCAACACATCGACGACTCATTTGAGACCAAGAAGAAAGCCGGTGCTGTTTTTGTCGATCTGACAGCTGCTTATGACACTGTTTGGCATCATGGCCTCATCTGTAAGCTTCTGAGACTTCTTCCTGATAAACACATGGTCCAAATGATTATGGAACTTATCCCGGAATAGAAGTTTCACCCTTTCCATTGGTGACAGCAAGCGAAGCAGGTTACGACGTTTGCGAAATGGCCTCCCACAGGGATTAGTCTTGGCTCCCCTCCTTTTTAACATCTACACATACGATCTGCCTTCCACAATTTCCCAGAGGTATGCGTATGCCGACGACCTGGCATTGATGCATATCTCGAAAGACTGGAAGACTTTGGAGGGCACTCTAAGCCAAGACATGACAACACTTTCAGCGTATCTCCAGACTTGGAGGCTGAAGCTCAGCCACACTAAGACGGTGACGACGGCCTTTCATTTAAACAACCGAGAGGCGAAACGTGAGCTCAAAATCTTCAACAACGGCAAATTATTGTCATACTGTCCAACTCCAACCTACCTTGGTGTAAAGCTGGACAGGTCTCTCACTTTCCATCATCACCTAGAGGCATTGCGCAAGAAACTTTTCACTCGCGTCACTCTGTTGAGGTGACTTGCAGGCTCGGGATGGGGTGCAGGAGCCAAAACATTGCGAACACCCGCCTTGTCCCTGGTCTACTCTACAGCTGAGTACTGCGCACCTGTTTGGTGTCGTAGTGCTCACACTCGGCTATTGCGAACACCCGCCTTGTCCCTGGTCTACTCTACAGCTGAGTACTGCGCACCTGTTTGGTGTCGTAGTGCTCACACTCGGCTAATCGACAGTGTTTTAAATGACGCCTTACGCATTGTCACTGGATGTCTGCGACCCACTCCAACGGACTACTTGCTAATCCTCGCAGGCATCCAGCCAGCTGAGCTTCGCCGTCGAGGAGCGACACTCTCCCTGGCTAACCGCGCCACCTTTAACCCTGATCATAGTCTACAGGAGTAGCTGGTCGGGAAACAAAATGCGCACCAGGGAAGGCTCAAATCAAGACGCCCGTTTGTACCCGCTGCACAGAAACTACTGGATAGTCTGACCGAATCAGACATTCGTGCAGCGCAATGGATGGATTATGTATGGAACATGGAGTACTTGAAAAGTGCATCAAGGTTTCATGCTTTTATTCCCAGGGCCAGTCCTAAACCTCTTGAAATGGGTTTGCCCAAAACATCTTGGTTAAAACTGAATCGTCTGCGGACAGGCGTAGACCGTCGGAAGAAGATGCCCAACCACACGACGACGACGACGATTGAAAATCTAAGAAGAAAACTAATCTTGACAAAAAAACATTATCGTGCCTGATCAAAATGGGAAGAGGACTACGCATTTTTCGTTATCTTAATCAATCCATCCACATTATGCTCATGTCAACAACATTAAACTGAAGCATAGCGGTACCACGCGTTCATGATAGATTCTTCGAGGCAGGTTCAATTCACGGCCAAAGCCGAAAGCAGCTGACACCTATTTTGGGTAGCTGCTGAATTAAGCATAATGCATTTTATGAATGCTATGGGTTGAGGTCTATTTAAACCTTTACATTTTATTGGCATGGATCACAATTCAACAACACGAATAAAGCAACGCTTCTCGTTTTTTTTTTCACAGCTCTACCCCTCCGTCGCGCAAATACAGAGTTATTGTCATAGTGAAGAATCACCGCATTGACAGAGCGGTTGGCATAGCTGCTGTTTTGGACATCACTATCGGCAAAGATGGGCAGTATCGAGATACTTGCATCGGCGATACGTATCGTGCGATATTTTTGTATCGATATCGGCATCAATTTACTGTTTCTCCACAGTATTGCCTATCCGTATCGATTAAGCGTGTTTATGTGCATCGCCGATATAAGTATCTCGATACTGCTTTTGAGCACGAGCAATCTTGCCCCTGTTGATTGCGAGTTTATTAACGGTTTCTTAACAGCAAGTTAAAAAAAAAATCAAACCTCAATTCTGGCAGTCCATTAACCATTCTTTGAGTCAAAATGATGCGTTGGCGGCAAGTTTTTTTTCATCATCAATTTCAACCGTTTTGTAACGACATTGAACGACGCTATAATGCTGAAATTGGGCCATGTACAATAAATGCACCATTTTGACGTTTTGCAGCTATCCGGAGATTGATACCTTTTGTACACGGATTCGTAATGAACTGAAAAACAGCTGCTTAGCAAGTGCTTAGTAGCAAGGGTGGATCCAGGGGAAAATGTTGGGATGCATTCCCCATCAGCCATTTTCGACTATGTTTTTGATGAATAAAATTTTTCCATATTTCGAACCTCTTCGATGTAACGAAAATCCTTACAGGCCAAGGCCTTAAGCACGCATAAATGGAAAATGTGCGAACAAAATGCTACGTATTAGGTGAAGGACTAATAGGCAGTGACGTGCGGTTGGGTTCGTGATTGGTGAGGCACTGTTTATTTTAACATCATGTTACCAGCAATTTTTATTCACAGCATTCACTATATTAACAAATAAAAGTAGCGCCCTAATAATCAAAATACAACTTTATGGAATGCTTTACGTTTTTTTTTTATTTTACAAGTCCCTATGTCCATCTTTTTGCACCATGATATCTATCTATCACTTTTTTCTTGACATCTCTTCGGTCGCTCGTGAAGTTTCTCCATTTTGATAGCGATTGTTCCCAGCTATGACAGATGCTCTTCTTCGAAGCGATTTCCGAACGGTGCGAACAACAAGCTTGCATTAATAGGAATTGATAAAGAAAAGCTGTTGAAATTAAGCCAAACGCCGTAACATAAAAAATCATAAAACTTGAAAACGATATGTCTAGTACAGTAGTTTTAGCGCTCCAAGTTTTAAAAATTTTACTTGCATTTTTTGTCTACCCACGCAAAATAGGGTTAAAACTTCTCGATTTTCTTCACTTCGGAACTATGGGGGCTCACGTTAATTCTCAGCTGTTTATTTTAAACGAAATCAGGATTTGACATAAGAGTCTAGCGATTTGGGTTTGAATGTGAGCGGTCGATTTCTCATACTTCTTGGTACATTCCTAACTTCACAAAATCATGACTTTGTCCAAACATTATTATTTGCTAAAAACAAGAAACAAGGAAAACAGAAAGACAGTTTTTCACAACCACACTGCCGGTCTTTGATTTTGTACCAATCCACTCAAGTGAGCAGAGTTATTTCGTTTTGCCCAGAGTTTTGGAGTAAAGACTATAAGATGGCCTTCCTTTGTTTATAGCGATTTGAATTAATAATTCAGTAGTAAAAAGTCTATCATATTCGACACTTATTCTTCACTTAATTTGTATTAAGTTATTAAAATTCAAACTATAGGCCTCATATCGATGCATCGTTGAGCAAATGAATGCGCGCAACTTCTAGCTTGGCACAAACACTGTTTTATCTTAGTGTCGTCACAATCATTTGAGGCTCGCCGCAAGTCGTGTTGAATTTAGCATTGAAAGATAGAAAAAAGCGCGCTCCAACAAGTTTATGTACATTTTGCTCTAGAAGTGAGGCAGGCTCGTTACTGCTTCACGTCTGTATTTGAGCAAAGAAAGCACGTGACTGTCTTTGTGAATGACGTCATAGAATGCACTGACGCAACAATGGGGTGTAGGAACATAAATGACAGTAAAATAGCTGGTGCCAAGAAAGCTACGGGAATTTTCTTTGCGAATGACGTCATACAATGCACTAACGCAACAACGGAGTGTCTAAACTTAAATAACAGTAAAATAGCTGGCGTCAACAGATATTTCAGGAGATCAAACATAACTACGGCAAACGGTACAGTTGGGAGTTGGTAAGCAAGTATCTTATCTTGGCTGTATTGTGTGTACTAAAACATAACTACTTAAAACAAAATAATTTGTTTTTTGCACATGAAAAGTTAATTTATTCGGCGATAAAATTATTGTTGTTTCACCAAGTTTTGTAGATACTGTAGATGAGCCAGTGCCTCATGTGCCTCCCCTGACCGCACGTCCCTGCTAATAGGAGCAAAAAACTTGTCTTAAACATTGTTCAAAAAGCAATAGCATGGCCCTTACAGTATGAAACTTTTCAAAAATTTTTGGGGAGAGTGTACCCCCGGACCCCCCAGAGCAGTTTTGGTTTCTCAATTTGCTTCAGATTAGCTCTGCGGAAAAAAATCGCTTAAAAAATGTCTAAAATTGCAACCTCCCGCCTAAAAAATCCTGATTATTCCGCTGACATGGACACATTTTCAAAAAAGGGCGGATTTACGTTCTTTTCCGGATCTAACGTTTTGTATTTAGTTAACATTCTCCCAATTCAAAACTGCATCCCCCACCAAAATTTTCTCGATCCGCTACTGCTCAAGAAGAAAGAAAGTGTTCGAGTTTGATAGCTTATGGCAGGAAAAAAAGTATTTTTGTAGGCGTTATTTGGCGGGAAGAAAGTATTTTACAATTAAATTAAGCAAAGCTTGTAAGCAAAATATGGCTCCGTTTCTAGGCAGACATTTTATTTTTTCTAATCTTCTTCGTATGGGCTCGATCTTTCCTTGAGAAACCCAATTCATACAGCTGGGCATGTGTTTAAAAGCCAATCCTTCAGCGTCATGTCATCCGATGCAAGACCACCAGGCCCATTTGGATGGCGATAAATAGAGCAAGATATTATTAGGTGGTCTGCAGTCTGCTCATCCGCTCCACACTCGCATGCCGGTGAGGGAGCCATACCCCATTTATGCATTGTGGAGCGGAATAGGCCAACGCCGGTTCGGTGGCGATTAAGCCTGACCCAAGCGGGTCTGGGGAAATGCATTACCGATGGTAGAGAACCGACGAAGGCAATGAAACCATAGAGTAGCGAGGTGCATTCCTGCCACTCCGTGTTCCATTTGTGATCCGCCCAACTACCTGCCGCACTAGTATCGGCGTCGGCGTCGTTCAGCATCGGCGTCGCATCGGCATCGGCGTCGTTGAGCAAATCTAGTGCAGCAGGAACAAAGGGGCGTCTGGATTTGAGCTGCCGATGCTCTCCGTATAGAGGGGACAAGAGCCTCTCATGAAGCATGTGCTTTGGGTCTTGTACACGGCGAGCAAGAGCAGCGTGGCTCTTTTGCGTCCAAGCTCGGATGGCTGGATGTCTGCAAGGGCATACACGTCATCATTTGTGTTGGTCGTAAACATTCGGTCACTACGCGTAAAGCGTCGTTAATTGGCCAATCGATGAGACGAGTGTGGGCACTGCGACACTAGACTAATGCACAGTACTCAGCAGTGGAATGAATCAAAGCCAGGGTGGCTATGCGCAGAGTAATGGCACCAGCACCCCAGCTCGACCCTGCTAATCGTCTCAAAAGCCCAACGCGAGTTGTTAGTTTTTTGCGTAGTGACTCAAAGTATTGGCGAAATGTGAGAGCCCTATCCAACTTTACAACGAGGTACGTTGATGTGGTGGAAAAAGGTAGGGCACGTCCTTCGGCGTTGATTGCTAGCTTACGTCGTGCCTCCCTGTAGTTGTAGAGGTGGAAGGCTGCCGACACCGTTTTGTTTACGCTGAGCTTCAGAAGTGCATATCATCAGCTTCCACGTGGCGCGCCGTGGTAACTGGAAGCAAGCTCCTCCAGGTGAATGATGATTAATACGGGATTCTTCCGGGGTGGTAAAAGGATAAACCCTCGGCCCCGAAAGCAACTGAGAAAATCCAAAGATGTTCGCTGTGAGCCCTTTGTGCCCAATACATTGCAGTTGAACATCGAGGGCATAACCGCAAACAAGATATGCGTGCTTAGCCAATTAGTCGTTAGATTTTTCTAATAACGCACTGTCAATGCATGAGAGATGGGCACGGAGCCGTATCCGAAGCGAAGTGGAGCCGAAGTCCGGCTGCATTTTGTGGATTCGGAGCCGAATCCGGATTTGGATTTTTGAATTAAAGCCAGATTTGGATCCGGATCCGGACTTTAGCATGAACCTGAAACCAAAATATCATGTTTCTCTATTATGCTAAGTAATAGAAAAACGTAATATTGTGGTTTCAGGTTCAGGCTAAAATCCAGATCTGGAGCGGATTAGGATTCTAAAATTTGTTGACAAACAGGATTTCGGAGCGGAATTGGAGTCCACGTGTTTGGATCCGAAGCGGAACCGGAGTCAGGTTTTTGTGACTCCGCCCATCTATGCAATGCATGCGACGCTTGCATCTTCTCTTTGCACCAAAGGTGGTACTGGCGACGCTTACAAATTTTTTTAATTTATTTTTTTTGGTATTGTAGCAAGATATTTGTATTTATATTTTTTTTGGTATTGTAGCAAGATTTTGTGGCGATACAAATATCGATATCGGTATCGATTTAACACTTTTTCAAAGTATCGTGTGTCAGTATCGATTAACTGAAAAACTGAGTATATAGCCTATTGCATCCATCTCTGGCTAACTCGGTAGATCATTTTGGAGTTTGATTCGCGGGCCGATAAAATTGGACACAATTTAGTCGAAGCCTTGTATGAGGCGCCGTTTGGAAAAAAATTATTTAGGTTTTCCTCATGTTTTTTTGCCACTTTAAGCAACATTTTGTCCAATATATTATATGGGATATTTCGTATATACAGAACAAATATGTGGTTCAAAATAGCCGAAAAAACTGACGCAAAATAGCCTACTGTACACAGGAAATTTCCTATATAAGACAAATCATTAAATCATTGCATAAATTTGCCAAAAGAAGGAGCGCAAAACATAAATTATAGGAGATTTCCTATATAATACATAAGACAAATTATTGCATAAATTAGCCCCCCAAAAAAGCGCAAAGCGTATAAAAAAGTTTCTGTATGTTTTGCGCTGCGTTTTTTGGCTAAATTATGCAATAATTTGTCTTGTATGTTATATAAGAAATTCTCTACATGTTTTGCACTGTATTTGTGGCAAATTTATGCAACAATTTATCTTTTATATTACATAAGAAATTTTCTACATGTTTTGCGCTGTTTTTTTTTTTTTTTTTGGCTAATTTATGTAATAATGTTGTTTGTCTTATATATTATGTAAAAAGTTTCCTATATTTTTTGAGCCAGTTTTTTCGACTGTTTTAGTGTAAACCACATATTTGTCCAATACGTATAAAGGAAATATCCTGCGTGATATATTGGACAAAACATTGCTTAAATTGGCCGAACAAACATGTGGAAAAATCTGAATTATTTTTTTCCGAATGGCGCCTCAAAGCCTCGACACCGCCAGGAGTTTTTAAAATTTGTAGCTACAGTATGTTGCTTAAGCAGGCGTTATGCCGTGTAGATGGGCCCAGCCATTAGTTTCACGCTATGGCGTAATATCGTGCGCAAAATGATAGTTTTGATTTTTTAATACGGAAGTTATGCATCATAGAAGAAAATCTAGTTATGTATGGGACTTGCGACATTAAACTACGGAGCCTCAAGTACTATACTTGGCCAGCTTCAGGTGCAGTTGCTGCTGCTTTACCGCAGTAAGCCTACCATAGAAAATAATCAACTCGTATTTGCCAACTAGCGACTAGACATCTTTCCACAAAAAGCGCGAAGCGTATATAATTTTTACCCATGAGTGACATGGTAGTATAGTTGTCCAATGAGAATGTCTTACAGTAAAAGTACAATTCAAAGTTTTCATGTCTGACCAAAAGTTTTTTGAGTTGATATTTGTATGTCGAATTAGATTCAGGGGTTTTCAAGTGAAGTTTTACCGTGGAGTTAACCTAGGGGGTTGTAACTCGTTCTTTTTTTTTTTACTGCGGTCCGGCCACAACAATTTGAAAATAACAATTGCAGCTCTTTGATCACTTGCCAGACGTTCGCACAAATGGATAGAGTGGAGGTTTTTATACATCGCATACATGCCCAGAGCCGGATTAACGGGAAGGGCTATAGCCCCGGGCCCCCCAAGAAAGGAGGCCCCCGATCAGTGATAAAAAGTTTATCAATGGCGTCCTCAAAAAAAAAGACCCCTTCGGTTTCAAATTTAATCAAATTAAGTATGAAAATTTTAGATGGTCATTGAATCACTTCTGTATGTTATGATGATTTTTTGAGATTTTCGCAATTGATACCAGTAAGCAGCAGCTTCGCAAAAGTTTTAATACAGCGTTTCGGCGAAGCATTTTAAGGAGGGTTATTTTTTAAACTATAGTTCTGCTTTACATACTGTATATTTTTTCACGACTTTTTTGACCATTACGCAGTGGCGTAGCCGGGGGAAGGGGGCCCCCCTTTTTTCCTTGTGAAGATATTCTTTAGAAATGAAGACCTTTTTCCTTGATGATTTGCCTAAATCCGGGTACAGCACCCCCCTAAATTTTTCACTGGCCACGTCACGTCATTACTTATCCGGCTTGAAGAGTCTTAGCCGCCGAGGTGGTCCGGTGGATAAGCTATGCTACTCGCTACTTTATTGATAGCCAGCACATAAAGTATTGTATGTGTATTACCACTACAGACGTTTGTCGCTTCTTCTGTTTTTATAATAGTATAGCGAATATGTCATTATTTTAGCTGCAGCGTGTAGCGAATATGCCATTATTTCAGCTGCTCTCTGCTAAAGTGCATTAGATTCATTTTTACATGCCTTAGCAACCAGGAATTCATTTCAGATGCTAAGGTTAAAAAATTTTCTGATCTTTGACTGCGAGACACGTTGACAATGCGTTTTCCACTACGCGCGTCAATCTGAGCGACGTCGATTGTGGCATCATAAACATCACTATTAATATTTCTTTCCATGTTCAATTTTCCAACTTCAGAACGTAGAGACGATAAGCACAGAGCAGTCGTAGCGGCCTAGCCGGACGGCAAACTTGATCAATTTTTAGCGTAGTCAAGTTCGAGTTCATTAGATCTTTACAGTGCCGTAGCCTCGGGGGTTGGGGGTTGCAATCCCCCTCCTCTATTGAGCCTCAAATGACGTCATACTTACTTCTTTTTCTGATATTTATTGTGAAGTGCTCGATGCTTTGTCATTGATAATCTGGTTTTGTAACTGCCATAATAACAAGAATTACGTAGCGTTGTTTCCTGAATTTTGTTCTTTGCCGTTATGCTTGTTGAAGCAATGACGCAACTTTATTAGCAGGGCAGTGCCGCTCCTGTACATGCAACTGCTTTCGACCCCTCAGACCTTCCGTATAAAAACGGCTGAACGATTTCAAGCAAAAATCATGTAACTTACGTACTGTAGCTCAAAAAATAACTAAATCGCTAACATTCGTATATCGTTTTACCACTTTCACCAGAAAGCATTTCTTTGACTTCCTTACAACAATCGTGCCTTAACTGCCTTCGCTATTTCTGGTTTAAAACATCTCTCTTAAAATTTGAGGCCATCTTTTGTTATTATACAACCAGGGACGGATCCAGGGGGGATGTGGGGTATGCTGCGTATGCATTCCCCTACCAGCCATTTTCAACAATGTTTTGGATGAATAAAAATTTTCCATAAATTCGAACCTCTTCATAATAATATGCCTTAGTCGCCTTAAGCACGCATAATCGAAACTGTGCGAACAAAATGCATCATATTTGGTGAAACACTCAAAGGTAAGGGCTAAAAATATAACAAACTTTCCTTAAAAATTGTTCAAAAAGCACTAAAAAGGCCATTGCAGTATGCAAGTTTTCAAAAATTTTCCGGGGTAGTATGCCCCCGGGCCCCTTTAGAGTCGTTTTTGTTACTTAGGCTAAGTTACTTTAATCTGTCGAAAAAATACCCTTAAAAAATGACGAAAATAAGGGCCCCTCCCTGAAAAAATTTTTGAATACGCCCCTGACATGAAAATATTTTTCAAAATCTTATTTGCGCCCGTTTGCGGGTCTAAACGTCTTTGCATTTGGTTAACATTCAAACTGATTCAAAAATACATCTACCCAACCAAAACTTTGTGGATCCGCTTTTGTATACAACGCATGATCAAATGTGATGTCATTCTCAACCCCCTCCCTTCATTGCAAAATCCTGGCTACGCTAGAGTATCTTTACTAGTCAGAATTGTTGATTTTTTTTATATTTTTTAAGCTCATCAGTGTTATTTTCGATCAAGTTCAGCGACATTTGATTTTTTTCAGTTGAAAAACTTTAAATTTTCAAATTCGAGTTTTGCGAAAAATATCTTTCAGGTTTGAATTTGCAGCCTGATACGTAGGTTGGTGTATTTGAGAGCAGCAAAAAGCAAAGCAAGGGGCCTATTATGTAAATCGTGCCTCTTACAAGGGTGTGCCACCCTACAAAAGATCGTTAAACGGCGTCCTCTAAAAAGTTCGATACTAACGTCAAAATCAGATCTGCAAAAAAGCATGGGGGCCTCCCGGAATATCACCCTGGGGCCCCCTAGGCTTTAATACAGCTCTGTACATGCCGTTAACCCAACAGCGTTTAATCATTCTTAATTGATATTGCATTGGCCACGCACCAAGAGCTGTCGAATGTCCACATATGCGTAACCAATTGCGGTGCTGACAATTTCCTAGAGATCTTTAACGTCGGTTCATCATCATGCGCCATAAAATTGCGAATGTAAGTCGCTCTACATAAGCCCTAAATAGAAATCCTGAATTCACCCGAATCAACCCTTACCCTGTACGTATAATAATTTGCTTGAAGTGCCCCTACACAAACACCATTTGAATATAGTGCGTTAGCGGTATGGTAAGACTTCTATTGAGCTGTATTTGTATGGAAGTATAGGTACAGTGTGTAGACGCATATTGCCTGTGATTGCAATGACCATGAATATGAAACACGTTAGCTACTGTGGTGTGGACTGCTAGCATTAATCAAGAACTCCACAGTACTGCCACCTCAAGTTATTTTGGAAGCGTACGCGTTCACCGCAGCCTGCCGACAGACAGGCTCATCAACTTTATGAATTGAAACTGTAAAAAGCCAATTTTTTGTGGATTCCAATATTTCAGGATTTATTGCAAGTCTGTAACTCAGTCGATGTACGGTATAGTACGAGCCTCTTAACAAGTTTTTGTTTACCAGAATTGCTTGTGCCAAGGATTCCTCTGTCTGTTTTCCGGATGTTGCTCGATGTTTTTCTTGATGATTTTATCCGTTTGATATACAGAAGAGGAAATCTCTTTGTGCTAAGTTTCCTATTGTGTGATTCATCGGTTTGTTTCTATTTTATCTTAGAACGAGATACACACTGGATTTAAGATGATTTATACCGCTATTATTTTATATTTTACTGGTTGCGGTAAGCTAAGCGGTGTTGTACATTTTCGCTGATAGGGTAATTATCAAGTTGCAGAGACATCGAAAAAAGCCTAATAGTTTACAAGTTTCTAAATCAAAAAGAGAGGCTTGCAAAGCTAACAGCACGAGCTCTTTCGTTTTATAAATATTGCGAAGGTCAAGTGAAGTTTTAATATCGCAAAAAACACACGCGAATTTTTGTTTCCAAAAAATGTAGACTTGGATTCGAGTTTCCGACTTGTCTCCTTATCAGAGCGCTATAGCTTTTTTTGTACCGGTAACCACTTTTTACTTTATTTGAAATTCCACAATGGCTCACGAAACGTATTGGTCCGGTTTTTGTAGTGTACACATTTATGCCTGATGAAGACCTCAAGTTCAAAACTTGCATCGTGGAAGCGTATTTGTTAGTAACTGACGAACCAAAATCAATCGATCCAAAGTCGTTAAAACTGTATAGTGTCTCAAAATTCAAGAAAAATAAAGCCACAGTAAATCTCAGAACAACTGGACCTTTGGACAACATAGATTCAGCTGATGTCCAAACGTCTAGTTTTGAAACTCACTGTGATTTTATTTTTCTTCCTTAAGCTATTTTCGTCCTGTATTTATTGCGTTTCGAAGCATAGTTATCATTGGTCAATTGCGCCAGTCACGCCTACCATTTCTGAATATTTTGCGGTTAAATGTTAGGGCTCGAAAATGATGATTACGAATATGAAAGCTGTATCAAAAACAGACGCAAGTGGCTTGGTGTCATCAGTAATTTTCTAGAGGAAAATAAGGGGGCTAAGAATGGAAAAAAATCATTACGTGACAGTTTTGTGCGTCTACGTTACGGTATAGAAGCATTAATGCAAATGCGCATGTATGTATACAGAACTGCAGACAATGAACACTGTTTTTGCACTGATGAGACCTGATAGATCGAAGCAGTGTTTACTTTATGCAGTTCCGTATACAAACTTGCGCATTAGTATTTGTGTCACAAATTATGACCTAAGCGCTGACATTCACTTTGCTTTCTGGGTTGCATGCACAGACACAGTGCTTGCCTTGTTCCCCGATTTTTCAGGGGCAAACAGGTTGGGCAGAGAGGTATTTTTGCAGGTTTTGGTAGCTGGTATAGTTACAAACCACAAACAAAAAAGTTCTTCTTCGGTGTACATTGCCTTGAGTAAATGTCGGCAACACCAACTGCACTGATGAGACCTGATTGGTTGAAACAGTGTTCACTGTCTGCAATTCTGTATAGAAGCATTATTATCAAATAATATTTTGTTATGTAGGCCTGAGCTACAACGGAAACAATATTTGCTAGTAAAAAGGTTTCAAAGGAAATAAACGTTTAACTTGTTCCTAATGAGTCATTAAAAGACGCATCAGAAAAGGATAAAAAATTTTTACTAGCGTATGAAAGACTTTTTCTTGGTCTGTCTTTCACATGAGCCACACGCTCTATCTGCAAGTTTTTCATTTTCGTTGTACTGAGCCGCCATGGCACGTACACTAATGGCCTCACTAGAAATTTATTTTTTTTGCAAGGGGCTACGGATATTGCGCAATGGTTTTGCTCAGGAGTTTCCGGCTATCGTTTATTGTTTTAACATAAGGAAATCTCGTTGATTGCCTTTCCCAAGAGAACAACAAGCGACGAACTTGCAGACTCACTTTTCTAGTAATGTCGAATGTCAAGCAGGAAAGCTCTAAACACCAATTGCAAACTCATTGGTTTGACGTGAATTAGAATAGAGTGCCAAGCCTACCGCTCCAAACCAAAGTCTGCGACGATTTATTCATTCGGTAATCCGATCGGTCTAGTGCAGTCGATTGAGCAAAAAATTACTCTGCTTGCTTGAGAAAGTGACTCTATTGGCTGCTGGATTTTCACTACGAGCTGCTATTGCTTCGCCGTAACTTTTACATGTTATTATACGTTTGATAAGTGAGAAAAGCTTAAATATTTTTATTTATAGCAGGGGTGGGCAAAACTTTTCACACGAAGGGCCACATTTGAATTGATTAGAAGCGCAAAAAAAAAGGTCTGCGCATCCACAGATGTCCTGAGTTGTTTTTTCCATTGGCATTCAGCGCGGAGCTAAAAAATACAAAAAAGGTCTTCGGCTTGACTCACGGTAGAAGCTTGTATTCCTGAAAGTACCCAAGGGCCGCATAAAATGGTCTCGCGGGCCGCAGTTTGCCCAACCCTGATCTCCAGTGTAAAAAGTGATCAGCTCATCATTACCGCCGTATTTAAGTTTTTGAAGCCCGTACGTTCACCACAGTCTGCCGACATGCAAGCACGGTATGTTCTGGCCGCTCTCAAAGCATATACATAACATTTATTTGGAATTGCAATCGACAGTATACTTTTTAGAAACTATTTGTTAGAAATTTTTGAAATTTATTCGCCTGAACCGCAATCATGCAGCCAACTGCAGCTTTCTCATTGGCCGGAGTAGGTGTGTTAATTTCACTTTTTATCGTTGTTTCAGTGTCTACGTCCTCATGGTTTACAGTATTCGGAGTGCCTGGCTTATCTCTCTGGTCAAGTAAGTGATTAAACTGTAATGCCAAGATTTTGCCTTAATTATCCATAATGACAAAAGCAAGGGGGAGAGAAAATAACTTTTGCTAAATTTTTGGGAGGGCACTCTTAAGTTTTTGCGGGCATAAAGAAGAGGATTCATCTTGGAAGGCAGATTATCGCTCTAAAAAAATTGCAGATGAAAGGGGTTTCAACATATTTCAAAATCAATGTGAACGTGTATACGCAACGTTGCGTTTCTAAAACGATTAAAGAAAATGCTTATTTAAAATTTATTAATCGTTGCTGCAGCTTCCTACCACTTACCATGCATAGTTGAGGTTGCCTTGGCGAAGTCTTTTACTGTAAATCGAAAACTTTAGTTTAGATAGAATATAACTGTACAAGGTCCAGATTCGACCCATTTCAAAACTACGTTTGCTTAATTACGAGACTTGAGATCCATGAGGGTACTAAATTTTTCCAACTATATAAGTTATGAATGTAGGCCTACAATTTATGCCTTAAGGCAGTGATCGGCAATCTTTTTCGCACAGCGGACCGGTTTGAAACTGAATTTTTTGTTTTGGACCGGTCTTTGAAAAATCACAAACGTTTTAGCAATGAAATAGCTCGGATTTATTCAGCTTGCAAATCTGCCAAATTTTTTCGGGTGCCTCCTAAAGAAAAGGTCATTTAAAGCACTTCATGTAAAAACGCAGACAGGCCGGTTGCAAGCTTCACCGGTGTTTGCCGACCACTGCCTTAAGCACCATCGAAGCTACTGTAGGTGATCTTTGAGTTTCCTTTCGTTGAAATACAACTATTACAAAATTTACGCTTACGTTGGCATCTTGGGTTTAAATTTATTTTAAGCCTAGTCAAAAAAGTCCCCTGTTGCCAGACCCGAATTCACCTACAAGCTTTGCAGTTTGAATTGGATACATAAGGGTCTCGCAACTTAAAAAAAAACGGTGGATTGCTGAAGAGCTATTTTTTAGTGATCGATCACAGAGGAAAAATGAAAACGAATTAGACTACAGGGTCTCTCGTCAATTAAATCCAGTCCTGCCCAAAGCACATCGTAGAACATACATTGGCAAGATAATTTGGAACCACTAAAGACTAGCCCCTCAAACATCAGTCCGACTGACTGACTGTCTGATAACTGGGGGTGACAGTGATTAAGCCAATTTACACGAGCGGGTTTGATTATGCGAGTTTAGTGATGTAAATCGTTTTTTTGCCTTTGTTTTTTTTTAAAAACGTGTTTTTTACAAAAAAAAACATAGCTAAAAAAAAACTTGTTTTTTAGCTATCTAAAAAAAAACTTGTTTTTTATAGCTAAAAAAAAACTTGTTTTTTAGCTATGTTTTTGAAAATGTTTTTAGTTTGTTTTTAGTGTTTTTAGCGTTTTTAGTTTTTAGTTTTTGAAAACGAATATGTTTTTAGTTTTTGAAAACGAACTTGTTTTTGAAAACAAATTCGAGTCCGATTCTAAACTAAACATGAGTATTGGCCGCCATGATGTGTATTGTTAAGTCTTCTTGTAGTGATGGATCGAATGGAGAGTACAAGGAGCGACCTTTTCGCTCCCTAAATCCATCTTGGATTACATGCTTGTTGTTACCGATTAGGCCTACCAGAAAGGTGTTGCCAGTTTTAATTTCACAATGCAAAGAATAAGAAATAAAAAAGAACAATCGCAATAGATTCCGGAAGATTAAAAAAATTGTGGATAAGCGAAGGTCGATAGTACACATTAATGCACTGTATTTCCCCGTTCATCTAATAAGTGTCTGTAATTTTTCCAGTTTTTGTAGAGAAGATAGGCTCCGGCCTAGTTTACATTTGTTGTTTTTGACCCATACCCTAACTCTTCCATAGCCCAAAGCGCAAGCAAGCTAAGTAGGTCAAATAAGGACCTAAACCATAATTTAACCTGATTTAACATTCAATAGCACAACGTTGTGGTTGGGCTATATTTTGGGAAAACTCAAAATTTAGTACGGCAGAACTGTGCAAATCGCAAAATAAGCCCATATGGTAAGCTTTAAGCTAAATACGCACTACTCCACAAACTGTAATGATGCAATATCACTAGCCAATGATATTTGTACGCTTACTTCAGTACTGATATTCCAATCAAAGACATTGTGTTAAATGGGGTAGCCAACTTTCTTGTAGTTTCTTGGTTACCAATGGTGTTCGACAGGGAGGTGTACTTAGCCCTTTATTATTCGCTGTCTATTTGAATCAGCTTTCTGTCGAATTAAACAGTTTAGATATAGGTTGCATGGTTGGGAATAAGTGTATTAACCATATGAGGATGATATTTTTGAGATTTGGTATATGCGGATGATATTTGTTGTTTAGCACCTAGTCTGAAAGGGTTACAGAAATTGGTTGATGAATGTTGGAAATATGCTGATGTACATAACATAACCTTCAATCCATCAAAAACCAAAGCAATATGGTTTAAAACAAAATACCTTGACCTTAATTTCACACCGAAGTTATGTATAAACAATGATTGTGCAGAGTTTGTGTCGAAAGTGAAATACTTGGGGGTTTTTCTGAATTGTAATTTGAAAGATGATGATGACATTTGTAGGCAGCTACGTTCTACTTATACTACTGCCAATATGTTACGAAGTAAATTCAGTTGTTGCTCTGTAGTGGTAAAAAACTGCTTATTTTGTACTTTTTGTTCTGCAATGTATGGAGTTGACTTATGGTCTTCATATTTACAATCTTGTCACAATCGAATTAGAGTAGCTTACAACAATGCTTATAGAATACTTTTTAACCTTCCCCGGAAAATTAGTATATCAACTATAATGGTGCAGAATCGCATCCCTTCTTTTCAGTTTATCAGAAGAAAAGGTATGGCTATGATTTAACAAGATGTCATCTATCCATAAATGAATATATATATAATACTGTGCGATGTGATGACTTTTAAAAAAGCAAATTCTTTACCACATTTACTGCCTTGCATTTTTAATCTGTGCGTCATTTAATTTGGGTGTTGTTTGTGCTGATTGTTTTTTTTATTTTTTTATTACTTTGAATGGATCTCTTGAAGGTCTGACGACAATAAATAAGCTTATACGACTTACAGTCATGTTCAATGTGTTCACACGATTTGATGCTGCTTGCTAAGCTTGATATTAAAAACAAACTTGTTTTAATTTTTCAAGAAGGAATGAATAAACAAAACAAAAAAAAAACATAAAAAACAAAAAAGAACGAGGTAAAAAAAAAGTGCAAAAAAACTGTTTTGTTACATCACTATGCGAGTTACACGCTTCAGTTACGGTTTCGAAGATTTTTTTGCTTTAACCCGCTATTCTTTCAACGCGCTTTTTAGCGGGTTGAACCTTCCTGTTAGTGTTATTAGCGAGTTATGCTTACGCAAGCAGTAAGACATAAGTTTGTGTCTGCCGTAAGCGGGTTGGATTTACCAATTGTGCATGTAAATTGGCTTATTGTCGCAAGAGATTCGCTAAAAATAAGCTGGCCTTAGAAAAGTTGAACAGCGTGAAGTTGATTATTCGTTTTTCCAAAGTTTTTCATCTAACATTCTTCAGGGTAAATCGTCAGAATGAAAGATAAGTGAACCGAACTGCTTAAAGCAAAAGAAAATCTCTGATAAAGATCTTAATAATTGAATGGTAATTAATTTTTGTGTTTCAGGTATTTATTCCAGTAACATCATAGTTAATGTGACACGGGGCACACTGCTGGTCGGATTGCTTTTTCAAGTTCACGCCGTCGTTTTCTGCGTTCTAATAGGTTTACGAAAAACAGAAAAAAAGAATCTTGCTGCTACTTTTTTCTTTTTATCTGGTAAATACCGGTGTAGTTTTATGTATTTTTAGTTATAAGTCAGAGTTTGCAAACTCCGAAGCGGACCAATAGCCTGACATGAATAGCTTACCATCTATTTTATTTAATCCTTCTGTTCGGGGCTTTGGGATAAAGTGGTTCTAACGTTGGCTGCTTTTGGGAGAGTGCCTCAATGAGAAGGCCACCCCGACCTCGTTATCTCGAACACTTCAGCGGCGTCTATGGACTCCCAGTCCCAGGTAATTTACAATGCAAAGCATTGCATTCTATTTCCATCGGATAACGCGACCGGTTAGAAGACGGTCCTGTATAGGCTACTGTGGGTAATCCGCGCGAAACGGGATTCCACTTCTTGGTGAGACGAATAAAAAAAAAATAGAAGTAATTACATTGATCATTTCTTTTTTAATCATGTTTCATTTGTTTACAGCTACTTTTGTTGTGATTGGTGTTGGGACTTTCACAACTTTTTCCTCCGTTGGTTTTTATTTAAGCTACGGATATTCCTTCTTCTTAGGCTGGGTCGCTTTTGCATTTTCTTTTGCAGCCGGAGTGGGAACCATTATTGCCATTAAAACATCTTCTGCGTAACTTTGTGAAATGTTATTACTGTAGAGCGTAGACAATAAAAATCAAATTAACTAAACGGCAAACTAAATTTTTTAAACGTTCTGTAAAGACCTGAAACGCCTATCTCTTATTACGTCGGCTAGTGATGGTTACGTAATAATTGCATTGATTTCAAACATATTGCGTTATTTTTGTGAGATTTCAAGAAAAAATTATTCTGTAAAGTAATTTCAATAGATATCCCATAGTCGTAATCTTACATTTGAGGTGATGGCTTAGGTCGCCCATGCTGTGCTGTTGTGCACGTCCTCAGGTACATCGTTTTGTTGCTTCTTCATTTTTAGCTAACGGTACCGTATAGTACATGTATTTTCGCTTTATATTGCTAATGTAGTCATTATTCTTTCGTTGTTAAAAATATAAACGCCAAGGATGTGCTTTTACTGGCACGTGACAAGGTGATTATTCGATTTGCGTTTTGTGCGTTGAATTTCCTGTTTGTCGATCACGTGGAACCTTCCTAAACGGTATCGCATTGCCACCTGGCGGTAAAAACAACTAAGAAAAGCAGACGGTGACATCGGCGCATTTTGTTGAGACCTGATAGGTCGAAACAGTTTTCACTGTCTGCGGTTCTGTATACATACTTGCGCTTTTGCATTTGTTTTATAAACTAAAAAAGTTTCTACCACATTCTTATGCTGTTTACACAGACACAATGCATGCATAGCTTACGTTTACCTTTAATAATATAATCAGTGGTAACCATTTTATGCCTACACCGTGAAAACTCCGCCAAGGCTTTATCTCATGGCAACCAATATATTACGGTTTTAAAACGTGCATAGCAATTTATTCCCACGATTTTTCGGTGTTTCTAATAGCTGAGGTGTCATTCACAGAGAACTGGTCAAACCGAAAACGTGCATCTATCAATGTAAAATTTGTTCAGTTATGTGCAGTAAAATGACTTGCTACTAACTTTTTGAGAGTGAATTGAAAACGCTTTTTGTATCTGTGCGTTTTAATGGGAACGCTTCGACTTGTATATTAGTGGAATTGTCCGGCCAGTAAAGTAGACTTTTCAAGCAGCAAGATGGAAACAACACAACTAGCATTTTTGTTGGTTTCATCAGAGAGTTCGGTGTAGGTACCACAAAAACTGTTTTACTGTGGAAATTCAAATACGTTTATAGCTATCAACGGAATCTTCTAACCGTTCTCTGGTGGTAAAACAATTTACGTGAAGTGAATAAGGTTAGCATGACGACCGCAGCATGCATGGGGCTATTCCTTACTTAATCTGGCTGTTTTATTAATATTGAATTATCATGAATTACTACTCCAGTTGCAAATAAACGATTTATCATCATGAAGGTGATCATCTTTGATCATTGTTTCATTTAACTCGGTATTTTTTGAGCTACCGTAGTGGTCTATCATCCAAAAGTGGGAAGAACTCTATTCGTAACGCTTATTTTGCTTGAATCTCAACAAATGCGGTAGTTGTAAATCAAAATATTACGGTTATTGAGCAAATATACGTTAACTGCAAATTAGCTTTGTGTTCATAATGGGCAAACATGTATTCCAGTATCGTTTATTTCTTACTCAGAAAATAACAATAAATCAATTGGATGATGTGAAATTCAAGAGAAATGGTATGTAACTATGTTTACGGGTCTAGAGTCGATTAGAACCACACTGTGTGTGCTAAACAACGAAAAATACGAAGCGTGCATTAGGCAAACCGGTAGATACCAGTACTGTACGCAGCGATACTCACTACTCCTGAAATCAAACGTTATGAAAAAAAGACGTGATTAACCGTATAGTGTCATGAAATATCACACAGATACCATAATCTTGATACTGATTTTACACACAAGTAACGCAAAATCACTACAAAAAGCGTGTTTATTAGCTTTTCTTAACTTAGCTATGGCTTTAGGTTCATTTTTTGTTAAAAAAACGCATCATAACGGGTGTACAAGCTGAATAATACCTTCACGAAGATTTAATTTCAGGATAGCAGATATAGGTGTGTTTACCGATAGGCTACATGCGGCAATGCGACTACCATTGCAAAACGCAAACTACACTGGCCTGCGATTACCGGCGATTAAGGCGATATACGAGAAAAAATTTTTTTAGCTCGTAAAATTTTTTTAGCTGCGTCAAGCAAGCTGATTGTTCAATGATATCGTAACAATCCCAAGTGCGTTGTCTCAGATTCCTGTCATCAAGGTCATCTCAAACATTTTTTTGATACCGGGCGATGAAGTGACAAAAATTCTACAGGTACAATTCCTCGACATCACGTGGTTTTTGCCGCGTTGTCGCACCTAAGTTCAACGTCAAAATGAAATAAACAAAAAAATTAAGTAGTTGCGTTGCCGCTTGCCGCATATCGATAAACACGCCTTAAAAAAATTTAAGACGTTTTTGCTTTCCAAAGAAAAATATTAGTTATCACAATGAACCTGTAAGAACCCACACTATAGAAATAGTTATTTTTTTAGTAACTTTTTATTTGATTGAAAATACACAATCTTAATTTTTTAGGACCCAAGGGAGGTCCCAAAAACGCTTTAAAAATGATTTGATGCATAACTAAACAATACCTCATAAAATCAAGCCCTTTTAACAAAACCTTAATTCCCCCCCTCAAAAAAAAAAAGAAACACAATTCTCTACTAGATATGGATTATATTGTTTGATTACATGAGTGCATGAAAAATTATAATTTTTCAATGCAAAATATTTCGCACTTTGACTACTGGAAATATCTAATGGAGGTTTCAATCACGCAAACCTCAATAACAGACAGAATACAGGCAATGCATCCAAGAATGTACGAGTAGCCAACGCTAATTTCCGGACCACTGTTGTTGACAACGCCTTGAACCATACCCAAGGCAATGGCCAAGCAAATTACTGAAATAAAATTCAAAAGTTATATTTTGTGTAAGTAGAGTAATTCTGGGCGCTTGCTTTCCATCGTATAATGTCACACCTTATAATTCGATATATTATTTTGGCTTCTCAATAGCCTATTAAAACATTGCAAATTAAAAATCGAAAATAAAAACCTATTTCTGTTATAATTACAAAAATACAAAGATACCGCATGAATGAAAAACAAACAAAGCTTATGCTTAGGTCACCGTTTTATAGAAGATTCAAAATAGGTCTTTTAATCAGTTATAAAACCAATAACATTCATCAGATATATCTGAGCTTCTCACAAAAGATGAGCCATGTACCCACCTACCAAAACAAAATCTTTAGCATTGGCTTATTTTCAATACATGTCAGATTCTTTCAAAAATCTTTACCGATCACTTGGCTCGAGTGCGCAAGTTTCGGGCTTCGATTCGAAGTTGGGTCAAACCAAAACTGAAAATGTCAAATTCGCAGCTTCGCCGCTTCACGTTCAGCAATGAAGGACAATGTGAAAAACAAGCTGGCTATTATTCACATGTCGTGCTGTTAGGAAATGCGCTTAACGGGATTCCATCATCTGAAAATGATAGACAAAAGAACGAAAACTCTTATAGGTAAGCTTGTTACCCAAGCTGTTTCTAATAAAGAAAAATAAAATTTTAATTATGCAGTATGCGAATCACGGTGGTCCTGTCCAGTGGCGTCGTGCCATTGGGGACCGGCCCCTCCCCCCAAAAAAAATTTCGGAGATGTGTTACTTTTTATAATTCAAAAAATTGAAAATTAAAAGAATAAAGATTTTTTCCAGTGCCATTTTGTTTTCATCCTTCAAACTAACCCCATGCCCCCCCCTTCTTATCCTATTAATTCAATTCTTTTGTTTTTTAATCTTTACTTCAATCAATCGCTTCCAGGGGCGGATCCAGAGTAGAAATGTGGGGGATGCATCCCCCCTCACCAGCCATTTTCAACAATGCTTTGAATAAATAAAATTTTTCCATAATTTTAAACCTTTTCAACGCAATATACCTTGGTCGCCTTAAGCAAGCCTTATTGGAACTATGCGAACAAAATGTATCATATTTGGTGAAGCACTCAAAGTTAGGAGCCAAAAATATGATAAACTTTGCCTAAAAATTGTTCAAAAAGCCCAAAAATTGCCATTACAGTATGTAAATTTTCCAAAATTTTTTCGGGGGAGCATGCCCCCGGACCCCCTAGAGTCGTTTTAAACTACGCTTCAAAAAGAAACTACGCTTCAAAAAGAGACAAAAATTGGTGCCTCTCCCTGAAAAAAATTCTAAATACGCCCCCTGACTTGAAATATTGTCAAAAGGTTTATTTACGCCCGTTTCCGAGTCTAAACGTCTTGGCATTTAGTTAACATTCAACCTAATTCAAAATTACATCCTCCTCCACCAAAACTTTCTGGATCCGCTCCTGATCGCTTCGACTAAGGAGTAAAGTTAGCAAGGGCGTTGGAAGTACTTTTAAGTAGGGGGGGCTGAAATTTGTGTTACCATACCAGCGGCTTTGCCCCCCAGACCCCCCTCCTTGTTATCGCAACTTTCGTCAAGCGTACCATGCACTTAAATTCAGTAAAAGTCACTTGGAGACAGCTTGATGAGCTCAAGCTTTTCTCTAGCTAGCATAGCACACAGTAGCCAAATCGACGTATGCAAACGTGTAAACCTCCTTTAAATGAACTTATTATCTGTTGACAAGCTCTTAGTCTCAGGCTCCTAGACAGGAGCGTATATTCAGAAAGGAGGCATTGTGCCATCCCCCTCCTTTATTTTGACTCTACCTTTTGATAAAAAAGAACAAAACTAATGGTGCCAGGTGACTGAAATATGCCACACTCTTTTAATGGTTTCTGTAGCTTATAGTCAGGCTGAGGCGTGGATCCAGGGGGGTAAGACTAGGATGAGAGATATGCACCCTCCCATCTGCCATTTTCAAAAATGTTTTTGGTGTATAAAATTTTCTGTAGTTTCAAACCTCTTCGATAGCGATAAGCCTTACGCCTTAAGCATTTTGGTGTAGCGAGAAATTTCAAAAGAAGGGGGGGCCATGATTTCCACGTTTTTTAGGCGTATTTTTTCGGCAGAACAAATTGAAAGCTGATTGAGAAACAGGAAAGGCTCTGAGGGGTGGAGGTCCCGGGGCATGCTCCCCCGGAAATTTTTTGAAAATTATACTCGCTGCAATGGATATTTTAGTGCTCTTTGAATAATTTTCACGCAAAATTGTTTAAATTTTTTTATCCTAAGTCTGAGTGCTTCGCCAAATATGATGCATTATGTTCGCACATTTTCGGTTGTGCGTGCTAGGCGTAAGGCTTATTGCTATCGAAGAGGTTCGAAATTATGGAAAAATTGTATACATTAAAAGCATTTTTGAAAATGGCTGGTGGGACGATGCATACTTCTCATCTTACCCCCCTGAATTTGCCCCTGGCCATAGGCTACAGAAACCATCAAAAGAGTCTGGCATATTTCAGTCACTTGGCACCATCAATTTTGTTTTAGTTTTACTAAAAAGTAGAGTCAAAAGGAGGGGCATGGCCCAATGCTCCCCACCTCCTAAATACGCCCCTGGTCTTAAGCACGCATAATCAAAAATGTGCAAACAAAATGCATCGTATTTCTTTTGTATTTAATTGCATATTTATCTTCCTATCACGAGAAAACGAGAAAGCGGTACGACCGCGCTTGGAATAATAATTTGGCGAAGCACTCAAAATTAGGATCAAAATTTTAAACAAAATTTGCCTAAAAATTATTCAAAAAGAGCTAAAATGGCCATTCGGAGCATGTAAATTTTCAAAAATTTTTCGGAGGAGCATGCCCCCGGATAGAGCTTTTTTTGTTTCTCAATCAGCTTCAAATTTGTTTCGCCAAAAAAAAAATACGCTTGAAAATTTTGTGGAAATTAAGGCCCCACAACCCCTTTTAAAAGTTTTTGCTACGCCACAGCTACTAGGATAAGCTAGCTAATTCTAATTTGATATTTTGTTGCATCGCTGTTATTTGCCCATATGTTTTTACTAAAATTGGAGAAAACTTTACTGTGATATAGTAAAGCTCTAAATCTTAAAGCTTTGTGCACGAAGTTACCAGGAAATTCAACAGTTTTTGCGATTTTGTTCACTTTTGTCAGAAAGTGGCAAAAGTTAGTAGGTCAACGTTGGTTTGATGGTATCAATGAAGAAAAGAAACGAATAACAAGTGACGCCATAAGCCATCGTTAAAGGGCAATAGGGTGTACTGCAGTTATAAATTTTTGAAAGGGGGGGCTGAAAATTTCTACGGGCGGACGGAATGAAAAAAATATAGGGGGGACAGAAGGCCCCCTCAGCCCCCACCTTTCAACGCCCTTGAAGTTAGTTTCTTGATCTGTTGTTAGACATAAGAAAATATTTTGCATGCGTTTTTATAGATTATAGCTTGGAGCACACCAATACACGTCATCACATCAAATGCGTCAAAACTGATAATGATTTGCAGCCTCCTTTCATTTATTGTAACCCAGTTTCTGCTTTTAGACATGAGCTACCAAAACATTTTTGTATTGTCTGACACTACGATAGAGATTGGACTCACCGCAGGTAGGCTACCGACATGTCCTTTTTCGATAGGAAAGTGCGCTGAAACGAGTGTTTTTTTATGTGAAAACCCTAAAAATTCGTTGACGGCTGGGGAATCTTTCCCCAGACCCCCTTGGCCTTGCCTCTGGCGGCTTAATCTTTTCCCCAACACCCAAACAATGTTCTCCCCCTTTGTTTAATCGTGGGGGTGGGGCCAAATTGGGATATCACGACGTATTTTGGTATCTTTTTCTAACTTTCTTTTTTCGTGATGTTACTCCATACTGAATATGGCTTTTACAGAGGTTGCTTGTGATCAGTAAGCTATCTGTTTGAGTTGTTACTCGGGCCCCTCCAAATTTTGGCTGCACGACGGCTCTGGCAAGGGCTGTAATTAAAAGTTAGTCCAAGTTTCAACTCGGGCCCCCCCCCCCAATTTTTTTGGTTGCACTACGCCACTGGTCCTGTCCTACGAAAGACTTTCAAACAGAATGTAGTTCACCCAACAAACAATAATATCTTACCAGATACAAAATATAATGCCATGGCAACTCTGGGTTTTTCCAACTTTTGCAGTCCCACCATCACACACACTACGACTGCTCCAATTTGAACGAACAAGGCAACAAACAAGAAGCCGCGAATAGCTGCAAGTGCTCCAAAATCAGTTAAAACATCTGCAAAATATAAATGCATTTTATTGCTTATAAAAAAGCCATGTCCAATATCATTGCGATTATGATTTAATGGATATCATTGCGATCATGATTTAATGCTTTATAATACTGCCAAAATAAGCACAGAAACAAAACAAATTCAACAAGTTATACACTACACAAACAAGAAAGTGAGGGTTGCAGGGTATTCGACACAAGCAAGGAAAGCAACTTCGTTTTTCGATGATTTTACAACCCGCCTACCGCCTTATAGGTTTTTACCTTAGGAATTCGCTACAGTGAGTTTACAACAAGATGTCGTGATCGTGATTCAAAAATAGACATAAGCTAGAGTATAATGAGAAAAGCCAAGATTTTGAAAATTTTATCTAGGCTTTTGTTATGACAATACGCATTGTAGAAAAAGTTCAAATGAGTAAATTTGCCCATTCTCTCCCCATTTGCAGTTGCAAAGGTCTTTTAACATATCCAAAGTGGTAATGTTGGTGTGTGATTTTTACCCGAAAAAACGTAACGCATATATTGTACAAACAACTAAACCATCGCAAGTACTGCAAAGTATACAAAGTGCTGGTGAAGTTTTCCAAAAACTATCACCCACCATCAATCCAAATTCCTATCGCCAACTCTCCAGCTGCAAACCATCCAGGAGCTCCAAGGGCCACGATGGTAAAGATCACATTTAAAGCTCCAAGGCAAGCTGCGGCAAAAGCTACAGTTGCTTTCATATTTTTTACTCTTTTAAATTTCAGTGTCAACTTCTAAATTTGAGAACATTATTAATGTTTCTTCGATTACTTCTTTTAAAAATCACTCGCTTTCAAAACAGCAAAGCAAATTTTGTAAGTCAAACCAGGTGCTTACGACTAAATCTCATTAAAAGACGAAACATATTCCAAAGGCGTTGTACAAAATTGCTCGAAATGAACCTTTTACATCGTCAGGGTTGGGCCTATCACTGTAAATGGCTCATAAACTTCGACGCTTAAACAAATTTTAAACGCAAAAAGTAGATCTATTTCCGTTTTTACTTCATATTACTCTCTAAACATTATGTAACCGCAATATTGTCTACTTGGCCCGTTAATTATGCCCCATTGCCTACAAATTCTGCGCAAAATCGCTGGGCATTTTTGTTGCTGAACCGCTAAGTATTGCGATAAGTATTGCAAACCTTTTTTGTTGGCTATGTAGATAATTTATCGGGCTCTTTAAATCGAAGAAATGATAACATGAACCAATACTGTCTTATTTAAATACGTTTATCCGTTTATCTTTTTTTCGTGCCAAAACCATCTACGTTAGAAGAAAAAAGTTATGAAACATAAACCCACTTGGTCTGAGATCTGCCGCTGAAGTCACTTATTTTCAATTCAACACCTAGCTATTTTTCTGAAGAAAGAAACCCAAGACACCCAGTTTTATTACGCAAAAACAAAATCGTGAATCTAGCAAATCTGAAATTAATCAGCTCAAATAATTAGGTTTACGACTCACTCGTTTTTTGTGATCCTTGATTCAAGCTTTTCCGCACAATAAAAAATTGAAATATTATTACCTCAAACAACGAAAAAAGTACAGCTCAAATGGCCGTGTGGTATAGAGCGTCTGTCTCTTGAGCTGTAGACTCGGGTTTGATTCCGAGGCGGGTCAAACCAATGATTTTAAAATTGGCATTCGCACCTTCCCTGCTTGACGCTCAGCATTAAAGGGACAGTGTGAAGAACAAGCCGGCAAGTTAACTTGTTGTACCGTTGGGAAAAGCTTTTAGCGGGATTCCTCCATCTTGGTGTGGTAGACAAGTGGCTGGCAACTCCTAAGCGAGCTCGTATAGCGCTTTGGTCGCTTTCTCGTGATAGGAGGATAAATATGCTACTAAATACTAAAAAATACTAAGTAATTTTGGCATGCAGTGTGCGAAATAGAAAATGCTTAATCGAGGAGTGTTTTTGTCAACAAGTTTGCCTGAATTCTGAACCAAAATAACAAGGCAATATTGCAAAAATGGTATGTATTGCTCATGAGGGGTTGTCGTTGGTCAATGACCAAATTAAAAGAATATCGGAGGGCGTACTGCGTTTTTGCATACCACCAGCATGATGAACAAAAATTCAACGAGAGAATTTTGAAAACTTCATTACAGCGGCGCACCCAGGATTTGGCAAAAGGAGAGCCACACCAGGGGAAACCCCCAGATCTCATAAAATTACGGTTTCTCATAAAAAACACTCATTTTAGCACAAATTTTCATCGAAAAAGAGCATGCAGTGAGTGTGTAATCACTATGGACAATGCAAAAACATTTTCACAGCTTATGTCTAAAAGCAGAAGCTTGGCTAAAATAAGTGAAAGTAGGCTGCAACCATTAGTAGTGTGAGAAATTGTAGACTGAAAACTCGGTTTTCCCTTCTTATTACAGGATCAAGGGAAGGGGGGGGGAGGGGCATGGCACCGTGGTCCCTCCTGCGTGGGCCTATGCTTCATTAGCTTTATTTTAGGCAGGCTTTTGTTTCATAAATGAAGCTAGGGGATTAGGTGGAGAGTCGCAAGCTACCCCAGCGGGGTCCGGGGAGAAGCTCATACTTTTAATCTCAAATATGTCTAAAAAAAGTTTGGAAACCGCTGCTTCAACATATTCTTAATGCTTTCACTAATGCTCATAACAAACTGCTAACGTGTTTTAGTGTTGATGAAAAATAAACTGTTCTGAATCAGTGCAGTGTAATAGGCGCGCTGCAAAGATTGTTCTTGTTTGGTTTGCGAAGGAAGTCATAATGGCTACAAGATATGCTGGAAAGTATCGAAGGAGTGCATACCCACAGGCTACACGTATACCGGTAAAACACATTTGACTTTTTGCGATGCTTAACACTGGGGGGGGTGATTTGGCATCCCCCCAGGACATTTTTTTCTTTGCTGGGGGGACAACAGTTTTTACTGAGGGGGTACTCCTCATTGTTTTTATTTCACACACTGTTGGCATATCTGAAAAGCAGTCATTATTGCGGAAAAAATACTAACTACTAAAAAGCTTAGCCTACTCTGCTTCCATGAAACTTACATAATTTTAATAGTTGTAAATAACAACTTCAAAGCCCACTTGACGACACAAAAGACAGCAAGGTCAAGATTTCACAGTCTTTGCGAGCTAGGTCGTCATTCTTCTACGAGCAACTTGCTGAGCGGACTGGAGCAGTAGAATCGCTCTTCGTAAAAGAAATGTAGGTCAAAGTCTGTGCTTAAACTCTTAAAATTATATGTCGAGAAATAATGCAGCAATGACAGCATTGTTACTTTTGGTGAAAAGACCGACGGTTTTTAATGAAACACACACCAATCTACAAATAAGTTTAACAGCATCGTTTGATTAATTTTGCTCGCCAGCCATGCAGGACAGGACTCCATACAAGTCCGTAGCAGCTAAGAGGCACTCAAAGGATCAAAATGAGTAATGCTTTTACAAAAAAATTGCTTACGCTCAAGAGTGGTTAGTTTTTGTATAAACAGACGTTTTCAAGAAGGGTTGTGAACTCCAAAGCAACTTTCCTATGTTGTTGAATGTTTTCCAACTTTCTATCTGCGCGACACCGTGCATTAGGAAGATCAGTCGCACGCATGGAGAAGCTCTTGCACACTCCCACCCCTCAGGTCTCTTTCGATAATCATTAAAAGCCGCTATCCCACAGACTTCAAGAAAAAATCGTACCCTTTTTGGTAAATCTCTTTTAAGTGCTCCACCTTTAGGAAATTTCTGCGTACGTTCCTGAACAAAATGCTTTGTGTTGAACAAATATGTACCGGTAATTAGATAAGGAGGATGCAGCAAAAATATGAACAAGAATAATGAGCAAACATTACAAGTTAAAAAAAAAAACACTTTTGCAAGAAAAAACAAAAGTACGAAAACAGTTCATTTCGTTGTTGATGGGGCCCAAAATAAAATCAATTGTTGGGCAATTAGCAAAAAATCATTGTTGCGGTTTTTATTTTTTGGATAGTCTTGATCACAGGGAAACTTTCATTACCAATTGCCCTTTATGTGGGCCACTGATTTTGTTTCTTAAGATTCATCTGTTCTTTTTTTTTCTAAAAAGAAAATGAGCCTCGTTCATAGACGGCTTAACTGTATGTCCTGCATGGTGCATGCAGTATGGGCGATCTTGCATCAAAGTGTTTATGTCCGAAGATATGAAGCCTCGTACACCGACCCACAGTATATTGGGACAGTATAGCCTAGTGGATGGAAAAAATTGTTTTGCTGTATTTTGTTGAAGCAAAGACGATGTAACGATCTATTGAAAAATACGTCTTTTGCGATATCCCAACAGAAAGTTTTGCCAAACTGCTATCCAGTGATGACGAGTTCGTGTCGATGCAAGTAAAAGGTGAATTGCGGTGATTAAAAGTAGGAGGCACTTGCGAAATCACTACATTTCCTGGCTATGAAATCATATTACCTCCAAAAACCTAAGTTATTTTTCAAATGGGAATTTCCTAGTAAACCGGAAGGTAAAATATGGTTCAAAATGTAAGTAGTAGCATGAACAGAAGAGCACCACTGAACAAACACAAACATCGTAAGGGAGGTGGTATGGAACAAAAGTAACGCGACAGCTCTGGTTGCAAAGTAAAAATGTGGTTAAAATATACCTAAAACTTAAAAAAAAACACGAATTGGGAAGTCAGTGATAATATTTCAATGATGTCCGTTTAATCGTACGTGTTAGTAGATCATAGCGTACGAGATAGCAACGTTGCTTCAATTCAGAAAGTTATGTTAATCCGTTTTCGCTACTGAGTTTTACTAACAATTACTCTCTTTGTCAAACGCTGGACCGAAGTTTTTCTGAGCATTTCAGCCAACCAAAATATGGGTTAAATGCGATCGCCAAGGATCTTGAGGAACTGACAGGCCAAGCCGCTCCTTCTAGTAACTGTATGTCGATAGAGTTTGAAGCTATACCCAATAGGCAAAAAATACCTCGAACTATGACCGCTCCGAGAGCCATTCTCACGAAAAGATTAATTTTGGCACTTAAAAGAAAATCCAAGCACCAACATATTTCCTGGTCAGCTCATATTATACCTGATATAATAATGTTTCCGTTGTGTTACCTCAGCTAACCGTCCCACGCTTTCTTGAGCGCAAACATTTCCTTGTACAGATAATTGTGTAGAGCTGAAGGCAATTGTGGAGTACGACACAAAACTGATCATCTGTAAAAAAATCACCTGTAAAACATTTTCACCTCACCGTAAGTACATACGACATCCGGTACAGGCCTACTGGTGTTATTTCAACAAGCGGTAAAAGTTCATAATGGCAAATTACTATACACTATATCCACTGTTGGGCAGTGCCATGGTATACTTTTTAGTACCGTTATCGGTAACGTTGATACCTTTCAAAGAGTACCGTTTTTGGTACCGTCGTTACTTTTTTGACGATTTTACTTGATATTTGGGTAACTTATTTTTTAATGAATTTTAATTGCAAGATTGGAAAATTTCTTGTAAGTGCAATTTTCACTTGCTCTTAAACAAAAGAAAATCTTTAAAACATGCAAAATTCAAGGTGATGAGCTCTATCCTCCACAAAATACGACGAAAAAATATACACATTTGTAAGTGCTTCAAAACATTGATTTCTAAAAAAATTGATCTTTACTTTCTCAGGTTGAGTCAGTCCCTCATAAAAAAATGTTGGTTACGTGCCTCTTCGCAAGCAAACGGCTAAAAACTTGCTGAAGCATTTAGAGCTAGCGCAGGTTGAATATTTTTGATAAACTACCTCCGCAGCTGCGGTAGTAGGGTAGGCCTATCTGGAAATCATCATAGGACCTCTGACAAATATTTTTATCTTACGAAATGAGCTTTATGTAAAGTCAACATTTTACCTACGCGTTTCATGAAAAATCAATATAAAAGCATAGCACCTTAGATCGAATGTATTCACAAACGGCACTCGCTGTAAGCAATGGAAACTATCTACAGTAATGCAAAATTTTGCTGAAAAAAATGCAAGAATATTTTTTGTTTGAAACCTAATGAAAATCGGTACCGACAATCGTTATCGTCGTTATATTTTAAAAATGTACCGCTATCCGCACAGTCGTTACTTTTTTGCAAAATACATCAGTATCGATATCGTAGTTACTTTTAAAGTACCGAGTGCCTAGCTTTGCCATTAAGACTACCAGGGTGAACAGAGCACCAGTACACTACTTCGTATAATTGAAGGCCTAAAAATAGTACCCCAAGAAGCAAACCATTTTATTTGTCGGTTTACGAACAAATGGGCACCAGACAAGTGGGCACTGGACGAAAGGACAATAAGAAAAATGGGCACCAGGACAACCGGGCACCAAGAAAATGGGCAACAGAACAATTACGCACCGGACAAACATGCACCAAGAAAAATTAGCACCAGGAGAACAAATAAGTATCGGGACAAATACGAGCACGAGAAAATTGTTCGGTACCCATTTGTTTTAGACTACTGGTGCCCATTTGCGTTGGTGGGGTTGGTGCCTATTTGTCTTGCAGCCTACTTATCTGCCTGCTTACCTAATTTGAAAACTAAAAACAATGGCGTTACCTAGATGATCAGTGATTCAAATTTTGCGAATTGCGCTCACTTACACGTAATAATTACCACCTTGCAGGGGCGTATTCTCCAGAGGTTACCCTGGAATATAACAGCGCATGCGACAATTGCATTTAACTAAGATTTTCCATTTTTTAATCTTAGAAATTTCAGCGCAGTTCTTTTTTTCCATGAACGACACAATTTTGCTTTTTTTTCAATGTTTTTTCAACGTCGACCGATGACGCAACGTTCTCTCGTATGATAAGTTCACAGAATATCGTTGAAGGTAGGTTGAACACGAGCAAGGGATTACTACGGTACGGTTAGACTTTGGCAAAAAGTACGATACGGAATTTTTAGAAAAAGTAGGTACGGAAATAAGGTATTAGGCTATATTTTCCGTACCGTACACTTTCCGTACTCCAGTAATGCACGCTTTGCACTTTTGCTTCTAAGTACTGCACTTTTCCTTCCAAGCACTGCACTTTTCCTTTTTGCACTTTTCCTTCTTGCCTATAACTTTACCACTTCAGTGTTGCGCTCGCCGCTCACAATCACCCTTCACAATTTCAAACAACAATGTTATGAACAAGCTAAATTGTAATGCCATAATTACAATTCGATTGTTCAATCATAATCATGCGTGTAGTGAAGCTAGTTCACGACGAAATTCTAATTAACGAAATAGTGCCTGTCTATGGATAGAGCAATTATCGTTAAAGGAGGAAGCAATAAAACAAAATACAAACCTACAAATAAATATCACTTAAAAGTCTACGTAGATTACCTTTTTTGAAAGAACAAAGCCTTTTTAGTGGAGAGGTGAGATCTCATATTTTGCAGGCCTGTTACCTGGGTCTTTGCGGCACACACTGGTCTTTGATTTATTGTTCGGATGCTTGAATACCGATGCTACGTTTAATATATTCATTGAGGTATTAAAACTCTTGATTTCGTCTGGTGAGTTACCAGGAGGGGCACTGGGACATCTCCACCGCCCTTGCCGGATGAAAAACTTCTTTAGAAGTTGTTACATAAGGGTAAACGAAAATGAATCTCCTCGATCATTGGCTATAAAACCGGCCCTGCCCCTTCCGAAAGTTTTCCTTTTTTACGCTACTGGTATGGAGGACAACCAATAAAGTTTTGTAGCCTATAAAAACAAAGTTTTGATCAACCACTAAAATAGAAGGACGATAAATCTGGTTTTAGACGTGACTAAATGACTAAACAAGCAATGTCCTTCCCACGAAAAAGATTTGTCCAGCGCGGTAACGTAACGAAACGAGTGGATACGCACCATAAAGGTTAAATTCTTTAAGATATACAGTATTTATGCGAAGGGATCATTGATACTGGTAAGATCATTCGTTCTGGAAAATGATTGCATTTTACCAGAGGGCGGTTGATGAGGACTAATAGCTCGAAACAGCGCTGTCCCGCTCTACGGGTTAGTAGTGACTTACACAGGTAAGAGCATCCGCCTCGGAAGCTGTAGAATCCGGTTTGATTCCGAGTCGGGTCAAAGCAATGACTTTAAAACTGGTATTCGCAGCTTCCCTGCTTGACTCTAAGCATTAAAGGGACAATGTAAAGAACAAGCCGGCAAGTTTACTGGTTGCACCATTGGGAAAAGCTTTTAGCGGGATTCCTCCATCTTAGTGTGGTAGACAGATAGCCGGGAACTTCTAAGCGAGCTCGTATTGCGCATTGATCGCTTTCTCGTGATAAGATGTATATGCGACTAAAAAAAAATGCATTGGCAAAAGTTTCCTGCTGAATTTTTATTGACGTAAGAAAGACGTGGTACGGAAAGGTACGGTATTACGTACGGTATTTTTACGGTAGTACTGTTACGTACGGAATTTTTACGAGGTACGAAATTACGGTACGGTATGTTTTTAGGAGAATATAGTACGCTACGGAAAATAATTCCGTACCGTACCGTAGTAACCCCTTGAACACAAGCGAGCCTGACCTTTTCCATTGTATTCCAAATCGTATTGCAGTATATTACGGAGAGTGACTTTTTCCCTTTCCACACGATTCAAATGCAAGAAGTGTTCAGTTTTAAGATTGCACCCAGACGCAACGTCACAATGCATGTCCAATCGCACGAGTGGCAACATGACTGCAGCAATGAGGTTTTTGGTAGCCGCTAGTCATTTTCGCAAGTTTAGCGTTAGATATAGTGGCATTTTAAAGTTGCAGGTCAAAATTATTTAGTGAAATGGAGTTTAGTGATGACAGTATAAGCTAAGCGCACGTTCTCGGTGCGGGAGGTCTGGGGTTAAAATCCTGGGTCGGTCAAATCGGCATCGTGTCGCCAACGGCTTGCCACCGCTGCGACGTTTCTTCGGAGCTGTGTAGCCCAGACGCTAAGCCGCGGAGATGGGCCCCGCCACTCGTTACACGCTTCGGCGTAACAGAGCGAATATAATGAAGATTTGATCGAACCGGCCGTTAGCTCAGTTGCTAAGCGCACGCTATCGGCGCGGGAAGTCTGGGGTTCGATTCCCGGGCCGGTCAAATCTACACAGTGTCGCCAACGACTCGCCACCGTTGCGATGTTTCTTCGGAGCTGTGTTGTCCAGGCGCTAAGCCACGGAGATGGGCCCCGCAACTCGTTACACGCTTCAGCGTAATACGGCGAGTATAATGAAGATTTAATTTTGATTTTCTAACAGAAATTATATTGAAAAATATGAAATAGCACCGTGGTTATAATTGCAACAATCTGGTTCTCGGTGGTTGCTTGCAATATTCCAAAGTTTGGTGACCGATGGATACATTAAGTTGTAGTCAATTTGGTTGAGAGGAGTGGAATTAAGTGTGGACGATATAATTAAAAAGCCATTTTCTAGTAGAAATTATGATAGAAAACTGGAAATAGTATCAACAGCTAGTAAGAAGGTTCATACCCTAATATTGGAAGATTTACCTTGTCGCTTCGTGTATCGTTATGATTTTGTACTTAGCAACTTTTGACGTTACTAAATTTTTACTTTAGGCTACTGAGTGTATTTTTAAAAAATATAGTTGCCCAATGCTTGTTATTTCGAAGTTTATCGCCTGTGACCGTCAAGTTAATATACGATGTGTATATACCTATTTTTTGTGAACTCACGTCTCCAGATTATGTGCCTAAAATGCGAATTAGGCTGATTGAAAAGACGTCAGATGTCGGCAGCATACAACGGAGTGGAGCACACCAAAAAAAAAATGCTCATCATACGCCACTGCCGGCTTGTGCACGGATTGCGCAATGACAATGGAGAGATTTGAACACAAGTAGATACCAATGTGTAGGTGATGACACTTTGATGTTATATTCGTTACCTAAGAGTCCCTGTTCTACGTTAATGTATTTCACGTTTTTCGGAACAACACCGGCCTGTTTAAGTAGATATTCAAGTTTTACCTCAAGTCTGTACGTACAAATAACCCATTTAACATTCTACGTACAGTACAATTTATTACTGTTTTTCAAGTTTAAAGAAGCTCGCGAACAATGCATTGATTAGTCTACAACTTATCTGCTAGAGCAGAGAAAGACAGACTTCTATGGCGCGCCAAATTAAAAAAAAATATTTAAATTTTTCACCCATGTTTCAGGACAGATTTGCTTCATAAAGTTGCGAAATAATTTACGGTTGAAAATTTTTTTTTCGATTTGGCGCGCTAGCACGCTGAATTTTAAAAAATGTGGAAAATTTTCACCCTTGATTGAGGACAGATTTGTCTCTTAAAGTTGCAAACTGATTTAAATTAACAATGATTTTTTTCAATTTGGCACGTTAGCGCGCGAAATTAAAGAAGATTCAAACATTGCACGCACGTTGTAGGACCTAAATGAACTTACATTTACAAATCAACTTATACTTCAATAATTGTTTTCAATTTGGCGCGCTAGCGTGAGCGGTAAGTTGATTTGAAATATTTAGCGGTAAAGTTGATTTGGTTAGGCTAAGGTAGGAAGAGTGTTTTGATAATTTATTGCTTAAACTTAAGGAGGTTACGGATAAACATGCACCACTGTCCACTGAGAAGTTTATCACGAAAAGAAACAAAAATTGAATCTAAACCATGGCTTCGAAAAGGACTACTCAAATCAATATCAGTAAAGAACAAACTTTTCCAAAAAAGCTTTAAACAAAAAAATTCAAATGTATTTGCACAGTATAAAATGTACACAAATAAATTAAATATATTAAAGCGAGTTGCTAAAAGAAACTACTACAAACAAGAATCAGATGAACACAAATATATCTCTGATATGGCCAAGCAATGGAAAACAATTCATGAAATTACCTGTCACAAAAAATGCCATAATGATAATCCTAGTAACATGACTAATTCTAACAACTGCATGGTCACAGAAAACGCAGACATATGCAAATTGTTAAATGATTTTTTTTTCAAATGTAGGCCCTTCGATGAATGCCAATATTCCACAAGCAACAACAAAATTCGAAAGTACAAGTATGATGCAATCTTTTCTCTATGATCCAATAACACCTAAAGAAGTATTTGCACAGTTTCAGCTATTTGATCCTTCAAAAGTTTGTGGACCTAAAAATATACCGAATAAATTCTACAGATTAATAGGTCCAATCATAGCCCCATATCAAACGAATATCTTTAATAACTGTTTTGAAAATGAAAATTATCGGTGGCGTATTTTCTGGGTGTTTAAGGTGTTCAGTGAACACCCCGACAATTCCAAAAACAAAAATTTTTTTTCGAACTTTTTATAATCTTTTTTATTTTTTGTAATAAACTTTTTCGTTCAGAAAGTAAATTTTACTGCTTTCCTTTTTAAAATCATTTAATAGTTGCAATTTTTTGCGATTACCATAAAAATTGATTTTTTTTTAGGCTGACCAAAGACTAATACGTAATGACTGGAAACTCTTGTTTGATTTATGACGTCGCTGCATCATTTGTGTTCAAAAGGTCGTTCACTCCGTTCCGCTCTGATGCATATGAAAAAAAAACGAGAAGCCAAGACCTTTCGCATGCATTTTTCGCTCCAAATTCATTATTTTTGGACAAAATTGGTCAGAAAACTTCAAAAAATCACAAAAAAAGGAGTTCAATGAACGTTACAGGTGCAATAGCGAATTACGAACTTGAACCAGGCGCTTTAAATCAGACGAAGACAAATTTAATGGTATTTATTCTGTTGACTTAGCCTAAGAAACGGGAAAGCTTGATACCTGCAGTTCAGAGTTTTGAAGAGGCTAGAATGTGGTTAAGTTAAAGGCCCACTGCACCCAAATTCATCGATAGTTGTAAATATGTATTAAATATAGTTAAACATTTTCGCGAAAATTTGATCACGTTATCTGGTCTAGGTAACGAGAAAACTGGTAAAATATCGTTAAATTCGTGACGTCATTGGGTACCAACAGCCAAGAAATAATGCGACTTCTAAAAGCTTTCGCTCAGCGAAAGCTTTCGCAAAACTTTCGAAAGTTTTCGGCAAAGTGCGAAAGCTTTCGCAAAGCTTTCGCTGAGCGAAAGCTTTTAGAAGTCGCATTATTTCTTGGTTGTTGGTACCCAATGACGTCACGAATTTATCGATATTTCGCAAAACTTTCGAAAGTTTTCGGCAAAGTGCGAAAGCTTTCGCTGAGCGAAAGCTTTTAGAAGTCGCATTATTTCTTGGTTGTTGGTACCCAATGACGTCACGAATTTATCGATATTTTACCAGTTTTCTCGTTACCTAGACCAGATATCGTGATCGAATTTTCGCGAAAATGTTTAAATATATTTAATACATATTTACAACTATCGATGAATTTGGGTGCAGTGGGCCTTTAAAAGGTTCAGCAGTCTCGAGAATAAGAACGAAAATCAAAATTTGATATTTAAAAATAGACAACACGGTATTTTGCAACATTTTAAGTTGATTTTGGCTGCTAAAGCTGATTCAACTAGGCCTAGTCTAGTTGTTTTCCGTAAGTTCAAGAGATTGATTAGCCTAGTCAGTGCCTACCGTATGGTTAATAATCAGATATGTACCGCCGTACCGGTAAACGGTTTGCCAGGTAAAATTGTGTTAATTGAACGTTTTTGGCAGAAGTTAAATTATTTGCATAAATTTTATGAAGGCCTGATGGAAGCTTACCCTCTTCTGTGGATCTGTGCCTATTCCTGGTAGCCTACTCATTTTGGCTGTTCGCTAATTCATTAATTGAGAAAGGCACTTAGATTTAATAGGGTGACTTTATGAACTTCTTTGGCAAATTTTAGCAGTTTGTGTTGGCTTTGTTTTTATCAACAAACAACTAACGTACTGTATTAATTAGGCTGCTCAGATGGCCGGGTGGTAAGAGCGTTTACCTCAAAAGCTGTAGACTGGGGTTTGTTTCCTAGTCGGGTCAAATTAATGACTTTAAAATAGGTATTCACAGCTTTCTTGCTTAACGCTCAGCATTAAAGAGACAGTGTGAAGATCAAACCGGTAAGTTTACTTCTTGTGCTGTTGGGAAAGGCACGTAGAGGGATTCCCCCATCTTGGTGTGGTAGACAGATGGCTGCATGGCAACTCCTAAGCCAGGCCCGTAGTTTGCGGGGGGGCTTGGGGGAGCATTGCCCCCCCCCAAGCTTCTGAATTTTTTTTTTATATTTTAGCTCCAGTATACCTCACAAAACCACGTAACCCCCCCCCCACTGCGACTGTTTAGCGTCTGATTCAGAACAGTTACTGTTTTGGTTAAGTGGAATACTCACTTTAATGGCATTCGTCGCAGCTGAGTGGGATACGGGCTTCAGAGAGATAGCGGCTATGCTGCTACCATGTTGCTGCTGTTTTTATGAATAAATCATTTTTATCTTATCAATGCGATCAGTTACGTCACAATTGCGTTTACGAGTTTTAAAGCCCTGGTCTTAACATCACAGTAGACTTGTCGATAGTTGTATGTAAAGAGATATGTTTTCAGTTTGGCAAATTTGGTGTAATTGGTGATTAGTTATCTCAAAGCGATAGTCATCGTTTTTCTTGTCAAATCGTTTAAAGCCACCCTAATCATCTTCCGCAGCATCAAACGATAGCACCTGTCCAGATTGTCATACTGTAAGTATCTTTTGTTGCACAGAATCAGAATCAGAAACTATTTATTTGTCGCCGAGATAAAAAAAAACGGGCATGAAACAACACACACATACAAAAAAAAAAAGCAATGCATTGGTGAATTATTAGCGACAGGGAGACTGCGAAAGACCTCTCGGTCATCGAGTCAAGCAGCCACCCTAGATCTACAAAGATTCGTAGATATTAAAGACATAAGTTTAAAATAAATAAATTATAAGCTTTATGACTGTGTGACAGCCTGAAAATGAATAACATATAGGTACTAACGATAGGAAGCAATAAGGTGTGTTTGTATTTTGTTTTAAAAGCTTTAAAGGAAGAGGATTTGATTTGACGTGGAATAGCAAGCAAGCAAGTGCGTTTGTTTTTGTTTGGATGGACGCAACAACAAAGAATAATTAAAAATGTATCAACAGTTTAATTTTCATTTATGTCTGCATGGTCCATCCTGTGAGAGGCTTCGAAATGACCTTTGTCCAATCCCTGCAGGAGAAATTGGCGCGGTCGTCTAGTCTGCAGCCTCTCACAGTTTTCTTACAGCATAAGAAAACTATAATACACGTTCACGTAAACAGTTGTAATAATCACAAGCAGAGGTAATAATAGCAAAATAAAATTAAAAAAAACAGATGAAAAATAAGGACAACTCATGAAAAAGAACTAATCACGAGATAAACAATATTAAATAATAAGTTAACACAATACAACTTTCATCAACTGAAGAGTATTTGTAAACACGAAACAGGGTAAATAAGGGACAATAATAATATGAAATTAATAGGAAAGTGGTTTGAATCTAAGTGCATAATAATAATTTGAAAATACAGGAAAGAGTTTACAGAGAGGTAATTAAAACGGAGAAAGAAAACATATCAAAATCAAAATGAACTAATCACAAGTCAAGCAATATTAAATGATGAGTAAACACAATAGTCAAGGTAACAACTTTCATCAACTGAAAGTATTTGTGTGCACTAAATAGGCTAGATAAGGAACAATAATAATTTGGAATTGTAGAAAAATGGTTAGAATCTAAGTGTATTCTTGTTGTAAAATGAAATATTTCTTGATTTTCCGATTGAAATTTGTTTTACTACGATTGACCAGGATTTGTAAATTATTTGGTAACGAATTCCAGTTTTTAGTACCAGCAATTGTAATAGAACGTTGAGTCAATAATTTATTACTTTGAGGAATTGAGTAATATTTTTTGGATGCGTGTGGGGTCTGATGGCTATGAATATCAGATACTGACACGAAAAAATCTTTAAAGCAAACAGGTAAAACATTGTTAATATGGCGATACAAAAATTTACAGACTTCAGCTTCAAGGATAGCTGATTGTGCAGCGGTGCTAATCTAAATCTGAGGGTAGACGATTTGGTTAGTATCTTAATTATTTTGTTTTGTTAAACCTGAATGACATTCAGATACTTTTTAGCCGCGTTTCCCCAATTTAAGATCCCGTACAGTAGGTGTGGATAGCCAATACTATAATATACGGTGTTTAGGACATTTTATGGAACATAACGTTTCAATTTACCCAGTATACCTGTAACTATAGACAACTTATTTGCCACGACAGTGATTTGATTTTTCCAGGACAATTGATTGTCGATTAAGACACCTAAATATTTAGCCACAGTATTAACCTCCAGCGACGAGCTGGCTACTTTAATGTCAAATGATTCTTTTACCTTGCCACGGGTGGTTCGATTAGAAAACAGTAAACACTGCGTTTTTTTGAAGTTTATGCATAGTTTGTTGTTACTGCCCAGTTATATGCTTGTAGACGTGGGAGAGAAGTGTCTTTGCATACTATAACAGCATCGTCTGCATACAAAATTGTGTCAGAATTAACGCTATTTGGCAGATCATTTATATATATTTAAAAAAATAATGGACCTAACACGCTACCTTGCGGGACACCTGTGTCGACGGGAAGAAGTGGCGAATCATGTCTCCCATTTAAGGAGGTGTATTGTTTTCTGTTTGTCAAATACAATGTAATTAGGTCTAGAGATATTCCTCTAAGTCCATAATGTTCAAGTTTACGGAGTAGTATTTGGTGGTTAACGGAGTCGAATGCTTTGGCAAAATCTAAGAAAATACTACAAACAGGAAAATTATTATCTCTGTACCATAAAATTTTTTTGTATAATAAGGTTATAGCATCATTTGTTGATCTGTCCTTCCGAAAACCAAATTGAAATTTAGATAACACCTTTGATTTTTCCCAAAAATTTATCAAGTGTCTATGTAAAAGTATTTCAAATACTTTGTTTATGGTAGAGAGGATAGAAATAGGCCTATAATTACCAACATCAGTTTTGTCTCCTTTCTTAAATAAAGGTATAACTTTGGCAATCTTAAGAATGTCAGGATAGTTACCAGAGTCCAAACAAATTTTGAAACTTTTGGTCATAAAAGGTGCAATAAGGTGCTTTGCGTGCAAGATTAAAGTAACAGGAATATCTATATACCCCGACGATTTGCGATCATTGAGGTTACTTATTATTGCAGTAATTTCATATTGATCTGTTGGGTTCAGCACAACAGAATGCAAGAGCCTTTTCCCCATGTATTGTTGTGATTAGTAGATTGATTGTTTAGACTAGATGACAATTTCTTACCAATACTAACGAAGTGCTTGTTTAAAGATTCGCAAATTTCAACTGGATCCGTTGATATGTTATCATTAATTTTGAGAGCCTGTAATATGGAGGATGTTGGTTTCTGTCTGTTCAATAACATATTAACGCTTTTCCAGGTGTCGCTCGAGCTGGTACTATTATTTTGAAGACCGCTGAAATAATTTTGTTTGGAGGCTTCCTTAATATGTGAAAGTTTGTTACGATATTTCTTATATTTAGTTAACAAGGTCGGACATTTCTTTTTGAGATATTGCGCATAAAGTTTGCTTTTATGCTTAATTGAAATAAGTAAACCTTTTGTAATCCAAGTTTTTTTTGATACTCTATATTGTTTGCGAGTTGGCGGATTGAGCGGAAAAAACTTGTTGGTAAATTTACTCAGGATTTCAATAAGATAATTTAAGTTGTAATCGAACTTAACTTGATTGTGAGCAAGCTCCGAGTTAAGGCTAGCTAAAAACAGCTCAACGTTTTCGGGTGAAAATTTTCTGGTGAAAAGTCTGTCAACCTTTTTTTTGACGTTAGTGAATTTATATTTGGCAAAGATCGGGAGGTGGCCTGAAATATCATGCTGAATTACCGCCGCAGGTATGTCTCTAGTAAACAATGAGTTAGCATATAAGTGATCTATTACTGTGCTTGTGGTTTCACAAACCCGAGTGGGCTTATCAATTAACTGGGTACATCCAAGATTATTTACATGGGTTGCGTAATTCGAAATACTGATGGTGTTGTTCACTTTTTTGTAATCAATGTTGAAGTCACCGAAAATTAGATACTTTTGATTGTCATTTAATGATGTAACTGATTTGGCGAATGCGCATTCAAAATTAAAAAGGTTATTACGAGGGTGCCGGTAAATCGAACCTATTATTAAAGAGTGTTTGTGTTCATTGCTGCTTATTTTAATCCACACATCCTCAGCGTTTAACTTAAGTTCAGGTATTTCACTAGCACGAAGTTGCTTATTCACGAAGATTGCCGAACCACCCGCAGCTGTGTCTGAATTATTGCAGAAAAGGTCGTACCCTGGTAGTTGAACACTGTTAATTTTATTAGTTTTAAGGCGAGTTTCGCTGAAACAAATAACATCAACTTTTTTTGGGAGCTGGCTCAGAAACAGGTTGAGCTTGTCAAAATATTTCGAAAGACTTACAATGTTGATGTGCACTAAGTATAAATGCGAATTTGATGTCTCGGACATCGAATTAGAAACAGCATCGTAGGTCATATATGAACAAAACGAATTTAGTACACCCTTGTCGCAGTTGTCAGAGAATTTCGTTTGAATAAAAACATAAATAAGAAAGCACTGTAATAGTGTTACTTTAAAGCTTATCCAAGTCACCTGCATAATGTATAGCGATAGCGTTAGCGTCAACATCTTTTCTTAGGTCAAGTTGACTATTGTTTGTCCGATATCCGAGTTCTTTGGCTTTTTGCTTGGTGCGCCAAAACAGTTCTTTTCTAGTTTGAGTCAGGTTTTCATTGATAAACAAATGCTGCATTCCTTCGACCGGAAATTCACTGATCGATTTAAACGCTGTTCGTCGATGGTAGATGTCGTTTCTCACGCTTCGATTCGTGAAGCGCGCAATTACAGTAGCTGGTTTTGGTTTGGTAAAGTTCCTACGGTTGTAGTTGGGTTTTTCATGATAATTTGGTTAACGTTTTCGTTTTTTTGAAAAGGTATACCTTCAAATTCTAAATTTTGTCGTCTTCCGTACATTTCCAAGTTATCCAGTTTTGAACTTTCATCAGAGATCTTTTTCAGTTGTTGCTCTGCGTTTTCTTTTATTTCCTTCATTTCCTTTTCTTGCTTTGTATTAGTAGCAGCCAATATCTCGTAATTTTTCTTCAGGTTTTCGTATTTTGCGCAAACAAAATCTTGGCTTTCTTTTAGCTGCGATATTTCATATTTTAAAGCGCTTACTTCTTCATCGTAAGATTTCAGTATACCTTCAAAAACTTTATGAACTGTTGCTTCAATTTTAGCAGTAAATTTTTCAGTTTAGTTTCGCCATACACTCCTGTACTATTCTTTCTTGTTGTTTTGCCATTATCAAAGCTTTTCTTTCGTTTTTTTTTTTTTTTTTTCTTTTGAACTTTTTCAAAAAACACGTCCGTTCTCGACAACCGTTCACGAAGAAATCAATTGAGTTCCAAATTTTGACGCCCTGATACTTCATGCTGCGTTGCATTTTCGAAGATGTGTACGATGGGATGTACAGAGTCATCTCACGATTATTAGTGAATCTGGTGATTCGGTTCGTAACGTTAGAGTTTTTAACAAATAATTCTGTAAGAGTAGTAGGAAGATCGTCGTGAAAAAAGCGATATACTAATTTGGCAGTTTCGTGTTTAAATAAGTCTGGTAATTTTAAAATATTTAATTTTGAGCAAAATAAGTTTGGACTGTCTCGGAAGTTGCCACCACCAATAAGTTTGACAGCTCGATTTTGAAGAGCACCAAGTCTTGGTTGGTATGTTTTATAAGTAGATCCCCAAATAGGGAGTCTATATAAGAGATAGGGATGTAATAAGGAGTAATATAATTTAAGATGAGCATCAGAAGGAAAAATGTGTTTGAGTTTGCTTATAATTCCAACAGCTCTAGAGATTTTGTTTTCAATCAATTGTATGTGCGCATGAAAATCAAATTTGGAATCTAGAACTACTCCGAGATATTTGAATTGGTTGACTATTTTGACAGGTACCTCGTCATATAGCAGCGAAGTAGTAGGGGTAGGGTATGTGTTGCATTGCTTTGGGGAGATTATCATCGCGTTGGATTTAACCGGGTTAACTGACAACTTATTCGCTTTACACCAGTGACTTAAATTGATTAACTCGTTGTTTATGTTTTCATGCAAGGAATTCAAATTAGCGTCAGCGAGCAATAAACAAGTGTCATCAACGAACAGCCTGGGAATGCAGTGAACGGAATTCGGTAGGTCGTTAATGTAGATCAAGAAGAGCAGTGGGCCGATTTTTGATCCTTGAGCTACGCCATATTTGATCGATTTCAAATCAGACCTACAACCGCTCAAACAGACGTATTGTTTTCTATCGAGAAAGGATTCGATTAGTCTATAAGCCGGTCCACGAATGCCGTAATGATCTAATATAGATAGTAACATAGAATGATTTACGGTATCAAAAGCTTTTTGCAAATCTAAAAAAATAAGACCTGAGAATTTTTTTTTGTGAATGTTGTCGAAAGCATTTGTTACAATATCTAGAATCGTATGTGTGGTAGAGATACCTTTTTGGAAGCCATATTGCGTTGGAGTTATGACATTATGCTTGTCTAAAAATTTCACGAGACGATTGTACAAAACTTGCTCATAAATTTTAGAAAAACAGGAGAGGATCGAAATTGGACGAAAGTTGGAAGGGTTATTAACGTCGCCTTTTTTGTGCAAGGGTAAAATTTTCGCGGTTTTGCAATTGTCGGGAAATATTCCATTCTTAAAAGAATCAATAAACACCTGTAGGAAAGGAGCAACAGTATCACGAGCTGTTTTAAGAAATAATGGAGAAATATTGTCGTGACCCAGTGCTTTGTTCATGTTCAGAGATTGAATAGATTTCACAGTCTCACTAAGACTGGGAGAATCTAGGAAAATAGAAGAGGAAACCCGATTGAAAAGATAACCTCTGAATTCATAGTTCTCTTGTGATGCGGTAGAGTTGGATAAATTTTCACCGATGGAGCAGAAAAAATTGTTGAAATAATTTGAGATAAGTGTTTGGTCTTGTATGGTGCTTCCATTCAGTTTTAACGAAGTAGATAATAAAGAAGATGAGCTTGATTTCGAATGAAGCATTGATCGAATTGTCTCCCAAGTTTTGCGAGGGTCGTTGTGGTATTTTTCGAATTCAGATTTAAAATGCAACTTTTTGGAGAGTGTTTTAATTTTTGCAAGTCGGTTGGAATACTTTTTGAAAAAGGATTTTTCAGCCGAGTCGCCGTTGATGAAATGGGATTTAAACATGGATTGCTTTTTGTGGATGGAAACACATATAGCTTTAGTAAGCCAAGGCTTGCTCTTCAGTCTTCTTTGTTTTCGAGATAAAGGTTTAAGTGGGGCGTGAGTGTCAATTGTTTCTGAAATCACTGCTGTATACTCATTAAATGCATCATTGAAATTGTTAACGGTTAGAGATGAATAGTGATCTTCGAAATTATACAAAATATTTTCCAAGCCTTGGCAGTAAGAATTGGCCTGAAAATTTGATTTGTCTCTGTAAAAGCTTTTAGCAGACACATTACTGCCTCGAGAATGAAAGTTATTAATTTGACAAAATATTGGGTAATGATCTGAAATATCACTATAAAAGATGTCTGGAAGTACAGAGTGATTGGTGTCATTTGTTAGAACATGGTCAATGATTGCAGAAGAAGAATCAGTTACTCGAGTGGGTTTCGTTATTTTAGCGAAAACACCACAGCTGAGTAAAAAATTTAAGTATTTACAGGCAACGGCAGAGCGATTATCTCTAGAGATATTGATGTTGAGGTCCCCTAAGATGTAAAAAGGCTTATTAGAAGAAGTTAGGTTAGATAGACAAGCGGATAGATCGTCAAGGAAGATGTTTAACCCAGATTGGTGTGGATGACGGTATACTACTCCTAGTATATATTTGGAGTTAGACTTACGTTCTTGGATTTCTACTAACACTGGCAACAACACTGGCAACCATAAGTAAGTCTGCAGCGAACATAGGCGTTCAAAAAGATTATGCGTGTTTTCAGATTGATGTGAAAGTTTCTCAGTAGATTTTTGTGTTGTTGGAAAGCTGCATTACCAGAGTTTATTCTGTTGTTGATTTCTGAATGTCTTCTTCCTGAATGGTTGTAGTTGATTTTGCATCCAAGATATTTAAAAGTTTTGGTGTTTGTGATCTTGATGCCTTTTCGTGAGCATATAGATTCAGGATAGTTGCTGTCTGCACCAGAAAAATTAAAGATCATTGTTTCCGTCTTCTTGCGGTTGATAGTAAGGCGAAAGCGTTTAAATACATCATTTATGATAGAGAGTGTTTTTTGAAGGTCTGCAACAGTTTCAAAAAAGTAACAATTTATGTATAGTACTCCAAAGACATTTCAGGGATGCATTATTGTTTCCGTTGGTTACCTAATTATACGGTTGCAGTGGGTTTCTGCTTAGCCACGTTGAAGCTAAATTCTCCGTATTTCACCGTAGACGCTACGTGACATTCCCTGTATAGACTTCCCAATCTTTTCAAATCTAGTTTTCAGAACCATTGTATTTATTTATTATATCTATTTTTCATTCCTGAGCAATGCTTTTCCGGCTTATTTCCAAGTGGCAATTTCATCGCAAACTGGAAATTTTTCCCATGTGAATTCAGAATTTTGAAATAGTGTAATTTTCCATGTCCAGTTCCCAACGCGGCAATGATTTTTTGGTGTTTTTGAAAATGCTGCGCTTGAAAAAATTGATTCAGATGGTAAAAAATCAAAACGAGACTCGTACTGAAACACTGATTGTTTGAAGCCGAGGTGCGAAATACCGAACTCACAACAACGCTAACGCAAAAGCTATTAAAAATTCTGAGTAATACGCACTCCAGCAAGGACATTGGACCTTGACGGACCAAAATTGACATTACTTACTAGTCCATCAACATAGCCGTTTGTAACACTAAAATTTCTCAGAGTGTTTATTTGGTATTTTTGATACTTAACTTACCCAAGTTTTTCTCAATAATTTACTTTAATTTTGACCAAAAAATCTCGTCAGATATGCGCCAGAATGCACGAAATTGGCTATATTTTCAAAAAATTTCCTGGGGGGGAGAGCCCCCCCAGACCCTCCTTGAGAGGCTCGGCTCTAACGGGCCTTCGCTCTTCCGACTAAACTAAACGCCTTATCGAACCGTTTGAGGTGAGCCCCCCAAGTTAAAATGCATAACTACGGCCCTGTCCTAAGCGAACTCGTTATATCGCTTTCTCGTGATAGGAGGATAAGTTTGCAACAAAATATAGAAAATGAAAATAAACAAGAACAGATAGGAAACTGACGAAATTATTAGTTTTCATTGGTAAATTTTATTGTGGTTTCCTTATTTTGCATTTAGCTTTCAGATTACTGGTAGCATAAATGGTGTAATTTTTGTATGTGCCAATTGAAGTTGCAATTTTGATAATTTCATGTCTCGAAAGACCCCCAAGGTATCTGACATTTGGCCTCAAAAATTTGTCACTGCAAAACTGTGCGAAACGCCTTTGCTCATGTTAAAATTATAGCCAAACACTATGTGTACAAACCTACCTGACAGGGTGTGTCGTTTACCGTTGCAACTTTAAGCAACATTCTCAATGACAAACATATACCGCAAAAAATGCAAGAACCGATTTGTCAGATACAGGAGAAGAGGACAAAAAAGTGTTCTGAAGAGTTTGTCAGATGAAAGAGCTTTTTTGTCTTGTGCGGCATTACGAATGCTGGTGAAGATGTGCTTGACAAAACAAGAAAAACGTAAATCCTACCAAATGGCGAATATGCAAAAAGTGTTAGTTTCCGACAATGATCTCATTTTGTTATGGTTTTCTCCCCCAGGCAAACCATATCTCCGCCAACCATTTAATCGGCCTCTGAAAGTAGAGTGGAACCTCCTGATATACATGTTTGGAAGAAAAGCAATTGCAAAATAAAATAAACAGACATTGGTAACCTACTTAATACTTCCCGTAAAACCACTTACCGCTCTAAAAAAATTTTTTACTGCCGATTACATGTATTATGTGTAGGATGATAGGCCTACAGTTTAATAGGCTACGTTGTAGTGGTGAACAGTGACGTTGCTTTTTGTGTGCTTTTGTTTGTGCGTAATTTCCTTCGCATTTATGAAGTAAGAAAACAATAAATTTTAATAATTTCCTTTTTTATTTGTTATTTCATTTGAGCAACAGCTGTGATCCCCGGATAGTGGATATACAATTAACTATCTAGGCTCGAGCGATTAGATTGTCCCATGTTGACGGCATATCATTAAAATTCGTTCAATACTGGTTTTTGTTTTTTTTTAATTTGACTTCGGTCAATTGACCTAACTGTCTACAAAAATTTCGGTCATTTCAATTTGTTTCGGTCATGTTTGCAGTAACAATACATTGAACGAAATGTACACCTACGCCTGTGTAACCGCAACACAAATAAAACCTACTTTGATCAGTTTGATGTCTGTCAGTGGCTGCGCAAATGGGGGGACAAGTCCCCCCCCACATCTTCTCGGCCCATTTTTGTAAATCGTGCAAATCCGTTAATTTTTTTTTCTGGGGTAGGGGAGGGGGCAGACGTGGACTCTCTCCTGGTTTCCTATCTTTAAAACACAAAAATTTTAACAAATCACTCGATAAAGCGTTAAGGGAACACAGAAAAGATAATTTGACCGCAAAATACTACCTTTTGACCGTTATACGCTTCTCATATTCTGTCAGTGCCATTACTTTTTTATCATTTTCAGGGTTTTCAATTTTCGTTTTCATTCTTTGCCGTGATACTGCAATAATACACCATATCTAGGGTTACCATATTTTCACTATGCAAAAGAAGAACAGGTTTTTTGAGGGTCATCACGTCCGCACATGTTCGTTTTTCTGCTCAAAAACAAGCTATGAAGACCAAAAAAAAAAGTCATCACGTCCGCAGACCGTAGTTTGCACTGAAACTTTCCAAAATTTTTCGTGGAAGAGTGTTGTGACGTGTTTTCACTGTTCGTAATGTCGAAAAGGAGGACATTTGGCAATTTTTTTGCGTCCTCGGAGGACAATTTTTTTGGTCAAAAAAGAAGACATGTTCTCCAAAAGGAGAGCGTATGGTAACCCTACATATCTTTCAATAAATTTGGTCGAAGATTTGCAGGGTAGACCGTTTTTTTTTTTAATAGCTTACTTTGAAGTACACTAGCACACTGTACAGCAGAATCGGGCTACGGAACTACTAGGCACGATAACCGAAGGCAATGTCAATTTCTGAACAATTACGCTTGCTAGTATCGTATTTTTACTTCCTGCGAAGTCCTCATTTCGACGAAAAATCCTCCTGAATATACGCCAGAATGCACCAAATTAATTCCAAAATTTCGAAATTTTCTGGGGAAGGCTTTCCATACAATACGTTCTTGAAAGAGTCGAAATTTTTGCAAATTTTCGTCGCTTGGTTTGTCCCCCCCTCTTATTTCTGAGTGGCGCCGTCCCTGATGTCTGTTAAACCTGACACCGGTAGTCCGTTTGTAATTGTTGCTCGCATATTGGCAAAATATTTACTTGAACGGTCAATTCACCGAAATGGCTTTAATTTTTAACCGTTTCTACAAATTTAACTTGGGACTAGGATCGAAATTTCAAAAGCGAAAAAAAAAAATTAACCGGCCGTTAGCTTAATTGCTTAGCGCACACGCTATCGGTGCGGGAGGTCTGGGGTTAAAATCCCGGGTCGGTCTAGTCGGCACAGTGTCTCGAACGGCTCGCCACCGCTGCGACGTTCTTTCGGAGCTGTGTAGCCCAGGCGCTAAGCCGCGGAGATGGACCACGACACTCGTTACGCGCTTCGGCGTAATACCGCGAGTATAATGATTTGATTTTTTTTATGACCGAAATTTTACCGAAAAAAACAAAGCAGGTTCGATAGGCCTACCAGGTATAGTCTAAAGCAGGGGTGGGGAACCGGCAAAGCACAGCGGGCCACATTGATTGCATAATATTTTCAGCGGGCCACATTTACTATCAATTTGTTCATTTTGTTTTAAAAATCAGCAATATTACGGAGCAAATTTATTACCTTTTCACGCTGAGTTGTTTTTTGCCGCAAAATCAGAGACTTTTGCGCGTTTTTTATGCCACAAAATAAAGCATGTAGCAGAATGTGAAGCAGTTTTTACAAAATCTTAATATTTCCTATTCTACTAGTGTCGCGAAATAGGAAAGGGTATTACTTCGCTGACAGGACGATTGATAATTGTATGACAAACCGTAAGAATTAATTCGTTCTTAGATCTGACCTCACGAAAAAACCAGGACCTTTCTCACCACCAAACGAATATAATAATCGGCCCAACTTAACTCACTTAGCTACGGTACTAACCGTACTGCTTGTATATAAACACAAGCTCCATCGCTCACTTCAGCAACACTATGCAACAAGGGCTATACACTTCAGCATACAACAATATTGCTTACTCTACGCACACTAAATCTACACTCGAATAATAACGCTCGAAAATTCACGCCTATTTATACTTGAAACTCAAGCTCGAAAACGTTCTACAGCATTCTCAAAAAGAAACAAGAGAAATCACATGACACGCAAAAACTCGCATCAATCACAGTAAACACGATTGTGACGTCAAGAGAAATGATATGACATGCAAAAATTCACACCAAACCGCAGTAAACACAATAGTGACGTCACAAGCACAAATTTTGAATCAGTGAAATTACGTAAAGGAAAGATTTGTCGAGAATATTCACGAGAGAAATTACGTCAGTAGAAATTTGTGACTTCATAATGTAACCTTACGAAACAGTCCCACGAATAAAATTTCGAAAAAACAACGCATTGGTCCAAAACCTACTACCAGTGGTTCTTAAACTGGGTTCGACCGAACCCCAGGGGTTCGGTGAGGCTGTAGCAGGGGTTCGGCTAAGATCAGAATAAGTTTTTGCAAAAAGGCATACAGTTGTAGTAAATGACTATCTCTGCGTGGAATGATGCATCCCCCCACCATGCTCTTTCAACGCTGTTTTTGATGAATACAATTTTTCCATAATTTCAAACCTATTTGATAACAATCATCTTTACGCCTTAAGCACGCATAAATCAAAAATGTGCGAACAAAATGTATCATATTTGGTGAAGGACTTAGAGTCAGAGGCAAAAAAATTAAACACAATTTGCCATAAAAATTGTTCAAAGCGCTAAAATGGCCATTACAGTGTCTAAATTTTTGAAAACTTTCCGGGGAAGCATACCCCCGGACCCCTCTAGAGCCATATTTTTGTTCCTCAATTTGCTTCAAATTAATTTTCCGGGAAAAAAATACGCTTAAAAAATGTAAAAATTTTATGCCACCCTCCACCGCCTTAAGAATATTCTGAATACGCCCCTGACGTGAAACATTTTCAAAGAGCTTATGCCCTTTTCCGGTTTAGACGTCTAAAGTCTTTGCACTCATTTAACATTCAACCTAATTCAAAACTGCATCCCCCCTCTAAAATTTTCTGGATCCGCTGCTGGTTATAATTAAGGGTTCGATGTATGCTTGCATGACACCTGTTGGGTTCGATACTTCCGACAAGTTTGAGAACCACTGTACTACAGTATACAAAACATATAAAACAAAACATATTGATCAGTTATATTATTACAACCAGTTTGTTGCACGCTTTACAAAGTTCTGACACGGGCCTCATTCAAAACTTAAGCGGGTCGCATGTGGCCCTACCCCTGGTCTAAAGTCACATTACTAAAAATATCAAAAAAAAAAAAAAAAAAACAGTAGAGTGAGGACACTATTTTTAAATTTTTAGTATCGAAATTTCACTGAGACCCGAAACAAACCTTGGCTGCTGCTAAGCCTAGTGGAGTAGCATTTACGATTTGGTGTTGAACGGGCAAGCCGTAAGGCGGGTCTATGGCATTCCAGCCAGCCATAATATCCGCAAGTTACTGTCATATTTGAAACAGCAAGCGACAGTTTGGGCTGGTCGTAGTCATCAAAGAGAGAATAAATTATTCCGGACGCCACATTTTTTCCCCAGTTGCTGGGAAGGTATGCTTTTTCCATCTCAAAAAACGTTTGGTGAAACGGTTTCTTCTTGTCTTCTCTATATTTTAAATCTTGAATTTACACCAAATATTCAGGAAAATTTGAAGTTTATGCAGATTGTGTTGCCAATCAAACTTGCAATGTCTTGCACTGTTGCATATCAGCATTCAGCAATGCATTGAACAAGCACAATCAAAAACATCATCTCAAGAGTGTTATTGCCAAGAGACAATTCATCATTTTAGTTTAAAATAATAAAACTAAGACAAGTCTACAATTTGATCACTAGACATCAGCCCAGAGTCTACTCCAAACACTGCCCAGAGCAGAGCCTAGACAATAAACATAAACCTAGACTAGGCTATTTTTACTGAAAATAAATTAGTGGTTATAACAAGTGAATAAATATAGAATGAGTTCAATCTAAGTAACAATTAAAAAAAATAGACCAAGTACACTCCTCTCCTTCACTGTATTAGCAGCTTGATTTATCATTGTACAGGTCCCTTTTGTCAGCTTACTGGTATGTTTGTCAGCCTATCGCAGTCACATATTTTTACACCTGGAGGGTGAGTTTTTTAGTCTTTTTGAATAAGGCGATAACCTACAAGTACTAGGCAGTTGTTAGAAATTGAAACAACTTCATTGCACAGCTACGGGCATAGTCTGGAGTCCATATAAAATGTTACTGCACCAGCCAGCCAGAACTAACTAAGTACCGGTAGCAGAAAAGACTGGCCTTTGACTAATTTCACACTTAACTACACAGTCTTAAAAGGTTAAATTATTATTGCTGAAAACGTTATCACTCTTAGTAATCACAGAAACTACATAAGACGTCGATCCACCAGGAAGGCTTCAAAATTAATCCTTTTTTGTTAGGCTAGTTATTTGAACCTTTAAGGGCCATCCAAAACTCTTATTATTCAACTTAATACATATTGCAATATGTCTGTCAGCATTGAAACTCAGAAGTGCAGGATAATACTTACATCCCCACTACCTTCAACTGGCTTAATTCCTGTTTTTATAGATTTAAGAACAGAAACTGTGCTAGCGGACTACCAATCTCCTATCTCTTTCCATTATACCGCGCACAAAATTAGTGCTTTTCCTCATATGCATCAGAGCGTGACCGAGTGAACGACTTTTTCCTGGTATCCGGGGAGAAGTGAACACTTTGACTATAATAAACAATTTTAATAACTGAAAAAAGAAAAAAGCGATCAGCAGCATCCTAATGCGCAGGTCTACGTCATTCAAGGTGTTCACTTTGAAAGTGAACACCTTGAATGACATCATGTATCATTGCTTGGTTGCAGTGGTGCCGATCCTGGGGGGGGATGCATCCCCCCCAACATCTCGGCTACATCCCCCCCAACATTTGGCGTCGGCCGTCGGTGCTATATTGTTTTGAAACAGGTTTAACTTTCGTAAACGTTAAATCGTTAATAGAACACAAACAATGTGATTTCATTTCGGGCGATTGTGCATTACTCAATACTCATATTTACTGCTCGCCAACACTAGTAACTGCTCAAAATGCACATCTTGACCGCTTGAACTTTTCCCAGACTAGCGAATTCGCGAAAACGCTTTTTTTGTAACCTGCGCGCAGAAACGAGTTTTAAGTGCTGCAAGGATGAAAGCCAGCATCCCCCCCAATGTTCAAAATTGACAAAAAATAGGTAAAATGAGCAAATCATCCCCCCCATGCAATGCTCAACATGGATCGGCACCACTGCTTGGTTGAAGCATGGCGATTGCCGAAGTTTGGCAATTGCCACTGGTTTTGCTAGGCTAATCTGCTAGGTTAATTCTGCTTGGCTTTAAAAGTGAGAGGATGAAATTGAAATTTTGCTAGGCAGTAGACGTTGTGCTTATGAGCTAAAGGCTAATGAGAAAAGCAGAAAAGTGTAGAACTGGTACCGGTGTAAAAATTGAAGCTAGACCAAAATAAAAAATGTACCGGTACCGTAGGAAGTGTCTATTTTGCCGTTAGCGGTAAGATGCTGTACTAATTGGGTGATTTTTTTAAAGGTAGTGTATATTTTACCGTTAACGGCAAAATAGCTTTCAGATCTATTTTGCCGTAAGTGACGTCGAGGATTTTTTAGCGCCATTTTGTGCTTGATTGCCACGACTTCTCGATAGCTCAGTGGATAGAGCGCAGCATGGAATCGGAAGCGCTGCACTAGTTTTGGATTCGATTCTCGTCGCGGTTTCGGTTCGATTCGCTTTGGTGGCTTCGATTCGGATTCGTGTGACCTGGGGTTAACAATCGGGTACGTGAAGACAATGGAATAGAATAAGATGTAATATTCGTGTGACATGGGGTTATGTAGCTGCGGCAAAATAAACCTAAAAGCTATTGTGCCGTTAACGGCAAAATAGACACTGCCTTTTTTAAAAACCGGGTGTGGAAATGGATGCAAGCCTATCAGCAGTCAATCGTATGATGTATACACACCGGCTAACTTACGAACCTAAATTTTCCAATCAGCTGATCAGTGTTTTGGCGTTATTGGCAAAATAGACACCGCCCAGTGCCAAAAATATACGGAACTTGTTTGAATTACCGTAAGCAGATAGGCCGTGGTTAGGGTTCGAAGGGTTAGGGTTCGGGGTTAAGGTTAGCCCCTAACCCTTACTAATAACTCACTAGAGGTCCATGTGCTTGTCATATATTTGCGTGTTATAAGGAGCGGCTTGATTCAAACAAGCTCTAAATATAGTTGGTAAGAGTTACCCGTACCATAGTCAGCAAAACATGGTCTACAGCATAGGACTGTAGGACCTAACCTGGTCAGCTTTATGTAATTACGTAAGTAATGTTTATTTGGCCTTATCCATGCGAGAAAAAGATGAGCACAAGAAAAAACAATAAAACATTGAACATCATTCGTAATCTGACGCCCGCGGGGCGACTATCTATTCCAGGCCTAGTCTGTCATAAAGTTTTTAGCTAATTAAAATTCCATGGCGCAGTCCCACGGTCCTCTGTCCACAAAAGACGAACAAATTTAGCAAGTGGTTAAGGTCAGGGAGCATCGAAGAACTATACAGGTTTTAAGTCAAGATGCCCCCTGGCAACATAAACACAGTGGTAAGTGAACTCGACTGTAAAAACAGTGTCAGCCTATCGACAAAATAATAGCAAGAAACGAGTGAAGACATTATAACAATTACAATATTTACGAACGATTTTATGCCAATTTTAGTTTACAAAACAACGATTTATGATACGTTGGTATAAGCCCAAATTTACAAATTTTCTAGGTATTGCGATACTAAACTGTGTTTATACGACTTTTTAAACGAAAACCATGATAGGGTTTTGATCCTATCTGGTAGCCTACTGATTGCCAAAGTTTGATTCCTTTAAACGACAGTTGATTTTTTGCAGCATTTTTAGACACTCTAGATAAAAAAAATTTGGTAGGCCTATTTTGGGTATGTCTAGTATTATAGCTGTGAATGTTTTTGATTTTTGGAAACGCAGACTCAAAAATTTTTGGTAGTTTATCAAAGGATAACTGAATACATGAACTTAGCAAGTTCTAGTTTATAAATATCCTGTAATTTTATCAAAGATAGATTTTTATACAGAGGGGACTCATGATCAAGTTTTCGTCTGCCTGTCATTGTTCCAACAATATCGTTTAGTCGCACCTCAAGTTCTCTGAAGGTTGAGTGGAAGGTAAAACCCCATAAAATGATTCCATATTGCACTTGGCTAAGTACCATAGAATAATATAACGTACGCAAGATTTACGGGGATACTAGTTTTCGTAAGCGGTAGAACATTCCGGAGTATCTTGCTAATTGCAGAGACAGATGTGTTATGTGTGAGGACCAGTTGAGCGTATCATCCAAGTATACTCCAAAGTATTTTACAGAGTCCGTTCCGTTTATGCTTGTATTGTTAATAGATAAGGTAAAATTACATTCAATTGTTTTTAATATCATTTTCATAGGCAACCAGAGTACTGGTACAGTTGATTGATTGCTTCTTCATTTTTATCCTCCAGTTCTACGGCTATTAGCCTAGATACGATCATGAAAATAAGCAAATTGGAAACCTTGTCACTTGGTGTGGCAAATGGCACTTGTAGGCTAGTATGACTCAAGAGACTTGGAGCTATAAATTCTTCACTTGTGGCAAACAATATTTTCATGTAAGCAATCATAGTTGATACTTCGTATTTTTTCTTTTAAGGCATTGGCTGTTTTGCCGCTTGTGGCAGGGAGTAACATCTAATATCAGCCCCCAGGTTCGGTTAGGTTTGGTTAAGGTTAAATTCAGAGGCGGGCACAATTTCGTTAATAACGAAGCTAACTTTTTCATTAACTAGTTAATTCGTTAAATTTCTTTTTGAAATTTAAGGACTAAATTAACTTCCGTTAGTGCTTGATAACTTCCGTTAAATTTTTGTAAACGCTTGTTTCTCTTATTGTTGGTTAAGTTTGACATCGATAAACTAGCAAAATACGACCAATGAGATCAAAAAGCGAGATAAAAACAACAAAAACATATTTCTTGTGAGCAAAAAAATTGCTTAAATGCTTAAGCAAGCAGCATTGATATAAAAAAAAATTCAGCTATTCTGTAAAAAGAAATGCCGTTTTAAGTCAAATTTTACGATTTAACAAATTTAATTAACTTCCGTTCATTGGAGCTGAATTTAACGAATTAACGTTAACGGAGGTCCATAACTGTGTTAACGAAGTAGTGGTTAACGAAGCTAAAGTTTTGCATTAACTTGCCCATCTATGGTTAAATTTAGTTAGGGGTTAGGTTCAGTTACAAACGTAACCCTAACCTGAATTTAATCCTAACCAAACACGGGGGCTGATACTAGACGTTACCCTATCGCAAGATAGACCGAAATGTCCATTTACCCTGTTACGTCACGAAGGTCTATGATCAGACGATGAAACAAAATTGTAAAAAGTTTCTGAATGTAAAGCCTGAATCCTAAATGCAAACCCCAATTCCAAACCCAAATAGCCTAAAAAATTGGAAGTGGCTATTTTTAAGAGCTGTATTATTTTGTCTCTTTGGTTTATTTTATTACTTCGTCAAGCTCTTGTACAATTGGGAAAAGCGCGAGGGATAATAAAACAAACAAAGAACTTACTTGTACGGGCCCATAGAAATAGCTCTTGCCAAAAAAATTATTTGCAAAAAAATCAAAGAAAAGAATAAACCTTATATACCAAAATAACAACTGAATAAATAAGCTTCCTCAATGGCCTTAGCTCTATCTTCAGCAAAACTTTCTTCGTTCTCAAGCTTAGGGTTTTCAACGACAGTGACATTTTGAATTTTACATAGTTTTAGTTTAGAATGGCTATTGTCAAAGTATGCCAGTTGGTTTCGACATGCGTTGAATGTTTTGTTTAATGTTATTTACAGCTCAGATGGCCGAGTGGTATGGAGCGTCTGTCTCTTGAGCTGTAGACTCGGGTTTGATTCCGGGTCGGGTCAAACCAATGACAATAACATTGGTATTCACAGCTTCCCTGCTTGACGTTCATCATTGAAGGGACAATGTGGAGAACAAGCCGGCAAGTATACTTGTTGTGCCGTTGGGAAAGGCATTTAGCGGAATTCCCCCATCTTGGTGTGGTAGACAGATGGCCGGCAACTCTTAAGTGAGCTCGTATAGCGCATTAGTCGCTTTCTCGTGATAGGAGGATAAATATGCAAGTGAATAAAATAAAATATATTTGCCACAGTGCCGGGTAATTTTTTTACAGCAATATTTATGCAACCCAAGATTGAAAACCTGATAGTAAAATTGAAATAAATGTACAGCAGTATTAAGTGGTGGGATTAAAATTTTTTCACAGGCGGTTCCATAACCAAGGTTATATTTTCAGCCGGTTCTGTTTCAACTAATGGCACAAGTATAAACAGTTATGCTGGTCGGTTCGCTGATTTAGTAAAATTTTGTGAGACGATTATATGGAACCAGTGGAATACCACTATTGTATGTAAGTCTGAGTTGCAACGAAGTTTAGTTTTGCTTTGTATCATTTTCAAGTTTTTTGTATCTGCTTGTTCCAAAGTTTGTCACTATTTTGCTTCTCCTGTACCATTTTTAATGTCATCCTGTAGTTATTGATATTATCTTTTGGTATTTCTTGTTGCATTGACTCTTTTGATGATGTGGAATAACTGTATAAGCCACTGCCACTAGTAACTTGATTTGTTATTAATTGCAGAATACTATTTTCATAAAGTATTTTGCATGTGTGTGTTCTGAATTCGGAAAATAGAAACTATAATTTTCTCATTGTTAGAAAATGCTTTTTCAAATCGTTCATTTGATGAAAAACAAGAAATTGCCAAAAGAGGAAATGCTATGAAAAGCCTTGCTAATGTTTGCACCTAGTGGAACAAAAGCAGTTACACACAAATTTACTTGCTCTTAAGTTTGATGACATACTTTGGCCCACAGATTTTGTTCTATGCGATTTGGAATAAAGGTTTCTGGGCTCGTGCTCATTTGACTGATGGTATGCAATGGCAGAAGATGTCTAAGAAGCATATATCATATATATATGTATATATGACCTGGTGACCGCGCGATGCGAATTATCTTAAAAGAACTTTCCTTTATGCAAGGTCTGGACATGATGTTGATCCGAAATACTGACTTTGTTGACTTTACTGTTTACTCAGCGACTTTTTTACAATCAAAGTTATCAGTAGTTGATGAATGTCTTTTAATTGAAAGCACAAGTAAACCTTTGAGTGATTGATAATCAAATTGCTTTTCTTACACTGGTCATATGAGTCATAGTCAAACCTAGCGGGTATAATGCTCCAGAGACAGACGCTGTATATCCACTCGGACATCTCATTGGTAATTTTGAAATAAATCAGGGCTATTGAATTTTAAACATCAAGTTGATATGTACTTATGCGTTGTGCATTGTTTGATATTGTACTACTCCAACCATTGAATGACGAGCTTTTCATTTATTTTTTGAAAAACGATGCCTTAGTACAAAACGATTTGTGTTTGCTGTTTAAAATAGGCTTGCTTTCACCCATATTAATGGCATAAAAATCAAATGCGGTTACAAGTTGCCCCACAATTTGCAGTTGTATCCCCATATTATAAATCTTCATTAGTGATAGTCAATGGGGCAGCCAGCATTGCAGCGAAAATCGGGTGGTCTGAGGGGCTAAGCCCCCTAGGGTATGATAGGTATTTTAAGAGTGAACACCAGTCAAAAAGGTCACCGTACGCCCTGGACACTATCCCTCAATTTTAAAATATGCTAAAATAATCCCAGTTTATAAAGGTGGCAGAAAGAATATTACTAACAATTACAGACCTGTTTCTATTCTATCTAGTGTGCGAGTCTAGCCTTCTTGCGAGTTTGGCTGCGCTCCTAGACTGCACGTGTTAAAGACGACGCGTTGTAGTTTGGTAGGATAGTTCAATTTATTCAGTTTGAAGTTTACAGCGGTAATCTAAATGCAAAAAAAAAAAATAAAGCCAAATTTATTATGCTTGACTCACCAGAATTCTTGGGGCCGAACCACTAGAAATCCAAAAAAACACGTACACGGATCCAGCATCAGAGTTGGGCAGTATCGCGGTACTGTAACGCGGTACTTTTTTAGTACCGTTATCGGTACCGTCGGTATTTTTTAAAAATGTACCGTTTTTGGTACCGTCGTTACTTTTTAGACCGTTTTGCTCGATATTTCGGTAACTTTTTTGAGTAAGCTAAGAGAGCAAAAGCGGAAAACTTTCTGGGTTTTTACGCGAAAAGCATCTTCGAAAAATACCGCGAAACCACGTTGTAGATCAGTGGTCGGCAGCAACCGGGCTGCGACTCCGTGCGAAGTTTGTGACCGGTCCGTACGCGTTTTCAGAATAAATGCTTTGAATTTGAAACATTTTATAACGTTTGACGCATATTCAGTCGCCAACGAATTTTTGCGGTTTTCACATAAAAAACACTCAGTTTTGCGAACTATTTATCGAAAAAGGGCTTGCAGTGAGTGCAGTCACTATGGACAATGCAAAAATGTTTTCGAAGCTTATGTCTAAAAGCAGAAGCTTGGCTAAAATAAATGAAAGGAGGCTGCAACCATTATTAGTTTGAGAAATTTTGGACTAAAAGTTAGGTTTTAGCACCTTATTACACGGCCAAAAGGGGCATGGCACCGTGGCCTCTCCCTGCGTGCGCCTATGACGTCAATTCGCCTGTAATGGCAGTTTTCAAATTCCCTAGAGGTGCCGTTATAAACGAATTCCACCACCAATATTGTTAACAATTAATTTCTGAATAGAAACAAATTCAATAACGATGCGAATCAGTGTTTTAAAAAGTACTGGATAACTGAGTTCAGTTGGAGCAAATATACAAATTCACTCACCACAGTTTAATAACATCTATCTAAAACCTGACAGTCTGTTTCACCCAAAAGGGATCATTTGGGGTATTTTATTCAAATAAAATCTATTCTATTGAATAAGATAAAGTGAAACAGACTGCCGGGCTTTAAATAGATGTTTCTAAACTGATGTTTCTAAACTGTGGTGAGTTTGTAGAAAGAAATTTAGATTTATTGGCAACATACCTATTTAATGATCTTTCAAAAAATTTTACAAATTTGTTGCAAATAACGAAATTTAATAAAAAAAAAAATCATAACAAAATTCCTTAACGCCAGAGCTGGGCAAACTGCGGGCCGCATGCAGATCTTTTTTTGTTTCTTACCGATTTTTAGTGGAAAAATAGTAGATCTGCGAACGTGTAGTGCTTTGTGGGGGCAATTTGGACCCACACTTTCCAAAAAGGGGGGATTGTGTAAGAAAGGTTGAATACCACTGGTCTAGACTACATGGAAAAAATTTATTTCTGTGTCATTGAATCATAGTAAAACTATAGACCTGCGATTCTGAAAAAAATGTAGATTTTGATTCATCTAAAAGTTCTGAGTACGCTGCTACTGATACATCAACCTCTAGTGAAAGTGGCATTAAAAATGAAAACATTCTCCTTCAACACAGTGATGAAATTCACTCTGCAAGAACCTTTGCTACATTTTTTTCGTGTATAGACCATAAGCTCTTTCACGTCCTTAGCATTGTTCGAATGTAGCAACGTAACCAGATAAGCAGGGATGTGACAAAAGCCTCTGCTCTCCACGGCGAGTTTCTGATGATGATATGTAGGGACTTACTTGTAAACAGTAAGTCCCTAGAGATACTCTTTATACCTAGCCTCATAACTAATAAATGAGACCAACAGATTATTATGCATGTTGGCATACTTGAGAATGCTTGTTTTAGTAAGCGTGCCGCTGTCACCTAGTTGATATCGCCAACGTGTTCGCTTGCAGTATCAAGATTCGCATGAGACTACAACTCAGACCTTACACTAGCACCAGATGCGACAAAAAGCTTGACAGGGCTTAAATTTCGTTGCTTTGCAAGATGAAAACCAAAACAAAAATTTGTTATTAAAAAAAAAAAATTTGCTTTAAAAGTACCGAAAATCGGTGACGAGTAACGATATCGTCGTTACTTTTTTAAAAATGTACCGTTATTGGTACCGACGGTACTTTTTTGGCAAAGTATCTGTACCGATATCGTCGTTACTTTTAAAGAACTGAATGCCCAGCTCTGTCCAGCACTCAACGCAAGTAGGCTATAGGCTAATCCAAATTCTGATCCAGTTCAGAATCTTGCTTACATTAGGCCTACATTGCAATTTAGACTACTTTTCTGGGCAATAAAAACATGCCTGGCATTAGTGTTAATTCCTTAACTACAAAAAAAAAGGAAATCTTCTCCCAGCTAGCCTACAAAACTACAATAAACAAAAAGAGAAAACCTTAGGCTTAAACCCTGATACTCAAACTGTGCTAACTAAGCTAATTATCAACTTCTCAATCAAATCACCATAGAAACAAAACAGTAAAATCTCAACTTCTCAGTCAAATCACCATAGAAACAAGACAGTCTAAGCACTCAGCAGCTACGTAGACAAACGCACTCAACCATAACACAAAAAATATTTGAATGATTGGTTGGCGGTACAGAACTTGAGAATAGCTTTGAAAAAAGTTGTTTTCGCATTAGGCTTGAAGAAACCCTCTGTCATAACTCTCTGAGAGCTTTGAGAAAAGCTGTTTGTCCCAGTACCGGTAACTCTTTTTGAGTAGCTTTGAAAAAAGCTACTGAAGAGTGCGTCACGAAAAGCTTCTGGGACATCAGCTTTTTTCAAAGCTACTCAAAAAGAGTTACTGGGACAAACAGCTTTTCTCAAAGAGTTATGACAGAGGGTTTCTTGAAACCTATCGCGGAAAGAACTTTTTTCAAAGCTATTCCCAAAAAATTATTTACAAACAGAGAGGGAAATGGACATCTAGTGTATCAAAGATATTTCAAAAATTGTTATACTTCAGACTTGAAAATTTTTTCTCTGTAAACAATGTCGTCACAAAATAACAATTTGGATTTTGTCAGAGCTATTCCACTGAAATGGCTTTAATAGATTTAAAGAGCAAGTTACAAAAAAAAACAAAAAAAACAAAGAAGATGGATATTATTCCTGCTGCATGTTCCTTGATTAAATTATGGCTTTTGATACTGTAAACCATAAAATACTGCTTGATAAAATTGCGAAATACGGCATTTGAGGTAAAATGCATGAACTTGTAACTAGTTATTCGCAAAACCGCAAGCAATATACAGAATACAATAGAGCCAAATCTTCACTAAGCTCGGTTTTATGTTTTGTGCCGCAAGGTTCCACTCTTGGACCCCTACTGTTATCTTTATACGGTATATTAATAATCTACCTCTGCATACTAATTTTCATGTTAATCTATTCGCTGACGATGCTATTTTAACACTCAAAGATAAAATAATTTCCCATCTTAAGATTCTGGTTAATCATGAACTTAAGATTGTAGATGAATGGATGAAATCTAATCGATTGTCTTTGAATTACAGTAAAACTTCTTACTTTGTTAATTATCCAAAACGTAAAAAAGTAACTTTCTAAACTTTGCTGTTGATGTAGGTGGCCATCAAATTCCGTGCAAAGATTCTACCAAATATTTGGGGGTAGTAACAGATCACAAACTGTCATGGAATAATCACATTGATTTCATCACAAATAAACTTTTTAAAGCAGCTAGTGTCTTATCAGACATAATGTAAACAAACTTTATTTTAGTTTTGCGTATCCACATTTTAAATATGGAATTATTACTTGGGGCAATGGAACAAAATCTCTGATTGAAAAAATTCAGGTAATACAAAACAAAATAATTAGAAAAATTATCTGTAAGTGTAAGACCGGCCGTTAGCTCAGTTGCAAAGCGCACGCTATCGGTGCGGGAGGTCTGGGGTTCGATTGCCGGGCCGGTCAAATCGGCACAGTGTCGCCAACGACTCGCCACCGTTGCGACGCTTCTTCGGAGCTGTGTAGCCCAGGCGCTAAGCCGCGGAGATGGGCCCCGCAACTCGTTACACGCTTCGGCGTAATACGGCGAGTGTAATGAAGATTTGATTTATGTTTTGAACTTTAAGTGCTTGAATGACCACGTAAAAATGAACAAATTGTATAAATCTATATATATACTACAAATTAAGGACCAATATGAACTTGAAATGTCAAAATTTACGCATTCTTATTATCATAAAAAACTTCCTATTTCAAATCTGCTTATTAACATCACAACTATGTCACTAGATCAATTTCTAAAAAAACAAACTTTTTCTTCAAAGAATGAACTCACAGTGTATGCAATCTTCATGCTTTTATTGGAACAAAAATTTGGAATAACATTCCACTTGAAACCAAATTGTTATCTAAATTCACCTTCAATAAAGCAATAAAGAAGAATTTGATAGACTAGTATTAATCATTACTCCCTGATTAAAGAATGTAATTTGATAGTGAAGAGTCAACCATTTTCGTTGTGTTGCTTTTGTGTGCTTACACTGTTACTTTCTTTATGTTTTCCAATTTTATGTTAAAAACTTAAAAAGCAGTAGTAAAACTGGACAGTTTGACTAGGTGATCATGAAATAGTCTTTTACCGTCCAGGCTACTTAATTATAGCCCGCACTGGTCTATTTTATATAACTAAAAATTTTTTATTTTATTAAAAAACTAGAAATTTTTACCAGTCGTTCAAAAAATTGTTTGAAATTTATTAATTGCGATTATTCATTACTGCCCTGTTAAGTAAGCAAAATAAAAGTTGTTGTTTAGCTGGCAGTTGTTGAGTATTCACTATGCTAGGTTAGTGTTGTAAGTCAAAAAAACGAGTCGTTTTAAAATCCCTTTTTTTTTAAGTATTTTTTTATTCTTTGGCTTTTTGATATACTCCTATGTTTAACCGATATATTTTGATAAAGTGCTGCATAACTTTGCTGCGTATTGCTATAGCGAACATTTGGGGTGGAGTAAAATGCCGAAAAACACCTTATGGGGAGAGTATTCGGGTCACACACCTTTTGAAATTGTACGTTAATGTGAATCAGGGTTTGATTTTAATAATCTTTTTATTTACTGTGCTAACAACATGGGTACGCTTGGCACTATCGGAAAGTAGGTAACCTTCTAATAAAAAAAAAACATTCTTTGCTGTTTTTAATGTCAAATCGGGAGAAACAGTTGGCTTTTTAACAGATATTTTAACTTGGAGTTACGACTTTATCACTTAATCGCAATAAGAGATGAACAACGAAGATGATTAATTTATTGTGCTAGCAATCAGCAGCGGTACACAAAAAAGATTTTCAATTCGTTACTGCGAAATGTCAAAATGATAGCGAGCCACAGAAACCTTGCACAAATTGATACAGTACGTTCAAGGATCAAACCCAAATCTGCATTGAGCCAGTCAAACGACTTGCATTCGCTGCACCAAACCTCGAGTTGCAGAGCAAAAATTAAACACAAGTTACACAACAAAGAAAGCTTTAGTTTGCAAAATTAAATCGCTTGAGCGTATCATTAAAACTAAATAAATTTAAAGGGTTTTTTATAATGGTCTTGCGGCTCGTTAGCGGCCCAATGCTAGAAAAAAGCAACAGAACTAGACCGTTAGTGGCCCGACAAAAAGTCCTGCTAACGGCTAAGCGTAGGGTTTCCCTTTTACTCGGATTTTCAACTACCCGGGAAACAGAAAATTTTCAGAAATTTCTAGGGAATTCCGGGAAATTGTCGGATTCCCCAAAACCTTCGGGATTCCCGGGATTCGGGAAATTCCCACAAAGTTTTTCGATCTTGATTATTTTGACATTTCTGATTTTCAGCAGTTTAGATTTAATTTTTAGCATTTTGTTATGTTGTTTTGAGGAACTTAGCTGGAGTTTTTTCATATTTTCGACAAATTGAAGAAAAAATTTTGATCTCACAAGCATTTTATCTTTAAAAGTTTTTCGAATTTTGAAAAACAGCTTTTAGCAAGCAAAAAATTTTTTTTAATTTTCGGTACCGTTAACGCAAAACTGACGCATTTTTTACGTTGGAATGATAGATATCACTACGACTGAAATCTTTACTAATGTAAAGACATTTCCCGGTATCCCGACGTAAACTTTTCGGGAAACGGGAAATTTCAAAACCCCTAATTTCTTGTTTCGATTTCCCGGGAGGAAGGATCAACTAGGCTAGTCAAACTAGCACTTAAGGCACTTGAAACGGCTCATGGTCATGGTCAATGGTCATGCCATAATTGCTATTTTTAACACCGAGCAATGAGTGCAGGCTATATTTCTGTTATTAATGGTAACTTGACATTGCAAATAACATGTAGGTAGGCCTACCGTTAAAAACAGCCTTGTTTTGCTTTAATCTCGAGCTGATAACAAGTCAAAACGAGGTAGACTACTCAATAAGCCATAAAATGGTCAGCAACATAAAAAAACAAACAATAAAAATGCACGAAGCTACGAAAAACGTTTTTTAACAACATTATGCCAGGTTAGAAATCCTGTTGTAGCCAGTACTGCCCTGGTGAAACCAGTCGCCTGCCCTTTGCCAATTCGCAATTCTCAATGAAAAATTGGCTATTAGGCTATATACACTAGACCATCGTATTTAAATCCTAGTCCAAAAACTTTTAAATCCTATTTTGTTAGGCTACACCTTTCCCTAGAAAATAAAAATTGAAGCTCATTGAGGAGGTAAGCTTGAAACGATTTGAAAAAATTCAAGCATGTGGAGATCCTTTGCTCCTCCTACAGTTCCTACCCCCTAACCCTAACTCGTAATCAACTAACAGCATCTTTACCTTGAATGCCTCAACAACTCGCTATTTAGCGTATAGCCTATTCAAACATTGCTCTACAAACTGCACTAGTCTCGCATTCACGTAAGTTTCCTAGCCTCGCCTACCTGCCTACTATAGGCAATACTACGCTAAGTTTGCTAACCTACATCTTTGACCTAAACTGCTTAAGAGCCCAGAAGCCTACGGCCTAAACAAGACCTCCCCGAAACTTGCCTGCGTCCTAGGGCAATGCTGGCTACACCAGGATTCCTAGTCTAGCATAATGATTACTAGGGCGATTTTTTTGTGACCTAAAAAACTTTAAAATGTGACTTTATGTGACTTTATTTTGAAGAAGAACAGAAAACGAAAAATAAGAGCAGTTTATACTAAAAAGCAATAAAACAGTCTCAATTGGTGCTCAAATTATAGTGCACGCACATATAGTGCTTGACATTCTTCGGTAAAAAGTTTCTGTCTTTGGCAAGTATAGTTTCTTAAGCATGGAGAAACTGCGTTCAACGGCAGCCGTTGTTGGTTGGCATCTTTGGAGCAAGCCATACACAGCGGGAGCAACTTCTTGACGACTCATCTTAATTATGTCCATCATATCATTTTTTTTCAATCTCTTTTCGATGTAGGGCATAATGCCACAGCTGTCGTCACCAAATTCAAGATTAGTAATGTCATCGTGGGCCTCTTGAATAGCGTATTTTCTTTGCTCCATCTTTGAGACTAATCCAGCTAAGCAATTGTACTCTGTTCTGACTTTCATTAAATCTCGAGATAAACCTTCGGCACATACACTGTTCTTTGCTCTTTCAACTAATAGACCGGTCCCTTCAAATCCACTTACAATGCTTTGTACAGCAGGAAGGTTTTCAGCATAGTAAAAAGCTGCTTGCAGCCAACTCGCCCACCTTGTTACAACAGGTTGTGGTGGCTTTCCTATATCTTCGAATAATGCCTGTCAAGTCTTATTCTTAACGGTTGCTGCTTTGACACAAGCAATGAGATTGCCTACAGCTGGATACTTGGCTCTAACTCGCAGTGCACAATTATGAAGAAGATGGGCTACACATGTGACATGGAAAAGTTGCGGATATAGGTTCTTCAACGTATGTCCTGCAGCTTCCATATATCTGGCTGCATCAGTCAAAAGTAAGCAAAAATACATTCTGGAAACATTTAAGAAGTGCAATACGTCATCTATTTCTTGGCAAATGGCCTGCGCAGTTGGAGGTCCTGAAAGGACTTTGCAGGCTACTAAATAGGTTTTTTCAGGCTTGTCCAGTAAACCAACAAGAATATTCAAGTATTTACTTCCACATATGTCGCTTTCATCTGCCACCAAGAAAATTCTCTGCTCTTGTATCAAATTCTTCACTTTCTCAATTTCCGCTTCTCCCATTTCCTCTACTTTCTGCCGACATGATGTCTCAGACGGTAATTTCTTTCCCAGATCTCTAAAAAGCTGTCGTAACTCATTGTTTTGTAACTTTTTTAGCGGTATATCAGCTGCCAAAAAAGCTCTGGTGACATTGTAAGTGAAATCTTTGGAGGGGATGTCAATAAAAGTCTGAGCCGATTGTGAAGTTGAGGATGAGGAGGAAGGCAGCCCTTTTTGATGTTTTGCAGATTGCCTGTGTCTATCAACTTTGTATTGCTTGTCGCACTGAACCACACAACTACAAATATTACAGAATAGGTCTGGGGTTGGCGTTTTGATAAACTCGGTGGGGAATTTTGCGATTATGCTGTTGATTTTTGTTAGAGCTGAAGATTTTATCTTAGGCATGAGGCTGAATGTACTATAGCTGTATATGACAATTATTTTCTAAAAATAGCTGAAATTAGTTAGCTGCAATGGCTAAGCTGTTACCTTACATTAGTACATAGAACTATAGCCTTACAAAATCGTCCTCTCTATATTTTCAAGAAACTCATGCAATGCAGTCACTTCACGCACACCTTGAGGGTACTATAATTTGCTTTTATATCCTGCCGGATCTCTTCATTACCGGTACCCAACAAGATGTCCTTTTCCTTACGGTATTTTGTTCTGATTGCTTTATAATTGTGACGCAAACATTAATCAATAGCAATAAGCATTTTTTGAAGATTCAAAATAATGACATCACAAATGTGTTTATATGCATTGTTAGAAGATAAAACGCTTTGTGGGCTTTATATTTAGTAAGCAGATCGTAAATTTATTCCAATTGTAGCAATGAATGATAAAATTAGGCAAAAAGTAGCACAAAAACGAATGTTACTCAAAAAATAAAATGTTACCTAAAAATGGGAAATGGAACTTTTTGTGACCTTTTAACTTCTTAAATACTGACCCTACATCTGCGAAATTTTGTTTCCACGCTTTTCACGTTAATTGAAGTCAGCAAAAAAATGGAACTTTTGTGACAAAAAATCACCCTAATGATTACTTAACAAATGACTTCTAAAAGTACCTTAGCCTAACCAAATTAACTTACTGTTCAAATATTCCAAATCAACTAACCGAAAAAAATTACTGAAATTTAAGTTGATTTGTTAAGTTCATTCGTAAATTTAAGTTGATTTAGATCCTGAAACGTGTGTTCAATGTTTGGATTTTTCAGCGCGCTAGCGCGCCTAATTAAAAAAGTATTGTTGCTTATCGATTTACAACTTCAATCAATCAATCAATTTTCTGGACCCGCCTATCCTTGGGGGGTCGCGGGGGCAGCAGCTCAAGTTGGAGCCTCCAAGCATCTCGATCCTCTGCAACAAAGGATAGATGCTCTGCTGGGATGCCAAGGCGAGACCAACTAAGATCTTCTACGTAATCTCGCCATCGAGTTCTGGGACGGCCTCTAGGCCTTCGACCAATTGGTGTTGAACAGAGCAGTTTTTTGGCTGTTCTTTCCTGGGACATTCGTGTCACATGTCCATACCAACGCAGTTGCGATCTTTCTAGTCGGAGAAGCAGCGATTCGATGTTTAGAGATTCACGAATATCTGCACTTTTAACCTTGTCCAACAAGGTCAAACCGCTAATTCTTCGCAAGAATCCCATTTCGGCTGTTTGAACTCGTGACCTCACTTTCTCATTCATGATCCAACACTCACGGCCATCAGTCAAAATAGGAACATAGACCGATCTGAAAATGGATAGCTTTGCCTTGGTGCAAAGCTCCCGTTTCAGTACCACAGATCGGTGGAGCTGGCGCATTACTGCACTTGCTTTTCCGATGCGGATATCCAATTCGCTATTTTGTCTGCCGTCACTTGTGAATGAGACGCCGAGGTACTTGAATTTCTCTGACTGTTTTAGTGATACTCCATCAATTTGGAGAGAGCACTGCTTTGGTTGTCTGGACAGGCACATGGTTTCTGTTTTTGTTGAACTGATTTTCATTCCGGCAACAGAGCATGCATCCGAAAACCTATCAAGAGCTTGCTGGAGACCATTTTGGGTAGAGTCGAGTAGCACAAGATCATCTGCAAATAACAGACGTTGTACAGTGCATTCACCGATCTTTACTCCGTCACAAGACTCACTTTTCTTAACTATTCTATCCATATAAATAAGGAACAGAATAGGTGAAAGAGAGCAGCCTTGCCGTAGTCCCACACTTACTTTGACAGGTTTTGTCGTTGTACTGTTAACACGAACACAGATCTCGGAATGCATGTACAGCGACTTAATGGCAGTTAGTAACTGGCCATCAATGCCATACTGCAACAGCACCGCCCAAAGCTTGTCTCTAGGAATGCGATCATATGCTTTTTCAAGATCAACAAAACATGCATTGACCTCTTTTGCATATTCCCACGACTTCTCAAAGATTTGCTGCAAGGCAAAGATCTGATCCATTGTGCTTCGGCCAGGACGAAAGCCACACTGAGCATCCGTTAGTTTAGGCTCGACTATTTCACGGCATTTCTTTTCAAGGCATTTGGCATAGACCTTACCCGGGACACTGATGAGAGATACGCCCCTATAATTGGTGCATTTTCTCTTGTCTCCTTTCTTGTGGATAGGTATTATTACACTAGTTTGCCATTGCTTTGGTGCTTGCCCAGTACTACACGCCACCTTACAAACACGAGTCAGCCAACGAACACCATGTATGTTCATTGCTTTTAACATTTCAGGTCTGATATCATCCTCACCAGGTGCTTTTCCAGTTTTCAATGATTTGATTACTGCATTCACATCTGCTTCGGTTATCTGAATATCTTCCCCAACCTGTTCTTCGTGAATTTGTATCGGTGTAGCATCAACTGGGTTTAAAAGATCACTAAAGTACTCTCTCCACCGATTCAAAATAGCATCTTGATCTTTCAGAGTCACACCATTTGAATCTTCGATAAAGAGAGCGGCTCGAGATCTGTTTCCACGCAAACGGCGAATGGTCTGCCAGAACACTTTGTTTGCCGTTTTGAAATCATCGTCTAACCTTTCTCCAAATTCCTTCCAGGCCCTTTCCTTAGAAAGTTTAACTTTTGTGGCTGCCGTCTTACGTGCTTCAGAGTACTGCGAACGAAGTTCAAGTGATGACTTATTTGCAAGCCAGGCCTTATAGGCCACTTTTTTCGCACGAATAGCTTCTTTAACTTCTTGGTTCCACCAAGGAGTTCTTTTCTCGCTACTCTTCGGCCTTCCAACACGCTTACGTCCACAACAGTTAGTAGCGGACGCAATGACTGCTGTTCGAAACAAACACCACTCAGTTTCAATGTCTTCAGTAGAGGTCGGAAGTTCTTTGAACTTAGATGCAATGTTGTCTGCAAATGCAGTTCGTACGTCTTTGTCAGCTAATGATTCCCATTTGATTCGATAAGTTTCTCGTGGTCGAAACGTCTTTCGTTTATTCAAGGGTTTCAAAGCTTTCAAAGTGCAGACAACTAGGTGGTGATCAGTTGACAACTCAGCCCCTCTTTTAACACGGACATCAGACACGGTAGAAAACAAGTCCGCCGAAACGATACAAAAATCAATCAGGGAACGTTGTCCCAGAGAGTCTTTGTACCAGGTGTACTTATGAATTCTTTTGTGCTGAAAAAATGTGTTCATTATGCACAGCCCATTGGTGGCACAGAACTGCAATAAACACCTTCCGTTCTTGTTAATGTCAGGGTCACCATGTTGCCCAATAACACCTTGCAATAAACACCTTCCGTTCTTGTTAATGTCAGGGTCACCATGTTGCCCAATCAGACCATTCGCCGATGAAGTTGCTTTTCCCAATGCAACCTCAACTTCCTCCAGAAAGGCTTCGTACTGTGATTCTATTTTAGGTGCGTACACCTGCAATATACACAGAGATCGCTCCTGCAGCCTTAGCTTTAGAAGGCAAACCCTTCCTCCCAGTGGTACCCGGTCAACGACACATTCAGCTATGTTGGGGCTCACAAGTAAGCCAACACCAGCTTGAGCAGACATTGCTGCATCAACACCTGAGTAGAAAATTTTCCACCCACCGTTCAACTCGACAGTTCCAGAACCCCGGCGCTTTGTCGATGAAATTCCCACAACATCAAGGCGATACTGTTGGGCTTCGCAAACAAGCTCCTGCTCTTTTCCTGTCAGTGACGAAACGTTCCAGTTCCCGATAGCTAGATCCCGGCAGTTTGGTCCAACTCGAGTACGTTTTCTGTGCGCTGCCCCCATTTGCCTCCCCAAACGCTTAGCGACTGCGTTGGTGGGTTTCCGGTGACGGTCAGCTTGTGGGGGAGACTGTAGCTTATTTTTCGAACGAGTCCCTCTGCCTAAAACTCGAACGCGGACCTTTTTATCCTGCGCGCCGTCCGATGCAGCATGAATATTGTTATTACAACTTCCCCATTTAGCTACAGCATTGGATTACTACTTGGTCTGTTTCTCTCCTTCGACCTTACCGCCATGGGTGACCCTGATGGAAGTGATTAAACACTACCGACGGCGTTGCTCTAAGGATCATTGAAAACTCAAACCTCCCCACCACGTTAAGGTGGCAATCCATAGGAGAGGATTTACAACTTTAAGAACAGATTTGTTTGTTTAAAGATTTACAACTTTAAACAAACAAATCTGTTCTCAAACAAGGGTGAAAGATTTTCACATTCCTTTTAATTCAGCGCGCAAGCGCGCCAAATCGAAAAAAATTATTTCAACCGTTAATTAGTTTGCAACCTCAAGATACAAATCTGTCCTAAAACATGGGTAAAAAATTTAAATAATTTTGTTTAATTTGGCGCGCTATAGATTTCTGGTGAAGCTTAGGTTCAGTTGATTTCCATCGTTCATTGAGTTTCATAACACTCTTTTCGCCAAGAAGCCAAGGGAAAAAAGTTTGATATTGTTTTAATACTATTTAATTTTTCATTCATCGCACTAAATATTTTCTGCCAGGATTTATTTGTTATGTCAAAACGAATTCAACTTAGCAGCATTGGTTGAATTGACAAAGTATTACCTGTACTAACTAATCACTTGCAATGTTTGAATCTGACACATATTACGCAATGTAGTTGATTTTATAAGGCTGTTATAAAAAGATCGTTTGTTTTTCATCGTGATGTGAGAAACTTATTTCCGTCGATATTTGGCGTAAACGTTTCCTTGTTTGTGGCTAGCCAGTTTAGTTGTAGCATGATTGTGTGAACTCATTGTTGTAACGACATTTCATTTGCTGCTGACAAAATAAGTTTATTGCAAACGTAAACGAATTTAACTGCTTGATTGGAAACAAAGAAAATCAGAGTGAGAAACTATCACATCGTTGAGCTCTAGCAAAAGCGAAAAAGTTTGCTGAAGTATCAGCACTCGTTAGATGGAACAGCAGCTGCAGCTTGATTAATTTGCATTTAAATTACGCTTAAGACAACTGTATCAGCTGATGAGGTTACAACATGAGGACTGTAGCTGCTTTTGGTATAGCATTGATTGGAGGTATAAACACTCTTTTTATCATCGTTTCAATGGCAACTTCAGCATGGTTAGTGTTACCAATATTTGGGTCTTTTTTCAATATATGGAGCAATAAATGTAAGTTGACGAAAAACAACTAAATTAACAACTAAATTTTTATGCAGAAACAACTAAATTTTTATGCAGAAATACAAATTATACAGACTGTAAAGGTAAAGGTATGGGACAGCGGGTGTAAGCACACATTGTTTAGGCCATTTTAAATTGTCGGCCCATTACAATTTTCAATCACGAACGATTGAGCGCTGTTAAGGGACATACGCTTAAGACGAACAACACATACACAAAACCTTCGCACTTCCGCTTGTGCCGAGCGCCTGGCGCGAAAGCTGCGAATACTATTGTTAAAGTCTTTAGTTTGACCCGACTGGGAATAAAGCCCCAGTCTACCGGCTACCAAGTAGACGCTCTTAACCGATACACCAAGCGCCGGTTATACAGACCGTTATACGGACCTTGTTATACAGACCGGCGCTTGGTGTATCGGTTAAGAGCGTCTACTTGGTAGCCGGTAGACTGGGGCTTTATTCCCAGTCGGGTCATACTAAAGACTTTAACAATAGTATTCGCAGCTTTCGCGCCAGGCGCTCGGCACAAGCGGAAGTGCGAAGGGTTTTGTGTATGTGCTGTTCGTCATGTTATGTCCCTTAACAGCGTTCAATCATTCGTGATTGAAAATTGTAATGGGCCGACAATTTAAAATGGCCTAAACAATGTGTGCTTGCACGCGCTGTCCCGTACCTTTACCTTTATACAGACTGTAAGTGCACTCATGTATCTGTTTAAACTTAAGTCGTTTTCTGTGAGTGCATGCCTCACTTAGATCATAAGGTTCGTTGAAACAATTCGAAAAGTTAATCCCACCTCATGTATCTGTTTAAACTTAAGTCGTTTTCTGTGAGTGCATGCCTCACTTAGATCATAAGGTTCGTTGAAACAATTCAAAAAGTTAATCCACCTCTGATTTCAAAATGCTGAAACTATTTTCAAAATCTGAAGACATGCGTGGGTTGCATCAGGTGGTTGCGACAAACAACTTGATTTGAAGACGCTTCAAGCGGTAGCAATAACGAGTTGTTAAGTTATTGTATATAGACGATGATTTTCGACAATTTTTATTTCGACAATTCAATACAGGAACAACGAGAAAATTTTATAACAACACATCTGAAATATAAAAGAAAACTTGGTTAATTAAATTGAATTGTAACAGGAAGCTGCAAGGGGACCTTGCCTACACCTTGCCTATAATAAAGTACTAGGAATTTTCAGACGCATTCTCATTTTTAATTTACATGGTAAGCATAAGCTGTTCATGTTAATTTTTGCCGTATGGTCAATTTTTTAATGAAAAATATTATTATTTAAAAGGTGAACACCAATAAAAAAAAATAAAATAAAAAATTTAAATAAATCGGGGAGGTATAAAGAAATTGGTGGTCAGAAGTATTTTAATAGCAGGTGTTTTTTATATATTTTAATTTGAATTCATTAAATGGTAAACTTTCAGATATTTGTGTTAAATTGCATATATATCCTCCTAGCACGAGAAAACGATCATAGCTCTTTACCGAGCTCGCTTAGAAGTTGCCGGCCACCTGTCTACCACACCAAGATGGGGGAATCCCGCTAAGTGCCCTTCCCTACGGCACAACAAGTAAACTTGCCGGCTTGTTCTTCATACTGCAGCTCTTTAATGCTGAACGTCAAACAGGGAAGTTGTGAATACCAATTTTAAAGTCATTGGTTTGACCCGACTAGGAATCAAACCGCAGTCTTCAACTCCCGAAGCGGACGCTCTTACCACTCGGCCATCGGAGTCGTTATAGTTCGTGAGGTATATTATTCCAAATTTTTGGACCAGATAATTGCAATTTTTTTGTAACCTCTGTGTCTAGTAAACTGGTGAATATAGATTAATATTAGACAAGGCGGGACGCGTTGTTCCTGAGTGTATCGAGCTGACTGGAGTAAAGTGTGGGTTAAGCCTTCGGGGAAGATTGTTGCGGGAATATTTGTGCATTAATTTAGCGTCTTGCCATTATGCCATGTTATGAGCTATCTTGCTGTTAATATTACCACAAAAATACAGTTCTTTAGGCATAACCTTTAAACTTTAGCTGATGGCAAGACTCCAGCTTAGCAGAAATCAAACTGTATCGCTTTATGTATGGGGGTAAAATAGTTATTTACCCAGGCCGCATGTCCAATTTATGTGGGCTTTAAGCCCACGTTGATGTGGACTTGTTGTTGGGGGCTTGATGTCATAATAACTTTTTTAAATTATAGCATCAAAAATTTAATTGTGATGCAGAAAGCCCACATAAATTGGACACGTAAACAGGGTAATTGTGAATTTTATATCAACCGGTGCCGACAAAAAATTGAACTGAGTACGTTTTTCTACTCTTAAAATGAATGAGCTTTGCCAAAGTGATGATTTTCATCAAACGGCTTACATTTTTTTACGGCGACATCCATAATTTGTAAAAGTGACTTGGTTACCCAAAATAGTTGCGGACCAAAATTGCACGTGACGTCTCAAAAAAAAATATGATTAATACGTGAGATGTTAAACCATGTACAAATTAGTTACTTTTTTGTTTATTGAGAAGAAGTAGACATTGGTTTACGAAAGCTGGTGCTAGTTAAAAGCTTTTATAAAAATCTGTAGATTCTGCTAGGAGTTTTATAAGAAGTTTTTTGCATCCGTATACAGAATATGGTTATTTATTTTGAGATTTAGTCTCGATCGCTACCAATTTAGGGAAAGTTTTGGGTATATTACGATTACAAACAGTAACTTAAAGCGAAAAAATATTTCCAAAAAAGTTTTTTAATTGGTAGTCCAAAACTGGCTTTCAGAGGGGTGTAATCCCGCCTTCGTTTTTTGTGTTTTTTCATCGGTTTGTCTTTTTTAATCAAGGACGTAACAACCCATTGTGTAAATGTGTAGCGAAGTTGAGTTACAAACTTTTGACTAAATTAAATTTTCTATTACACCCTATTGTCCATATGCCGGTGCATTAGAACTACAACATTTTAACTTGGCTGCAATCTGGTGTGTTTGATTTGCAAGCATATAATGCTCGAAATTTATTCTTTAACAGCAGAAGCCGTTCCCCGCAAAATACAAGCTGTTCGAGCCTTTATGCTTCTAGCACTTTTTGCACAAATTGCTGCACTGTTTCACTGCGTGTTGATGGGATTGCAGAAAACGGAAAAGAAACTAATAGCAATTGTCATGTTTTTGACATCAGGTAATCCTATGGCATTATTTACACCTTATGCTTAATATTGATAAATTTTCATAACTTAACCTTTATTGCCTAAAAAGCATGAAAAAAGTTCGATATTCGATTGGGTAGCACTAAAAACTTTCAAAATGATTCAATCACAATGCTTACCGTGACTGGCCAATTGCCAATGCAGCTTGGAGCAGAGAGTTTGAGCTTTTCAGGTCTGGTCGGGTTCGGGCTGGGCTCAGTACATTTTTGAAAAATTGTCAGGCTTCCATCTGCTCGGACGCCAGAGCAAATCGAGATTTTTAGTTAGGGATATATAGGGTTTTAGCGATTTCCGGAATGAAGCTGTTGATTAAACTTAAATGTTGGAGGGAACTTCTTGATTTGCTTGTTCACTGGTGTGCGTGACCTCAACCAAATTGAATGACCATAGAGTAGGTACACACACCGTTTTCTATTAAAGTTGTAAACACAAAATTAATAAACATATTAACAAATAAACAAACACGCAATAACTTAAGCCAAGTTCAGGAAAACATGTAAACAAACACGCAATAACTTAAGCCAAATGCAGGAAAGAAATTTCGAGGCGAGAACTGACATAAACGTACTATGCACAAGTGATCCCATCTTGGAATACAATTCATCAAAATAATCGCTATAGGTTATGATTAATTATCGGTTGATTAATTATATATACCACATATTAAAGTACAAACCGTGTGTATTGTCGGTTGACACTGAAGTTGGCTAAGAAAGTAATTAATAGATTGCTTATTAAACAACGAGCTATTCAGTATGTACAAATTAATTCGACTGCATAACAGGGATTTATAGTCACAAACTTATAGAAGAATATTACGATATTGGATTAACCTTTCATTTCATGTAGAGTGCAAAATTAATCACAAACCAATGGTTAAGAGAAAGAAAACGTATTTCGGTGAATTAACTCAAACTATATTTAAATTCACTCAATAAGATAACATTATACTTTAAGATAACAAACAATCTTTAACTCACCAATTGTGTTCAAACCAAGAATTGTTTCGTTCAAACCAAGGACTGTCTCATAATCGTCAGTATTTGCAATAAAATTCTCAAATTTAAAGCTAGAAGCTCGGTCGTTCATTAAGTTCCATCGATTACGCAATGATCAAACCACGTGCATTTGCCGTAATTTCACGAGCCAAATATGTGTTGCCAAAATAAAACGTAATTCACAAATACACGAACTTATCAAGAAATTGTATGGGATTTAGAAGTGAAGTGGCGTTTGTCTCGTAATAGATTGAAGAGGGTAATCATATTAGGGAAAATAATTGGGATCTAACAAAATCGACAAGAAAGTTAACACTCCCCACCCAAAAGAGACTGTCATACAGTATCGCAAACAGAAAAAACCACCAAATCATAAACATTCAAAGTCAAATTCACATCCAAGCATTCAAGAAACACAGAGTTAGAAGGAAGAATGAGACAAAGTTTCGAAATGGGCCGTTTAACTAGACCATCCTTTGTCTGCAACACCACTGTCCTTACATAACCTTTCTTGTCAGGGAAGACCTTCGTAACTTTAGCCAATGGCCACTGACCTCTGGGAGTATGGGATTCTGTGATTAAAACGACGTCTCCTAAAGCCAAGTTTCGACGTTTCTGGTGCCATTTTCCACGCAGTTGAATGGTTTTGACGTACTCGACGACCCACCTTTTCCAGAATTCGTCTGCAGCAAATTGTACGACTCTGAAGCGTTGTCTCGAATAGTTGTCAGATTCGTTTGATTCAATCGGTGGAGGGACGATTTCGGGGTTAAGTCGAAGAAGGTGGTTTGGAGTCAATGGATGAGAAGACTGACCTGCATCCGGAACGTCTTCAGTCAAAGGACGAGAGTTGACCACAGCTTCAACTTCAGTAAGCAAAGTCTGCAGTTCGTCATCATTCAAAGCAGCCTTAGGCATGATGGCGAGTAAAACCTTCCTCACTGATCTGATAATCCGTTCCCATATTCCTCCCATATGGCTAGCATTGGGAGAATTGAAAGACCAGGTTGTTCCTTGTTTTCGTAGATAGTTGTGAATCTCAGTATTTTGGTTCTCGAAAAACGAGTGATTGAGGATTCGCTGAGCACCTACAAAATTTGTGCCGTTGTCCGAGTAAATGCATTTCACTGGACCTCGACGAGCCAAGAACCTGCGTAGAACGTTGATGAAAGAAGAAGCGGTCATATCATAAGATAACTCCAAATGAATAGCACGTGTGGTTGTGCACGTAAAGAGACACCCATATCTCTTCATCTGCGTTCTCTTGACTTTTGCCATTAGAGGCCCAAAATAATCCACACCTACGTGCGTGAAGGGTGGCTCGTGAATTTGAAAACGTGCTAAAGGTAGGTCGGCCATGTACTGGCGTTCAGATCTGGCATTACATTTCTTGCAAGTGACGCAGCTGTTTACAACTCGGCGCACTGCGGCTTTGGCATTAATGACCCAGAAACGTTGACATAAGCTATTTAAAGTAGTATTTATGCCACAGTGTCCCACAACCTTGGAATGTACATGATTAATGATTAAGAAAGTAAACTGTCCAGATTCTGGTAAAATGATTGGATGCTTTAGATCAAATGCCAGACTGGCATTATCTAAGCGGCCACCAACTCGCAACAGACCGTCTGCCATTATCGGATCGAGTCGATATAAGCAAGATTTTCGAGGAATTTGCTGGTTCCTTTCAATGCAGGACATTTCGTGAACAAAGTTGTTCCGTTGAACGTACTGAATGAGGTCTAATTCAGACTTTTCCAACTCTGCAACTGATATTGGTTGTTGAGGTGGTAGATTTGTACCCGTCATTTGGCGGTGTAAGTAAAGCTTAAATCGAGCAAGCCATGCTATAGATAATGTTAGTCTGTTCAGAGAAGAAAAACTATCAATGAGAGTCATCATTGGTGACTGAGTGTTAGGCCGAGAGCTACTTGTTTCATTGGTAGAAGATGCTGTAGTGAAAACAAGGTTCTTCTCGAGGTCAAACTTTCGAGGCAGCTCTGGAGAAGAAGATTTCGATGGGAGAATAGGCCATTGATCTGGTGGATGCTTGAGAAACGGAGGGCCTTCATACCACATCAGATCTTTAGCCAACGATTTTGCACTCAATCCACGGGTGAGTTTGTCAGCAGGATTTAACTTTGTACCAACAAAATTCCAATCATGCACTTTAGAATGTTGCAATATCCGCTGTAGACGATTTCGTGGATACAAAGAAAACTTCTTTACATCTGCTCGTAAACTCTGAAGAACAATAGTAGAGTCAGTCCAAAATAGACAAGGTGCATCTGGGATCTCTAGTTCTCGTTTTATTGTGTTTGAGAGTTTGACAGCATCAAGAGCGGCTTCCAATTCGAGCCGAGGTATGGTATGTTGTCCAGACCCAGTAACGTGACATTTTGCCATTATCAGACGACAGATTATTTTAGAATCTTGACCAATAATTCTAGCATAACAAACTGCACCTCTCGCTACATTGGACGCGTCCGAGAAGAAATGAAGCGGTAGCTGGATTGGCTCATGCGAAATCTCCTTGAAACAACGCGGGACTCTAATGTTCTCAAGACCCACCAAGCTCTGAATCCAAGACTCCCATTGCTTGAGGTTAGCACCAGTTAAAGGTGCGTCCCAATCTAATTTAGCTTTACATATTTCACTGTAAACGAGACGAGCCCGAAGCACCACAGGTAATACGAAACCTAGTGGATCGTAAAGAGAGTTGGTTATGGAGAGGATATTTCGCTTGGTTGCACAAGAAGTTGGTATAGAGATCTTAAAGAAGAATTCGTCCGTGGCAACGGACCAGTCGACGCCAAGTACACAATTGCGAAGGGTAGTAGAAGGCATTGCATTTAGAGAAGATTTAGCTCTATCCTCTTCAGAAATATGCTGCATTACAACGTCATTGGTAGACATCCACTTCCTGAGTTTGAATCCTCCCTTTAGTAGCAGAGCACTTAGTTGTTGCACCACTTCGATCGCGGTTTTTTCATTTTTGACACTAACTAAACAATCATCTACATAGAAGTTTTTGTGGACAATTTCAGAGATGAAAGGATCAAAATGCCTACCAAATTCCTTGGCAGTTTGTCGGAGGCAAAACGAAGCGCAACTGGGAGAACTCTTAGCGCCAAACAAGTGAACTGTCATTTGGTAAACAGATGGTTCTGCATTTAGATTGCCTAGAGGCCACCAGAAGAATCTTAAGGCACCTCGATCCGAGGAAGGCACTCGTATCTGGTAAAACATGGATTCTATATCCGCTATAATAGGGATCTTTTCTCTCCTGAATCGCAATAGTACCCCCACCAAAGAGTTCATGAGGTCAGGCCCTTTCATCAAGAAATCGTTAAGGGATTTGCCATCTGCTGAGGCAGCGCAATCATAGACGATCCTGACCTTATACGGTTTTTTCGGATTTAAAACTGGGTGATGAGGAATGTACCATTCCTTAAGACCACAAGATGGGCTAGTTTCCGTCACCGGTATTTGCTCAGCGTGACCCATTTCAATTGTCTTTTCCATTTGCATGGTGTAGCGCTGATGTAAAGTTTGGTCCTTTGATAAGCGCTTCTTTAAGCTATCAAGGCGTCGAAGAGCCATTTTACGGCTGTCCGGCAATGAAGCAGCAGCATTGCGCCATAAAAGTGGAAGCTGATAATGCCCATCTTCGTACTGCAGATTTCGGGACATGATATCATAGGCAATTGGGTCTTCTAATGCGTACTTGCATCCAAGCTCACCAATTTCTTTGTGCTGTTTGAGCAATTTAAGAATATCTTCCATGTCACTAATTTCTGGAGTTGGTGAAGTCGAAAAGAATTCTCCTTCATCGGTCACGATTAGGCTCTCCAGATCGTGCAGGTCAGGCGGCCACTGATATCCCCGCACAAGTAAGTTGGTAGATGTCTCTTGAGAAAAAATATCATTGTCACCAGCTAAAGATGTTCCACGTAACATCCATCCAAATGGAGTCAAGACTGCATCGGGGCTTAAGTCGGGGTCGGGAGAGAACCTGCTCTCAATGCACCGATGCGCAGCAGCATAGTCACTTCCTATCAGCAGAGTAACAGAGCCCCCTTCAATCTCGGTCAAAGACACATCACAAAGATGAGAGTGCTTCTGAATACTCTCTGAACTAGGAGCAACAGATGGAGCTACAGGGATATTATCAACGACTACTACCTCGGACAAATTCATAGCGTAGTCGTCGTTTAAAGAACAAATGGAAAAGGAAACAGCTATGGTATTAAGAACATAAGGGTTTCCAGGTGACAAGGTCTGAACGGCCAACTTCGCTGGAACTGAGCTTTCTAAGTCTAACCTCTTCGCTAAACATTGCTCACAAAATGTCCTATCGGATCCCGTATCTAATAGGGCATAAGTGTACACGACATGGTCATTGCTTTTTACCTTCACAGGAACAATATCCAAATAGGCTCTACTACTAGTAGTAATGCCAGAAGTACGAGAAGACAGCGCAAGAGTTTTTGTCTCGACTAGTTTGGCTGAAGGATCAGGATTGGGAGCAGAGTTGCCACCTTTGGAGTCGCTTGAACTCTCCTTAGACAAGGAGTACGGAGTATGCAGCAAACTATTGTGATCGTCACGCTTATCACAATTCTTCCTCTTGCACTTTATATTAAGAGTACAGCTTTTAGCATGGTGCCCAGGATTAAGACAGCGTTTACACAACTTATGCTTTTTAACTAATTGAGACCTGTCCGAAAGAGGCAATTCGCGAAACTTGCTGCATTGGTAAAGTTTGTGCATCTCCGAACAGCAGTGGCATTTCGGCTTAGACAAAGATTTTTCGACTTCGCTTTCACTCTTTGTAGTCGTTTGAAATGTAACAGCTTTAGTTTTCTTAGGAGGGTCACTTCGTGATAAACTTGGACCAAAAAGTTTTAAACCGAAAGTGGAGTTAGAAACCTTCGCTTGAGTTTCCACGAAAAGTGCTAGGTCCTTAAAGGAAGCATTGCGACCAGATTCTTCGGTGATTTTTACCGCTGTGTCAACCCACTTACGCTTAAGATCCAGAGGAAATTTACTAGCAATTGCAGTGAGAAAGGGTACAGAGTCTAAACTGGACGCAACTCGGTCATCTGCTAAAGCATGGCAGCATCGTTTCATCAGAACAGAAAGCTTATTCAGTCGATTAGCTGTGTCCTTGTCAAGTTTAGGAAAGGAAGTCAACCTTTCTTCACATGCTTGTGCTATGATGTGTGGCTGGCCATATCTGTACTTGAGCTCCTGCCAAGCCAACTCATATGCATACTGGTCATCATGAAGATCCGCGTAATGCTGGATATTATTGGCCACTTCAGCAGAACAGTGCTGCAATAAATAAGAAAGCTGTCGTTTTGGAGACAGCCAGTCCCCAATGTGACCTCGAAAACGATTGTAAAAGGCCCAATAATCCAAAGGGTCACCTTCAAATAACTTGATACTGGGCTTAGGCAAAAGCCGATCTGGGTCTAGATATCGATTATAGGTACGGGGCGATGTGTACTCAGGTCTTTCCCAACGATCGGACTCGTAGACCTGGGCAGCCGGTATACGATCTGGTACCTCCATCCCAATGTCACGAGCTTGATGTGAATTTACTCGCACAGTTGGTCGAGAAACTTGCTCATTTCCAGTATGCAGCCTGGGACATTGCGTTTCGGTGTAGAGATGGCCAAGTCCTAACCGCGAAGGATTAGGGTGAGCTTCCCGAGAAGACTTATTGAAAGCAGACATTTGCGAACGTTGTTTCCCTACCGCAAGATCAAAGGTATGCAGAGAAGAACGTTGAGCTACTCCAACATTTAAAGAATGAGTGGAAGAAAGATCATCGTATTGACCTTCAGCTCTACGAAGGGTAGTTTCTAGTCTTGCGGCCTCAATGCGACGCTCATCCTCTGCAGCCAGCTTTTCTCTTTGCCATTTTGTTTGCATTTCTTCCTGTCTATTTTTCAGCTTTGCTTGGCGTCGTTTCATCTCTTCTTCCAACTCTGTCTGCTGCCGTTTCATTTCTGCCTGCTGCCGTTTCATCTGCTCTTCCATCTCTGCCTTCTGTCTTTCCATGTCTGCCTTGACCCGTTGATTCTCCTCTTCTTCTCGTAACCTTTCAAGGTTTTGCATCTTTGTCAAGCGAGCTAGTTCAAGCTTAATCTTTGCTTCCTCCAAACGACTAGCAGAAGTAGCTGTGGTGGAAGTCTTAGATCCTTTGGAAGACTTGGATGATCTGTGTGATTTTTTATAAGATCGAGATTGATAAGGCAAAACGTCCTTTTCGAAACAAGGCGGAGAAACATCAGGAAGTTGAACGTCAGACGATATACCAGGAGGAACATCGTGCGAAGAACCAGGGGAAACACCAGCTGGTGGTGAAAGAAGCAGCCCAGGGGGATTTCTTGCCTGAAGAGTAGCTTTCGCAGAAGAGTGGACCATTCCTTCAGTCTGGCCTATGCTAGGCATACTTACCGCAGGTTGATTTCTCGAAGAGACCATTTGGCCACTAGAGACAGGAGACCTAGCATCCCTTCTGTACTGACCAGAATCTACATTGCTAGAAGACGCTTTATCTAACCAGTGCTGAACTTTCGCTTTGAACCCCCAATACCCTGCATCAACATCTAGCTTGCTAAGGGAAGTACTCGGGATCAGGTCATTATCATTTAAGTTAGAACATAAAGAAACTAAGCGATCATAAGCGGAATTAACGTCAGGTAAGAAAGATTGAATATCATTAACATTACTCATATCAGTCATGAGAATATCAGCTTTCCTGTACAATTCTATCAGAGAAGCAACAGCTTCTGAAATAACCTTTTCATTAACAGGATTCATAGCGTGACATATACGCCCACTTCTAAGTTCCATAAACGTAAATATAAACACCACACTAATAAACAGCAACGAAATTGCATATAATATCAGCGTCGAGTAACATCCGGGCAAACTGCTAAACCAGTAATTAGTTTCGTAAAACGAAACCTTTACAAATTGGAAAATGGACGAAGTCGAACCTTTCAAAGGTTATTATAATAGAACGCAAATCCACAGTTCGCTGTGATTGCCGAAATTGCTGTCGAAACGCAGCACGATTGACAAACGTGCTTTTTACAGACACGAATGTGTATAATTCGTCGCTCAGTCGCGAGCTATTCAGTGTTCACAATGAAACCGCAGTAAAGAAAATACCAGCGTCTATTGTAACTTGTACCTTGATTCCGTTAACTTGAATTTTCCTTCCGAGTAGAATTGAAAACTTTGTTGATTAAACTTAAATGTTGGAGGGAACTTCTTGATTTGCTTGTTCACTGGTGTGCGTGACCTCAACCAAATTGAATGACCATAGAGTAGGTACACACACCGTTTTCTATTAAAGTTGTAAACACAAAATTAATAAACATATTAACAAATAAACAAACACGCAATAACTTAAGCCAAGTTCAGGAAAACATGTAAACAAACACGCAATAACTTAAGCCAAATGCAGGAAAGAAATTTCGAGGCGAGAACTGACATAAACGTACTATGCACAAGTGATCCCATCTTGGAATACAATTCATCAAAATAATCGCTATAGGTTATGATTAATTATCGGTTGATTAATTATATATACCACATATTAAAGTACAAACCGTGTGTATTGTCGGTTGACACTGAAGTTGGCTAAGAAAGTAATTAATAGATTGCTTATTAAACAACGAGCTATTCAGTATGTACAAATTAATTCGACTGCATAACAGGGATTTATAGTCACAAACTTATAGAAGAATATTACGATATTGGATTAACCTTTCATTTCATGTAGAGTGCAAAATTAATCACAAACCAATGGTTAAGAGAAAGAAAACGTATTTCGGTGAATTAACTCAAACTATATTTAAATTCACTCAATAAGATAACATTATACTTTAAGATAACAAACAATCTTTAACTCACCAATTGTGTTCAAACCAAGAATTGTTTCGTTCAAACCAAGGACTGTCTCATAATCGTCAGTATTTGCAATAAAATTCTCAAATTTAAAGCTAGAAGCTCGGTCGTTCATTAAGTTCCATCGATTACGCAATGATCAAACCACGTGCATTTGCCGTAATTTCACGAGCCAAATATGTGTTGCCAAAATAAAACGTAATTCACAAATACACGAACTTATCAAGAAATTGTATGGGATTTAGAAGTGAAGTGGCGTTTGTCTCGTAATAGATTGAAGAGGGTAATCATATTAGGGAAAATAATTGGGATCTAACAAAATCGACAAGAAAGTTAACAGAAGCAAAGAGTAAAACTTCTTCAAAATTTAAAATAAAGTTTTTGATTTCGGGTTTAAATCGGGTCCAGACTGACTGATAAATTAGGATTCGTGTTCGGTTCGGGTAAGAGCTTGAAAAATCGGGTTCGGGTCTGACGAGCTCAACGTTTTCGGCCCGTTGATAACTCTGGTTTTGGGTTCAAAATAAAGGTAAATCTTGGATAAAATACTTCGTAATAATCAACTCTACTTGGCAAGTTTTCATTTTACTGTAATTAAAAAAGCGCGAAGAAGAATGAAATTAATTAGAAATGAAAAAGCAAACAAACTGCGCTTTTTATCGCTTTCGCAAATAAAAAGATAGCAATCAATTGCCGGTATACAGTCTTTTTTGCGTCCAACTATAGTGAAAAGCATCGCTTACTGGGGCATAAGTGCACCGTTTAAATTACCGTAATGTTTTGTTCTAGGTATGTTTTTGATGATTGCATTGGCAATTTTTACTGCTTCAATCAACGAAATTCAACTTTTTTCGAACGATTTATTGGGAGACCCAGATTTTGGACCGTCATATATTCTTGGTTGGATCGCCTTTGTTCTGTCACTATTTCTTGCAGCGACTTTTAAGGTTTTACCCAGAATTTCGTTTTTTCATTAAGACTATTGATATAAAATTAGAACGTAATTGCATGTGCTTTTTTATTTGATTTTTTAAATTTGAGCAAAGACTTCAAGAAAAAAAAGAATAAATAAATTTAAAACTCGCGAGCTTCCTCCGAACAGATACCATAAATTTGAAATTGGTGCGTTTTGATGGTGAAACAAGAATTTGAAAAGCGTTGGATTTCTTTTAATTTCTTGCAAACAGTCCCATAGCAAGTTGTCATAGAAGAGAGCGAACTTAATCAATGAACAAAATTCGCCCACTACGGTGTTTTTCCCATTAGGTTTTGACACAAACCGAATTACTGTGATTACTTAATAACGTGTCCATGAACTGAATGTGCTATACGATGTTTTTGTGCTGGCAACTCGATGCATATAGCAACTGATGAAGTTCTGTAGCAATATTGAATGCTCTGATTTCTGCCCTTGGTGTACTGCAGCTGTAGCCTGTTGAAACTGAAAAAAGTTGAGAAAGGCGAAACCGTAGTAAATTAACCTCACGCTGTATCTTTACGCAATTTATATCGTTTCTAGAAGTCCCAGCATGAACTTTAAAAAGTGGAAGACTCTAAATGTGAACTGAAGTGTAGAATTATTTTTTCACAAAGGTGTTAAAAAATACAACAAATCAAAGCTGAGAGTAAAAATTTTGAAATGCGTGTGAATAACCACAAATAAGTGTTCAAAGTTTGAGCTGATGACGTACTTAAATTTTATTTGTTCACCAATGCGTGCAACTTACAGCAGAAATACTCGTCAACCCAATTTGCCTACATTGATCATAGGTTACACTGATCATAGGTCATACGCCATGACTGCATGTGCATGGTCACAAAGAAGAAAGACGTTTGGCCTTTCGTCAGCAGGGTTGCCAGGTTTTGCAAAGTAAAATATACCAAAATGTTCCAAATTATATACCAAATATATACCATAATATGTTATCCAAAATATACCAAATATATACCAAAATTTCGAAAAAAAATCATCAGTTTATCTGTAAAAATGAAAAGTAAGTGTTGCATTTTTGAATGACATAATTAATTTCTTGCTCAATCTCCCAACAGAAGTATTTTTACACTGAACATAAATCAGTTGTATTAGCTAAATACAATCAAGCTTTCATTGCCAGTAATGCAGATTAAATACACCAAAAAACCGAATCAAAGTTTCTCAATTCTGCAATGTACCGGTAGCCTAAAGTATTCTAAAAAATAAAAAAAAATCAAGGAATTGGTGTTGGTGGGCTATTAAATTTTACTACTCTACTAAGTGCTAAGTTGGTAGGCTAATGAGGTCTTGTGAAGATCATACCGTATCACACCATATAGGGAAACGTATCGGTACGTCCTTGATGCGCACTAGCGATTCCGGTTACCATATTTTCCATGCGGTATGATCTTAACAACGCCCGGCTAATGGAGGTTCATTTCATTGAATCAATTCACTATTCTCCTTCCTATGCCAAACATAATTACCGATACGTTATCCCAGTACGCCTAATACCGGTACAGTAGTCCAGTACCCCTTAAACATCCCAAATTCTGATCCTTAACATTCAACCCAAACCCCAACCATTGCAAATTAGCCTGCTGATAATATAATGTGAACACCAAGCCTTAATCCAAATGTCAAACCCTACAACGCTACAACTTAACACTCAAAACTATAAACTAGCCAATCCATTCTTCACAATTCACATATAACATATTGCTTCAAAAAAAGAAAATTCTAGAGCTTTTGCCTCATTGGCACATTGTGCAAAAAAATCGCCACTAGTAGTGTAGCCAATTATGTAAAACTGCATTGTTCAAATCCGTAGAAAGGATTTATTAGGTAATCCGGCAATCAAAGAGCTTTCTAGTAATCTTCAACATATCAGTTATATAAAATTTTTGAAATACACCAAGCGCAAAAAAACACTACAAAAAGGCATAAAAATATACCAAATTTAAGGACATACACCAAACCATAATTTCACCTACCAAACGGTCCGAAAAATGTACCAGATTTCACAAATCTGGTATATAAATATATCAGTTGGCAACACTGTTCTTCAGGCTAGCACAGGGGTGGCCAACCTTTTGATTCCATGCGCCAATATTTTTTCACCTTAATTTAGATGCGCCACATCAAGCATCCATTTCTTTTAAAACTGAAAGTTATAGGTTCTTTAAAACAAGCGCTTGCAATATCGATGAAGAGCAAAAAAAGGGTCTTCACTTCACTCCCTCAGACGGTGGTGCACCCAGGATTTGGCAAACAGGGGCCACAACCGGGGGTCTGGGGGTGAAACCCCCAGCCGCCAACGGATTTTTACGGTTTTCATACAAAAAAAACACTCATTTTAGCACACTTTTTTATCGAAAAAGGGTGTGCAGTGAGTGCAGCCACTGCAGGCAATGCAAAAAAATTTTCGCAGCATACGTCTAAAAGCAGAAGCTTGGCTAAAATAAGTGAAAGGAGGCTACAACCATTATTAGTTTGAGAAATTATAGACTGAAAGTTAGGTTTTAGCACCTTATTACAGGGCCAAAGGGGGGGCATGGCACCATGGCTTCCCTGCGTGCGCCTATGCCCTCAGACCTCCTGTTTTCCACTGACAATGTCGGTGGTGAGTAAAAAATAAAAAAAAGTCTTCACGCCCTCAGATGTTCTGTTTTCCACTGAAAAATATCGGTAGAGGGCAAATGAAAAAAAATTAGTGAGTAGAAGTGGCTTGTCATCAAAAACGTGCAATGCGCCACTTTTAGGTAGCCAATGCGCCACGTATGGCGCATGCGCCACAGGTTGGCCACCCCTGGGATAGCACATTGTTTTGGCGAACATTGCGGCTGTAATTCTTGCACGCCTCAATGCGTAAATAAAGTATACGTCAGCATCTTCAACGTTGAACACTCATCTTAGGTTGACTAAATTCATAGTTTTTTTTGTCTGTTTGGAATGTGTAATATTTTTGACACTTTACTGAAAAAATTAATTCAACACTTCAGTTTCCCTTTAAGTTCCTGCAAGGTTCATCCACAGTGACCCGTAGGGCACAGTAGAGAAGTCTACTGTGAATATTTGCAAAAACAAAATTATTGTAAAATTTCCAACCAAGCTGCTGAACACTTGATGTATGGATTGTTGACTCCAGTTAAAAATGTAATTGTTTTGTTCTAACTTAGCATTTTGCGCATCAGTGTTGTACTTATTAACAGTTGCCAGTGTTTTTCGAACATTAAATTTGCGTCGTTTGAATTATGGCTTGTTGAAAGTGGATTTTCTTCTTTTACGACTAAAAACATACATCGGTAGGCTTACATATTATGTAATTGAATTCGGCTCCTTTACGTAAACGTCATTTTCTTGGATAGAAGCCGCGGTTGCTATTTTTTATATTTTTAAACATTTTTGTGCGGCTTCTATTCGAGGGCGGCTCAGTTTTTTATTCGAACGTTTACGTCTTAAAATTGGTTTCCAATGTTCATTCAACTCAATCTTCCTTAGTTACAACAAGTTGATATACGCAGTAAAACGAAAGGACGTTACTACGCCTATGTGTCTCGGAGGAATCGCAAAGTGATTGCAAGGTTTTCGAGTCGCAATCACTCCTGAGGCTTGATCGGCAAAAAATTATCAAGCCACTAGCACAAAATAAAAAACGAAAGATCAAAAAAAAAAAAAACGAAGTCACAAACCATAGACAAAATCACAAATATAATAGAGAGACATTCAGTTTGTTGTACAGAAATTTTACAAAGATAATTGGTTAGATGCAAGGAGTTTCCTAAATTCTTCATTGAACTTTTTAAAGTTGTGTTTTCGGATTAAAGGAGGTATGACGTTCCTTAATTTTAAAACCTTTATAAGCAAAATAATGATGATTGTAATTTGGATGAAGAATAGTAAGGTAGGGACAAATTGCAGGAGTTTCTAGTTGAGTAAAAGTGGCGTAGTTTCACTTGTAGAAATGATGAGATATAGGGAGGGGTAGAAAAGAGGTGGAGGATTTGTGCATGAATTTTCCAAGTCGCAAAGCATATATTTGTTTTAGAGATAAAACATCATGTTGGTAGTATAGAGGTGGAAGTCTTTGTTTGAATTATGCATTCGCAATCGCTAGAATTGCTTTATTTTGTAAAATCTCGATTTTTTAACATCGTATTTAAATGAGGATCCCCATACAATTATGCCGTGAGTGAGATGTGGATACATCAGGGAAAAATATAGCATTCTTAGTATTCTTGTGGAAAAATATGCTTTACATTTGTATAATATTCCGACTGCCCTTGCCAAGTTAGTTTTATAGTAGATTAAGTGTTCTCTAAAATCAAGGTGTTCATCAATAAGTAGTCCTAGGTATTTGAGGTTTGAACAGCAGCTGATTTTTCCTTGATTCATCATAAAATTAAAGTGAGGATTATTGTCTAAGGACTTGGGAAACAAGACAATTACTTGAGGTTTTGAAGCATTAACGATTAGTTTGTTAACTTTCATCCAGACTAATACATGTTTTAGTGCCTTGTTACAATTTAATTGAAGATTCTGTAAATAAATAAATAACTGAGGATAATTTCACTATAATTGGGCGATTGACCCTCACTCCTTTTCTGCGGTGTTTGAGGAAGGCGGTGGATGTCGGCTTCCTCAATCTCATCGGGGTCCATCATTAGCGCATTTTTCAGAAAATCGTCAAATTTTTCTAGGGTATTTTGGTGGCTTAACCAAACGCTCTCTTCTTCCTCTATTCCATGTGCTGTGGTGAAGCTTTCCCAAACGCTGGGGTGGCACCAAAACTGAGCAAACATACAGCTTACAGACCTAGGCGATTAATTGTAATTCAAGCAGCTCCCATTGGTTTCTGTATCAGGATGTGAAAAATACGTTACTAAATTAAGCGAGCGTGTTGGTAATGCGACTTTTTCTATAAGAACTGCGGGTGCGCTTATTTCAGTTGATATTTTATGCAAACAACATGAATTATATTGTACCACATTTTAACTAGTCTTTAACACTGGAAAGACTAAAATTTTGATTTACCCTTAACGACGGAGGGTGTCATGTAGTTTGAAGTCCATAATTCAGCTATTCTTTATTTTTTTTTAGCAAAACAGCACAAACAGGTCAAACTTGGAGAAACAATTAACTAATTAGCGAAACACAAGCGATGTGTAATCGCAATCAGACGTTCGATAATTTTAGAACCGCAATACGCGAGTAGTGGTAGTTCCATTGCAGGCTGTTGCACACTCGCTGTGTACTGGCAGTGAATTTTCCACAAACAGATTTTTTGCATTTATTGCTTATGCCAGCGGAACGGTTCATTTTGCACAGTGGTCTTTGACTAAGCAGTTTCATTTTGGAGGATATGGAGGTTGTTGGAAGTTTCGATCTGCACCAGCATTACCTTTTTTGATTGATATAGTAGATTCTTCACGAAAAGCATGCCAGGTTCTTCCACCAAGTAATGCAAAAAATGCCCTCTTGAAATTTTTGTGCCATTGGTTTTTTTGAAATTTCCATGCCTTTTTATGCCGTTGTATGCCTTTTTATGCCTTATCTTCAGGTATGTCACGCAGAGTGGACAAAAACTTTGCAACGAATCCTTCTTTTTTAGCCATTTACTAAGCAAGTGTAGTCCATGGAATAAATGCTACTGGCTAACCAAACTTATCAACAGTTCATTTTCGACATAAAACGATGAAGCTATTATTGAAGCGACGTCATAGACAATTGCATTGCAAAAGGATATGACGATTTGTGAAAACTATACAATGGGTGTGAAAATGACACCTTCCGTCGTGCAAGGTAAATTACGAAAATTAGGCCACGTTTGGTTCTCCACATAAAAAATGACTACAGTACCACGTCAAGCTCATTAAAGGATTAAAAGTCACAAAAGGTTCGGTTCAACAAGAATCAAATTTGAATCAGCAACATTTTATTTTTCAAAAGGTGTCAAAATGACACCCTCCGTCTTTTTAGTGTTAACTGAGCATAAAACAGGGAAAGATTTTTCCGCGCCCCTTCTGGTTGCTTGTCTTGAAGATAGTGATACGTAAAAGTGGAATAAATTTTCGAAGCGACTTGTTTATGATATAAAAAAAGATCATTACTCCAATTTCGGGTTATAGGCAGAGTTTGTTCGAATAATTTTCCACCACTCATTTAGCAGATATTTACCAATTTTCGCCGAGTTTACTACACAATAAACGCCACTATATGCACGTATAAATAAATGATTTTCTTTGGGGGGCGAAAAATTTTCCAGGGGGGGCGGGGCCACCCCGCGCCCCTGTACTCTGGCTGCGGGCCCGACTTCACCGTCTCTTTGAAGCTTTAGATGGCTAAAAACTCATTTATAACGTTGTATTTTCATTTATGTGAACTGCAGTATAGTCTACCACAGTACCAGTCACGACTCAGGCGCCGAATAGAAATCAATTCAGTAAACTAGGTCTACAATTTTACATTAACCACTTTTTTGATGTAGCTAAGCCTAGCGTAAGAACCTTTTAACAACTTGGAATATTGCTGTCCTCCCTGACTTTTAACCAGGGATGTGGAAGTGGTATATTTGCAAACAGCTTCCGCTTCCACACCTATCGCTTCCAGCGCTTTCGCTTCCCAAAAAATTCACCAAAATTTTGCCAGTAAAATACGATCAGTGCGTTGGTAGTCCATAGCGTAAACCGTAGCTTTTTTTCCAACACGCTGAAAGCTCTTGATCAAGCTTTAGCAAGCATTTTTTTTGAAGATATTAATTTGCAAAAAGCAAACAAAAATGTAAAGGAATGATTGAGTCACAATATTCAGTCACAATCCTGGGAGTCTTTTACAACAACTTTGCTACGAAACTTACTCCTATGATCAGGAAAATGTTGATACACAGCACTCAGTAACATGGCAAGAATTTTTAATGGGTGGGAGGGGTCGTAATCTCCACATTGTGTTCAAGCGTATTTTTTTCAGCAAAACTAATTTGAAGCTCATTGAGAAACAAGAAAGATTTGGGGGGAAGGGGGTCCGGGGGCATGCTTCCCCGGAAAATTTTTGAAAACGTGCATGATCTAATGGCCATTTTAGTGCATTTTGAATAATTTTCAACCAAATTTGGTTTTAATTTTTTGATCCTAATTCTGAGTGCTTCGCCAAATATACGATGCATTTTGTTCGCGCATTTTCGATTTATACCTGCTTAAGGCGTAAAGTTTATTGCCATCGAGGAGGCTCGAAATTATGAAAAAATTGTATACATCAAAAACACTTTCCAAAACGACTGGTGGGAGGAGGCATACCCCTCATATCCTACCCCTAGGTCCGCCCCTGGCCATTAGCTACAAAAACCATTAAAAGAGTCTGGCTTATTTCAGCCACTTGGCACTATTAATTTTGTTAATTTTTTACTAAAAGACAAAGTCAAGAGAAGGGGGAAGGATGGCACAACGCCTCCCTTAATACGCTCCTGACAGCACTCCATATATTTCGTGACATGAATATAATTGGAAAAGAGTAAAGTATTGCTTTCAGCGCTTTTTAAAACTTGAAAAAACTAAAAGAAAAAGCGATTTTACGTTGGTACTATCTGAAAGTTAAGCGAAGAGTAATGCCCTAAGGTGAGATTTGGCATCCATGTGAAGCTAGCATTACTAAATAATGTCTAATAAATTGAATAAAATATAATATCTAATAAGTCACTTACATTATGCTTTTTTGAATGATGTGGAAGCGGAATCGGCATATTTTCCGCGCTTCCGCTTCCTTCAAAATATGACCGCTTCCACATCCCTGCTTTTAACATTATTGAAACATTTACGATATTACATCTGCAGCGTTGTTTTAAAACCCTTCTAGCCCTTGACAGTGTTAGGTGTCAGCATTGCTAAGCTCTACCCAGCAGCTACCGAGATGCCACAACTGAAACTTTACCACCGGGATGACGCCATTGTCGCTACAGCGATTTCAATGTTTCAGCTGTCACCTTCGCAGAAGAGGATTAAAATTACAAAAATGTACGAAAAATGGAGAAGCGGTTAGGTAAAATTAAAATGGATATCTCTTCTTGATACGAAACAATTACGGGGTGCGAAACCACCAGACGAGCAAAAAACAAAAATTCCCTTCAGAGTCCCTGTAAGAAATGAAGGCGAAAATGAGCTGCAACTGTATACAAGAAGACTAGACAAATAACAAGCTAGCCAAGTTATTTGCAAGTAAACAAAGGAAACAAAGTTTTATGGTAAAAGAAACATAATAATGGACAAACTGTAGGCTTTACAATTAGGGGCTAGATTATAGTAGCCTACAAAACAAGCCGACATTTCAAAAATGCACAACAAGTCACCAAGTTAAACAACAAGAAATAACGATTTATTCTTCAGCAGCAAGAACTGAAAAACTAGTTTAGCAAATGATTACCAATACAAGGAAAACTTATAAATGCAGTAATTGAAGACAACGGCAGGGAAAAAAATGATTTGCAAGTCTTTGGTTACACCGAGCTGCCACGGTGGGTAATCTGCATGGCTTTAATGTAAATTTATCCTCCTTGTTTGCAAGGAGGATACGGATGTCACGTAACGAGCTCGCCTAGAAGTTGCCGCCCACTTGTCTACCGCTGAAAGGAATTCTGTAAGTGTTTTTTCCAGCGGCGCAACAATAGAACTGCCGGCTTATTTTTCCACACTGTTCTTTTCATGCCCGACGTCAAAACAGAAGCTGTGCGGAATACCAATTTTCAAGTCATTGTTGGTTGGCACGACTTTGAACCAAACCCAAGTTTACCGCTTCAGAGGCTGACGTTCTATCCGCTCGGCTATACGATCAGCGTTCGGTCTGATGATCAAAGGATTCGCCATGGTTAAAAACTTTGCTTCGTCGTATACCTGGTCACAGTTATTATTATTATTATTATTAGGAAATTTTACGGCGCTTTGTAACTGAGGATGTTTTTTAGCGCCAGGACTAATATTAGGAAAAAAAAACATATATAAATGAATGAGTGACACAACGTAAATATCAAACAATTAAACAAATATAGGCCTACCCCCCCAAAAAAAAAAACATATCATAAACTTTAAAACCCAAATTTTGATAACTTTTAGGTGAAGGCCTGCACCAATACACAAAAAAAAAAATCCTTAATTACATACCCACATAGACACAAACCAATTGAACATAACGTAATGTAAACATTAACACAAAACACAAGAATTAAGCATACACCAAAAACACAGCAAAACAATTCACGCATTGATCTAAACATTAGAAGACGCAAAAATTAAGCATAGGTACAAAAAAAAATGATTGGAGAATCATCATGACACATTAACTAATTTTATGCATTGAAATTTTGCCAATGGAGAAAGAAAAAAAAAAAAAAAAAACATAGTTGCCTCATTAAATAACTACACCAGATGTTTTGAGAAAAGTGGAAAGACTTAAAGTCGCTTTTGGATCGAACAAAATTTGGAGTGTGAATTTGACATTTAATTTCTTTAATTCTTTTATCAAAATTGATCTTTAGTGATTGTACTTTGGGCACACAAAAAGATAATGGATCACATCTTCTGGAACGTTGCACCTTGAGCATAGACCGGTGTCATGTAAACCAATTCGTTGCATGTGACTGTTGAGCCGGCAGTGGCCAGTTTGAAGGCGAAATATTTGAGGACAACTGGAAAGATTTCGATTGTAAATGGAGGGAAAACATTTTTTGTAAAATGCACCAGTAGAATTTGAAATATATTGCTGTTGCCAAATCATGAGACAATGGCGTATGATGATTGATATTATTTCCGATAGAGAAAGATCCAAATTGACGGTTGGAATTCCGGGGTGACAGTTTTTTCTTGTAGCAGTTTTAGCCAAATTGTCAGCAATTTCATTACCTTGAATTCCATTATGTGATGGAACCCACAAATACGTTCCATTAACATCGATCGAATCTAAAAAATAATGCAATAATTTAATTTTGTCAACCAAAAAATGTCTGCAGTCATTTTCGTGGCAACTTATGGCTTTTAGTGAACTCAAGCTATCAGAAATAATCAAATTTTTTGCATACCGGTTTTGAGAGATCCAATACAGAGCTGTCAAGATGGCATATAATTCTGCTGTAAATACAGAGGCATTATCATTAGTTTTTATCACACGTTTAACCTGAAACCTGTGAACATAAAGAGCGCTGCTGGTGCCGAATTCTGACTTCGAGCCATCTGTGTATAAATGTAAGTAGTCATTATAATTTGTGTAAATAAGTTTTAAAAAATTTTGCCGGACTGCCTCTTCGTTAAACTTGTTTTCGCCACATAAACTGAGATCCATGTTGCAAGGTGCAACGCTCCAGAGAGGGTTGCATGGGGGACTTAGTTTGTGAATAGCGAAGTTATCTGCGAAAAAATCTTTTGTTAGCAAATTGAATGAGCAGTAATTTGGGAAGTCCGGAAACCAATCAAACCAACTGTCCTGTATGACTGATAGAGTCGGATGAGCATAAAAAGATTGCAAATGGGCCCTGTAGAGTAAACTGAGCTGCAAGTAACGTACGCGCGGTGGCAATTCATTGCACGCATGCTGTAAAGAGCATATCGGGGTGCTTTTCAAGGCACCGGTGCATAGCCGAAATGCTTCATTTTGTATTTTTTCAATTTTATGGTTATTTTTATTGTTAGAGTTGTAAAAGATTTGCATTCCATAGTCTGTTACAGAACGGATTAATGACCTATAAAGAGTCAGCATTGGGGCTTTCGCAGCTCCCCATGAAGAGCCTTTAACAGCTTTTAAAAGATTCAAACGTTTTTTGCATTTATCTACCACGTAGTTGGTGTGTTGGGTGTATGTGCCATTGGCCTGAAAAACTATGCCAAGGTATTTAAATTCTGATTTGATCGGTATGATGGTATTATCAAGGTTGAAACTTGTATTCGGCACGCCACGCATTCGAGTAAAAAGGACAGCTGCTGATTTTGATTTTGAAACTTTAAAACCCCATTTGCTGCACCATTCGTTCACTCTGTTCAGATTTTTTTGAACAGTATTGTTAAGTTGGTTGATGTTTGTGCCAACCTCCCAAAAACAGCAGTCATCTGCGAACAATGCAGCAGGACAGGTCAAAACGTTCGGCAAATCATTAATCATTATAGAGAACAATATTGGGCTCAAAATGCTTCCTTGCGGCAAACCATTTTCCAACTTTTTGGTATGAGAGTATGACGAGTCTATTCTAACCTGAAAAGTACGGTTTGTTAAAAAAGATTTTATGAAGTTAAACATTTCTCCGGAAATCCCAAGTCGCAGAAGTTTCAGCAACAGAGCATCTCGGCAGACCATATCGTACGCTTTCTCAATATCTAGAAAAACAGTGAGAACAGAACGTTTGTTAGCTAAAGCTTTGTATATTGCATCATGTAACCGTAAAAGATGATCCGTCGTTCTTCGTCGAGACCTAAAACCTGACTGCAAATTATTTAAAAGATTATTTTTTTCTAAGAACCACTTTAATCTTGTTGCAACTATTTTTTCCATTAGTTTGCATAAGTTGCTAGTCAACGAAATGGGGCGATATGACACCGAAAGGTTGGCGGGTTTATTCGCTTTATGAATTGGTATCACAATAGAATGCAACCAATTCTTTGGTATGTAACCAGAAGTCCAAATAGCGTTAAAAAGTTGCAAAAAAATATCGATGGAAGAATCTGGTAAGTGTTTAAACATTTCGTAGCACAGTCGGTCCCCTCCGGGTGAAGTTATTTTTGAAGAAAGATTAGACTTAATAAATTCAGTTTTAGACTTGGGCCGGTTAATTCGTTGATCTTTGCAAAGAACTGCAGCAGAATGACCACGAAGTTGGTGTATTAAGGCTGAGCGGAGGTTATCCCTGTTGCACAAAAAATCTTGTGAATAGTTTGAGGTTGAACTTACCGAATGAAATTGATCGGCCAACACATTTGCTTTTTGATGTTCGGTTTCTGCAATGACACCATTTTGCTTTAAAACAGGCATGTAAAAGCTGTAGTTACAGCCCGAAAACTTTTTCAATGCTTGCCAAACTAGGGTCAGCTTGGTGTTGTTGGTTATTAAATCGCAAAAGCGTCGCCAGCCATCACGTTTAGCAAGCAATATAGTTTTTCTTGCTAGTGCTCTCAATCGCTTAAACGCAATAATATCTGATGGTCATCTTGTTCGTTTCATTCTGCTAAAAGCATGTTTTTTATTTCGAATTGCAACTGCACATTCGTTGTTCCACCATGGTGCCGATTTCTTTATTCTACCCGTTTGTGTTTGTGGGATGGTCGCTGTTGCAACGGCCAGTAGAGATTCAGTTAACTGATCAGAAAATTTTTCGATATTTGTTGACACTAATTTGTTATTTATTAGCCGTAAGCACTCATTTGAAAAAGTAAGCCAATCAGCCCTTTGAAAATTCCACTTTGGAATGTGAAGTTTAGTTGGTATAGTAAAATCATTAATACTGGTTAGGATCACACTGTGATCACTATACCTAAAAAATCATGCGTGATGTTCGATGTGCAATTGCGAGCAATATGCAAAGAAACAATGGTTAGATCTAAAAGTGACCATTGCAGATGATCACTCGCACGGAAATGCGTCGGTACAGACACATTAAGTAGCACGTGATCGCCATTATCTAAAAAGTTGATTAGGTTTTTGCCACTGGTGTTAGCAAGTGAGCTGCCCCATGTCGGATGATGTGCGTTGAAATCACCGCAAATCACGACATTATCAAATGTGCATAACGAGGCAAGTAAGCTGTTGGATAAATTATTGCTTGGTTTACTGTAAACGTAAATATACTCATACCTTTCACTTTAATACCCATAACTTCTTCACCTCCTTGACATTCCGTGTCGAAAGCTCTTAATTCTGTAAAATAAATATCATTTCTGACAAACATCGCTACGCCGCCACCTGCACCTCCAGAACAGCGATCCTTTCGCAGGGTGATATACCCTGTAAGTGTAGGGTTGTGTTTAGAAGTTAGAAAAGTTTCCTGTAAACAAATAACATCTGGGTTAATTTTCAAATTAATCAGATAATTATTAAATTCCGGAAGTTTACGAATTATTAATCTACAATTCCATTGCAATATATTAAGTGATCTGGTTTGTTGATTATGATTTAAGTTGATCATCAGTTGATGACATTTTTGAGCTGGTTTATATCTACCGGCAATCCCATACGACGGCCTGCAGCATCTGAAATAATTTAAAAGATATCAATTGTCTTATTTTGATTATACAGGCTATGGTTTGGTTAATGACCTCTGTAAGGAAAGCAATAAAATAAATGGCATTGCCAAACATGAAGTTACTTGTAAAGTCAACTTCATCCATTTGTACTGAGTCAATTTGAGTGCCATGAGGCTCAGCGTTTTCGGATCCTTGCTGTGGTACAGTTGTGCTTGACATTGGCTTGGTACCGGTACCGCTTTTACAAGGCAAAGGGGGAAAATTATCTATATCTGCAACTGCAGGTGGTCTTTGCTGGCTCGAACTCTGTGACTGATTTAACGCAGGTTTAGTCACGCTTGCTTTGTTCACCTGCTTGCATGCTTCAGCGTAAGAAATTTTGTTTGTCACTTTGATCTTTATGATCTCTGCTTCTTTAGCGCATTTAGGGCAAATTTTGCTGGCGGCAGAGTGATTTCCACCGCAATTGACACATCTCTGATTATTTTCACAAGTTTTCCAAGTGTGCTCGCCACCACATCGTGAGCATCTGTTTTTGTTTTTGCATTTCGACGCTACATGGCCGAAGCAATTGCATTTGAAGCACCGTAGTGGCTTCGGTACATAAATTTGAGTTTTAAAAGACATGTAGCCAATATCAACTTTTTCTGGTAAATCAGAACAGGTGAAATGCAAAAGTACGGTAGTAGAACTTTGCATTTCATTAGTTTTTTCATAATCCTTTGGTTTAAACTGAAAACGTTTGACATATTTTACTTTTTGAGTTTTTAGAATTTCAAGAATTTCATTTTCACACAAGGTTATGGGTACATTTCGCATTATACCTTTAGCACCCGGAGGGGCCATAACTGATGTTATAACGGAAATTTTGTTACCTGCCGCATCAAAAATTTCCGTGAGATTGACCAAGGTTTTAATTTGGCTCACATTATTGCATTTTACCATTAAGTTTCCATTTCGCAATGGTTTGCAAAACTCATACGAGCCGATAGCTTTGCGTAGGCCATAATCAACCGAAATAGGGTTGTAGGAAACCATCTTTTTGCTAGATTCACTTTGAATAATAACGGGCTGAAGTTCAGATACTGCAGCCTTCTTACTGCTTTCATTGTTTTCAACTCCTTGGTCACCATCGGAGTCATAATTTTTGGGGGATTTTCTTTTTAAATTTTTTTTAGTCACAACGGTAAAGCCTTCATCTTCTGTTTCAGAAGGCTGCGTTAATTCCATTATTTTAACCTCTTGGGGTAGCTACCCTTGAGTTTAGCCAAAAATATATTTACTTTAAATAATAGGTTTTGTTAAGAGAGAAAAATATAGATAAAAAACTTACGCTTAGCGATTCGTACAGATCGCCTTAAATTTTTTCTTCAAAAACTCCTCAAATCTCCACCTCAATCGTGTCCGCACTGACAACGCCCAACAATTCGTGCAAGTAATCGTCTGAACAAGTTGGAAAAACACGTTTTGCCCCAAATTATTTACACAAAATGTTTTTCTCAGTATTTGATTTGTGCGCATCATTTAAATCGATTGACTCGAACTCAAATTAAATTGCTTCGACTCTCGACTGAAAGACTTAAATCATTGAACAACGTACAGTATTTTAAATGAGGTTTGCAGTTTGACAGCGTCTTTTACGAGCGTTGCATACACTTAGTATGGTAGAGCAATATTGTTTTACATTCAAGAGCTTGACGAAGGTTGAGCATAGCGATGATTTTAAGCAAATGGATGATTCAACCATATTTTTGCGTGACCAACTTAAAAAGCTTTTTTAGCAAATGTTGACCAAGACTAACGATATTATTTGAATGAGCTATCGCAGTGGCTCAGTATGCCAGCTTTTGTTATTACACAGGTACCCGACAGCAAGGTCCAAACAACCAAATAAATTTTGGAATTTCATTTGACGTGAGTTATTGGCCGATGTTGACGAAACTAGATCTTGTTATTAATCATTTCACAGAGGTTCTTGGCAGTGCTAAGTGAAACGAAGAAGAATGCAGTCAAACAAGAGTAACACGATAAGCTTTGCATTTGAGAAAACAGATTCGCATTTAAGTAAAGATGTATTTTGAGTTTCCCATTTGCGATTTCTGCACCGAAGCTTCAGTGTGCAAGCTAACGCTATACCAGTATTTTTAATTTGTAATCCACTAAGGAAAAAAAACGTTTGCAAACAGCAGGGAATAAGAAGATTATGATTCTTTATCTTTAATCATCAGTAAAACCAAGCTTCCGTGATGTTTTTCAAGTAATCGGCAATTTGAAATGTTGATTTCGCTCTGGCCTTAACTCTAACTAGTTTCTGAAAGTCACAGGTATCATAATGATCAATCCGTAAGATCTTTGTGCACTTTTGCTTACAGGCAGTGGCGAAACTAGCGCCCCCCGAACCCCCCCAACCCAAGGGGGTCCCGCACAAAAAGGGAGCCCCGTATATAGTCAGTACGTAGTACTATTTACTTAACGTATAATAAACGAGCCTTAAATAGGCCTATTTTAAGATTCAATATATTTTTTGTCTTAACTCGTGCAATGTGGGACTCCCATACCATATTTATGCTTTTGCCCATGGGAGGCCCCTGCAAATTTTTCGAAAAATAGCAGTCGCAAAACTAGCAAACAAACGCTTAGTAGCATACCAAGGGCGCCTCATTTTCAAGTGAAAGGTGCAAACATAACCCTTAAAGACTTTTTTTTTTGCATAGGTAAAGAAATGTTAGAGTAGAGTTTGCTTGCAGCATTATTTTAATGGGTTTGGAAGGGACCTAGTAAAACAGACTATTAAACCTTGTTAAAACCAAGAAATTTTAAAGACTCAAAACGCACAAGAAACCTCCAAAATAAGGTCAAATTCCGCAAAACTTTCTGGGGGAGCATGCCTCCAGACCCCCCTAGCTTGGCATCACCCCTTCGGGACTCTCTCTTTTCTATCACCATCCAAGAAAAAAATTTTAGGGGGCTTCGAAAGATGATTTCTGGGGGGGGGGGGCGCATTGCCTAGTTTCGGCCTAGCTTACAGGGCTTTGATATTCTAGTTTGTGAGCGCAGATGGGGAATAGAAGAAAAATTGATAACATATTAGGCCTATTCGTTATTTTGTAAGGCATATCTGGCCCAAAAATCTGGGATTCTCCAAAACTAATCAACAGGCATTGACTCGACACGTTTGCTATTTAAATGCAATCTCAGAAAAAACTTTCGAGCATCAAGTTTTACTACTTTCTTGTTCCGTTATCATACGTTTTTTATGTCATATTCTGGATAATCCAGCAAAATGTTTGGCGTAGCGTTTAATTCAAGCATTTCTTGCTATCGCTATTAAATGCACATGTAGTATATTAAGCTATTGTTTATTTTCTTCAGGCTTTGGCTTATTGACATAACTTTTCTTGCTTTCGACACCATTTAAGTAAGCGAACTCAAGTTTCATTAAAAAATGAGGCAATCGCTGGCATACTTATTTGCCGTTATAGGATTTCTTAATGTTACTTTTTTCTACATTTCGTTGAGCTTACCTAGATGGTTCGTTTATGAAGAGCATTCCTACAGTATTTGGGATAAAACTGGTAAGTATTTAGCCATTGTAATAGCAAACTTCCGTGATACAGTGCAGTGAATTGCAATATCATTAAACATGGACTTATGTCAACCGATAAACCCTTTTACTGTAATAATATTTCAAAGATCTAAGAAAAACTCAATAACAAAGTGTACAAAGCACAGTGAAAAACTAGTACATACCGTAAAACCTCTATTTCAGCGCCTTGGCGCTCTATTTTTCAACCCTTCTCTTATAGTAGCGTTCAATTAGAGGTGACGTTCAATTAGAGGTTGTCGCTCTATTTTTCGACTAGCTGGTCAGAAGTTTAAAGTGAAAAGAAAAAACATGAGACGTAACACAGTTACTGGTAAGTGATCAAAAATTATTTTGTGACGTAGGAAATCAACTACCAATTAGCATAATCAATGCTAATGGCGTTCTTTTAGAAGTGACGTTCAATTAGAGGTTGGTGCTCTATTTTTCAACCCTTCTTTGTTAGTGGCGTTCTATTAGAGGTGGCGGTGAAATAGAGAGAGGCGCTCTATTTTTCAACTCTTCCTTGAAAGTGGCGTTCTATTAGAGGTGGCGTTCAAACAGAGGTGGCGCTTAAATAGAGGTTTTACGGTAATTTAATTCATTGACTATTAGCCACGTCCGCTTTTTTGCAACACGCCGGTGCAACTAAATTTGAATTGCTGATCAAGCCGAAGTGCAGTTGCAAATTGCGACTACACTGTTCTGGAGTTATCCGAGGTGTGGAAAGCCTGTGCGGCACGTGTTTTTTATAATACCATTCAGTAATCGAAATGTTCACCTGCAATAAATTATGATAATTTGCAAAAGCTTGAAAGCAGTCTCAAGTGATGAGCATTGATGGTCTAGAACTGAAGTTATTGCCTTAATTGTTTTGTAGTTTACAATCAAGACACGCTGTAAAACTCAGTAAATCATTGCATGCTTACTACTTTGCAGAATCCTTTCAATCGGACATTCTCACTGCTATTCGTCTCTTTTTGATCGTTGCTTTTTTTTTTCAAGTTGCTGCGGAAATATTTTGCGTCATGATGACAGCGGGAATATTGCGAGGTCATTTTTATGCAGCCGTTACGTTTTATGCATCAGGTAAGCATAAAAAGTTGTGTTGCAGGCAGAGCTTCATTCTGAATCGTTTTAGATACTGTGTTTCACAATGGTTTGAAATTTAGTAGGTTATCATTTTTTGAATAAGTAACAACAATGCTGGCAAATAGAACTATCGCGATCTAAAAAAGCCGTGGCATCTCACTATCTCTGGCTATTGCTATGGCTTGTAAGACGAATCTGTATATGCCTGGATAACAAAATGCCACATACCAGGATATAAGTTTCCATTTAGGCTGTTATGCTATTTTTTTTGAAGTCTCAATTTAAAAAAATAGCTGTTATGCAATTTTTTAAGAGTCTACGTCATCGATGCGGCTTATGGATAAGACTCGTTGGTTTTTTGTACTGTTTGACGTTACAAGGCGAAGACTACAATGCTTTACGGCTGCAATACTAACGAACTCCTTAATTAATTTCAGGCCTCTATCAGCTCCTTGCACTGGTTGTTTTTAAGATTGAGTTTGAAGACGAGAAATTTAGTTTCGGGGACTCTTACTCTGTGGGATGGGCAGCATTTTGTCTTTCTTTCATTCTTGCCGCAACCATGGATTTCTTGGGAAGATATTGATTAAACATTATGTCCGTAGCTAATATTCGGTTTCCTTATCATATTGTGCATTAATTTGCCTACGTACGACTCTGTAAGTTCTCCTGCATTTTCAGTGCTAAAAATTGGTTTACTTTTTTCGAAGTTCGTTGAAAACGATCTTTTGGTATAAATAAAGCAACTTTCATCGCACAACCAGAATATGCAGTTGTACAATAACTATAAGTCTAGGGCTCCACCGGGAATATTTTAAAACTTCCATTCCACTGAAAAATTCCTTCGCACATATACGCGATTATTTTTTTAAAGATTGTTGATGGAGCCGGAGCAGCTCGACTGAAATTTTCCACCGGGCATTTTTCTGCCCAGATTGGAAGATTTGCTTTGGCGAGGAATATTCCCGGTGGAGCATACTGTTTGTTCAACGTTTTTTTTTTTCTTCGCGCGAAAATAAATCGTTTCAAGTGATATTGTGATGCCACAATTTGTCCGATTTGGATGAAGGTGATTGTATTGGGCTCGTTATATTTTGTCATAACACTGACCTACATAATGATAGTAAAATGGAAATGCAAAGCTTGTCTACCGGTAGCTCAAGCAGTGAGGATGAGCTTTTAGTTTATTTGGGAGCCGTAGTTGCTGGAAAACCAAAAAAAATGTAAGCACAAAACGTGGGTAAGGGAAATATTCCGCAAAAGAGAAGAATATGGCACTCTCAATCTTGTCAGGGAAGCAGCAATGGCTGATGAAGAGATGTTCTTTAGATATATGCGCATGAGCCCACACAATTTTGAATATTTATTGTCGCTTGTAGCTCCAAATATTACGAAACAAACAACAAACTTCAGAAAACCTATACTACCTCAGCTACGCTTAAGCGTCACTCTTCGACACCTGGCAACAGGTGAATCACACATCTCACTGAGTCTTCAGTATAGAATCGGCCGACAAACCGTTTCAAAGATTATACCTGATACCTGCAAGGCTATTTATGAAGCAATTGCTCCGATTTACTTAAAAAAGCCGTCATCGCCTGAAGAATGGTTTCAAATTTCTCAAGATTTCAATGACAGGTGGAATTTACCTCATGTTGTGGGTGCTCTCGATGGTAAGCATGTTAAAGTCGTTTGTCCCTCAAGATCTGGTAGCCTATATCGTAATTACAAAGGCTATTTCAGCATGGTACTAATGGCAATCTGCGACGCTAACTATCGATTTGATTTTGGGCAATATGGAAGCAATAACGACAGTGGAGTTCTTCTAAAAAGCAAGATGGGGCAACAATTAGAGCAAGGTCAACTGCAACTTCCGGCCGCAACTAGGTTAGATGGATGTGACTATGATCCATTACCATATTATTTTGTCGGTGATGAAATTTTTCCATTAACAACATATTTGATGCGGCCATACCCCGGATCGAGTTTGACAATGTCAGCTTCAGTTTATAACTATCGTCACTCTCGAGCTCGCAGAGTTATAGAAAATACTTTTGGAATACTCTGCGCAAGATGGAGGATATTTTTTACCCCAATTAATGCCAAAGTGGATAATATTGAAGCCATAGTTACGGCTTGCATCGCTCTTCATAATTTTTCCAAAACAACGGATAACCCTGCCTATTGTCCTACTGGCTACGTAGATCGTGAAACTGCAAATGGGGACGTAATTCCTGGAAACTGGCGACGGGAAAGTCAGTCAAGCAGCGCCAGCGCTGATGGTAATCTCGGAGACTGTGTATCTGTGCTGCGAGGATGTCGCACCAGCGGCAATGCACTGCATATGCGTGACTGCCTAAGAGACTATGTCAATAGCGAAATTGGTTCCTTGCCATGGCAGTTAGATTATGTTCGTCGCACAAAGTGAGGCTACGGTGCACGAGAGCAAACAATGGTGTTGACAGAAAACTGTTTTTAGTCATTAGCTGTGTGTTCTTTCTTTGTTGTTTGATACGTGCATGGTTGTTATCCTTTGTATCGAGTACACTACCGACTAGTACAGTCCTTTCATCCATTGCAAGGTGTATTTATCGTTAGCAAAACAGTGCGAAAATCGGAAAATGTCTATGCGCATGATAAGTTTTATCCATTTTAGGAAGTTGTTTAGCAATGGAAATTATTTTTTTAAAATAAAATTGAGATATAGTTAGCTCCCTTAATCAGTACACTTTAGATGAATACTGTTAGTTCTGTGAACTTATTTGTTGCTCATGCAGCTTGTTCGAGTACAGCAGGCTGGTTCAAGGATTATTGGAAGATGTTGAGTACCCGTAATTTTATCTTATCCAAGACCGCTGAGATGTAGCTCAAGAGTTGCACTGCATTTTAACTAACTTGGCCAAGCTCTTGACTCAAATTGAAAGACATTAAATAGAATTACAATGAAATCTAATGTATTTACATTTCAAATGACATGTTAAGTGAGCACTCAGCACAATGCATATTCAAATAATAAACAAAACGAATTGAAATCGCATAACTTCAATAATCACACACTTAATCAATTATTATAGAAGACTTGAGGAAGATCGTCGCTGTTCAGCCCACTTGTTTGCGGTTGATTGCATGACCAGCTTGGTGGTGGAGGTGCAGCAGCTGTACTTCGAGTACTCGAAGCAGTTGATTCGTGCAAAATAATTTTATGCTTGTATATCACTTGATTTATTTCATGCTTTGCCATAAATTTGATGTGTTCGGGAAATGATTTTAACTCCATAGAAACCATGTTTCCAAATACGTCGTCTGAATCTACGGTTCTGGTTGCTTGTTCTTTTGCCCTTTTTTTGTCTTTTAAATAAATACATATTTGTTCAAACATGTCTTCTTGATTCAGACGACGTTTTTTAGCTACCGGTACTTGCTCCTTTTCCATACCGGCAGGTCTTAACTCCGCAAAGCTATCCCCTGAATCAATCGATTGGGTTAAGTCTACCGATGATTCCTCTGCGTCGATTTCCAGTGGGATATCACCAGTATTGCCAACATTCGACTTTGTTGCTTTCGGCCGAATAAAACAATCTATCCAGCCCAAAAACTTGTATTCGTCCAAACTTTTTTGGGCCTTAGCCACATCCGACTCTTTCGCACCAGATACATTCGCTTTTCTAAAGTTGGACCGTTTTTTACTGTACCTATTGAGAAGGAGGGCCCACTCGTGCTTTTGAACTGCCGCCTGGTTTACCCAGAGACTCATCAATAAGGCGCCATGCATTTTTTTTTTGGCAAATGATCTTTGTAGCTCTTCAGCGATTTATCGTATAAACATGGAAACTTTTGGACCTCGCATGCCAGTTTTTCGTCATCTCTTACAGACATCTTGATTGATTTTATAGTCAGTACTGTATTTCAAGTAGAACTTCCAAATGCTGGTAAAACTTTGACAAGTTCGAATTTCGATTCAATATTTTTCGAATGTGATTATGACGTGATAAAACCTTTCTTCCAGCAACACAACTGAACTAAGGTAACCTCCCACAGAATTTATTCCCATAATTTTCCCGGAAAATTTATCAAGCTTGCTTTGATAAATTTTCCAAGCTAATTTTCGCGAAAATTATCGACAATTGGAATGTTGTTAATTTTCCGACCCTGCTCCACCAAAATTTTCCAATCGTCACATTTCAAAATAATCCATCGCACATTTCATAATTTTCGCGCAAAATAATTGCTTTTTTCTTCTCGTTTCTCTCGAATTTTAAAAAACGCCGCGATTAGAACATTTATTGGTCGGCTCCATTGCGATTATTCCAATAATTTTCGCGGAAAATTACGGGAAAATTTTCAGTGGAGCCCTAGCTTAATTGCTCTGCACTGTTTCAAGCACTGATAACTCAAACCTAAAATAAATGCAGCAAACTCGTTAGAATAGAAACATTTCTATTAAACTAGTCAGATTCAGTCCTATTAATTTGCTGACACTTGCGATTGGGTTTAAATAAATGGTTACGGGCTAGGTATGTTGATCGAAAAAACCTGAAAAATGTCTCCAGTGAGTTTGCTTCAAATGGATTCTTAATTACTCCTGACAGATCAATTAAAACCCAAAAAGTGATCACAGAAATCTTTTCATCTATAACCTGCGCGGACAGAACCGTCAACCGGGGAGAACTGGGTGTTGTCAGGAATAAAAAAGCATGCCCAGAAGACAGTAGGCTTATGCTGGTACAGTCATATAAAACCAAACCGTGGTAGTGTTGTTTACACATCATCGTGAATTTAAGCAGTGTGTCTTTGAAGATAAAATGATTCTTCTATTTCAATAATGCAGAACTCGGATTGGAACAGTTCAAAAACGTAATCTATCAAAATTATTATTATTGCAAAAACATTTCGACCGAAGTCTATGTAGTAACTGTTTGATTTGAGCCGCATTTCAACTGCGCAATCCTGATGTCGCAATGTTCACCTCATTTTATGAAAAAATTCAGCGTTTCACCCCGTTTTTACATCTTGAAATGTGTATTGTAATACCAGTAGTACAAAACAACCGTTCTTCAAACGAAATTTAAAACTTTAATTCAAAAGCAATAATGGTCTGCAGCCGCAAACAGAAAATGGCGCATAAACGTAGGCCTATAAAAAGTCTCAAAGATGAACACATTCAAGGGTTCAAGTAATTTTCCAATTTAGGTTTAGTTTTAACACCGCTAGACTAATTTTAAGAGTGATTATAAACACCGATGCTTATACGAAGAGCAGGCAAAGCAACAGTGGCTAAAAGTGGCGGAGTAAAAACATTATTAATCCGAAACTCTTTTAGTCAGAAACATAAGGCCAAATTGGTTAATGGCTTTGTAAAAGTGTGTAAGGCATAGTGTTGCAGAAAGTCAGGTCGCCAAGTACAACTGTACAAGAACATGACGAAACCGACCTGGCAAATTTTTTGGCAAAAGGGTGTAAACTTTTGAATAGTTGTTAATCTGTCCAATTTTATCATAATATCTGCTAGAAAATGGCTTTTTCATTTTACTCTCAAACACTTAATTCCATTCCTCTAGCCTAGCCTAAATAAAGTTGACTACAACTTTAAAAATGCGTACATTAACCGTCAAACTTTCGAAAATGACAAGCAATTATTTACAATCACATTGATACAACCTTGTGCAACTCATATAATTGGACAGGGTTCAATATTAAAATTGAACAAACACTTCTTGCACTTTAGGCTTGCTTGCGTTCAACGATGTCTGTGAACAGCAATGTAAAAAAACGTTTTTCTCATCATTGTTTTTTATAGCCTTGTTTTTTTATTTTTTTGATATGGATTGGTTTGGTGTGGATGTGTACTAAATACAAAACGTTTGTTCCGAAGTTTTCCACTTGCGACGATCCCTTCATGCGGGGTGTATTAATCGGAACCAATTTCCAGATAATACGTACACCATTATCTGAGACCAATTTCAAGAAACGTTGCCACTGGTCAGATCTAAGACATTGCACTAGGGATGATTGATGCCATGCAACATGCGCGTAGTTGACCTTTGCGAAAAAATTATTATTTTTTATTAAGAGCTTCAAGTTGTTAGTTTTGATTATGATGCTCAGCACAAAAGTTTGTTTAGACATCGCGACTCGCTAATACTCTGTTCTTAGTGTGATGGTTAGAAGAAAGAGCCTTTTAAACTCTTAACTGGATAAACCTTAAAGCCATGCAGTTAAAAACAACATCTCAAACGCTCTTTTACGAGTGTCAGGCACCAACTAAGCTCATTGATTTATCTACTACATACAATACTGTACTGCCACTACTGCGAATTTCGAAACTGATACAGAAATTGGAACAGCGACTACTACTGCATCTGCTACGACATGGTTCCAAAATATAATACAGCTGCAGTGCATTTCGTACTTCTACAAAATGTTCTAACAAAATGAAAAACGATTGTTATGTTCAAATTGTTTAGTGTTAGAAATGTTAAAAATGGTTCATAGAGATAACGAGCCTGAAAATCCATAAAAACGTTGATTTTAACTCCCAGCGCTTGATCAGGAATTAGTTTATGGCAAGGATGCTGCAGCGCAAAATCGCCCATTGTCGCTATATGTACTCTGGGGACTCAACGACCATTCCATGCTCAAGTCACACACACATATTTTTCAGAGCTTATTTCAGATTTGTGCCTGATGCTGCAGCAACAGTCGCATCCATCTTAATTCGGAACCTCTTCTCCCGCAGTATCCCCAACCGCGGAGACCCGAATTCAGCAAACTTTAGCTCTAGGACTAGGAGCCCTGCATCAAAAAGTGAGGGCCAAAAAGGTTATCAACAAGTTGCTTAGCTGGTGTAAACATTTTAAAAATTTATCGTGATTTCACTCACCAGCAAGGGGGCAACCCAAAACCTTAGCCATTCGCCATTGCTGCACGATGGTCGCGAAGAAAATGAGTCCAGAGCCTCTACCAAATTTGTTCAATTACATAGAAATGAAACTACCTCGGGTGAAGCAATTGTCTCAATTATACAGGATTGCGAAAAACCGCTCAATCTTGGGAAAAAACGTAAATTTGAATCTAACGACCTAAGCTACTTAAACTGCGAGCCATTTACCGGAAATAACATCTCAAATTCAGTTACACGGTTAGATACAGGCAAGAGTCAGCATAAAGTAAACCACCTTTCAACAAACAAGGTGCATTTTGAGTCACTTTTGCTAAATCATCCCCCCAATATCGAAAAATGGTCGATTTTGCTAAATCATGTCCCCCAATGCTCAACATAGATTTGCAACCCTGTTCATAACAATAAGCCTTAGTTGCTTTAAGCACGCATAATAATCGAAACTGTGCTTACAAAATGCATCGTATTTGATGAAGCATTCAAAGTTAGGGGCTAAAAATATGAACAAACTTAGCCTGAAAATTGTTCGAAAAGCGCCTAAATAGTCATTACAGAAAGCAAATTTTCAAAAATTTTTTAGGGGAGCATGCCCCCAGACCCCTAAAGTCATTTTTGTTACTGGAGTTACTTAAAATTAATTCTGCCGGGAAAAAATGTGCTTGAAAAAGTTAACAAAATTTGCTGCCCCCTCCCTGAAAAAAATTCTGAATACGTCTCTGACATGAAACATTTTCAAAAGACTTATTTACATTCGTTTCCGGGTCTAAACGTCTTTGTATTTAGTTAACATTCAACCTTATTTCAAATCACACCCCCTCCACCAAAAATTTCTGGATCCGCCCCTGGATACTGGTAGCAATTTATAGAGTCATTCCATGTATAATCAACTTATTTAATTTGTAACCGTCACAGATCACCTTTATATTTTGGTGATGAAAATATGGTATAGCGCTTGAAGTGACAAGAAGATTAAAAAAACAGAATCAATCTTAACGGCTTTCCGAGTTATTGCAATTTGAAATTTCAGCCACGTGAGGGAGTTTACGTTTGTGAGCTCTGATCACGCTTAGTGATTTTGTTGAATATCTTTATTTTTGGTTATAAAATGATGGAACAAATTGGTCAGCACTGGCATTCATATATTGTCAAGAACTATTTTTATAGCGCTACTTAACAGGGATTCGATCTCCTTGTATAATACTGCGCAAAATGAAATGTCACTCGTATTGAAGTTTTTAAGTAATAGGGCTATCACGTGATGCTCTAATTTTCTCACAGTAACACCTCGTGCCTAATCAACTACAACCGTAATCACGTCTTTTTTATTTCGCCTGTAAACTTGTATATATCTCTTGCACCTTAGAAGAATACTGTGTGTCACTGGCAAGCGTTTTTTTTTTATATACGTTACTAGTCACAGAGCAAGCATCTTGAATTTTATCTTTTTACCGTGGAAAACTTCAGATATTTTTTACTGCTGATTTTATTTGTGAAGCTTTAACTCTCCGGAAGAAAAATAAACCAAGTTTGTTTTGAAGTTGAGTAAGTTTGGACAGCAGTGAAGGCTAATAGCGCTCCGCTTTAGCACCAGATACGTACTCGCCGCCATTGCGGTGGTGATTCGTAACATAAAGAAAAATATCTGAAGACTATTGCCAGGAAACCGTCAAGAAAGCATTCCGAATTGTCAGATACTTTCAAAGGAAACTCTTCTCAAGTTCAAAGAAAGCTATTAACTTTGTTGATTTTGTTTGGATTGGAACAGTTTTGTAGAACTTGTGGATTGTCAGATTTACTTCAGCATTGGCGTTACATAGACCCAGTGAACTTATTTACCCGTGGCGGTATACTTCGGACTGACAACCACACTTCGACGGTACTGTTGAGGAAACAACAACACCCTTCCATCCTTAAACTTCACGAATTCTACTGCTTGGACACTTCCTTGAGTTCCTTATAATCGTTACGGCAGGAAATTCCCACCTCGACGACTGACATTCTCTTCGCGTTGGAACTTACAATTACTGTTCGACTGCGATTTAATTCTTGTCTTCCAACACTTCGAGTTTCGATTGGATTCCAGCAGTGGTCTTGTTCCTGGGATCGGCATCGTGGAACTGCGTAGTGCGGTACGTTGGAGACTTCGAGTACGCTAGAATACTTCTCAACTTCGCTGGAAGGATCGGGAACGTGGGACTGCGTGAACGTGCAGACTTCGGGTACGCTGGAACTACTCCTGGACTTCACTGGAGAGGTTTTTACTTTATTATTTTGTTTTGTTTAAATATTTGCTACTTAACTGTTTTTATTATTGCTTTTAATTATGTCGCATGTACCTACAGAAAAGGGTAGCGTAGATGTTGCCACGGGGTTGATTGGTGATGATACGGGAGGGAAAATACCGGGACCTGATACTCAAATGGGACCCCATACCAGTCAATCTGCACCCTCTAACTTGAACAAATTCCGGAGACTTCTTACCTCTAAGCGGCAATTAGTGGTGCGCATGAGGCGTTTTTGCGAAACAGCAAACGAATGTAAGTCGCAGCAGCAATTCAGCGAATGTTCTGAAACCCTCATCAATATTCAGTCCGCGTATAATCAATTTAAAAGGGCAACTGATGAAGTAACTGATTCAGAACTCGTTGTTGAACTGGTCGAACAAGTGGCTGACCAGTTCGAGAATTGCACTAAACTTCACCAAAACGTTAAGCAACATTTCCTTGTTTGCGCTTCCAAGAAAGTTGCTAAACATTTAAACTGCGATCAAGGTGTAGCTGAACTTAACCCCGCCGACAGTGTCTCTCAAGTGACTGATGGGATTAGCATTACATCTAGTAGGCTCGCCGCACGTCAAATTAAACTAGAGCTTAAACGTGCTGAACTTGAGGCTAATCACAAACTTGCTTTGGCACAGGCGCAGGCTCAAGCGGCTCAAGCACAAGCTCAGGCGGAAGCCCGGCGTTGCATTGAGGAGGCCAGACTCGACGCAGAGGAGAAACTTCTTACACTTTCAGAGTGTGGCTCGGTAGCGGTTTCTCGCGGGCGTCGTTCAGCTTCTTCCTCGCAGCGAGTGGAGGGCTTGCTTGTAACTGCTGAACGCCATCTTGATATGCAAACCTTTAGAGAAATGCGCCAGGGTGAAATCGGCGATGGGTCCCCAGATTTTAACTTTTGGCCCGTTAACATGGGATCTGCACCTCACCCCACTCAGAGCGTAGAACAAGTTCAACCTAATGCTAAAGAGACCTTTCGAGAGAGTGCTCCTATACCATTAACACCGTCTGGTAATAATGTGCCCGTGTTTCCTGCGCAGAATGATGTGGGTGAATCTACATTAAAAACCTATTTAGATCGCCAAGGAAGAAACGAATTTATTAATTTAGCCAGTCAAATTAGTTACGATGGTAAAAATATAGCCTTCGTGTTTTTCGAAAACCAAATTCGAAAACTTATGGCCGAAAGCCCTTACGACGAGCGACGTCTCGAAGTATTGAGAGCTTCCTGCGTCGGTCAACCCCGAGAAATGGTTAACCTATTCTTAGCTCCCATGAAAAACATGTCGACGTCACAGCGTATCGAAAAAGCGCTGGATCGTCTACGCCAAAGGTATGGCGTGTCGGGAGGCCTTACGTCAGAACCTAAAATCATGGATGTTCGTTACGGTCCCAAGGTGATATTTAATGTGGCTTCACTTAAGGCCTTTAATGAAGACTTGAATACTCTAGAGATATTCGCTTATGCCCATGACGAAGTTGGGAAGCTTTCAGGGCAGTTACTTTTGGACACAGCGAATCGCCTACCCGGGGTTCTTAAACGACGTTATCTTGACTATTTGGCAAAGATGGGACTTAACTTGAACCAACCTGGCTTCGATTCTCTGCGTAATTTTATCGTACATGAGCTCGAAGTCATGACGTCAGATTATGCTCAAACATTTTTTAAATCTGATGAGAAAGAAAAAACTCGTGAACTCAACAATGGGCGCTATAACCAGGTCCGGGTAAGGCAAGTGACTGTTAAAACGAATAACGAAACGCAAGAGTTACCTCACAAAAAAGAACCTGCGTCAACTACAAAGTCACTTAGCAGCTTCGGACGTCCTACTAATAACAAACCGCCTCCTGCTTGCTTTGTCTGCAACGAACCAGGCGTTAAGCATTATATTGCGAATTGTGACAGATTTAAAGAGCTTTCAATAGAAAGACAGCGCCGAATAATAATAGAAGCTGCCAGGTGCCTAAACTGTCTTTCCACGGGTCACGTTGTCCGCAACTGTTCCTTTAGGTCAAAATGCAGGAAGTGTGGGCCGAACTTTAATATCAAGCATGCAGATGTTTTGCATGACTACTACGCACGGTCAAGTTCTGTTGACCTCGGGGCCGCTGAGACAGAAAGTGGTCATGACGTTCAATCTCCGGCTGATTGTAATGGGCGGGACTCGGTTGAGAAAAACGAAGTAGTGACGAGAATGGTTAAGCCAGGATGCAACGCGGTACTGTTGCGCACCAGTGCTGTGAAGGTCGTAAACCCCGACACCGGTAAAGCTACCTTTGCGTATGCGCAGCATGATACTGCGTCTCAGGCAACGCTAATCTCAAAAAGCTTGAGAGATGAACTCGGGCTCAGCACTGATCACGATCAAGCCACTGCTATTCGTACGTTAGCCGAACAGACGATTTCTAGTCATGGAACTACAGAGTTTCAAGTTGAATCTCTTTCTACCGGTGAAGCTTTTAAAATTACAAATGCTTTGGTTGTACCAGATTTCACCGACGATGCTAACATTTTACCTCATTTTGTGAACACAACAGGTCTTGAACATTTTAATGGCGTCGAAATTCCCACCATTCCCTACCGTAAAAGTATTGATGTTCTTATTGGACAGAGCGATAAATTGTTGCTCACGGTTCTAGAAGAACGAGAGGGCCTGACACCTGATGATCCTAATTTCGTGTTAACCAGACTTGGTCCGATTGCCAGCGGTGGTCGTCAGGTGGGATCTCGGTCTAATCTTTGTCAGAGCAGAAGAGCTGAGGTTGGTGAAATTTCTGATGTGTGTGAGGTTGACGTCGTTACTAGTGTCGATCAAGGTAAGGAACAATCGTTGGTTCGAAGTAAAGATCTTTTGGATTGTTGTGACGCGTGTGATTGTGATCGACTAAAAAAGGAAATTGTTGTTTTGAAAGAAAACCTACGAAGTCATGAGTTGGCTGACGAGGTCATCCAACCGTCTAAAACTGATGACTTAACTCGTGATTTGGTGGAATCAAATGTTAAAGTGATAAATGGTCGCTATGAAATTCCAGTTCCGTTAAAAATGGATATTGTTAAAAGGTTGTCGAATAACTTTGTTAACGCTTGTGATCGTACAGTGTCGTTGCGTCGTAGTGCTCTAAAAAATCCTGAGTTGAAGCGCACTTTAATTAGCACTTTTCAAGAACTTACTAGCGCCGGTTGGCTTGTTCCTGTTGGGGAGGATTCGTTTGATAGTCGAAGCTGGTATTTACCTTTCTTCGTAACTAAGCAGGATAAGCCTCGCGTTGTGTTTGATGGTGCAGCTAGATGTAATGGTTGGTCCATTAATGATGCTGTTCTTTCGGGTGAAAACATGTTGAGTAATTTGGTTGAGGTCTTAACGCGTTTCCGATTGGGAAAATTTGCTTGTATGGCTGACCTAAGTAAGTGCTTTTTCCAAATTGCTATGCCTGAGCATCAACAAGATTTGTTTAGATTGGTTTGGTATAGTGATAATGACATTGATGGTGGAAAAATACAGATTTTCCGTTTTACAAGGCACGTTTGGGGGATTAATTCCAGCCCTTTCATCGCTTTGTTTGCTATAAATCGATTGATAACCGAAAATCCTACAGATGCTAGTTCGTTGACTTTGTCGGCGATTGAAAGTAATCGGTATATGGACGACTTACTATTGTCTTCGGACTCATTAGCTGATCTTGAAGTGGTGTCTCGAGAAGCAATGAGTTTGTTTGAAAGCAGAGGCTTTAAATTGCGGAAATGGTTAGCCAATAGTGTTTCTAAATCGATTCTGACTAACATTCCTCAGTGCGATCTTGGTTCTAACATTCGTGAGATTGACCTTGGCTCACATCCTTTGCCGGATTGTAAGGCTTTGGGTTTGGTGTGGGAGGCTGAGAGTGATGTTTTGCGAGTGTGTTGCAATAGAAAGTTAACTGAAGTTTCTAGCAGACGTGAAATGATGCGTATGCTCGCTGGTCAGTTTGATCCTTTGGGTATACTTGCTCCCGGGCTTCTAAGAGGTAAATTAATTCTTCAGGCAGTTTCTTCGTCTGGTTTTGATTGGGATGATGAACTCCCAGGCGATATTAAAAGCGACTGGAAATCTTGGATAGACTCTGTTGAATTTATTAATGATATTTCTATTCCTCGTTATTGTTTTGCGGGTGAAGAGTTGAGCGAGTGCAACTCCCATGCGCGGTACCAACTGCATGGGTTTTGTGATGCCTCAGATTATGCGTTTTCGTGTGTGGTATATTTGAGGCGCGTGGTTGGGGATCAATCTAGCGTGGCTTTTATTCAAGGAAAGTCTAGACTTGTCTTGTCTAATCAGCAGAGCTGGGTTATTTCCCGAAAGGAGCTAGAGGCTGCTAAGTTGTGTTCAGAGCTGATGTTGGCTGTCTCTAAGTCGCTAGATCATCTTTCTTGTAGCATTCATCTCTGGACTGATTCGCAGGTGGTGCTGAAGTGGATAGTGAATCCCGACCTTCACCTTCCACTCTTCGTAAAACGGCGCATTAGTAAGATCCATCTTGTAGCTTCTGCTGACGCGTGGAATTATGTTCACACATCACTTAATCCAGCTGACGTTGGCACTCGGAAAAACAGTTTTAAACGGTCAGGTTGTTTTGAGCTCTGGCTGGGAGGGCCTAGCTTTTTGTTGCAGACAGGAATCGAATCTCGTCCTGTTGATCCTTCCGTTGTTGTTCGCAAAACTAATATAACTTCCGAGTTGGGTTTTGACAAAGGTAAGATGTGTCTAGATAAGTTGATTGACGCTTCTCCTGATCTTTATGCGTTGAAAAAACGTGTGGGATATCTCATTGCCTTTAAGCAGTATTTCGTGTCTAAAGTAAAGAAGCTCACCTTTCATAAAGTCAAACTTGATGCTACATTTCTAGATAAGGCTCTTCTTGATATAGTAAAATATGTGCAAAGGCGTTATTTTGGAGCTGCCATTGATATGTTGAAAAAGAATTCACCTGACGCTTTTGAGTTGATTTTGAAACAATTAAGTGATAAAGCTACGGATGTAGAGCAAATGCAGCGCATTGCAGAAATGAAAACTTTGCGCAGTTTGCGACCTTGCGTTGATACTGACTCGTTGTTACGTGTTGAAGGACGTTTAGAAAATGCAGATCTTCCGCTTGATGCTAAACACCCCTTGATACTTCCTAGTAGACACCCCTTGACAAGGTTAATTGTCCTTCATGAACACTCGCTTGCAGGTCACGCTGGGCCCGCTTACACTTTAATGAGAACTCGTCAGCGTTTTTGGGTCATTTATGGGATCTCGAGTGCCAAACGTTACATTGCTGAGTGTGGAAAATGTGCTATACGCAAAGCCACCCCTATCCGACAATTGATGTCTGACTTGCCCGTGTGCCGCGTTTCTGCTACTAATAAGCCCTTTAAATTTTGTGGATGTGATTTTTTAGGCCCCCTGATTTATCGGCAAAATCGTAGTCATTGTAAGGCGTGGGGCCTGCTTTTTACCTGTTTGTGCACACGCGCAATACACGTTGAACTTGTTACAGGCCTGGACTTAAACAATTTTTTACTTGCCTTTGCTCGCTTTACAAACCTTCGCGGGCCTGTAGATACTTTGTACTCCGATAATGGGTCAACCTTTTGTGCTGCAGCGGACAAACTTCCCTCGTTGTTGGACTCTTCTGAATTTACCTGCTCTGTTCGTAAGCGTAATATTAATTGGGTAAGAATCCCTCCCTACTCGCCTAGTCAAGGTGGAAGTTGGGAGAGTATGGTTAAACTTTTTAAAAGTTCTTTAGGTCGTGTTATGGGTGAGGCGCGTCGTGAGCCTTCGTTGATTGAGCTGCAAACATTCGTTTCCGACGCTGTGCGCATCGTTAATGATCGCCCCCTCACTGCCCTTAGCGATAAACCTAATGATCTGGCACCCATCACTCCCTCGTCATTCCTGGGTCAACAGCTTGCCCCGTACACTCCCATTAGTGCATTTCATGATCGGGGAGATCTTAGGCGGGATTATTTGTACAATTCCACTTTGGCACATAAGTTCTGGCTTAGTTGGATTAAGGGATATCTGCCGACCTTGCAGGGCCGTTCTAAATGGCGAGTTACTCGTGCTAACCTTGAACCAGGTCAACTTGTTCTCATTGGGGATGCTGATGATATATCTAAGCGGGGTTCGTATCGTTTGGGGCGCATACACTGTGTACATCCTCAGTTTCGTAAGGGAAAAGAAATTGTTCGTAGAGCAACAATAGCTGTCCTTAAACGTTCTGGCTCAGGGGAGCTTGAATATGTTTTGCGCGATCTCGCAAAGATTGCACCACTTTAACTGTGTTTGATGTTTTTACATTGTTTGACGATTTTATGTTTTACCTCTGTGAACTTGATTACGAAATATGGTGTTTAATGAATTGTCGCCAAATATATACGATATGAAGCTTTAATCCACTTTTATGAAATGAATTATGCCTTGGTGCTGCTATGTTTGAATTTTGTTTGAATCTTCACTTTGTGTTCCGTTTCAAAGGGGCCGCTATGGTCAGCACTGGCATTCATATATTGTCAAGAACTATTTTTATAGCGCTACTTAACAGGGATTCGATCTCCTTGTATAATACTGCGCAAAATGAAATGTCACTCGTATTGAAGTTTTTAAGTAATAGGGCTATCACGTGATGCTCTAATGTTCTCACAGTAACACCTCGTGCCTAATCAACTACAACCGTAATCACGTCTTTTTTATTTCGCCTGTAAACTTGTATATATCTCTTGCACCTTAGAAGAATACTGTGTGTCACTGGCAAGCGTTTTTTTTTTATATACGTTACTAGTCACAGAGCAAGCATCTTGAATTTTATCTTTTTACCGTGGAAAACTTCAGATATTTTTTACTGCTGATTTTATTTGTGAAGCTTTAACTCTCCGGAAGAAAAATAAACCAAGTTTGTTTTGAAGTTGAGTAAGTTTGGACAGCAGTGAAGGCTAATAGCGCTCCGCTTTAGCACCAGATACGTACTCGCCGCCATTGCGGTGGTGATTCGTAACACAAATGTCATTTTACCATTTTTGGGGTTTAGAAATTCATTTTTTCACATTAGAACTGTCCAAAACATCTTGGCGGAGTAAATTTATGTGTAATCACAGTCAAAAGCTAAGTTTCTGACACAACTAAAAAAATAGCGAACGTTTCTCGGAAATAAATTTTGCATTTTTGTGTAGTATCAATCACTTGTTTTCACATATCTAAAAACGTGAAAATTAGCAACTTGGCTTGTGTGCTTTTGGAGTGAATTTGGTCTTAAAATTCCAATTTTTTATGATTCTCAGGTTGGCAATTTTGCCATTTCATTTATAAGAAATATTTCTGCGTAAACGTCATCATTAGATTTTAGTCTTGGTGACGTCACAGAAGCATTTTGATTTGTTCATCCAAATATTATAATTATTATGAAGTCACGTTAAGTTTTTTAACATTACCGAAAGTAACTTGCAAACTACTGTTCCCAGGTACCCCACTGAAGTGGAAGTTAAGTCTTCAGTGCGATGGGTTTGACTTGGAACTAGGCCTAACTGCAAAATAGCAAGTATGTTTCTCATCAATTGCATACCTAGGCCTTGTTACGCTATCACAAAAAACGCCTAGAAAATGGATTTCGTGATACCCACCGAAGAACTAGATGAAACTTCGTAAATTTGAAGATTAAGAAATGCTGAATTCAAATCTCGTGTCTTCCGTGTCCAACAGGTGCCGTTACGTCATAATGACGTCATGAAGACAAAAATAGCTCTTTCAAAGATGCAGAAATTCCACGCACTTAAAAGCCTCTAAATTTTTTTGTGGTTGATGTAAATGCATCAGACCACTTTCAAAGTAATCTTTGGTTGACAGACTATGTCCATGCCATACTGTGACGTCATAAGTTGATGACGTCATAACCTACAAGTAAAAGATTTTGTAAAAACAATTATTTTTCTGGATGGGGTGTATACAGTTCCTTGTAAGTTCGGTTGTAGTATGTTTAACAAGCTAAAAATTGGTGTGAAAAATCCAAATATACATATTACCACATCTGCAAAATTTCGACCAGTTTTAGTAAGTAGTTTTTTTGCTATTGACCTACAATGATTACATATTAACCATTAGCTTAAACCGCAACCCGACCAGAAAATAAATAATCATATTGAGTAATTGCTTCCAACTTCTTGTGTTAGCAATACAAACACTTTAAAATAGCTTGGAGACATCTCTTAGTCAATAATTTGCATCTATTTCAAATATTGACGTCATAAGTTGATGACGTCATAACTCACAAGTAAGATTTTGCAAAAAATATATTTTTGCTAGACAGGGTGCATATACAGTTCCTTATAACTTCATATATAGTAAGTTTAAAAAGCTGAAGTTTGGCTTGGAAAATCTAAGTATACATATTAACACATCTGCAAAACTTTGACAAGTTTGATGGAGTATTTTTTTTTCTTCTATAGACGTACAACAATTAGTTATTTACCGCTAGCTTAACGCGCAATCATACAAGATAGTAAATAATTGTATCGAGTAATTGCTGCGAACACTTAAAAATAGTTTGGGACATTTTCAGTCAATAATTTGCTTTTGTGCCAAACACTGACGTCATAAGTTGATGACGTCATATTACCCACAAGTAAAAACTTTCTCTGAACAGAGTGTACATAAATTTTTTAACTACTATTTTCATTGAAAAACAATGTGAAACTTGACGTGGATAAAGTAAGCATACGGGACATACTGGCACATCTTCAAATTTTGTCCAGTTTTGTCAAATACTTCCTAGGTTACGAGACGATTATCCTACTCTCTAACAGCTGATAACTTTACAATACTTCACGTATTTCAACTACTGCATCAAGTTAACGCTAAGGAATTCAATTGGTATAAATTAAGCACTTCAAAGTATTTTTTTAATGTAACCAAAAACAACATACCGGTACCCTTTGCGTCAGTTTTGTGCAATTAAATAATGGCATCATAATTCTCGAAAGAAATATATTTTACGAAAAAGAACTTTATTGGATCAGCAAATTAATTTTATTAGTTACTGTTCGTTGCTGCCAATCTACTTTAAAAAGATATAAACATAAATTTTTACGCCGTAATATATTTTCATTGACTAAATTTTGTATCTAGCTAAAACACTTACAGGCTACATTCATAAGCAGGTCTTATTACTTGAAAAACAAAGAGAAATTTGGTGTGAATAAGCTATATTAAATTTCGTTACATTAAAATAAAACCTTTAGTTACGACAAACACATTTTAACATTTTTCAACTAGCTACAAATTGGTTGTCATCACTATCATCGTCGTCATTACTGACATCATTCACTAGTTCTACTTCAATTACGGTCTCCGAATCATTTTCACAAACAACGCAAGAGCAGAGTTCGGTGCATGATACGCCGTTTCCAACGCAAGAACACTCATTTATTGTCTCTGCTAACAGTCTGCTCAATCACTTGATCTGCAGCTGTTGCGAAAAATCCGTATAGCTCTTGTTGCTGAATTGCAAATTCACCAGCACATAAATGCTCAAGAGCAAATGGGTGTGATTTTTCAAATTCACGCATTTCATGCAAATAGACAGGAACGTAGCGAGAATAATTCACACAATCGTAGGCAAGCAGCCAAGGAGTTATCTTCTCCAAAGTATTTAAATGACCTTCCCAATCTAATCGACGGGTACAGCTAATAAAGTGTAATAAAGTAGACACCAAATGACTGCAACAGGGCAAAAGTAGGGAAAGCAGAGGCTTGCGTAGCACAGAGCATGTCGTAATTGCTTACAAAATATTGAAAGACATCTTCCTGAAGTGGATGGAAAAGCAGAGATCATCGCCTCTGTCAAGTCACTAACTTCTTTTTTTTTCACATATGTTGAATGAACTTGATGACCGCAACGCTTGTAGGGACAAACTTTCAATTCTTTCAGGAGAATCATCTTCTGGAAATATTCTTTTAGAATTCGAACATATGCGCCTTTCAATACTTCTTTCATTGGTAAATCGAAAATAGCATTATTCATGAAAACCATGTCTATGGGCGCTCGGTGACAGATCAGTTAATGAATTTATATCCCATATAATTGTAAATTTTTAGCAGCAATAACTTTTTCAGTACAATCCAAACTCAGCCATTTATAAGCACATTACTTTAGAGTGCTGAAACTTGTTGCAGTAAACTTTTTTGAATCACTTTCATAGACGTCATCATAGTGAACAATTATGCATTTCATCAAATCAAAATCAAATCTTCATTTTACTCGCGGTATTACGCCGAAGCGTGTAACGAGTTGCGGGGCCCATCTCCGCGGCTTAGCGCCTGGGCTACACAGCTCCGAAGAAACGTCGCAGCGGTGGCGAGCCGTTGGCGACACTGTGCCGATTTGACCGGTCCGGGAATCGAACCTCAGACCTCCCGCACCGAGAGCGTGCGCTTGACAACTGAGCTGACGGCCATTGATTCTCTAAAGTCTAAATTATTACTCACCGATAAATGAAAATAATACGCGCCAAGCTGAATGAGATCTATTAACACCAATAGTATTGGTAGAGTATTTTTGTATTTAGTCGCATATTTATCCTCCTATCACGTGAAAGCGATCAATGCGCTATACGAGCTCGCTGAGGAGTTGCCGGCCATCTGTCAACAACACCAAGATGGGGGAATGCCGCTAAGTGCATTTTCAAACGGCACAACAAGTAAACTTGCCGGCTTGTTCTCCACACTGTCCGTATAATGCTGAGCGTCAAGCAGGGAAGCTGTGAATATCATTTTTATAGTCATTGGTTTGACCCGACCTGGAATCAAACCCAAGTCTACAGCTCCCGAGGAGGACGCTCTAATCACTCGCCCATCTGAGCAGTATGGAAAACTAGTCTGTCCGTAGGAATTGCACCCAGATACTGGATTACCACAAAAAGCACGTAACTGTAGCCTGACTTTTTAACATCATTTCCTCACAAACCTATCCAGCAACAGAGTATACAGATACGTAGGTTATATGACGTTTCTGCAAGTAAACTATAAGTCATTTCGATAAGCTAGGCTAACTGACTTTTAAAAAGGTATAATAATACCGCTTCAACTTTTTAATTTTATCTATCTCTACACTTCAGCAGCTAAACCTACCTAAGTTTGTGCCACTAGCACTTGTAGACTGCCAGTTCGACTATTTCGTTGTTTTACCTTGATCAGCTGTTTGGCGTAACTATGACGAAACAGCTGATAAGAACATGTTTCCAAATTTTAACTTGCATAAGTTAATTTTTTATGAGTTAGATGCTGTCACTTCATTTAAAAATTATACAAAAATAATTAAATTCAGCTTACAATTTAACTTAAAAATCAATTTATTGGATATTTTTTTCTACTTCAGTTTAAAATGTTATCGAACATTGAGCAAAAAACATTTAGAAACTGTACACGGCAACACCTAATGACGAAAAAGCGGTGATGCGCTTTATGCGCAATAGTATTCATCCGCTAAAATTTTTCAATATTCAAACGGTTGTATCTCAAAAACGGCACCTGCTTGCACGGGAAGACACTCCAGTTTCGATCTACTACCATAATTATATTTACAGACAATTTTTTACATAGTTCTTCGTTAGGTATCACGAGACGACAAGATAGAGCACAGTGCAACAAGGCCTAACCAATGATTGAGCACCTGCCTTTAACTGTTTAATAGTAGTGATTGACTGCTTATAATGTGCTTCCTACTTACAATAGTATTGGTGCAGAGTTTGGTATACTGATTACTGAACTCCTGCTGTGAGCTAAAACTTCTGCGTTTTTATGGCTACCAAGCAACAAGTGTTTGTGGCATATTTTTCTCAGTGTTTTGCAGACAACAATTATGTAGCAGTGTGGCTTTCAGTGAACTTTGCTTATATATGAATTTTTTTCTGCTCGGGTTTATTTACTTTTTATCTAGAAACTTATGTTGTACACAAAGTACAGCCAGCTGCTATGGCATAATGGCACTGTTTTTACTTAGTGGTAGATAGAGTTGGCATAATGCATAGATTAAAAAGTTTTGTGAAACATGATGTTGTTATTCTTCCTTATAAAACCCTAAGGCGTTGCTAGCACTTCAGCAATATATCTTCCATATCTTGAAACTTTTCTTTGGTAGGTAGTTTATATACTTACCTATTTTGGGATTTACCACCAGTTGTAAAATTTGTTAGTAAGTGTGTTGATCCCATAATTCAGGGAAGAGGCTATTTCGGACATGTAGCATTTGTTTTTTTGGTTTATTTTATTACTTCGTCACGCTTTGTGAAACTGGGAAGAGCATAAAAAAGCAAAAGGTTAATTTGTATGGGTTCGTATACAAATAACCACTGCCATAATTCAGACTTCGTGTGGTCCAGTGGCCCTAGTTGCAAAAACATGTTGCGTTGTGTTGCGCAGGGGGGCCCATTTTCACTGTCTTGCCCGGGCTGTCCCTAATCAATGACCACCACTGTTGCTACGTAATTTATGGTGAACTTACATTCCGAGAAATTGGCATTTAATGTTTGCTTTCTTGTAAGTTAATTTTATTGCATTACGTTGGAAATTGTTTCGCATCACATTTTCGATATTGTTACGTTCACATCCTTTCCACACAATCGCGTTCATGCTTCAAAACTCAGTCAGTAATAAACTAGGTTGGACCGGCCGTTAGCTCAACTGCTTAGCGCACGTACCCTATCGGTGCGGGAGATCTAGGGTTCAAATCCGGGCTCCGTCAAATCGGCACAGTGTTGCCAACGGCTCGCCACCGCTACGACGTTTCTTCGGAGCTGTGTAGCCCGGGCGCTGAGCCGCGGAGATGGGTCCAGCGATTCGTTACACGCTTTGGCGTATTACTACGAGCAGAACAAAGATTTGATTTGGTCGCGATCCGAATTTATACCATAGGCGCACGCAGGGGGAGCACGGTGCCATGCCCCCCTCTTTGGCTCTGTAATAAGGTGCTAAAACCTAACTTTCAGTCTATAATTTCTCAAACTGATAATGGTTGCAGCCTCCTTTCACTGATTTTGGCCATGCTTCTGCTTTTAGACTTACCGTAAGCTGCGAAAATATTTTTGTATTGTCACGAGTAACTGCACTCACTGCATGCCCTTTTTCGTTAAAAAAGTGTGCTAAAATGAGTGTTTTTGTATGTGAAAACCGACCCCCTTCGCCTGCTTTGCCCCCACACCCTCGGTTGTGCCCTTTCCTTTGCCGAATTCTGGGTGCGCCTCTGTCTGAGACGCAAAAATCTCGAATTTTTTGGTCGGAAACCGACTTAATTGAGAAGAAAATCGTTCGATCTTGCCGAATATTGCCAAGCTTGTTAGAAAAAAACAGTGCCAAACTTGACATTGAAATGTCGACGCGTAGCAAAAACTTTGTTAAATTTACTATTAGTACGTATATTGTTCTTATAATTGTAAAAATACACATTTCTAAGATTAGAGTTTTAGTAGCGTCTTAGCAGTAAACACTCCGGTGGCCCGCGCAATCATTCGTAAATTTCATGTGGCCCTTTGGCCAAAAAGGTTGGACACCCCTGGTCTAGAACCTACTACAGTATATAAAGCATATAAAACAGTTATATCGTTGCAATGACTCAAAAACATCAAGTTTCTATCTAACTTACAGAGGAACTATATGGCTATTGTGTTTAGTTTTTCGAGTTATTGCGTTAATTAAAGTCCCCAGCCCAAATAAGGCCCATCGCAAGTATTTCAAAAATCGTAGCACACAGTGCGGAACAAATTCTATTATTTCGTCGACTAGCATAATCACGTGCAACTCGTATGTAGTTTGTCTCGCTTTAAGTTGCTTAGTTACGATGCAGCGGGGTCTTAGCGCCAAAACTCCAATTTTGCAGTTGAAAGTTTTCATTAAGCGCCAGATTAGTCTGGATAACTATGGGGTGCCGAATGTAAAGCAACAAAAATGCGCGTTTTTACGCTTTTTTTCTTGTCAAATTGCATATTTAACCAAATATGCAAAACGGCACATGACAAATTGCATATTTACCGAATATGCAAAATGGCTTTGTCAAAATGCATAGCCTATTCACCCAAATATGCAAAACGGCACATGACAAATTGCATATTTAGTTAAATATGCAAAATGACACATGACAAATTGCATATTTACCAAATATGCAAAACGGCACTTGCCAAAATGCATATTTAACCGAATATGCAAAACGGCGCATGACTAATTGCGTATTTACCAAATATGCAAACTGGCGCTGCCAAAATGCATATTTTAAACAAATATGCAAAATGGCACATGACAAATTGCATATTTACCAAATATGCAAAATGGCGCTTGCCAAAATGCATATTTAACCAACTATGCAAAGTGGCGTTTAATTGTCAAATTACACATTTCAATAATCACGCAAAATGACCCCGAAATATGCATTTTGTCATTGTCACGCATTTTTGTGTCTTTACAATTGGCAAGCATTCGCCAAGTGTAAACTCACAAAAATGCCTAAAAATAAAATGTGTGTCTTTGACGTTTCGTGCGCATTGGCAAAATTCAAAGAAAATTTAATTGGTCGTTTTTAAAGCTTCTGTTATTCCAAAAATGCCCGCACAAATATGCAAATTGGCATGTGTGTCAAAATGCATATTTAGTTCAGATCCATAATCACAACTTCTGTACGGTCTGCGCGGCTTGGTACAGCTTTTGCAGTCCAAGACAGTATGCAATGAAGGTAGGTAGCAGGTATTGTAAATATATTTTGTTCATCGGATGTCACATTGTTGGTTACTGCCACTGTTTAGGGTAAGTCCAACTATATTTAACCTTGTCAGAAAACGTGATTTTCCTGGTGATACTGGACTTAGCTTATCAGAAAAATGATGATGATTAGTCCTATTACTCAGTTATAATACGGTAGGCTAGTAGATCAGAGACCTAAACTTGTGAACTGGTACCAGTAGGGTAGGTACCGTACCCGATACCGGTAGTATTGAGGAATAAGATCATGCCAAGCTGATGAAATATACAAGAAAGCAAGGCCTGCTGGTAAGTTTACCTCTACCTGTATCACTAATTGGCCTAGCTGTATCACTTTGGCCTACCTGTATCACTAAAAAGGCTTCATGCAGTAGGCCTATGGTATCAGTGCAGTTATGTGCTTCGATTTTGCTGATAAGGAGAAAATGCTGGAGGCGTTACCGGTATGTGTAAGATGAATTCAGATCAGCGTTCCCTCTAGAGTGGGAAGTTTGCGAAAATGCAAATTTCTCGGGCAAATTTTCATGATTTTGAACCAGAAATCAATATCATAAAATGCAAAACTGAAAAACTTAAACAAAGACTTGAATATTTAGATGCAAGACTGTAGCTTGTGTCTTGGAAAAGCAAATTTAATGCAAAAAATTTGTGAAAGGGGTCCTGAAAGGAGTGAAATCTTATACTCTAATAAGTTTTAATCGGACACCTCGAAAAACACTGCAACTCTCACATGAGTCTGGATCTGGATCAGTGTTCCCTCTCAGCTCTAAGATTTTGACTAGCTGACTAGTGCGAATTTGCCCAAATGATAAATTCATTGAAGTTTTTGCCCAAAGATTTCACTCCTTTCAGGACCCCTTTCACAAATTTTTTGCATTAAATTTGCTTTTCCAAGACACAAGCTACAGTCTTGCATCTAAATATTCAAGTCTTTGTTTAAGTTTTTCAGTTTTGCATTTTATGATATTGATTTCTGGTTCAAAATCATGAAAATTTGCCCGAGAAATTTGCATTTTCGCAAACTTCCCACTCTAGAGGGAACGCTGATCTGAATTCATCTTACACATACCGGTAACGCCTCCAGCATTTTCTCCTTATCAGCAAAATCGAAGCACATAACTGCACTGATACCATAGGCCTACTGCATGAAGCCTTTTTAGTGATACAGGTAGGCCAAAGTGATACAGCTAGGCCAATTAGTGATACAGGTAGAGGTAAACTTACCAGCAGGCCTTGCTTTCTTGTATATTTCATCAGCTTGGCATGATCTTATTCCTCAATACTACCGGTATCGGGTACGGTACCTACCCTACTGGTACCAGTTCACAAGTTTAGGTCTCTGATCTACTAGCCTACCGTATTATAACTGAGTAATAGGACTAATCATCATCATTTTTCTGATAAGCTAAGTCCAGTATCACCAGGAAAATCACGTTTTCTGACAAGGTTAAATATAGTTGGACTTACCCTAAACAGTGGCAGTAACCAACAATGTGACATCCGATGAACAAAATATATTTACAATACCTGCTACCTACCTTCATTGCATACTGTCTTGGACTGCAAAAGCTGTACCAAGCCGCGCAGACCGTACAGAAGTTGTGATTATGGATCTGAACTAAATATGCATTTTGACACACATGCCAATTTGCATATTTGTGCGGGCATTTTTGGAATAACAGAAGCTTTAAAAACGACCAATTAAATTTTCTTTGAATTTTGCCAATGCGCACGAAACGTCAAAGACACACATTTTATTTTTAGGCATTTTTGTGAGTTTACACTTGGCGAATGCTTGCCAATTGTAAAGACACAAAAATGCGTGACAATGACAAAATGCATATTTCGGGGTCATTTTGCGTGATTATTGAAATGTGTAATTTGACAATTAAGCGCCACTTTGCATAGTTGGTTAAATATGCATTTTGGCAAGCGCCATTTTGCATATTTGGTAAATATGCAATTTGTCATGTGCCATTTTGCATATTTGTTTAAATATGCAATTTGGCAGCGCCAGTTTGCATATTTGGTAAATATGCAATTTGTCATGTGCCGTTTTGCATACTCGGTTAAATATGCATTTTGGCAAGTGCCGTTTTGCATATTTGGTAAATATGCAATTTGTCATGTGTCATTTTGCATATTTAACTAAATATGCAATTTGTCATGTGCCGTTTTGCATATTTGGTTAAATATGCAATTTGACACGAAAAAAGCGTAAAAACGTGCATTTTTATTGCTTTACATTCGGCGCCCCATAGATAACTGGTAACTAACAGCTGCTGAAAAGGTTGTTGGAGTTTGTACAAGGACATGAAAATTTCGCAAGTTAAAGATATTTTTTATGGGGCGCCGTTAGGAAAAATATTATTTATTTTGTTACACCTCTTTTTTGAGCTAATTTACGATGAAATTTGACCGATATACATATACGACCAAATACAGTTCTAAGTTGAAAATAAAATAAGTTCGAAATATCCAAAATATATATTCGATATTTAGTACGATAAATTCGAAATAAAATAAGTCGAAAATATACCACGTATAAATTGGATATATATATATACGACCAAATACAGCCCTAAAATAAGTCGAAAATATTATTCGTACTTCATTATGAGCTAACTCATCGCGTGTATTTCGTGATGCCCATTGCCCAACGGTTGCACGACGCACGTGGCTAGTCAAGAAGCGACGTTGAGAGAAAGATTAAGTTTTTAGTTTTGTACACGGCCTACTAGGCCGTGGTTTTGTAGGATTGGGTGAAAAATGTAATTGTTCAGGATAGAGTTTGAGGTTAAAATGATAACTTTAGCGATTGCTTTCTAAACTAGTTTCCAGGCTGCTGAAGGAAGATGTGAAGTAATACGTGCCACGTGCGTTGTGCGACCGTTGGGCAATGGACATCACGAAATTCACGCCATGAGTTAGCTCATAATGAAGTACGAATAATATTTTCGACTTATTTTATTTCGAATTTATCGTACTATATATCGAATATATATTTTGGATATTTCGAACTTATTTTATGTTCAACTTAGAACTGTATTTGGTCGTATATGTATATCGGTCAAATTTCATCGTAAATTAGCTCAAAAAAGAGGTGTAACAAAATAAATAATATTTTTCCAAACGGCGCCCCATAATTTTTGAAACTGAGGTGGCTAAGTTTATGCACTCATTTCATCATGGCAATCTGCCATGTATATTTGACAGCTACTACAAATCTGTGGCAACTCAACAAAATCATTATACAAGATCCATTGCTAATAAAAATTATTATTTGCAAAGAATGCACTCACAGTCTGGACAATCTGCTTTAAACTAAGTAGGCGTGACAATTTGGAACAAAATTCCCCTTCATGTCAAGTTGCATTCAAAACACCTATTCTCTAAGCAACTCAAAAATATTCTTATCAGCAAATACTAGAAACATCTTTTGTCTTGAAAACTATTTTTGAGTGAGTAACTTTTAAATTCAAAGCTTCAGAGATTTTTTTTAAATCTTCTTGAAATTCAAAAGTAAAATACACAATGGAATTAATATTGTTCATCAGACAAAGGCTCTTCGGCGATTTTATTTTTTTTTTTTATTTTTTGTTTGATATTTCTTTAGTAGTTGTAGCGATTACTTCTGATGTTGTTTTGTTTAGCAGGGGGCAGTAGACTCGATGACCGCACGGTCTATTCGCTGTCTCCCGGCCAAGTAAACCAATGACATAATTAGAGTGAACACATCTACACTGCAAATTGCGTTATTACGTTTCAATTTTGCTGTTACTGCACGTTCTGTATCACGTGGTGAATAAACAAGCAGATTGATTGATTGATTTATGACGTAGCTTCTACTTCAACTTCCTGTGTCCACTGAAAGTTTAGCTGTTCTTGCTTGTATTTCGTCGGCGGATTTTGTTTCAGTTGCTTCGGCAAGGCTGCCCTAACAAGGCCTTTTATCATTAGGTGTGAGTCTTATTAAGGCATTTGACATGTCTTTACTGACTGTAAGCTAAAAACTAAACTAAGGTAAATGTATCAATAAGTTATTAGTGAAATAGCACAATGAAATATGTTAGAGGCTTTTTGAAGTAGGGTTGCTTCTAAATTGACCAATCCGCTCACAATTTTAAACAAATATTAATTTATACGGCACTTTTTAATGTTGCAGTTTGTTTGTTACCTATTTGTTTGTTAGTTAGCAATCGTTTGTTTGTTAGTCCTACGTATTCTTTTCTTTTTTCTATGGCTTCAAAAATCGAATTTTATGGGGTGGGCCATATTAAAACCGTGTTGCTTTTTTTAAAGGCCCGCTGCAGTCGTTTCTCTAATCGGTTCAACACTCCAAATCTACGGTCATTACGCTAATAAAATTGGTTTTAAACTGTGCCAAAATGCTTAAAACTGCTACTAATCCAAAAATCTTGACTTGTTTGAATTTTGATTCGAGTTATTTTAAATACCGCTAATCAAAATGATGGGCCTTATTCGGGCTGGGTACCTTATTTCAAAGTCAGGTTTTGGGGGATTCAGTGTTATTACTCCATCTAATTAAGCTACCTCATAGTGATACAGAGCGATAGTTTCCTTGTAACAATGTGAATGTCGTTTTCAGTTGGAACAGATCTCAGCAGAAACGAACGGGGATCTCTATGGCGTTTAGTCATCGTATTCTTGCGGACAATTTGTTTACCAAGTAGCACTGTGATGATTTTTTAACTTTTAACTCATCCATATTACACACCAGATTGTAATTTATATGCAAACCAAACACAAATTAAAAAAAAACTAAAAGACTTCTTCTCCTATCATGAGCTAAAATATTGGTAGTATATTGTCACGTAACCAAAGCAATGTTGGTAGCTACCTGATTTCGCTTTGTATCATTATGAGGTAGCCTAAATAGACGAAGTAATAACACTGCATCTCCCCAAAACCTGACTTTAAAACATAACTAACGCAATAACTCGAAAACTAAGCACAATAGCTATATAGTTTCTCTGCAAGTTAGATAGAAATTTGATGTTTCTGAGTCATTTGAGCCATTGACCAACTTTCTAGTACAAGCGGTTAAGGAGATAGAAAAATTTACTGCATCGATAGGCCTGTCGTCATAAAAATGAGAAGCGGAACACTTAAACAATGTTAAATTTTTCTGAAACTTCATACCTGGAGTGTTTTCTGAACTGGCCACCACATATCAAAAGGAGGTTTGTTTTTGGCCACATGAGGGCGTTTACAACACCCACTGATCTCGTGCGTCTTTGCGAGTAACATCACGTGGCACGAATTCATCCTGGCAATCATTCCCATATGTATTTACGACAAATGCTTGCACTTGGTTAATGTTTTTACTTTTTGCTATTGATTTATGTGCCGCTTTTTCGTTCGAGATTTCTGCACTTTACAATTCACTAAATTTTAAGTTAGTAACTATTTAATATTAACACTCGAATCGCAGAATGACTGCCTTCGTAACGGTTTTGACAGCATCTCGAATTCATCATCTCTTTGTGATATGCATGCCGGTGTTAAAGTGCTCTTATTTGCTGCTTTCTTAAGTCGTGTTTTCAAAGCTAGCGTATAGGGTTGCGCCATGCGCGTTCGTTCTGAGTTCTCGCTGCTCTTTTGAAGATGTTGCGAAACCGCCCTTACGTCCGTGACTGGTGTTACCGCGTGTAGAAACTGGCCTCGCCACACCAAAAAAAAAGTTGTTGCTCAGGGAAACTTCAAAGCCTTCACTAGCTCTTCCTCAAATCAATTAAACCACTTCTTAAAAGTATAACATAAACCACTTCTTGAAAGGATAACAAATATATTTGGAGTAAACGCATAAAATGTGATTACGAGCAAAAATTCACCGAGGTTGACTCCAAAAATAAACCTTTCAACAAAAACAAATTGTAACAGAAATTCTACTAAAAACCACGTCTTTTCATCAACTGATACAAATCAAGAATGAAACAGTGAGCAAAGTGCTCGTGTAATTCGGTATCAAATTGTTCCTAATTCCCAACAATCCGGTGTACGTGTTCAATTTTGTGACTTGCTGCCCAAGGTAAAACGCAAAGGAAGCTGGAAATGTACATTGCATCACAATGCATTGGGCGTCTTCGATGAAAACTTAAAAATACTAAGAGCTAGTGTAGAGTGATATTAAATAATATAAAAGTGCGAGATCCAAACCCACTGAAGTTAAGCTTGATATGAAATTTATAAAACGCCGTGCAGGAACAGAAGTATCTTACGGTAGATGTTCGACTCTTCTCATTCTACAGTACATTTTCTATTATATGAAATTGTAACAAGAAACAGCAGACAAAAAGTGAAGTTGCAAAGAAACAACATAATTTTTGTAGATGCTAGTGCTCACAAAAACGTTTATCACTTCGCAACTCAAAAAGGTCACGTTGTTGATAAAAATGGTTTACGAGCAAATCTCGGATCAATATATAGTTAACTAGCTCATTTGCCGCAACACAATTGACTGCATTCAGTTGTGTCGAATCAAATGTGCCCTGTAGCTCTTAAAGACATTGCCCGGTAGCTCTTAAAGCAGAGTTCATGTAGAAAATTGGGAATATAAATGATTGTGGCATTTATCATGGTTGCTCTAATTTTTCTAAATTGTCTCGTATTTTAAAAATCTTGTTAATTGAACTGCAACTGAAAGAATGAATGATATTGCCATGGAAATCCAGCCTAAGTAAAATGAATATCCATATCGAGGCTCTTCAGAGAGTGGAAGATCAGCAAATTGGTTGCTGAGGGAAGTAAAAACTGACATAGCTACGCACAAAAAGATACCTAAAACATAAACATTAATTGTTACAAAAGACCTCAGATAGATAAGGTTATACTATAAATCTGTAGACGCCATTTTTCAAAATTTATAGTGAATACGGGCAGCGAAATGGTGTAGCTTAATAGCCTAGGCAGTCTCAAAGTCACTTGTGCTCTGCTTCTCGTCGACCACTACTGGTAAGGATGAAATGCAGTTGTTCACAAAGTGGTTAAGAGGGTTTTGGTGGTTTGGAGACTGACTTGAATGCTCGATTGCTCGCTCGAGAAACCACAATGATGTAGATGAGTAATCACATCATCAATGATGTAAATGAGTAGGCTAACCACACATAACTCGCTTGAGTAATCACATCATCGCGTAACCCAGCCTCAGGCAATCTCGAACGTGATATTCAAGTGGGGGGCCGTAGCCAGCCCTTACATTTTAGAGAAGCACACTAATTTGGGGAAACTGAAAAATAAGCCTATATTTTTTCCAGTTCTTTTTTTATTGCTTTCCAAACTTGAACAGGGCAATATCACTCAAGAAAAGAAAAAATAGGCTATGCAGGAAGAACTGAAATGCAGAAACAAAAAACGCAGGTAACATGTTGCGCCAATGTACTGACAATGATTCCAAAACTTATAATAGCGAAACAGTAAAATGAGCCACGACTACAATCAGACCACAAAACAGCACAAAAAACGTGTCTTACAGCATAATTAACAAAATAGAATCCAATGATTTAATCAGCGCAATTCACAATGATGAACATTTTGACGTTTCTTTGCTTATTCCGCAAAAATTTCGACATTAATCAATTTTAGGGTTTCTTCTTATTTAAAAGCAAGCCAAGGTAAACCGATTGCTATTTTCGATTTTGCCCCATTTTTTCGACGGTGAGTATTGAGGCTTTTAATCTCTTAACATTGGATATGAAAAAGATGGTAACTTAGTAAACTGTATACTAGGGCCTAACTAAATTTGACCCTTTAAGCGGCTGTTTTGGAAAAAGAATTTGTTGGGTTTAGATCGTATCATGAAACATCATTTCGACATAAAATAGTTTTTTGTTGGAGGGGGAGGATAAAATAATTTTTGGGGGCTTATCTTCAATAGCCTTAGTTTTCAATGGTTACGGCCCGCTGAGTGGTGACCTGGTGAGCTCTTTTGCGGACAGTGACCTTTTGGCGGTAATTTCATCTTTATTGCGTTACGTAAGTGCAGTTGTGTTCAGCAGAGCTTTTTCAGCACCGAGTAAGTTACTTCTCCAATTATTTCGAGATAACAAGGGTTGAATACTGTATATCGTATACGTCATCATCATTGACTAAAATAAAACTATAGCTAAGGTGCATAGCTTTGCATGATGCTGCGTCAAAATAAGAATATTTTGCTTTATAGATATCTTACCCGCTAAAACAAATGCTATGGAAGCATATGAAGGTTTGGTGATTTTTCCAAAAGTCATCAAATTTAGAATAAATAAAGCCCCGATTTGAGCAAACAATCCAAGTAAAAGAAAAGCACGAACAACTTCTAACTTCGTCGAAGGTACATACTCTCGTCCGGCTGCGAAACAAGATTGAAGTAGCACTATAACTTGCCTTTGTAAAATACGCCCTGCTATAAAAAAGACTTGATGGTCGGCTTCCTGTCTACGTCTCCAAGATCAGAGAATCCATTTGAGTGCACTTTTTAACAGCAAACAAGCTACTTTACAGGCTTGTGTTGTTTTCCACACTGCCCTTTTAATATGGGGGGGGGGGAAAGGATAAATGAAAAATTTTGGATATCGCTTGTAAATCTCCCCTTAAAATATGCTATCCTGTGATAAAATGATGATACAAAAAATTTTTTCGATCATATGTGTTGCTAACCCCCCTGTACATACCCCTTGAAGTTTGTGAGTTCCCCCAAATAGCAAAATTAACATATCTTGCTTATTGTATCACTAAAATACGAGGTGCGACCATTCATTTTTAATGACTTTTCATCAGAAAGATGATTATGCCTCTTAATATGTTATTTTATGTAAAACAATTTTTAACGTTTTTTTTTCTAAAGCTGCAGGAAAATTCAGTATCATGCAATTTGAACATTTCTTGATCAAATATAGCAAAACAATGAACTTTAGATTGAAAAAAGATATTGCTGCCATAAGAAACAACTTTGTAATCACCAGACTTAACAAAAAGCAATGCAGCAAAGAAACAATTACAACTCAAACAAAGGCTTTAGTTGAAAAATTTCGCTACAACTGGGCGTTGAAAGTCTAGTGTCATGCACATACGAAAGTTTGTAGTAAAGTCGGATGAACTTCATTAGAGGCAATATCAGTGCGAGCCACGTATATGTATAATATATGTTAATTCTGCATCACACACAAAGAGTCCACCAATGCTTTTCAGACGAGTTAGATCCTCATTACGACGTTGGTCGGTTCTCATCAGCTTTCTCCGAGATTCCGTCTTGTTAAAGCTGATGCCGAAACTCAATCCGAATCTTTATCAATGCACTTGTTATGGTAGAAACCTTGCTATTGCTCTGCTAAGTTTGAAGCTTTTGAGCTTTGACATTCGATAAAGACGCACAGTCAAGACTTTGGTTGCTTGTATTTTTCAGTTCGTAATTAATACACCCTACTTGACTTTTGACAGCCATATCGTTTATATTTTCACGAAGGCTTAGATTCAAATTGATAAATAATTTTTATCGAGCTGGATCAAAATTTTCAAATTCAAATACTATTCCACATTGTCAGAACCATTCTTCTGCCAGTTTTGAAAGCACAATATTATCTTGAAAGATATTCATCAACTCCATTTTTTGACAACAGTAACTTCGCCAAAGTCGGGCTACAAACTGACCTTAAATCACAAATTCGATAACTGGTTTTGAAACACTGTTATCCAGAAGTTTTTCAGCTTCAGTATTAGTGAGATTATCGCCAATAACGCTTTTGCGTAAAAATATGAACTTTTGGTTTGATATGTTGTTCTTGTATTTCAAAGCAAGTAAAGGTTGAACTACATAGATGCCGAGAATAGAGTATGCGAGCAGGAGTGTGACCAAACAATCTACAGTATATCTTGAAAAGTACGCTAAACACATGCAATATTGTTTGTAACATGCTCATATTTACGCAAAACACCAAAAGTATTCAATGTGGTAAACGCCACATCGTCACATGCACACGCATAGAAGAATATATGTATTAAAATATTCTTTTCTTTATCACACTGCTTTATTTTTTTTATAGGAGCAATACCAGCAGCAAATTCTTCAAAAAAATAAGGCTGTCGCGAAATAGAAAATTGCATCACTTCGCTCACAGGACGATTGATAAGAATTGTATGACAAACCGTAGGAATTAATTCGTTCTTAGATCTGACCTCATGAAAAAACCAATACCTTCTTCACCAAACGAATATAATAAACGACCCAACTTAACTCACTTAGCTACGGTACTCACCGTACTACTTTTCAATAAACACAAGTACCACTGCTCACTTCAGTAACACTATACTGTACAACAAAGGCTATACCCTTCAGCATACAACAGAATTGCTTACTCCACGCACACTAAATCTACACTCGAATGACTACGCTCGAAAATTCACGCCTATTTATACTCTAAATTTAAGCTCGAGAATGTTCAACCGCATTCTGAAAAATAAACAAATGAGAAATCACCTGACATGCAAAACTTACACCAAACCACGGTAAACATGATTGTGACGTCAAAGAGAAATCATATGACATGCAAAAATTCACACCAAATCGCAGTAAACACAATTGTGACGTCACAAGCACAAATTTTAGGTCAGCGAAATTACGTAATGGAGAGATCTGTCCAGAATATTCACGAAAAAAATTACGTCAGTAGAAATTATGACTTCATAATGCGACCTTACGAAACAACTCCACGAATAAAACTTCGGAAAAAAACGCATCGGTCCAAAACCTACTACAGTATACAAATCATTTAAAACAAAACCATAATAAACAGTTATTTCGTTACAAAGGCTTATGATGAAAGTCCTTGCTGATAAAATTGCTGCATGATGCCTAAAAATTCCTTTGTAACAGTGTCACTTTTTTTTTTTTTTATTTATTTGAATTTTATTCGCCTATCGCGAGAAAATGACTATACGAGCTCGCTTAGTGGTTGCCAGTCATCTGTATCCCACAGCAAGATGGGGGAGTATCGTTAAGTGCCTTTCCCAATGGCACATCAAGAAAATTTTCCGACCGTCCCTATAATGCTTAACATCAAGCAGGGAAACTATGAATACCAATTTTTAAGTCATGAGATTAACGCGACTCATAATCAAACTCCAAGTCTACCGATCTAAACGCAGACGCTCTATCCACTCGATCATCTGATTGTTGTGGCATGGGCATTGGGCATTTATTTTAAATTGGGCATGTAACTTGTCTTTTCCAATTGCTAGTTCAATCGCTGCATAAGCGTTAGTGATTTGTTTGTCAAGCATCAACACTGAACGAGTGGAAGAAAATGCTTTACCTAATGCATGATCTGTGCAAACTACCAAGTCATTGCTAAGAGTCCATAAAACAAAACAAGTTTTCAAATAATAGTTACTATTAGTTTTCATTCGGCAGGTTAAACTACAAGTGAAACTACTACCGGTACCAGCAAGAGTAGTATTGGAATTCCACGTTCAGTTTGATTAAACTGTCATTAGGATTAGATTGCTTGTTGGTGAAAAAGCATGCAATAAACCTTCGCTGGAAATTCATCAAAAAGTCGATTTACTATAAACTAGAAAAAGGGTTGACGTTTGATTTTTATCAAAAAGGTTAATTAAGCGCATACACGTACTCCTGGTTAAAAAACTATAAAAATGAATGGTCACATCATTTATTTATATCAAAAAATAATCAAAATACGCAATTTTGAAACATAGAAGAGTTTGCAAATGTTCAGGGGGCATGTACAGGGGGTGTAGCAACATCCCAGACAAAAAGCTTTTTTGCATCATAATTCCGTTATGGGATAGCATATTTTACGAGGAGGTTTGAAAAAAAAAGTACTTATCCTCCCCTCTACTTTTAATGTTGAGCCCTACGCTGCGGAACTGTGATCATCAATTTTCGAGTCAAAGGTGTCACTCGGAATTGCACCAAATCTCGAGTCTGCGCTTCAGAGACGAATATTTCATCCACTCGGCACTCTTCTTATTCAAAGCCGCAAGCGAACAAAATACTGAAATGCCCCTGATCTCGGCTCAACTTAAAAATAAACGCTTAAACCAGTTTTAAACCTGGCAAAACCGAAAAATTGAGGTCAAATATAAACGATTTTCAATATGAAACGGACCGTTGACTGAGCAAAAGCATTACATTCACAACACATCGCAAGTATCTGTAAGTAGCATACTCAGTAATCATGAGAAAATTATCATGATTGCTGAGTATTCTCATGATTGCTAAGTATGCTACTTACAGATACTTGCGATGTGTTGTGAATGTAATGATTTTCAATATGTTATTTATAATTCAATTTATTTATTTACCTAGTAAGTTGAAAATAACTACTATTTGTTCGATGTGAAGTTAGTAGGCCTATACACCAAAGCTACTTGACAAGGGGCAAAGGGGCCAGCAAAGAGACCTCAAGGTTCATCTGCCTTCTTAACAAAACGCAAGCGAATAAAAAACAAAAAGTCACAAAACATAGCAAACAGCAAACCCTCTCAAAAAAAGAAGAACAATTTTAAACCCTGCAACCGTTTTTATGAGCTTGAAGAAACAAAAGACATCGTGCGACACATCTTTACAAAAAATCACATATTTGTGCAAATTATATGAAACGTGGATGCAGTAGTCAAGCAATACGCTATAGCACAATAAGGGAGATAGTCACACAAAGTATTGATTATTTATATTTAGGGGTGGTAACGATTAATTTATTTTCAATAGTTAACTTTTAATAAATTAACAATTAATTAATAGTTATTTTCGATTAAATCAAAGCTTCTGCACTAATATTGATTGACAAATTTATTCTTCATGTACTTCAATTACATATCATAGATAAATAATATAGGAGGTGCTCTCTTAAACTACCACACTATACTCCTATGCCTTTTCGTTCCATCTGACTCTGGTAAAACTGTACAGTATACACTAATACAGGTTATCAACTTTGAAATTGCAACAAAAACTTATTTTTTCAGTCTTGTATCATTTTGGGCAACGTAACAGAGGCATTGTTATTGCGTCACAATTATATAAAGTATTGATTAACGACATGCGTAACTGCTCTGCATAATTGCGCTAAATCCAGAGTTGTATTCAATGTTTCGCTGTTCGCTGGATTCTCTTACATTATAATCAAGATGGGCTAAAAATTAAAGTTTAATCCGATTAATAGTTAAACAAAAATTTAACCGTTAAAGTAAATTAACGATTAATCGATTAATTAATCTTTAAATCCCGCAGCCCTATTTATATTGTTACTGCCTACATACTGGTACGGTACATATACAAATATTTTGATTTTAAAGCGAGATTAAACATAAATTTAAGCAGAGACAAGCAAATACTAAATTGAAACTTGAAAAACCCAGCCGAGAACCTTTGTCCCTGCTTGTTATCCTTCCAAACCAATCAGTTTATGGATCTATGATTCACCATCACTATCGAACAGCACTACATACTGGCAGGAACTTACAGAATAAATTTGAATCCTCACATTACTTACGCACTTCCCTCCATATGCTAAAAATTCCACCAATTGACGGTAGGATCCACCATGATGATGTTGCTAACGAGAGGATGGTAAAAATCATGGCTACCCTTCCAGTCTCCGCTAAGAAGAAAGATGTTTTGGAGTTCATTTGGTTAGCGAACTTTAGGTTTTGATAAAACACCACTGCGAGAAAGATATAATTATATCAGTAGTGATCTGAATTGAGGCAAAATCAGGAGAAAGTATGCGGTAAACAATTCACCCAGACTCAACTCACTTTCTTGTCTTTCATCTAATTTACTATAGACCAGCGATGGAGAACTTATGTCTTGCAAGCCAGATATGGCTCTTTTAATAAAGGCATCTGGCTCCTATAGATAAATCTCAATTTTCTAAAATTCTACTAAAAAACAGCTTTAGGAACAAGCTGATTGGTGGCAGATTACATCACAATCACAAAGCGCTGAGGTATCAGAAGAAATGAAACAGTCGCTACCAGTATTGAAAAAAACACAGCCTGTTAATTTAATTCTGTGTTTCGTTTAAAATCGTAAAACATCGTTGCTTTAAGATTATCACGCAATTATAATCTGTTAACAGACAAAACCATCAACAACACAAGAGCACTTCTGCATAAATTACGCTGCATAAAGACTAAAATTTACAGACCATAAACATCACGGGTATCATTGTCCAAAGTTGTTCTGTTTGCTCAAACATGCACACACGGAAGAGTTTTTGCTGGCAGTCGACAGGCAGTAACACGACATACAGCAATATGATATGGATGAACATTAGCGACTACAGCAGAGTGTTGAGTGATCAACAAAAAATAATGCTGCATGTTTCGTTGCAGTTTTGTTACGCAGGCTACAAGTAAAAGCACCTTCAGTTACAGTAAGTGTTGACAAATCTGTTGTGGCTCTCACGAGATTTAAATCAAAAATATGAAATTTTTACAAGGCCCTTCGGCCAAAAGGTTTCCGACCCCTGGTATAGATATTAATAAGTTGCAGGTTAACTAAGCTTAAAGACTACACGCACTCACAATGTTTATTAATCAGTTTTTAAAGCTACAATATTTCTAAACCTTAACCCTTATCGTAATATACCGTTATCTCTTCTACATGCTAAAAGGTGTAAAACAAAATTTACCACAATATTATTTTTGCGCAGACCAGGCGTTGGTTTGATTGTTCAAGATATCGCTACCGGTGCGAGGATCATGAGTTCAATTCTCGGGTCGGTCAGTTGGTACGCAGTGTCGCCAACGGCTCGACACTGCTGCGACTTTTCTTCGGATCTGTGTTTCACAGGCGCTAAAGCCGTGGAGATGATTGGGCGCAGCCGCTTATTGCACGCTTCGGCGTAATACCGCGAGTATTATAAGGGCTTGGCTGCAGACTTCAGTTTTGATTTTTTATTATTTATGCGCATTTGTAGTAATCGCCAAATGATAATAATTATTCTTTCAGCTTACCGTAATAATTCCACTTTAAATCGCATTTGGTGTCATTGATCCGTCACGAAGTTAAGGGTACGACTTACACAAGAGGGCGACTTAGCATCACACCTGCAATGAAAACAAACCAAGATGAAGTTGCTGGTTCAACCAGGTGTAAGCCTGACTCAGACTGCATCATCCACCCCTAAAACAAAAAGAACGTGCTTGCATCTCTGAATCATTGTATAGAAGACTTGTTGGGACAGTGCCATGCAAGGCTATAATATTGTAAGAGCTTTTTCGCTTTGTAGCAGATAACCGTACGTAAAAATTGTAGGAGGAATGCGCGCGAAGGTTCTTCAGCAAACTAAGGCATAATTTTTCTATGATAAAACTGGTCTGCGTTGATGAAATTTTTTTTCCCAGAGGTTAAAATTTTTTTAGCTGTTTTTACATCGTTTTTTGACCAAGAATTCAAATATGCAATCAGTTTTTTTCAATCAGGTCAAGTTTTCTTGCTACGGGAATTTTAATTTTTTCAAAAATTTATGTTAAAACAGCAATTTAGTATGCTATTTGTGTATTCCAAATTACATTACTTTCTCAGAAACATTCAATAAGTGGTCAAAATATGAACGCGTGTAAACCAACGATTTAAACACAAACAAAAGGGCGTTTGTAAGCTTTCCTTTTACGCAATAAAACAGACCGGTATCTCTTTTGAGACCCCAGCAACAGTCAACTAAGATATTAATGTCCAAATGGCCTTGATATTGCTCTTCCATCATGCAAATGTCTTGGTGAAAACGTTCACCTCGGTCTTCATTGTAATCATCGCAGTTTTGTGGAAAATAATCCAAAGGAGAAGTTGGGAAATGCATCTTAGTGAACATTCTTGCATCCAAAGCGTGGAAGCTGAGCATCTACCACATCTTCATAGTTTTAGTTTTGCATTTTCCTCAAAAAATTCGGAAGCATTTTCAAAAGATATCCATGCTCTTTTTTCTGCTTCAGACAAAACTTCAAAAGTAGTACTTATCATTAATTCTCGAATTTGAGGTCCATTAAAGATACCTGATCCAAGTTCAGCATCACTCACAGCTGGAAATTCACACTGGAGAAATTTGAACGATGGGTTGTTTTTATTTATGGCTTTGACCAAATGTTTCATTAAAATAAGTCTAACGTGTAAAGGAGAAAATAAAATGTTTTTTTGATCATCCAGCGAGCTTGATTTCACATTGCATGTACAAGGTGTTACAGTGCTTCTAGCTGAAAATTTTTTTTGTAAATATGTCGGTCATCAGCTCTGAAATTCCAAAGACATAAAGATCAAAAATATTCTTCATAACTTCCTTGAAGACCAAGGAGTATGAATATCATTTTCAAATCACCACAAATCTTTCACATGTGAAGATTGCAGCGCAGGGCATCCAATAGATATTTCATGCCTAAGTAGGACTCAGCTCATCTATTGGCAACTTAACAGCTCCACAAACATCTTATTGGTACCGAAATCGAAATGAAGAGTTCAGAGAGTAGTTTGGAAAGGACGAGCAGCACTGGCTTGTGTGATTGGCTTTTAAATGCTTTGGGCATGGAATACGAGGCAGAAGAATGGAGGTTGTTGTTGGATTCTTTTGCTATGAATACTGTATGAAAGCAAGTTCTTCTACGCATTGGCAATAAAGTGCTTCGGTTTCCATTGCTCATTCAGTTTTTTGGAGAGCTCAAACGGAACCTTCTTCATCATTGTTTCACCTTCTCAAGTTTTCCTCACATGTTTTGCAACAACTGTGAGGCGCAAACGACTTATCCTGATCACCGAGTTTCATTCCAAAACAAGCATGGTAGCATTTTTCCACAAAGAGACTAATGCATGGGTTCGCAACCGGTGAGGGAATCTAGAGTTTTCAGGTTGGGAATTACACACCCTCTGAAAAACAACACCGTTCTATTCCGAAATTTCATTCCCATCGGTGAAGACTTTCATTTTTGCAGATTACCGGTTTTTGCAGCCGAATCTGGATTTAGTTTAAAACAGAGGTTTTCAACCTGTAAACCACGACACTGTTTTTCAGAGGGGCACAGAGCTCTTCACTGATATTTTCAGTGAAATACAGGACGTGTAAAGATATGCACACCTTTTTTTTTGCTCCTCGCCGATTGATACAACTGAGGTAAACTTCAGTAATAGATAGTTGTGGGTAATTGAGGGTTAGTCACATCAAAGGTGGGCAACGAAGAAAAAAAGGTTGGGAACCTATGGTCTAATACTTGCTTGACGGTCTGGAAGTGTAACTTTTTCGCAAATGTAACAAAACAGGTCAGGGTCGTTTTTACATTTCCCCATTATGGACTTACTCAAATTCTTAAACCAGAAAATTTGTTTGTCTCAATATTATGCTACAAACACTTTTTCAATATAGGCTGTGTTGTTAGTACTTTCACTATGCTGAATAAAAAGTGGATTTGCAAAAAAACTAGACCTGATACAGCAAAACCACATGCATTTTTGAAATCAGCAGCAAAAAACGCATCAGAAACATCTAACAGTTTACAAACCTCAAAAATTTCGCAGACCAGTGATAATCTGAGCAAAAAAAGCTTCTCCCGTATATTAGTCAGTATGGGGAAGCCCTCCCAACATACGTCATCACAGTCAGTTGTAGTATTGCAAATGCAGTAGTTAAGTTCATAAAACGCTTATCAGTATAAAAAATGCTCTTGACGAGAAAAAAAAATGCTTCGTACTTGCAGAAACAAATCAAAATTGAAACAATGGTAGCTATATAAAAAGGGTCAATATTATTGATTTTATTAATTTTGATAGTAATAATGCTTGTCACATCTTATTTTGGGATTGATAACACTATTTGTTGTCTGTTGCTACTCTTTGAAGTGTTAATTCCATTTCAGTTGCATTTTTTACAACCCAAAGTGTTGTAAATGGGCCGACTACATTAGGTCTGAAACTATATGCCCAAAGTCGAATTTGATTTCTAGTCCTAAACAGGCCCAAGAGACAACTTGGGTCAAAACACAACGCTGTGTCAAATCTTGTTTCTTCAAATAATTTTGACGTTAGCCGGCCATTGCCAAATACAACACACGTATACAGGGCGGGATTTGCTATTTCTTTTTTTTTTCTCTAGAAATCGGTGAAGACAAAAAAATAGAAAAAAAAGTCCTCACGTTTTCACTGAAAATATAAGTGAACACCAAACAAAGGTCTTTGTTGCTCGTGACGAGGCCCCTCATTTTCTACGAAGCCCCCCGTTTTCTCCGAGGCCAGAGGCTTCAGCCTGCTTAGCCTATACGTAAATCCGGATAAGAGGCAACAGAATAATGATAATGAAATACAAAATACATACCTAAAAGTCGAAGATGGGCTCGTGTTCACGAAGTCAAAACTGCTACCTACAATATTTTAGCTACCATCAGCGCCTACGGCTAAATTGACATTAAATATTACACTTTCATGCTAAAACAAGAACAAGTTCAGTTCGGCGGTATTTAAAAACATACGTCAGGAACCCGGGGCCGAAGCCACTGGGGGGCTATTGGGAGGCTAAGTCCCCCGAAAACTACTTTCATTCATTTATTTGTTTGTCGCTTGTCCATTTGTACGATACATATAAAACAAAAAGCATTAGACTAATGAGCGATAAAAAAAAAAAAAAAAAAAAAAACAATAGCACTTGCGACCAGTGACTGTGAAGTGACCTATAGGGTCTTTCTTTGAATCAAACAGCCACTGAGGATATAAACAAAAAAAACGACTATATTGTATATAAAAAAAAGAGGAAAGAGCGCTTCAATAAGAATGATGGTAATGAAGTATCATGTTATATGTACAGTAGGCTAAATTTTACAGCGTAACCAAGACCATTATATTTTTTGCAAATTCCCGTTAGCCGTTTAAATAAATAATAATAACATTAGAAATCGAACAATAGATAAAATAGAAAACAATTTAACTAGGCATATAATAGAATTTGTAGCAAGAGGACAATTTGATGCTGATAGAGATAGAATTCCAAATTTTAAAACTTTGATACCAAAAAGACAATTGAAGTTTAGAGGCTTTTACCAGTGGGATAATGAGCATGAGTGATGACGATCGTCGTGTGGGGTAAGAATGAGAACTACCATATTTTTCGTAATACTGACACAAGTTATATGGCAATTTTTAGTGTAAACAGAATGAATAATTTTTGCCACATCAAACTGGTATAATTCAGGAGACATGTTTCCAGTTCTCTATACATTGGACGAACTGAGTCGTTCAATTGAGCACCAGCTATGATTTTCAACGCCTTATTTTGAAAACTTACTAATTTTTGAAGGTAAGTTTTGTTAGTGGACCCCCATACAGGCTAGGGTGTATCGCAAAAATGGTGTTTTTTTTTCAAAAAAAATTTGCAGCACCTTGAAAAGTATGTGAATTGGTGTAAAAACACTTGGGTAAAAATCTGAGTGCTCTAGGATGACGGAAACACTTCGCGCATTGCACCCAAAGTTGAAAATTTGGGGCAAATATGCGCATATTTTTATAATTAAATTCCGAAGTGAATTAGCGTAGTATGATTTTTGCAGGTACATGTAACCTGCAGTTTGTAGTCTCAAAATATCACATTTAAAATTTTATTGTGTTACGACAACGGTAATACTTTGCGCAATACGCCTGAACTTTATGGGAATTTTGAGCGTCAATCGAACCTAATTACTTAATTAGTGCTTGTTTACACGCCTCTGTTCTACTTATCCTTTTCCGCATTGTATATTTGATGCGGTAATGAACTGAAAACATAGCTTTTTCTCGCGTATTTTCGCAAGTCTGCAATAATTTTGTTTGATCCTGAGTACAATCAAAGAAACTAAATTTGACAACTTATGAAAAGAGGTCAATTAAACGTAAAACTAAATGAATATCGTAAGTAGCAATAACACAATGTATTACAAGAGATGATTGCAAATTTTTGCTTGCTATACAAAGATATTTGGTTCTCAGCGTAGTTTTCGAAAACAGTTTTCTAGAAACAATTGTTTATAAAATATCCCAGGACTAACCACGCGGAGGTGACCGGTAGCAAGCCCCACCTTATTCCGGCACAATCGCCAAGCCTTATATTATTGTGAAGTTTTTACTTGAATGCTGAGACTTAGTGTCAAAGCATGACATCGTCGCTCTTGGATGCGAGTTTGTTTCGGATCAATCCTTTCCTACTGGCATGATCGCAAACTAAAGATGAAGCTTCTGACACCAATTTGATGTGGCGTTTAACGCTTTGAATGTGACAACGCAAATCAGGAATTTTGAATCCAGAAAATGTTTTTGAATTGATCATTTCCGTTATTTCGTTGCTCGTCTCAGAAGCAGAATCTTTTGTGATCTCAGTCTTAGAACTTTGATGACACACCACGTATATCATTAACATAAATAGAAAAGAGAATCGGACTCAAGTTAGATCCTTGAGGCACCCCAAACTGTGCCGTTTTCACTGCGGAATAGTAATAGTTAATGCTAACATATCGTTTTCATTCGGCCAGATAAGATCTAAATATATCATTAACCTTTCCACAAACTCCATAGTGGTTGAGTTTACGTAAAAGTGTATCATGCAACACCGTATCGAAAGCTTTTTTTAAATCAAAAAATACCAACCCAGCATTGGCGCCGACTTACTCTAAAGACATGGGGAGGTTTTGTGCAAACAAAGTAACAAAGATGACAAAAAATACGCATTACTGTGCTGCTTACCCCAAGAATGCGTAGGTTTTCGAGACGCATTCAACATTAGCTTGCAAATGCGTTGAGTACGAGTACCCATACCGGAATCTTTTATTCTGCGTAGCACATTAATCAATGCGTAGCGTAGCATTCAATCAATGAGTGTTTTAAAGAGGTGTGTTTCGTCAACTAACGACACAAAGGAGTAATTCGCCGCTGGCACACTTCCAGTCCAAGCTAAATCAATGAAATGTTTTTGCTCACGATGGAAAAAAAGATTCTTAAATTTAGCATTTCCTGTTTTTCGGTCAGTTCCACTACTTTTACTCAAGCGCGTGTATTCATGGTCTTACATTCCAATTGTTTTTGGGATCGGAATGAACAGCTCGCAGAACAATGCATCCGTGATCCTCGTTATCTAAAGCCTTGTCTACACTTGGCGTTAAATCGTTAGCGTAGCGTAAAATTCTTTGTTTATTTAAGTTAGTTGGAAAAACGCTAGCGCGGATGTGCTAGCACGCTCAACGCGGAATCTTCAGCGTAAAAACTTTGCCTTTTTAGCAAAGTATTTTCCACACGCTCAGCGTCTAGCATGCTCTGATCCTGAGGTCACAGTCAAGTCTTAGCCTAGGCTAGTTGAAAAAGAGTGTTTTGGGACTCCTGCGTTATTTGCTTGGACACGGTTCCATGTTTATGGAAAAGACCAGGTCTAGACTTGGCGTTAGAACTTCAGCTATTTTAAGTTTCAAGCATATTTAGCTTGGAAAAGGCAGGTAAATATAACCTAGGCTTGTAGGCAAACAGTGTTTTGGGGCCCTTTTGTCTTTTTTGCATGAACAAGTCAGAGGTTTTCATATTTTTTTACATTTTTTGAAAAGACTATATGCTAGATGCTTACTGATTCAATTTGCATGGCAAAATAAGCTAAAAACAGAGGTAGACCTAGGTTTATTAGCATATCAGTGCCAAGTCATACCGGTATGTAACCCTATCCAGGTTAGTCTGCAGTGCCATACAAAACCAGAAAACTTTTTTCAATTCTTTAGGCTAATGTATGATTCATTGGTAGATGCAGGGTCTCAGCCCCTCCAAATTTTAATTATGATGATGCCGTTACATACCGGTAGTCTAGTAAGCTATGGGCAGATAAATAAGCTTCTGGAACTGGATGATGGTTAAATATTCTTGGTATGTAGCCCTGTCCAGTGAATTACAGTGCCAATTGCACTGAAAGCGACCAGATAGTTTTTTAAAGATTGGTTTTTGATTGAAATATTAATAGGTTTATAGTGAATCAGTACAGGTACCGTAGCTTAAACATGGGTCCCACTCGGCATAAAATCATAAAAAAGCATAAAATTTCACCCTGTCATAAAAAATCATAAAGTTTTCATAAAAATTGACTGCTGTCATAAAATTTGAGAACGTTTTGGGTAAGTAAGTTTTTTGATCTTATTTATAGCCTACTGTAGCATTAATCAATTTCGCAAGGTTATGCTATTTGCCTTCTGGTGCTTTTTTTCTTGTTGTATACTTGAAAAGACACACCATCAGGCTATATTAATTTGATTCGTGTCCAGCAGTGTCCAGTTTCATTAATTACCTAGCCTTAACGTGTTGTGCCCTTGGCTTTGGGGAAAGCCGGCAAAGTATAATACCTAGATGACTTTCTTGTTCCTTTGGAGCTGCCGTGTCGACGAGTTATAGTAGATGAAAATTTTGGAAAAAAAGTTGCTGCAAAAATAAAAGACTAGTGCTGTAGCCTACAGCTTCACTTGTTAGTTTATGCTAATGATAGCCTATCTTAACTAATACCAGTATTCTATAGGCTACTACTTTATGACCAGCTATATTTACATTAAATATTAGTGAACTTATTTCTAGTGCTTTGCCGGTCAGGGTAACAACTAATAAGCCACATACCCTGCAAGCTGCTGTAGAACTTGAATGCTTTTTACTTTACTTTAGTGTCTTTTATTTCCGCACCGTCAATACAAAAACGAATTAACATAATACTAGGGAGGGATTAAGTGGTTGGCCTACTGCCTGGGGTGGCCAGCAAACTGGCTGTGCAGTTGCAAATAAATCGATGCATTACCCAATACTTTACAGTTACATTATTGCTTTCATGTTTTGCTGATTGTCAGTAATTTAGGTGCTTTAATTATTACTTGTAGTGAAGGCTATCAAATGGGAAAAACAAGTTTTCGGGTTGCGTGGATGGAAGGGCGGACTTGGTTGGCACCTATGAGAAACGATGTACATCGTGCTTATTGCAAGATATGTTTAAAGAGTTTTAAAATTGACGGAAGTGGTCTCAGCCAAGTCAAGTCTCATGAGAAATCACATAAACCTGGTTCAGTCGATCAATTTTTTTCGCAAAGAATGCTTGTTAAGTTCTTCTAGTGAGCTAGCAATGACGCCCAGGAGGCCATTAATTTTGTCACCAGAGGACCAGATTCTTAATGCTGAGATCCTACAATGTCTTCACTCTGCAGAGTGCAACTATTCGTTTGCAAGTGGAAAATCGGATGGTAAAAGATTCAGACTTATGTTTCCTGATTCTGAAATAGCTAAAAAGTATGAGCAGGGAGATACCAAAATTAAGTACAATATTCAATTTGGTATTGCACCCTATCTAAAAGAAAAACTTATTTACGATGTAAAGAATAAACCATTTACATTCAAATTCGATGAAACGACAACAAGACAAGTGAAAAAACAATATGATGGGTATTTGCGGTATGTGTCACCTACCTTCAAGCAAGTGACCAACCTATATTGTGGTTCCCTATTTGTTGGCCATTGCGGGAGCGAACAGTTGCTAGAACATTTTCAACATTTTGTTAAAAATCTATCATTGGACTGCAAATTGTTACTTCATGTTGGCATGGATGGTACATCATCTGAAAGCTGGTACATCATCTGAAACAGGATGTTGATACAACAGTGCTTGATTCGGGAACATGTTCTTTGCATCCTGTACCCACTGCGTTTCGAAAAGGAGTATCAGAATTGACCTACGATATTGATGGTTTTTTAGAAGACCTCTACTTCTTCAAATATTCTAGTGCAAGAAGGAAGGACTTCTTAGCTATCCAGGATTTAACAAATGTTACTGCTCAGTTTTTTAAACAACCTGCAGAAACTAGATGGATTGCAATTAAATATGTGGCTATTCGTGTGTTGGATCAATATCCGAACATCAAGGAATATTTTCTTAAATTTCTTCCCAAAGAAAAAAATTTCAGAAGCACTGTTGAAAAAACTGACAGGTATAAACGCATTTGCAAGTATTTAAATGATTCATTGGTTGAAGCAGCCTTGTCTTTTTGCGGTTACATTGCAAATGATTTTGAAGAATTTTTAAAACCTTTTCAGAGCAACGAACCAAAAATTCATTTGATGTACCCTGCTATGTGTCAGCTTGTTGCGAACATAATGCACAAGTTTGTAAACAGGAAGGTTCTTTCTGGTGATGCTGCTAAAAATATTGCAATTGATGTGGAAAAAGCTGAAAACTTGAAACCTGTGAAGTTAATTGACGTTGGTACCAAAGGAAAGCAATTGTTATCAGATCCTACTTTTTCCAAAGCAGACCAAACGAAATTCAGAAATGGCTGCATGAATTTTTACAAAAAATCTACGAAGTACCTCGTTGATCATTTGCCCTTAAATAGACCCATACTGCAATATGCTCAGTATCTTCATCCAGAAAAACGAAATGCACATGGTGCTACTAATGCCATCTCGAACTTGGCTTTTAAAGTGGCAAGTGTGATGAAAGGACGCCACTCTTCTGTTTTTGATTTGCCTGCATCAACAACAGTGGATGAGGTTTGCTACAAAGTTAGGGATCAGTGGTTGAGGTATCAATATGAGGAGGTGAAGGATGATTGGTACAAAAGAGATACCAATGATGTGCCAACAACATCAAAGGTTTCACAAGCTTCTTATTGGCAAGATGCCATGGAAAGATGTGGTCTGGTGGAAGGTGGGAATGAGAATTTTGAGTCATGTTACAAACGAATTGACCATTATTGGAGAAAAATTGGTGAATTGGTTGACGAAGATGGAGGTAAAAAATACACAGAACTTGCTAATTTAGCTCTTACGGTTTGTTCACTAAGCCACGGAAATGCTGCCCCAGAACGAGGTTTCTCCGTCAATAAAGCTTTACTTGAAAGTCATGGCTACACTATTCAGGAAGACACAATTGTGTCGTTACGAATTGTGAAAGACTGGATAAATGTGTTTGGGGGCACTTTAAAGTTTCCAATTGAAAATGAACTTTGGGAGCGGGTGAAAGGAGCTCGAGCCAAATGCATGACGTATTTAGAAGAAAAAAAAATATTAGAAGAACAAGAGAGAAGGAAACGTGAAGAAGAAGTAGATCATGCACAGCACCAGGCAGAAAAGCAGTCACATGTAGACAAGCTAAACGATGATATTGAAAGGTGTGAAATTGGGTTGAAGACAGCTGAAGAAATAATTGACCAAGGAAATGCCAAGCTACAAGATGCTCTATCCAGCAAAGTCTTGAATAAAAATGACCTCGTGTCTGCTCAGGCAAAAATTAGCATCGGCTTAGACAGAAAACGTCAGTGTGATAAAGAGTTAGCTGCTCTTAAACTGAAGAAAGCGAAATTGATTAAGTAATTTTAGTTGTAGATGCAGTAGTTTCAGTTGCTTCTGTAGTTTTAGTAGTTATAGTTGTAAAAGTTTGTAGCCTATATACGGCTGTGGTTGTCAAACTTTTTTCTCGTGGTGTGCCTTTTTAATTTTCCAAAAAAATTTTGTGTACCGGTACCTCTCAAATAGCAACGTTTAAAGGGAGGGTGCAGCCTAGTCAATTTTAAATCAAAAAATAGCACAAATTCTCTGAGCACATGACAAAAAAAAATTCTTGTAGAAGATCGCCTAGTTCCAGAAATATTCGAAATAATTTCACTAGCCTAAAAACCTATTGCATTTTCTGCCTTCACAGCTTCAATATCAGCAATATGAGCTGAAGTTAAACTTAGTTAATGCCGAAAGCTGTCTGTCAGAATTGATCTTGGCTGTATATCTTTTGTTGATTATATACGCTTGGCTACACCTTATACTCTGTTGAAGAGCACTGATATGGAATGTTTTTCTTTTTAGTGTTCTACATTTCGTTATTTTTGTGTTTTTTTTTTTTGTATTCACATGCAAAAGCAACTTTTTGCAATACATATTGATTTTACTGCATTGTACTGTGATGGCCCATGCAAAAGCAACTTTTGCAGCCCACTGTTTTTTTGTTAATGGGGGCTTTTAAAAGCAAAAAGTATATTACTCTATTGTACTGCGATTGCACAGTTCGAAGCAGCTTTTTGCAGTCCCCTGATTTTTGTTTTTTTGGCTTTGTGAAAGCGATTTGTAAGTATTGATATCAGTATACTATACTGTGATTGCACAGTTCAAAGCAGCTTTATGTAGTCTACTGTTTTTTGTTTTTGGAGGCTTTGTGAAAGCAATAGGCCTAAGTATTTATAAGTTTATTACTGTATTGTAGAGTGATTGCACATGCAAAAGCAGCTTTTTGCAGTCCGCTGTTTAATTTTGGATTTTTTTGTCAGAGCAATAAGTATTCTTCTTCAAAAGTTACATCGTACAAGACTGCGCCATAATCTGCGTGAGCCTCTATTGCTAGTCAGACTGGGCCACCAGGCCCACCACGATGGGTAGACTGCATGGTCCATCCGCATGTCTTCCACTTAAAAGTGGACGAATCCCGCTAAGTGTCTTTCCCAAGGACACAAGAAATCTTGCTGGTTTGTTCTCCACACTGCCCTTTTCATGTTGAACGGCAAGCAAGAAAGTTTTGAATACCAATTTTCAAGTCATTGGTTTGACCCGACTCGGAATCGAATCGAACCACGAGTGTGCTGTTCCATAAGCAGACACTCTATCCACTTGGCCATCTGGACGGTTCGATAAGTTCTGGTATTGGTATTACTGTATTGTACTGTAATGGCACGTGCAAAAGCTGCTTTTTGATCCCTGGTTTTGTGTTTTGGAGGATTGTGAAGCAATACGTATTGATATAGCCGAGATTAACTTGTTTGATATAAGCTGTGTGTATATTGTATTTTGTGATTGATATTGTGAAATGTTGACATTGTACTGTTGCGATACAGCGAAGTGAAATGTTTGGATACCTGTGATGCTGAATTTGCAAAGTTTTCGAACGGTGTAGCGTTTTAGCATTGTCAATCCATTTTTCACTGAGCATAAAAAAGCCATAAAATTAAGCAAAATGTCATAAAAAAAGCATAAAATATAGGCTCGCTGGAGCATAAAATCATAATAAAATTGAACCACTCTGGCGTGGGACCCCTGCTTAAAACCGATTTGTTTTTATTTTGCAGTTTGGTACCAGTAGGTTTTTTAAGCAGTTTGTCTACAGATAAAAATAGACAAGTCAGAAAATTTTGACAGAAACCATACCCTTGGAATGAGAATTAAAGCTTATTGATAGCAGTTTAACAATATTCTACCCAATTCTATGGAGTTTATCCAATGCTAGTTACCAGCAGCCTCAACACGAAGTTTTAAAAATATGCTTGGAGGAACATTGCTGAGAAACAAGGATCAGAGAATAGTAAGTATATATTTACCAATCTGCTTTCAGTAATCCAAAGCTTTTCCTCATTAAGTCTCATAGTTAAGTTTTCAAGCTTGTCTCTGTGTAAGTGACTTACAGTTACACAGCAAATTGGTAAGCTAGCATAATGATGCACCAGTATGTAAATTTTGACACAGTTTTCGCAGTATTGAGCCAGCAGCTCTGAAACTGCTTTACGAGTTTATCAATGCTATTTAGACTAGCAAAGTTTTATGTGTTTGTTTTTAGATGAGATTATGCAAGATGCTGTGGAAAAACTTTAAGGAAAAGAGAATCTGAAAACAAGAGTACAAAGTCATTTTGCAAAACTGGCTGATGATATTTAACAGCTAGCTGCTATTTAAATGATCAAACAACTGATTTGTCGTTTAATTTGCAATATACGTTTTTGTTAATATAAACATGCAGAGTAGTGTTGCTGTTGTACTCCAAGACTGGTACAGTAGTAGGATGAGCACAATGTTTCAAAAGTGTGTAAATTCTTGAGAAAGGTTGACCAGCACTGGTCTAGGCCTAGTCTACTGCTTAAAACGTCGATATACAAAAGCATTGGCTTTCAAAATTGCAACATAGAAGCGTTTTAGTTTTTTTTTTTTTTGGTAAGCCCAAGTATTGCATTTGGTTGGTTATTTAGTTTTTTATGATTCCATTAACAAGATTTTTATTGCGAAGTTTGCATGGAATGATTTATCTCTTGAATTGGCAAGGTCATTCCTGGTCATTCATTACGGTAGTAGTAGTAGTAGCGCATAAAGGACTCAGTGATGTCATAATAACCAAGCAGGTCAAAAAACAAAAATCAGCGTGAAAATGATGTAGGCTGCGCCAAGTGTAGACAGATTTTACGCTGAGCGATCAGCGTAAAAATATTTTTACGCCAAGTGTAGACGAGGCTTTAAACCTGTAGGCTCTCAGCTGCTTCGCTTAAAGCAGATTTGATTTGATTTAAAGCTGCCAGACCGAACTTTATGCTAGAGCACGTCTTGTCTCTCAGCCAGGCCACCACGTTATCATAAACAGACGCAAGAGCAAGATCACGTGCCCGTTCTGAACATTGGCAGCACCCCGCAGTTTTGGACTCACGAAATTGTGACGCAATAAATCGCATTCCGAAATTGAGCAACGCTTGTGGTTCTTTAGGGCTCACGCTGCGTAGTTACTACAGCGGCACAGCCGCAGATCAAGGACCAAGGTTAATCTATAAACCTGAAAAGTTGACGAACCAATAGGAAAGGGGGGCTTTGAACTGACGAACCCCCCTTGCCTACGCACTTAGTTATCGTATTATTTCTATAGCTAGAACCACCCGTCGAAATTTTACCAAAACGGTCGTATATTTTTTGCATTGGAAAACTAGTTAACTTCAATTGTTTTCTTGTTTTACCCAGTAGGCTACTGGGTCTGGCTACTATACATTTTTTCTTGGCCTATTATAATCAATCTATCATTTTACTTCTAAACTCAATACGCTGAAATGTAACGATAGCACAAGCACACAAATTTTACTCTAAAATTGATGAAGGCTTAGAAAAGGGCGCGGGCAACAAAACAGGGAGGCGCTGAAACATGCAAGTCAAGACTGATTTATAAGCATAGTTGCATAGAGTCGTTATAAAATCCATATTTAGATCTAAATTTTGTCACTTTAAGTCAGAGCTACAACAACTTGATTTGCGTTTGGATCTTATCGTCTTTATCCAAAGCTAGCTGAGTTAGCAAGCTTGTCATGCAATAAAAATAGCCATTGACAAGAGGCCGGCCTTGAAATTGAAAAAAGCACTAACTTCTACGTTAAGCAAAATAGCCTTTTTTAAAGGCGAATTAGCAGCAGTGGTCTTACAAGCAAAATCAAATAAATGAAATAACTTTATCAAAATAATCATTTTCATTTTAGAAATAAACAAAACTCAAAACCAATGACAAATTTTTGCTTTGAAATTTGTGCCAGTTCGGATTTGGATGAGGTAAAGGTGCAAAAAAAGCACCCTAAACCGATTTGAATTAAATTTCGGCTCATGTCACGAACGCGTTATCTGTTTATATCCTCGCCCTATTTTGTTTTGCTCATCTGAGGTAGGACATACAAATCGGTATCAAACACTTTTAAATTGCAATAAGTAACGAACAAGGTATAGGAAGCACATTATAGGCGCTTTATTAATTCTCGTTATTTCGCGATACCCAACGCCGACCGCTTACATCTCCATAGCCTTTTAAAGTTGGTTTACACTAAAAATGTCTGCATTTCATTGTTATTTTCAACCGACCCCCCCCTCCCCACTCCCTCTGATACTATATTGTATAACAGTTCCACAATAACTTCCAAATATATCTAAGTTACATTTATTTTTGCTCGTTTTTTATTTTTTTTGTAAAGTTGTTTGGGGGGGGCCATCGCCCTTTATCCCCTCCCCTAACTACGCTGATGCTAAAAACCACTGGTCTAAACTAACCAGTCACATGCAGTTAGTTACACACCCAACGATTTAAGCACGTCACACGCAGATTAACAGCATATCAAACGTTATACTAAAGCGCAGGTCTAACGTGCCAAAAATAGAGCAGTAGAGGCAGAGCGTTATTAAATTTTTGGCGACCCTAATTTAGTGAACGTTGCTATAGACTACGCTGCAGGACCGGCCGCATAGGCTATCGCTCAACACAACAAAGCTATCTTGTACTACACTCACAACTTTTCTAGCGTAGCTTACTTATTGCATGCACTGCACTATAGTCGACATGCATTATGCTAACTGGTTCTTTTCGCGAAGCTGGGCTAATTTACTTGCCAGTTACTCTCTCAGTCGTTTGCATTCGCATTACCTAAATGCGGTAAATTTTCATTCTACACGAACAAACAAATAAATTTTTGCACAGGTCAAATTTACAGAAATGAAAAGCGAATGTAACGCAGTTCAACTGTCGTGCGCTTATTCCATTGCTTGCACGTGTTTCCAACATGAATTTATTTGCCTACGGGCTAAATAAAGCCTTGTGCACAGTAATTGCGATTTTTTCAACAACAGCTCGAAGCGTAAGTGTGTGTGTGCATTTATCATGACGTCTTGCGTGTGTGTGCGTGTATTGCTTGCGTGATATCAATGACATATAGGGCCGAATTCACCAACTCGAATCAACCTGCGATCAGCTCAACGTAAATTCAACTTGCAATCAACCGCATTTTTCTAATTCTCCACCACGGATCAACTTTGATTGTTGATCAAAGTGTAGCGCGGAGGATGAAATGAACAGAGAGTAAAAATACGTCAGTGAATTCTTGACAAAATTTGGTCCTGGCGCTAAAGGACCTTGGCGGTTATAAAGCGCCATAAAACCACACATTTCATTTGCTGATCAAAGAAGAATCAAATCGTTGTTGCTCTAATTTCGATCGGCCAATATTTTTCTTTCAATTTTTTTTCCATTTTGGCAAGCTCAAAACGGTTAAAAGAAAGGTGCGAAGCAGATACGACTGGCTACACGCAACAGACAACCGGTGCGTCACGAGAGAAAAAGGTTACCGGTATTTGCGTTTTTCGTTGTTTACGCAGCAGTTTTGACAGCGAAAAGACAACGGCAGTAGCAAGCACAATACTGCGGAAGCCCGTAAGTGCAAAACACAAAAATAAGTTAAAACCAGATCGACAAATCTCTTTCACAATGCACCAATGTTTTTCGCAATCGACAAATCTTTTTCGCGATGCACAAATCTTTTTCACGATCGACAAGTCTTTTTCGCAATGCACAAATCTTCTTCGCGATGCACAAATCTTTTTCGCGATCTACCAATCACAAATCTTTTTCGCGATCGACAAATCTTTTTCGCGATAAACAAATCTTTTTCGCGATCGACAAATCTTTTTCACAATGACAAATCTTTTTCGCATTGTACAAATCTTTTTCGCGGTCGACAAAACTCTAAACCAGGGGTAAATTTACTCCCTTGGGGGTAAATTTTACTTACTGAGGGGGTAAATTTTCTAAATTAAAGACTAAAGAAAACTTTAATTTTCAGTACTTAAAAAGCAGTAGTGGAACACTGGGGGTAAATTATACGTTTTTTTTTCGGCACGGGGTAAACGAGACAGAAGAGGTTAAGAACCCCTGCTCTAAACTGATCGATAAATCTTTTTCGCGATGCACAAATCTTTTTCACGATCGACAAATCTTTTTCGCGATGCACAAATCTTTTTTGCGATCGACAAATCTTTTTCGCAATGCATAAATCTTTTTCGCAATCGACAAATCTTTGTCACGATGCGCAAGTATTTTTCGCGATCGACAAAACTTTACACCAATCGACAAAACTTTTAAGTGATCGACAAATCTTTAACCAATTGACAAATCTTTTAACTAACTGACTAAACTCAAAGTCAGTGCACACAGCCGCTAAAAATTTTCGTATTTTTTACCTAAAAAGTAAACTTTACTACGTTTAACTACATAACCTGCTGCATCGATGTCTTATTACAGGCATGGGCAACATACAGCCCGCGGGCCGGATTCGGCCCGCGAGACCATTTTATGCGGCCTGCTGGCACTTACAGAAATATGACCTGATATCGCGAATCAAGCCGAAGACCTTTTATTTTATTATAGGACATCTGAGGAAAAGTATACTTTTTTTGCTCTTCACCGCAGGAGCGTATTTAGGGGAGAGGGCATTGTGCCATGTGCTAAGTGACTGAAATATGTGTGAAGTGACTGAATTATGCCAGACTCTGTGGTGCTAAGTGACTGAAATATGCCAGACTCTTTTGATGGCTTCTGCAGCCTATGGCCAGAAGCGGATACAGGGGGGTTTGGATGAGGAGTATGCATCCTCCCATCAGTCATTTTCAAAAATGTAGTTGATGTATACAATTTTTCCATAATATGGAATATTCTTCGACAGCGATAACGCCTTAGGCACGCATAATCGAAAATGTGCGAACAAAATGCATCATATTCGGCGAAGCACTCAGATTTTGGGGCAAAAAATTGAAACAAAATTTGCGTGAAAATGATTTAAAAAGCACTAAAATAGCCATTACAGCATGTAAATTTTCAAAATTTTCCGGGGAACCATGCCCCAGGACCCCTTACAGTCTTTTTTGTTTCTCAATCAGCTTTGAAGTGGTTTTGCTGAATAAAAAGACGATCAAAAAATGTGGAAATTATGACCCCTTTTGAAGTTATTCGCTACGTCACTGCTTCACCGATATTTTCGCTACGCCACTGCTTTACTGCTTCGGTGAAAAATAGGACATCTGAGGAGTGTCTAGACCTTTTTTTTGCTTTCCAATCAGAGCAACCCTGACAATAGTGGTTGTTGAACAGATTGAACTCGATCCATCTAATAATCCGGCCCGGGAAGGACTTCGCTTCCTACACATGGCCCGCAGACCAAAAAAGTTGCCCACCCCAGTTTTATTATATTATGTATTATACAAACACAAAATACTCTTGACATCGTATGATTCATACACGATATTGAACATAGAGCTGTTACAGTATGTTATACTGCGGAGCAGATTATAGTTGCAATATTGGATGCATCCTTATTGATTGCAGCTTTAACTTCAGAAACTAATATTCCAACTTTAGAAACTTTAGAATGGTTTGCGGTCTTCTGTTAAGAGCTCTCCTACCCACTGATCGGGAAGCGCTGCTCTGTGACGAAAAGCAGAGAAGTAACCTCACGCCTCACCAATTTAATGTAACAATGGTTGCTGCTTGAAAATACACTTCTTAGCTCACATGTAAAAGATATGCAGTAATTGTAGGCTTATAAATACTGATAGCCAAAATGTAATGTGACAAAAAAATTAGAGAAATAATGCTTTTTAAAATTAGAGAAGCATACCACTGGGTGTGGGGTAGCTGAAAATTTCCCTTCGCTAGCTTCGCTACTGACGAAAACAATGGTGCAGCAGTCTGCAAGCACTTTTCAAGTTTACAGCAGATAGTTGGCATACCAATGGGAGAGGCTGTAGCTCCCCGTCTGCGCTCCCCCCTTTCAAGTTACGCTACTGATCAACGCCAATGTTCATTTCGCACGGGTCAAATACCTAAGGACAATTCATCTTTTTCCCTCCACGATCTCTAGGCCTATCTGTTTGAATTATCACGTTAAAATTATGATTAAACTACTCCCCTGATGGCCCATTAGCTTATGCCCTCCAAAGTTGGGTATGGGACAGGAAAACAAGTTAACTAAGCACAGGGGTGTGAGTAACGCGTTACATGTACTTGTTACATTTGCTGTAATTTTAGATGGCAATTAATTACAATTTTCCAAAGTAATGGTAATTCGGAATTAATTACAGTTTGTGAGGAACGAGTACAATTTTAGTTTAATTAAAATTACAAATTCCTTTTTTTTTGATCAGCTTCAACAAAGCACAAAGTTTAATTTTCACAGCGGCAAGATCTTATGCACACGCTTGTTTACGGCTTCTGTTGGCATTGTCAATACTCCTGTCAATCGAAATTTTCACACCATTCAAAATTTTGAAAATTCTTGTCTGAAAGGGGCAACTTTATGTCTAAGTCGATACTCCCTAAGGTAAACTACAAAATAAAAAATAAATAACTAGGTTATTTTCAAATTATATTGAACTGAAAATTCAAAAGTAATTGAGGGAGACTGCGAAGTGAGCTTGCGCTCTTTGAGTCAGCAGCCACCCGTTATAAACAGCAAAAATCCAGCGAAAGACAAACATCGCTTCTTCAAATGCTATGTTTATTGTCACTATCTATTTTTAAGCGAAACACTGTGCAAGTACTTCCCATTGCAAAGGAGTTTGTAATTAAGAACTCAAAAATTACTTTTTTCCTCGCGTAATTTCGTAATTGGAATTAGTTGCTTTATTAATAAAGTAATTTTACTCGGTACTTAGTTACTTTTGGGGCCAAGGAATTGGAATTGAAATTAATTACTTTTTTTGAGGAATTTTTACAGCCCTGACGTTAAGCATTAACGATTACAAACATCCTTGCAATTTCAAAATCGTAAACAATACAATTCTAAATTGTCGTAAAAGCATAGGCCTCGCTTCTCCTGCGTTTGTACCCACCAGCCGCCCCAACCACTGCACGTAAACATATCCATGTTACATAATTATTGTCATGCTCATGAAGAGCAGCTTTTTAAAATCTTTGTCCTTCGATATAATGGGCCTAACATTTGTGCAAACGCGCGGTTATGCTAATTTTGTCACTTGCCTTGTGTACACTAGAGCGACACGAAGCGTCGCGATGCGCCAACTTTTAGTTGTTTCATTATGACGCAATGAAGCTGCGTCGCGCATCGCATCGCTCCGTGAAGCATGGTGAAGTTGATGCTTCGTGGAGCTTGGTATTGCTTCGTATCGATTCGTGGAGCAAGTAGCGCAAGAATGTTGCTCCACCGTGCTCCATTTTTTTCAGGTCTCGTATAGGCTAGCGTCACAGGGTAAGACAAAATGTTTTTGTGAGATGTATAAAAGCTTTGTAAAACTAATTTTGACTAAGTATTAACTTGTTCGTTGGTGACATAAGTGTTAGAAAATATTTAGAAAGAAATAAAGTGTTAGCACCGATAACTTTTTGACCACGGTCCCCCAACTGCAGTTTCTTGCCATCAGTTGTAAACTTAGTTACTAGAAAGTGTGAGAAAGTAAACTACCACTAAAAGTCTAGCCTGGATCAAGGCTACTATGAGATTTTATCAGTCAGCCAGTCTAGACTGCTGGTAATGGGTAGGTTTCTGGTGTGTATCTCGGATTCTCAGCTAGCTACACTTGCACAGTGTGTAATTTTCTAAAATGTTTTGCTGAGGTCAAATCGGATGTTTTATTATCGACAGGCTGCTAGATTTTTGAAGTATTACCGTATTATGCAAGCCATAAGTTTTTAGTAATTCAGAGGTAGCCTACCAATACCAGTAGTTTATCAATCCAGCAATCATTTTCTGGTTAGGTACTTTTCGGTTATGAAAAGTTAAAAAAAATGAAAGCTGCATTTCTAGCTGAAAGAAGGTCTGGACTGAAGTTGTTTATTTTCATGATTCTGCTGGTCACTAATGAAGTAAGTTTTCAGTTATATATTATATGGTAATTACACAGAGCAGTGTGTAATTATCAAGACGCATACCGGTAATATAGACTACACTAAAAATATATGGATTTCACTGCTTCAGATGTACTGTGTAAAAATACTGCATCATTTCACCACTTTTTTATCAATTATGAGGTAATTATCTGGTGCACAATTTAATGACTAACTAAACATTAATCATACAGCATACTAGCTGTAGTAGATATTTTAAAAACTGACTACAGTGCAATACCGGTAGTGAAAGTGGAAGCCTGATATGATGCTATGCAAAACACACCATATTGTTTCAATTTCTGTGACAAAATTTACAGCAGCGGTCACCAGCTGTTTTTTCTGATAGAGCCTACATTAAGGTATTGTCTTATGCAATCAGCGAAGTATGCAATCAATATTTTTATAAGATGCATGATTTGCTAGTATTGTGTTGTCTATACAGGATGTGTCTGCTGCTATGATAAAGTTTTGTGCAGATAAGTTTATTTCCACCACATAACCGGTATGAGCTTTGTATTGTAAAACTATATTGACTAGTTAATATGGGCCTACCGGTAGTATGTTACTGTGTTACTGGTGGTAATAATTGGTTTACTAAATACGTACATAATATCTTACTTTAGAAAACTACAGGTCATGATATAATTTTTGCAGATCATAACACTAATTATTTGTCGGCTTATTTAAATCCAGTTTTGTTTAAATGGTTTGCTGTTAAAATATGCAATTTTGGTTTATGGATTGTGATGAATGCAATATATTCTGCTCAGTGATAGTAATGATGGTTTGCTGTTAAAATATGCAATTTTGGTTTATGGATTGTGATCAATGCTATATATTCTGCTCAGTGATAGTAATGAGTGCAGTCGAAGATTGAAGACTTTTCTATCCGCTTAATCAATTTCAAAAGTAAGGCAAAAGTTGTTTTTGCACTACACAAAGTTTTGCTGAACTATCACATATAAAAACTTTTGCAACAAAAAGTAGTCCTTTGCATGTATGGTATATTGTGAATAGTCACTGTATAACGAGTTGCATGAAATTCTACTGCCCACATTAGTGTCTGATGTGATGGCACAAGAATTGTTAGTGATTGGTTTTGAAGGTTTGATTTTACTTTGTCAAAAAAGCCTTAACTTCAAACAGTTAATTTTTTTACAACTCATTGCCTAGTTAGTTGGTTATGCATTCAGTAGTGATTGGATAACTGCATTTCATTTCGCGATTTATTGTGCCATAAGCTCAGTTTGTGTGCCCCCAGTATAATGCTAATTACTTTAGTGGGGAGAAAGAGGCAGGGCCAAAACTAGGCAATCCGCCCCCCCCCCCCCAAAATCATCTTTCGGGGCCCCCTAAAAATTTTTTCTTGGATGGTGATACAAAAGAGCAAGCCCCGAAGGGGCGATGTCAAGCTAGGTAAGTCTGGGGGCATGTTCCCCTAGAAAATTTTGCGGAATTTGACTTTATTTTGGAGGCTTTTTGTGCGTTTTGAGCTTTTAAAATTCCTCAGTTTTAACAAGGTTTAAAAGTCTGTATTACTAGGTCCCTTCCAAACCCACTAAAATAATGCTGCAAGCAAACCCTATACTCTAACATTTCGCTACCAATGCTAACAAAAAACATTTTCAAGGCTTATTTTTGCGCTTTTTGCATGAGGATGAGGGGCCCTTGGTATGTCATTAAACGTTTGTTAGCTAGTTTTGCGACTGCTATTTTTCGAAAAATTTGCAGCCCCCCCTCCCCCCCCATGGCCAAAAGCATGAATATGGTATGGGGGGCCCACATTGCGCGAGTTAAGACAAAAAATATATTGAATCTTAGAATAGGCCTATTTGAGAAACCTTTATCATACATTGAGTTAATAGTACTACGTACTAACTATTTACTTGGGTCCCCTTTTTGTGCGTTCCCCCCCACCCCCAGTTGGGAAGTTCAAGGGGCGCTAGTTTCGGCACTGGAAAAGGGATTGCAGTTTTTTTGTTGGGTTGAAGTAGTGAATTGTGCGCAATATTGCTGTTATGCAATAGTGAATTGTATAAAAATCTTGCAAAAGATAAAGCTTATACAAGATTTTCTTTGCTAAAATGTGAATTATGACGCACAAGCACACTGTTTTAATGTGGTAATTGAGAAAAATATTTAACAAAGTTGATATAATGCAGCTTTTTTGTAAACTAAAGTTTTGGTCACTGTTCTGAATATAAGCTATTATAGTTCATCATTTTCACACTGTGAACAATTTTTACGTTTTCAGCTTTCCTTACTATCGTAAAGTGGCATGTTTGCTATAGGTTGCCTGCCGGTGTTAGTCATATGCACTATGCAGGATTAAGACCTGTAGTGTTACTGTACTACTAGTATTGTTAGCTAACACTGTTTTATTTAGGTGCTGGACTCTTTTATAACTCTTATCACCTTGGCATTGTTTATGTCCAGTTTTGAAAGCGAAATGGAAATTATCTATGAACAACAAGACATTAAAGGCATTTTTTACAAGTCAGTCTTTTTCACTGTTGGTTGCTCTGCTGATTATTGTGTTGTGATATTACAATTGACCTACAAGTTTATTTTATTTTGAAGTGTTACGGTGTTTATATCGATCAGATGGCCAAGTGGGATAAAGCGTCTGGTTCTTGTTCGGTGGACTCGGCGTTCGATTGCGAGTCGAGTCGAACCGATGACTTAGAAATTTGTATTTGCAGCTTCCCTGCTGGACAGTGTGGAGCAAGATGGCTAGTTCGCTTGTTTAGCTGTTGGGAAAGGCACATAACGGGATTCCTTCATCTTGGTGTGATAAGACATATGGCTGGCAACTCCAAAGCGAGCTTATTTTGCTGTGGGGAAAAGCACTTGTATATATGGCCGGCAACTCCAAAGCAAGCTAGTACAGCGCTCAGTAGCTTTCTCGTGATGGGAGGATAAAAATGCGACTAAATAAATAAAACAACGGTTTTGGTTTCTAATCAAACATTGAACTACAATTTGGATTTTTATTTTCAGATGCAAAGCGTTGAAATGTTTCTCATTCACCATCATGTGAGCTTGCAGGATAAGTTCTTGTGCTGCAGATTCCAGAGCTGCGTTTTCGACAAACCGACTCAACATGAAGCCAATATCTCAAATCATAAACAATACTTTATACCTATCGTGAACATAATAAGATCATTATTTTGGATGTAAAATGTTTATTCTGCAGTGTTGTCCAATGTTTACCATCCCAAGATTTTTAAGCGTTGCATAGCATTTTGCTAAAATGCTTTGATACAATTCGAGCCAAAATTGTGATCAAGAACATAACAAAAAAGATATTTTATTTTCAACAATTTGCTTTAATCTGCTCTACAAGTCTGAGTAGGGCTCAATCTTCTGTGGCAGAGTGCTCAATAACTATGGCTAGCTAGAGCGTGTATTGTATTTGAATAAAAACCGTAAAGCATCTTTTCTTACATTATGCCCCCGGAAGAGCCGACAACGGCGAAACAGGCTGTAGTGGCTTCACGATTTTACAGTGATTTTATTCAGATGTAATCTGTTCTACAGATATTTATTGCAACATACTTATTTTTATGTCCATAACAAGATGCCGATGTAATTTTAAATGATGTGCTGTATTATATTGAAAAACTACTACCGTACTGTTGACCTGAATAAATTATGTGCTTCTCACCATAGCGTTTGTGTTATTTTTTTTAGATGTGCTTTTGATGTGTACCGTTGCTAAGTTTTATTTTTACTTCAGCCTACACAATACCTAGTTCTGTTAATGGAAAACTTTTAGGCCTATCCTTTTAACAACTGCCCCTAGAAACTCTCTCTAAACGTTGAAGAATTGCATCAAGTGCTTTTTTGAGGCCGCTAACAGGCAGACTACTGATCAAGTGATCATGCATCTAGTGTCTATTTGCAGAAAGTACCAAATTTTGCGAGGAAATAATGGCGAAAACCCTTGAACAAAAAATTTTGGCATTGAATTTAGTCGTGTTGACCCGAATATTTTGGTGAGAGGTAGCGAGACATGACAATTAGTCAATTAGAGCACCTGGATCTAGAGAAAAAATAGCGAAAGATAAGAGTTTGCGTAGTTTCACGGACGAATCGGCTGAGGTTTAACCAAAAAGTAGCTTCGAGTGCACGAATTTCCGTTAATTATTCTGAGACAGAAAAATAGTTTAACGAAACTATAAAAACCATTACGCTAAGTTACGATTTTTACAGGGCTAAAATTTGCTTCACGCATAAAGATTGGTTCTTGCCAGTGTAAAAGAGTGTTTTTAGTTAGGTTAATACGATTAATTTAATACGACTTGAATTCGGTTCTCATTCTTATGACCGGTGCCTACGGGTTTACTGCGAAATAGTGCCTACAGGGTTACTGCGAAACAATGTGGCATTATGTCCTGTAATTTCAGCCGTAAAATTCATTTAAAGCACCCACTCCAAAAATAATTTCGGCGTCCCTTCATAAAATGTTGGCTAAGTTGTAGCAAAAACGTATCAATTTCACAAGCCTACCGGTAACTAAGAAGAAGAAGAACAATTTATTTGTTGCTAAAACACGTACAGAATATGTACATAATAACATAGAATCAGAATTATTTATATTAAGCAACAGGCAGCTGCGAAGGGACCACTGGTCTTCAAGTCAAGCAGCGACCATCAATCAGGACACACATGTTGGCAGAACTTATAAATAAAGAAAAAAAAAAAAAAAATTAGAGAAAAAAAGAAAAATGTAACAGAGAAAAAAATAGAGAGAGAAAAAAAAAAAAGTAAATTAATTCAGATTATACTTGTGTAAAAGAAGTTTTTTAAAACACAGTTTAAACTTGGAAAAAGATAGTTTTTTGATGTCATGTGGAATGCTGTTCCATATTTTAGTACCAGTAAATTTAATGGAGTGCTGGGCGCGAGTTGTCATAAAGCGAGGTAAGAATATGGTGTCTTCATGAACGTTTCGGCGAGTACAATATTTTGAAACATTTGAGGAATAATTAAAATAATCGTTGAACACATTAGCAAGTTTATTGTGAGTAATTTGATACATTAACTTCGCAATTTCAAAAGTGTAAAGATCTTCGAGCTTTAAAATTTGATACTGGTGATATTGAGGTGAAATTTTTTTTCTAACTGATGTCTTTGAAATTATTCTCAGAGCTTTATTTTGTAAACGAATTAGTTTACCTAAATATGAACTATAAGTTGAAGCCCATACAGGTAGAGCGTAAAGTAAATGAGTATGTACAAGTGAATAATATAGATTAATTAGGTTATTCCTTGGAAGATAATAACTTAATTTTGCAATTATGCCAATAGAGCGAGCGATTTTGTGCTCAAGGAAATCAATATGTTTCCTAAAAGAAAGCTGATCATCAATTATGACTCCCAAGTATCTAGCCGATTCAGAGAATTTAACAGTTTGGTTTTCAAAGGTAAGAGTAAAGGGTGGTTTAGGAGTACGTAAATATGGAGAAATTAGTAAAGCTTCAGTTTTCGTTGTGTTAACCAGTAGGCCATTAGTTCTCATCCACTGTAAGACATTAGGAAGCTCAGTATTTGCAAGAACTTCTAAGTCAGTAAGTGTTTCTGCAGTGATTGAAAGAGCGGTATCATCAGCAAAGAATCTTGGAAGAGTTTGCAAACAAGAGGGAAGGTCATTAATATAGATTAAAAACAATAATGGACCTAAGATGGATCCTTGCGGGACGCCATAGTCGATTACTTTATCAGAGGAATCAGTATTGGCTATGGAGACAAATTGTTTTCTATCATTTAAATACGATTTCAGTAGAGAATTAGCCACACCACGAATACCATAGTGTTCCAATTTCTTGATCAATTTATTGTGTGGCACAGAATCAAATGCTTTTCTGATATCTAAGAATAATAAAGTTGTATATTGCTTGGAGTTAATATTATCAAAGCAAGATGTAATCAAGTCCAATATCGGATGAGTTGTAGAACGGTTGTGTCTAAAACCATACTGGCTTGAAACTATTGTCTTATTACGCTCTAAAAATGATAGAAGTCTGTTGTAAATTATGCGTTCAAATAATTTAGAAATAGAAGTCAGTAGCGAAATAGGACGATAATTATTTAATAGGTCAGTAGATCCTTTTTTAAATATAGGGATAACTTTTGCTGTTTTCAGCTTATTTGAAAATATGCCATATGTAAGGCAGTGATTTAGCATTACAGACAAGGGATAGGAAAGAATAGGGGCAGCAATCTTTAAAAAATAAGGATCTATGTCATCATGCCCACCAGCTTTATTTAGCTTCAGGGAGTAGATTAGCGTCATGATTTCATAAGGGGTTGTAGGTTGTAAATAGATTGAATCTGGGCAAGCGTTTTTTAAATAAAGTATTTCATCATCTGTAGAATTAGCTTGGACACTGTTTGCAATAAATTTACCAACGTTAACAAAGTGATGGTTAAATTCTTCTGTGATTTCATGTACGTCTGAGATAGTTGTTGTGCTGTTAATTTTAATAAGATTAGGAACCCTAGAGTTTTTCTTTGATGGTAATAGAGTACGCAAAATGTCCCATGTTTTCTTAGGATTATCTTTACATTCATTTAACTTTTGATGGTAAAATAGTTTTTTAGCAAGCTCTTTGACTTTGGTCAATGTGTTAGAATACATCTTGTAGCATGATTTTGCAACAGGTGATCCATTAATATAGTGAGTTTTATGCATTTTTTGCTTTTTTTTGATGGATATGAATAACCCTTTCGTGATCCATGGTTTACTTTTCAAACGCCTCTGTTTTCTAGACAGCTGTTTAAGCGGGGCATGAGTGTTAATTGTTTCAGTTATTAAGGAGTAAACTTGGCTAAATCGATCATTAATATTATTTTCAGTAATAGTATCAAGTTGGGGCATAAAATATTCAATTTTATTTAATAGTTCTTCATTAAAATTTTCTCTAATAAAGTTACTGTACGATCTAACTAGAGTAGGCTGAGGATGTGTAGGCATAAAATTTCTATTAATGATAGCCATAACCGGATAATGATCAGTAATATCATAGTCAATAACGAATGGAATAATTACGTGTCTATTTTCATTAGTAATAATATGATCCAGAACAGTCGCAGAACTCGACGTTACTCTAGTGGGAATATTTATCAAGGGAATATTCTAATGAATCGAGCTATAATTAATATTCTAATGAATCGAGCAATATTTATTTATCTAATGTTTATGAATCGAGGAATATAATTATCTAATGTTTATGAATCGAGGAATATGAATCGAGGAATATTTATCAAGGGAATATTCTAATGAATCGAGCTATAATTGGTGGGGGCTGTTGAGGGAATATTTATACTAATTCCACAAAGGCGAAACTTCAATGGGTTCAGAGCAGGGCTGGGCAAACTACAGCCCGCTAGACCATTTTATGCGGCCCGCAGGCAGAAATATGAACTCCTTTCGTAAATCAAAAGCTTTTTCGCTCTTGACTGATTCTCCGTAGAAAACAGGACATCTGAGGGCGTGTAGACTTTTGTTTTGCTCTTCCAATCACTACTGCCCTCGGCTTCAATTTTTTTTAAATGTGGCTTTTCGTGTAAAAAGTTTGCCAACTTCTGATCTATGAGGTTGCAGTTTTGTGCGAGAATACGCCCTGTAGCTGCTCATGCATTCACCTGCCAGGCTACCACATAGCGTACTGTAGGTAATAGGGCCTACGCTAATAATATGTTTTTTGAATATGTTTTGTCTCGCAAATTTAAATAAAATTGAACAAGCAAAAATTTTATTGCATCAGCTGAATGGGATATTTTTACTTTTAAAAATGATCCTGTTAAGTGTTAACCAGACTGCAAATTCAACCAATGATCTATTATGTAAGTTTTTTTTCTGCTTTTGCTTTGAATAAAAGTTAGATGAAAAAGATGCATGAGCTGAAAAGGTCATTTTGTCGAAATTAATTCATCTTGTAAACCTGAGTGCGAATCGAACGCGAAAAATTTTGCTATTTTGTACGTCACTTCAACGCAAAGCCTCGCTCAGCGGCGCAAGTAAAAACATAGTGTAGACAGAGACGCTTAGGGCAGCATCGCGTCGCTTAGCTTGGCGTCGCTCTAGTGTAGACCAGGCCCTCCTGGCAATGGGTATTGCTAAAGCTGGAGTCGTGTTGTGATGTCATGAAGCCATTGTTCTCAACGGCTATCATGGCTGGACAACACAACGTTCCAGCGCAGGAAGTATTCTTGGAAGAGAATGGTTGCAACGTAGGCGGATGTTCCGCCCGCGATGTCATAACTTTGAGTTAACCAAACCAGCTAGTTGGAATTAACCAAAGACATCGCTATCGCCTCGGGAGGTTTTGGGTTGAATTTCTGGGCCGGTACCGGTCATTAGCTTAGTGGTCAAGCGCACAACTATCGATGCGGAAGGTCTGGAACTTGATTCCCGGGCTGGTCAAATCGGCACAGTGTCGCCAACAGCTCGCCAATGTTGCGACGTGTCTGTGTTCCCCAGTCGCTAAGTCGCGGAGATGACCCCTAGTGGCGTATGCAAGGGAGGGGGCCGGGAGTCACCCCCTTGACAATTGCAGAAAAATTTCTTCGTGCAGAGCTTGCCAAAATTGCTATCATGTTTTTTCTGTTCGGTCCAACTTTCTAACTTAATCTCGAGAAACTTTCATTACGATGCGATATGCAACAATACTGGTAGTCCAGCTTTTCTTATGTGTTTTGCTTAAACTGCATTTTTGTCATTGATGCTGCTGTGAAGCAGTTGGTAAGTAGGAGTTTCCTTTAACACGGTGTCTCTGCAGTAGCTATGGCTGCACACAATTTTTTTTTTTTAATGAAATCTTCACTGTACTCGTTTCATTAAACTCGCTGCAGTACCGAAGTATGGTATCGAGTGGCGGGATCCGACTCCGCGTCTTAACGCTTGGGCAACACAGGTCCGAAGAAACGTCACAGCGGTGGCGAGCCGTTGGCTACGCTGTGTCCGATTTGACCTGCCTAGGAATTAAATCCCAAATCTTCCGCATCGATAGCGACATCTGTAAAACTAGGCTATAACAGCCCGGTTTGATGAAAAATTATCATACACGTTAAAAATCTAAATTGACACTGCCAGTGACGTCACATCGTGATGATGTAGAGTTTTTACGTAATCATGATGTGATGTCACTGAAACCTCCCATAGAAAAATCCTGCGTACGCCACTGGATGCATCCCCGCATCCCTCCTCCCGTGGATCCGCCCCTGGGTGATGCGTCCCTGTGCAGCCGTCCTCGTCATTTTCAACACCTTCCCCAGTAGTGGCATTACAGATGGTGTTCAATCAGACTCTATTAGAGGGTGGCGCTCTATTTTTCAATCCTTCCACTATAAACTAATTAGACTATGGTGGCGCTCAAATAGAGGCTTTACGGACGGTTATGGTATTTACAGTAGCTGTTAATTGGAGTTACTAAAACAATAAACTTTAGCTACACAATTACCCTGTCCACATGTACAATTTATGTTGGCTTTACACCCACGGTTCTTGGTTCTCCTCATCACAACTAAATTTTTGAATTTGTGATGCAGAAACTAGAAGCAAGAATCTTGGGTCTGAAGCCCTCATAAATTGGACATGTCACATGTGGACCGGCTAAATATGGGTTGTAGGCGAAGGAAAATCTGGTCATTGCTTTGGATAACGTCTAGTATCAGCCCCCAGGTTCGGTTGCGATTAGGTTTGGTTAGGATTAGGTACGGTTAGGGTTAAATTTAGTTAGGATTCGGTTCAATTACAACCCTAACCGAACCTAATCCTAACCAAACCTAACCCTAACCGAACCTGGGGGCTGATACTAGACGTTACCCCCATAGCTTTTGGCCCCCCCCCCCACTTTAGAAATCCCTGAGCCATCGCTGCTTATACCATCCATGAACACCGGCCAAGAGCCAACGCTTTTCGTAACAGCGATTGTGCAAAAGCGGTAAACAATATTATGACGCAACAATGACACTTTGTAATTGAGCAACGTTAGGAGAGTGGGCTTATGCTGTGATGTTACAACAATCGCAGACGAAGCGAAGGACCAAAATTATCGTTTTTTACGACATATCAACGAATATCGGCTATAAAAGCACAAGCGTTGCCAAATCAATTGGGGGGGGGTGAGCCCCCGAAACCCCCTCTTGCCTACGCCCTTGGTGGTATGCATCATAAAATAAAACTTTCACCTCTGCCAGGGTATGCGTATTCCATATTTACAGTACATAGAGCTACTTTTACTTCTCTCTTAAGGTTTAAACTTGCATTAAATTTACAAGATGACTTAATGAGCTAAAAAATGTGCTTTCGTTACCGCCTTGCTAGTTGCACTTTGCAGTGTTTTTGCAGTCGAGCTTTAGTCGGCAACAAGATAAAAAAGGTGAAATTGATAACAAGCTAAAGTTTGCACAGAGCACTGCACGCAAAAACGTTGCCTTTGTGCAACTTAATCAACTAACAGTTACAAATGTTGATGAAAATGTATATATATAATACCGTACGCTAATACACAGAACAATGATGGCTAAGTATGTAATTAACACTACGCCGCTACAACCTACACATTCACCACATTTATATCGTCACACTGTACTGTAGCTCAAAAAATCCAGTTCATCTTAGTCTACAGTAACACAATGCTGTTTTCTTGCTGTGTACTTGAGATCGAATAATAATATAATAAATCAATCTAACATTGTTTGTAACATTTAGCAGATGCAGCTTTGTTTTTCCTAATTTTCATCAAGTTTTAAAAATCTTGTTAATTGAACTACAATTGAAAGAATAAATGATATAGCCATGGAAATCCAGCCCAAATAATAGGAATATCCATAACTGAGATCAGTACGAAGTACAGGTGCGCCTAATAGAGGAAACCGGTAGCCGAGGTTAGTAAAAACTGACATAGCAACGCACAAAAAGATACCTGAAACAAAAATTAAATTGTGACTTTACGCATAGATGGTTATAAATTGGATGGGGCCATTTTTCAAAATCATAAATCGCAAAATCGTTGCCACTTAACCTACTCAGTCTCTTGGCCATTATTTAAAGTTAACTGAGGTCTATTTTTTGTCAATAACTAAGCTTGAAGTTCAGCAGTTGCTTTGAATAGTGGTGAGAGTACGTTGTGTTTTGGAGATCGATTCGATGATTGGTCTGATGCTAAGTCGAAACCACAATGTTGTAGGTCAGTATTGCTGCAGCTGCAGTATTCTATTTTTCAAAGAGAGTTGCTTGAAAGGACACGCTCAGATGTGGACACTACGAGCTAGTGACTCACTTCAGTGCAATAACACGTATGAACATTTTTATTTCTTTTTTTGAAATTCTATAACCTTACAAGTAAAAGCAAGCTGTGTAATTGCTAAAAATGGACTACTTTTTGTTCATGAGTATTGACTAGCCCACCTGCTAAACCAAAAGCAATTGAAGCGTAGTAAGGTTTGGTGATTTTTCCAAAAGTCATGAAATTCAAGACAACCAAAGCTCCGATTTGAGCAAACAGTCCAAGAAAAAGAAAAGCACGCACAACTTTTAATTCTGTCGGAACGAAAAGTACTTGTTCGGCAGCAAAATAAGATAAAAATCGCACAGTATAATGCCATTTGAGAAACATATTCAAGACCTTCTTTACCAAACGAATATAATAATCGACCCTACTTAACTCACTTAGCCACGGTACTCACCGTACTACTTTTCAATATACACAAGCACCACCAAGGGGTTACTACGGTACGGTTCGGTACGGAACTACGGTACGGTAGGGTGAGATTTTGGCAAAAAGTACGATAGGGAATTTCGTACGGAATTTTTAGAAAAAGTACGGTACGGTACGGAAATACGGTATCATATTTTCCGTACCGTACTCTTTCCGTACTCCAGTAACGCACGCTTTGCACTTTTGCTTCCAAGTACTGCACTTTTCCTTCTTGCCTATGACTTTACCCTGTCAGTTGCGCTCGCCGCTCACAGTCACCACCAGGCACACCCCTCAAAATATTTTAAGTAACAATATTGTGAACAAGTTAAATTGTTATGCCATAAATATAGTTCGATTGTTCAATCGTAATCCTGCATATAGTGAAGCCAGTTCATGATGTGCCGTCAAGTTCCAATTATCGAAATTGTGCCGATATATGGAAAGAACAGTCATTTATTTTAAAAAGAAGCAATAAAACAAAATACGAATCTACCAATAGGTATCAGTAAATAGCATACGAAGCCTACCTTTTTTGAGAGAACAAAGCTTTTTAGTGGAGGGGTGAGACCTCATATCTTTGCAGGCCTGTAGCCTGGGCCTTTGCTGCAACTATTGTTCTTTGATTTATTGTTCTGATGTTTGAATACCAATGCTATGTTTAATAATTCATTGAGGTATTAAAACTCTTGATTTTGTCTGGTATGTAAGCAGGAGGGGCACTGGGACACCCCCACCCCCTTGCCGAATGAAAAACTTTTCTAGAGGTTGCTGCCTAAAGGCAAACGAAAATGAGGTTCCTCGATCATTTGCTATCAAACCGGCCCTGCCCCCCTAAAGTTTTCGCTTTTTTCTTTACTGGTATGGAGGATAACCAATAAAGTTTTGTAGCCCATAAAAGCAAAGTTTTGTTCAACAGCTAAAATAAAAGAACGATTGATCTGGACTTTGACATGACTTTTACAGCTCAGATGGCCGAGTGGTGACAGTCTTCGCCTCGGGAGCTGTATAGACTGGGGTTTGATTCCGAGTCGGGTCAAACCAATGACTTTAGCATTGGTATTCACAGCTTGCCTGCTTGACGCACAGCATTAAAGGGACAGTGTGAAGGACAAGCCGGCAAGTTTACTTATTGTGCCGTTTGGAAAGGCACTGAGCGGAATTCCCCCATCTTGGTGTGGTAGACAGATGGCTGGCAACTCCTAAGTGAGCTCGTATAGCGCATTGATCGCTTTCTTGAGATAGGAGATTAAATATGCAAGCAGAGATGAGCATTTATCGCGATAATTTATCGGCGGTAATTTTTTACCGATTATCGTTATCGCTCAAAATAGTTTGGATTTATCGATTACCGATATTGCTTTTGTAATACATTTTGTTATCGCCGATAAATTATCGCAATAAACGATTCTTTATGCACACAGTGTTCAAAATTAGGGAGTTAGCGCCATGGCAAAATTCACGGTGTCAATAAAGTCTTGTTGCAATTTAAAAAATCTCTATTTTGTTTAATGCCACGGCAGAGTTCTTGAAGAGCTCTTTTTTCCTGGAAAATCTGGAAAAATAATTTTGTCATTTGATTCACAGGAAAAAAAAACTTTGTCAAACACATTGAAAATTTACCGCAACATTTATCGGAAAAATTTATCGGCGACAAAATATCGATTACCGATATCGCTTGAAGAAATTGAGATTTATCGATTATCGGTATCGCCCAGAGCATTTTTGAAACTATCGATTATCGTTATCGCTTTAGTACAGAAAGGTTTATCGTGCCCATCACTGTATGCAACTAAATATAAAAAAATGCAATGGAAAAAGTTTCCTGCTGAATTTTTCTTGACGTAAACTGTTCTTGACAATACGGAAAAAAATCCGTACCGTACTGTTACGTACGGTATTTTTGCGAGGTACGAAATTACGATACAGTATATTTTTAGATTTGGTAGGCTTTTGGTCAAGATAGACTCTTCTGCATCGATTCCGTGATAATGATACGTCACTTAAATTCTCGAAACGAGAATATCTTGCCTTCCCACGATGCACAATTAGAGTTACAGTTAGTGCATGAAGCAACGCAGTTTCGAAAGTAACGGGATATAAGACTTAAAGATTAGGAGAGGGTAGATGACAAGAAAGCATCGCAAAAAATAGCAATGCAGGGGATGCAGTAGCAATTCACGACCGGTTTCGCTCTCATTTTGAGCTCATCAGGTGAATATAGCTGGAAAATGGTGCAAAAATGGCACCGAAGTGAAGGGATTTGAGAAAAAGTAAAAGATTGAAAATAACAAGTAATGCAGCTCACCGTTTCCAGCGAACCGCATTCGTTGTTCCTTCAAAAAGTTTAAAGTGAAGTGGAAATAGTAGGTTTCATAGAGATGAAGGAAAAATTTCTTAAATACGCCAGTTGCCAACGTAAGCGAAATGACGTTCATCCGGTAATTTGGATTTGTGATTGTCATCGAAATTGGATCCATCTTTAAACATTTTGAAGGAACAACGAATGCGGTTCGCTGGAAACGGTGAGCTGCATTACTTGTTATTCTCAATCTTTTACTTTTTCTCAAATCCCTTCACTTCGGTGCCATTTTTGCACCATTTTCCAGCTATATTCACCTGATGAGCTTAATCTTTAAATCTTATATCCCGTTACTTTCGAAACTGCGTTGCTTCATGCACTAACTGTAACTCTAATTGTGCATCGTGGGAAGGCAAGATATTCTCGTTTCGAGGATTTAAGTGACGCATCATTATCACGGAATCGATGCAGAAGAGTCTATCTTGACCAAAAGCTTACCAAACTTGGGAACCTAGGCGCTCCCTAATTTGTTCTTTATAATTAAAACAAGGGTAACCAAAGTTAGCCTGCCAAAGTAATCATTGGGCAGTCCACACTCTGATTTTTTATATTTTTAGAGGAAAATAGTACGGAAAATAATTCCGTACCGTACCGTAGTAACTCCTTGAGCACCACTGCTTACTTCAATAACACCATACAAGAGCTATACCCTTCAGCATACAACAATATTGCATAAAATGTTTTTATCAAAGTTTGTATGTGTTGTTTATATCAGTGTTGGTTCTTGAAAAGATTTTTTTGGAGGGAAGCAATTACCTGTGTTACCCCCCTGGCTACACCCTGTTTGTGACGTTGCGAAAGCTAGCTTACTTTAGTCAGTTAACCTTCATATGGCCCAAAAATGAAGTCGACTAAAATTTTTTGGAAAACTTTTAACTACGAATTGACAGCTTGAGTTTTTGTGAAACCTTTTCGCTCCTAAATGAAGCGCAAGGAATTAAGCAAAAGTGTGAGTGAAACATCTGCATTGTTTTCTTCGTTATGGCATTATAATAGCTGTGACGTCACTAAAACGTACGTCATCACGATGTGACGTCACTTACCCCCCATTGAAAAATCCTGCGTACGCCTCTGTGAATGCGTAATGATAATTTTTCATGGGTAACTCCATCTTCCTGGCAAAGCAAGTGAGATTGAACAAACGTGGTACAAGAATAAACGTAAACTCATAACGAGGAAGAAAATAAAACGATGAGCACGAATAACCTACATTGCTTTGTTTGGAAAATCTAAAACAACAACAATCACCTGACGTGAAGCCAGGGTTGAGAAAAACTGATTGCAATCGATATTCGATTGCGATATTCTTTCCTTTTTGTTCATCCATTGCACTGGAGTCTTTACTTGTTTGAATGAGCATCGAATATGGTCTTGTCTTTACTTTTTTTTTCGGCGCAATTAAATAATCCATATTCGATTCTTTTTGTCCAGGTTACTTTATATCACTTTAGTAAATTTAAAAAATCGTCGGTATGTCATCACCTTGTTTGTGCTCATAAATTTTTTTTTGGACAAAGAAAATAAAAAAAAGATTTTTAATACCAAATTTGCTTCGCATATTCTATGTCTGTCGTTTGTCTGTAAGTTACCTCATGAATGTGAGGACATCACAAAAAATGCTTGGCGTACACCGCTAAATGCTCAGTGTAATATCGACTATCGATTACATTATTCTTTATTCTTTACTTTTTTAAAGTACCATCGAAATCGATTATTTCTTTACTTTTTGGTGAATTATTGAATATCGATAATTTCTTTACTTTTTTGGGTATCGATTCCCAACGTGCATGAAACATCGCTCGTCCTGTGCTGCAAACATGAAAAGTTTAGCTCTTTTTGCCCTCCAAAGAATGGTTGCAACGCAGGCAGATGTTCCCCACCAAACTCCTCCTCAATGGTTATGTCTCCTACAAATATTGTTGAAATCAAAAGATTAATAATGAACTAAAACCTAAGCTGAGCGCTGGAATAGATCAAATACCTCCGATCGTTTTGAGATATCTTCCTCATAACGTACTTCATGCCCTCTCCTACATATTGAACCAGTCTTTGTGCCAAGTTAAATTTATTTTTATATTTGACAGGCCAAGATTATAAAAGTATTCAAAAAAGGAAATCCAAAAATTGTTCTGAATTATAGACCGATTAGTTTGCTTTCGTCCTAGTCAAAAATTCTGGAAAAAATTGTTTATATAGACTGCTTTCATTCGTTAGCATTAGCAATAGTCTATCTTATCAACAGTTCGGATTCATACATAAGCACTCGACTAATCATGCAACAACTCAGTCTGCTTATCAGTAACATTGTAGATGCTTTTGAAAAAGAAACAATTGACACTTGGGATTTTTCTTGATATCTCAAAGGCATTTGATACGATTGACCACAATATTTTATTGAACAAACTAAATAACTATGGAGTAAGAGGTGTATCGTTAAATTGATTTGAAAGCTACCTCTCCAACTGTTCTCAAATCGAATATGATGGTGTTTCGTCTTCGAACCAAATAAATATCTCTTGCTCGGAACCTCAAGGCTCTATTCTTGCTCCTTTATTATTCATCATTTACGTGAACGACTTTACAAATTGTCTGCAGTTTAGCTCTAATATATCGTATGCGGTTGACACAAATGTTTTTATAGTAGATAATAATCTACAAGCACTTTATGAAAAAGGGAATAGCGAACTTGAAAACATTGATAATTGGATAGTAGCCAACAAGCTGTCTATAAACATCAGTAATTATAAAACTAATTATATTTTGTTCCAAACACCAAAATCCTAACATCTAAAGTTGTGAGCAATTTTCAACTGAAATTAAGAAACAGCATTGTTGTAAAAGTGTCCACTGCTCGATTTTGGGGTGTAATAATAAACGAAAATTTGTCGTGGAAGAGTCATATCGATGGGATAAAACACAAAATGAGAGCTGGTCTTGGTGCAGCTGTTATGCGCATCAGATCCTTTTTATCTCCCAAAGTCATGCTTAGCCTTTATCACTCGTTGTGACTTCGTCATGTCCGATACTGTAACTAATCGGTGTTTTGGCAATGAATCGAAAGTTCAACAAGTACAGCGCATTTGTAATAAATTTATCAGATTACTCTTCGGTTTAAAGAGACTTGACAGTGTGAAAATGATCATGAAACAAAATGGCCTGTTAAATATTAAGCAAATATATCGAGTTGAACTGGCTATTTTTACGTACAAACTGGGAAAAAGAGTCATACTGTTGCATTGCAGAATTCATTTCAATCAAAACCAAGTCGCATTTCAACCAAAAGTAATAGTCTATACCAAAGGCGAATCCAGGGGGGGGGATGTGGGGGATGCATCCCCCCCACCAGCCATTTTCAAATATGCTTTTGATGAATACGACTTTCCCATAATTTCGAACCTTTTCGATAACAATAAGCCTTTCGCCTTAAGCACGCATAATCGAAAATGTACGAACAAAATGCATCATATTTGGTGCAACACTCAGAATTAGAGGCAAAAAATTTAAACAAAATTTATCTAAAATTTGTTCAAAAAGTACTAAAATGGCCGCTACAGTATGTAAATTTTCAAAAATTTTCCGGGGGAGCATGCCCCAGGACCCCTCTAGAGCCTTTTCCATACTCAATAAGCTTCAAAACATTTTGACCAAAAAACTAAGTTACGCTTAAAAATGTGTCGAAGTTGGGTGCCCCCTCCTTGAAAAAATTTCTGAATACACCCCAGACATGAAAACATTTTTCAAAGGGCTTATTTACGCCTTTTTTGGGTTTAACTTCTTTATACTTAGTTAACATTCAACTTAATTCCAAATTTCATCCCCCCCTCACCAAAATTTTCTGGATCCGCCCCTGCATATGTCCTGCTGATTTGAGGCAATTGTTACTACTCATCGTATTTGAGTAAGAGTAAAAGTCACCATCCGTCTATTTGTATTAATGCATCAAATCACATACTGTGTTAGTTTTATGAAAGGAATTAAATTCACCGATCAAAATTAAATGACTATACTTCTTACACAATTACTCGTAGGCGAATTTTCCGAAAGCTTTACCAAAATGGTCATAATTTTTGTTTTTCAGTTGTAACTTTTTTCGCGATGAAGATAGAGAGAATTTTCTTCGCACAAATAGGAACATGGTGTTTCCGCAGATTTTGAGCTATGTACCATTACTCTACGACCAGTGGGTACCAAGATGTGTGAATTTTCCCCTGCGTTATTGTTTGCGATAACACTGTGGGGGGTAGCAGGCTGGAAAATGAGGACAACCCCCTAAAAACAAATTTTTTAACAATTTTTTGACCATTTGGCCGGATCTGAGAATTACATTTTTTTCGATTTTCAAAGCAAGCTTTTTTCACTCCACCCTATTGTTTATCAGTGTACTTCAATTACGTGCATTTCCCTGCTTGAGGCTCGGCATTAAAGGGCAGTGTGGAAAACAAGTTGGCAAGTCTATTTGTTGAGCCGTTTGGAAAAGCACTTAGCCTACAGGGATTCCCCATCTTGGTGTGGTAGATAGATGGCCGGCAACTTCTAAGCGAGCTCGTTACAGCGGTTTGATCGCTTTCTAGTAATATGAGGATGAACATGCAACTAAATACTACACTGTACAATACAAATTGCAATGCTTGGTTATGGGAGAGTGGGGTAAGTTGGCCGTTTCTTCTAATTTCCAAATATTTTTGTTATGGTAAATGCTATTAGCGAACCAAGTAGATCCTCGAAATCTTAAAGCTTTTCTCCTTCATTTAATATCATTCTTATTTCGTTATCTCCTCAACTTTGCTCGGGCAGCTGTCTTAAAAATATCGTTTAAAATTGACCAACATGCCCCACTGGTGGGGTAAGTTGGCTAGAGCGTTGGGGTAAGTTGGCCATACCACTTCTTGAACACCAACGATATGTAAGAAGCGATGCAAAGTTCAAAATAACGAATATCAAAACAAAACGAAGAAGTCGTCACTCGCACCAGCAGTTTTTGCTTGTCGTTCTGTAGAGCCAAGTAAACGTCAGTGGTTTGTAGCAGTAACTGTGTCTAATGGAGGGCTACAAGCTTAAACAGCATGTACGATCTCCACGAAGTAGCCTACACTGTTAAACTAAATGGTGTTTGTGTAACTTTTTTCCTCAGTTAGGTTATGAAGTGGTAAGAAACTAATCAATCATACTGTAGCTCTACAGTTTCCAACTTAGAGAAAATCTACTTATTTGAAGGAAAGTTTACCAGACCTGTAATCAATCACAAATGGCTATGGCCAACTTACCCACTGGGCAGCCATGTTCAGTGGCGGATTCAGGGGGGGGGGGGATGAGGACGATGAATTTCAACAATGCTTTTGATGAATAAAAATTTTCCATAATTTCGAACCTCTTCGATACAACAATAAAAGTTACGCCAGGCGTGTTTACACAGAATGCGATGCGACTTTTCGTACGTAAGGTGACGTAGGCCACAAAACAGTTAGAGTTATGACGTAAAACTACGTCACTATGCTCGGCATTTTAGAAAACAATCGTAAAGTACTTTACAAAATAACCGATAAAAAGCAAAACTGTTGGGGTTCGAGTTGTGTCGAAGATATTTTCACCAACTTTTTACGTCAAAAAATGAATAAAATTTCCTACGACAACAAATCGGATTAAAATCGCATTTAGTGCAAACAGATCTTTACCCACACATAAATCGACAATGTGCGAACAAAATGCAGTATATATGGTGAAGGACTAATTAGAGGCAAAAGAACAAAATTTGCGTTACAAATTGTTCGAAAAACGTTAAAATGCCCATTACGCTACAGTATGTAAATTTTCAAAATTTTTTCGGGGGAGCATGCCCCCGGACCCCCTTTGAATCATTTTTGTTTTCCCATTTGCTTGAAATTTAACTTGGCGAGAAAAAATACGCTTAAAAAATGTCAAAATTTGGTGCTAAAAAGTTCTGAATGCACTTCCCTTACACGGACACATTTTCTGAAAAGGTCTTATTTACGCTTCTTTTTCGGGTTTAACATTTTTGCATTCACTTAACATTCCACCTAATTCAAAACTGCATTCCTTCACCAAAAATTTTTGAATTCGCCCCTGGCCATGTTGGAAATAGCCTAACAACGGAATGAAGGTTAACGTTGAGAACGCTAAAGTAATATAAATCTATTGCTAAAGCACCTGCCAACCTTTGACTGAAATCTTACTTTTCTGATGTTAAGCAAGTAGGAAGCAAACCACGGAGGTTTATACAAAGCGTGGCCATCTCACCCGGAATTACCCTAACTGAAAATGCTTGCGGACAAAAATGTTTATATTGGTAGTATTGAAAATTCTTCGTCGGGACAATTGCTCCTTTCGGACCCTATCCCTGCTACATCTCTGATTTCATGCGTAATAATAACGTGCTCGTTGCTCGTTTGAACTGTAACATTTGGCTGTTGTATCAGCTCTAATTCAGTTTATCAGTGGGCAACATGTAGTAATATTGACACCGATAGGCGGTAGCCCATTGCGATATTCGCAGCAGCCTTTGCGAACTGTAAAGGCAAATAATGATGCGGTTTCTCACTGCTCAAGCTGCTGACAATAACAATGCAAAAATGCACAAATTTAAGAGCTTGTACCGGTACGTACTTTGACAGTTACTTTTCTGAGCTTTCCCTAAAAATCGTTCGTTTCAACCTGTTAGTCCAATCCAACGGCACCGGCCGGCATGATTTCAAAGTGATAGTAGTCAGTCACACTACAACCCTGGGTGTGCTGCAATGGTTATTAATGAAACTCATTTACAGGAATCTACAGGATGACTAGAAAATAACTCCCTACTCTTAAATAATAATGGTTCATTTTTGAAGTATAATTTTTCCGTTTAATAAACGTAAAAGGATACCGGTATTGGATTAAATTGATTTTCACCTAAAATTCAATCTTGGTTTATTCATTTATTTAAATGTGGTTGAATTTATTTTAAATCATTATTAACTATATTTAACATACTAATTTACAAAATACTAGCCTACATTACACACCAAAATTATTAAAACAAAAAAACAAGAGCGTACTGTAGATTTGATTGCTACAAATTAAGTAGCAAACACACAAAAAAATTCAGAAATATCACACAGCTTTATCATCATACAGAAATATCATACAGCTTTTGAATAAAGTGTACGTGTTTTGAAATAGAGAGTAACTTTCGCGTCACGTGAACACCTTTTTCGTATTGTGTCTTACAGTAGTTGTTGTGTTCACTAGGTTGCCTTGGTGGGGGACCCGGGGGGCCTAGTTCTAAAAAAACTGTTTGTAGGGGGACCCAGGGGGGTCTCTTAAATTCGGCCAAGTCCTTGTGAACGTATTTCGTAAAAGGTTTGCTAGGGGAGCGTGAGTATAGCAGTGACTTCATGATTGAACGTGTATTTTGAAATCTTTTTTTTGTTTAACATCAAAACTTGTTTCCCCAAAACAGCTGCATCCTTCCCATCAAGTCGGTAAAGACATTGCGAATAAATTGTTATATTTTCTGCATGTTTTTTGAAGCGTGGTGGGAAGTGCCGTATCAAAGCATCTCCGAAGAGCGGTCCCCCCGACATTTGTAGGGGCCCACAATATTGTTGTAGCCTATAAGACTCACAATTAGAGGCAAAAAATTTTAAAGAAAATTTCGTCAAAAATTGCTGAAAAAGCACTACAATTGCAATTACATGATGTAAATTGCAATTAAATTTTCAAAAATGCTTCCGGGGGAGCATGTTCCCGGAAGCATTTTTATGTAATGTACCTAGCACCAGCAGAACCTTGCTTTTTTCTGACAAAGCGTGGGTATATCAACTCCAATTTGTGCAAGTATGCAACGACTGTTCCATGGCGCAGTGGCTAAGGGCGCAGCGTAATGAAGAAAGCGTTGCATTAGTGTTGGGTTCGATTCTCGTCGCGGCTTTGCTTGTGACATGTTTTCAACAATCGGGATTGTCAAAATAATAGTATAAACTTATACTGTTGGTTCTGCTGGTGTTGGGTACAGTACATAAATATGCTCCCCGGAACCCCCTGGAATCAACATGGATATACATTCTGTTTCAAATTTGCTCTGATTTTGCCACACATCGAAAGAAACTGTGTGTTTGAAAGTTTGAGACGCTCCTCCTGAGGAAACTTCTGGATACGTTCCGTCAAATAATGCAGTTAATGAGGAAAGTTAGTAACCGAGTCGAAAAAGCGCGAAACTGCCCAAATGCTTGTAGATATTTAGGGTCCCATCTGGAGCTTTTTTGGGGGGAGGAGCAACAGTCTTCACGCGACGCTGGTGGTGGGGCGTGGACAAAAATAACTAAGGCCAAAGGGGGCGTGACTGAAAAAGTTTAAGAAGATATGGTATGAAATAATAGATTTTTTTGCATTATCCTGCTGGGTCCCCCTAATTCGAATTTTACCAAGACACCCCTGAGTGTCCATTGCAATTTGCGAAAGAATTTTTTTTTAAATTTAAGTTAATAAATCGTCTTTGGGATCGACTGTTGAGCGACAGCAAGCTGACTGTTCATTAAAAGTGATTTCGTCAAGACACTATTTTCCAATCATAATATTTCTTGAGTATGCGGTAATGAAAGCTCGACGTGTTCTATTGCAAACTTTTCCAACTCTTGTTTGCCCAAACAGTATCTGTCTTGCCTTGTGCGGAACTTTTATGGATGAAACAATTATTTCGGTAATTGTTTTGATGGTGACGGAAGAGGTGACATTTCGTGAAAGATCCAAGGACGGCAGGTAGCGTTGCTACGCCACTGCTGCTCTCACATAGGCCTACCTGGCAGTAGCCCTATTTATATCCTACCTTTCCTATCCCAAACTACTATCGAAATCAGCCTAACCAGCAACTCACAAAGCTGTGCTCCCATTTCTTTCAAATTTACTCTGATCAGAGCGGACAAGAACAAAAAACACAAGGAAAGGACTATGACAATATGACAGCCAGAGTGGCCACTCTAAAAATTAAAAAATCACTAAACTGCGCAAAAAAATCACTAAATTTGGGGAAAATTCACTAAATCGCAATTTTAAGTAAAATGTCAATATTTCCTATTTTTATCATTATTTAACACAGCCAAATAATAACAAAAGGAATAACAGTTCAGATATGGGTGTCGTTGCGCCTGAAGCTACTTCCAAATGAACACATTGTGGTAGCGTAGGCCTATACAAGACCATTTTCAGTTTTTACATATGATTTTTGTGCAACTAAACATACCGTACTCTTGGCTGCAGTTCTATATACTCACCTTTCCCAATTATTGCTAAAACTAGACCAAACACTCACCAAAGTGATATTTTTGATTCATGACAATACATGGTCTTCAAATAAAACTTACATCTAAGTTAGCCTACCATAGTACAATCATTTTTCTGTCAAAAGAAAAGTAAGCGTAAAAAGTCAAAGAAATAAGCCATCAAAAGAGTAGCGATTGTAGCAAAAAAAGTAAAAAAATATCGAAGGCTATTTGAGTGAGAGTAACTATTTGACTTTGAATGAAAGCTTAGCTTGCCTTACAGTATGTAGGGATTATGTGAGTTTGCAGAAATTAATTGGCAAGCTTGTAGTACCATATGTGCAAATTTTACAGCTTTTTTTAAGGTACTGTATTTGTTATTCCGTTTTTCAATCAATATTTATTTGGCCGTTTATTTTGATGTCTTCAGCAAAGAAACGAAAGATTGTAAATGGATTTTTATGGTATTATACTTTTGGTTGTTCGATACTGCTGATGAACAATTTTTCCTTTTTAACAGGTTTCATAATAGGTCTATGACTAAAAAGCTATGCGGCCCGCTTGCTCATTGGTTAGTGACAAAGTGGTTCGTCACCCCTGCTTAAACGTCGACCTAGTAGTTGTTATACCACAAACCGTAATGAAGCAGGAAGGGCGTAACCAAACCCATTTGCTTCTTTGTACGTGGTTAAAAAAGCTACTTAAGGTGTGTTTACACAGACTACGATGAAATTTTTCGTACGTACAGTGGCGTAGGCTACGAAACTGTTAGAGGTTATGACGTAAAGCTCTTCACTGTCCGCGACATTCTAGAATACAATCGTTAGGGGCTTCGCAAAGCAAGCGGTTGGAAGCAAAACTGTTTGGGTTTGAATTGTGTGAAAGATATTTTCGTCAACTGCTTACGTCAAAAATCTGATGAAACTTCGTACGACAGCAAATCGGACTAAAATCGCATTTAGTGTAAACAGACCTTAAAGGTACGTTTACACAGAATACGATGAAATTTTTCGTACGTACAGCGACGTAGGCTACGAAACTGTTAGAGGTTATGACGTAAGGCTACGTCACTATCCGCGGCATTCTAGAATACAATCGTTTGGGGATTTGCAAAACAACGGTAGGAAGCAAAACTGTTTGGGTTTGAATTGTGTGAAAGATATTTTCATCAACTGCTTACGTCAAAAATCTGATGAAACTTCGTACGACAGCAAATCGGACTAAAATCGCATTTAGTGTAAACAGACCTTAATTCATCTCATGCGATAGTAGACTGTGTCGTTTGAATAAAAAGGCTATTTAATTATGCGGAACGTAACCAGCAGACTAGACTACAGTATCAAACGAAATTGATGTTAAAAGCTGCTGTTATTCTTTAATTAAAGCCCTATGTTTAGAAAAGAATTTCACGAAATATAAAATAAAATTCAATTGGACCTCCGTCATAGCTTTTTCATCGTACTTGTTATTTTCGATAAAGGCTATTTAATCATGATGTTGTTCCGCTTTAATCACTTATAAGATAAGACTGAGAGTAACCACAGTGGGCAAGTAGTTGGTTGCCACAGGACAAACATTCATAGTCATAAAGTACGGTACAGTAAAATCTTGCCTTTCATTGCAAAACTTAAAAACGACTTCTTTAAATTATATTTCGTGCTAGACTCAAAATAAACAATTTAAGCAAAAATGCCGACAGAAAAGGACAAGACATCTAATGAGATTTTACAAACGTGCGTTTTAGAAATAGCATAAAAAATGCAAATGCGTATTGCAATAAAGGTGTTAAGTTTGGGTTTTAGCTGGATTCAGGTTTTAAGTTTTAGGTTTGCGCCGGGTTGGCTGTCCACAAACACAATCTATTTCGCATATATCTTTCGAAATCAAGAAATGTAAATGAGAGGAGTTATCACAGGATATCCCTTAAAAGTTGATGTTAGGATATTGCAACGCTTCTATATCCCTAATAAAAAAATTTCCACCGATGTTCAGTTATTAAAATAATCATCAGGTAAAACATAGCCTACTGCTATAATTATTGAAAAACTTAATAAGCCCCAGAGTTGTCAATCGGGCTCGGGCTTGGATTTTAAAAAATTTTTGGGCTTTTATCTGGCCGGACGCCGGAGTAAAATCAAGATTTTCAGTGAGTGATAGGGCTTTCGCGATTGCTGAAATAAAGCAAAGAGAACACCTTGTATAAATATTGCTGTTCGTAAATGACGTGACTGCATGTGGATGTGGACGGGTAAAACTCATTTTCTTCTTTATTGAAATTTCTCAAAATTTAAAGTGATGTGTTTGATTTTGTGTTCAAATCGAGCTATAGCTCAGACTGGCTAATAAATTAGGATTGGGGTTCGGATAGAATTTCTCTTTTTCCCGGATTTTCAACTTCCCGGAAAACGGAAAATTTTTAAAACAATACTCGGGAATACTCGGGAATCGGGAATCCCGAAAAATTTCCCGAACCCAGAGGGAATTACCGGGAGATTTTTTCCGGGAATTTTTCTCGAGCTTGATTATTTTATCATTTTTTCTGCTTTTGAGCATTTCACATCTAAGTTTTTATCATCTTGTAATTGTTTTGAAAAACATGATTTGATTTTTTTCTAGTTTTTCGACAAATTAAGGAAAATTTTTTGATCTCACAAGCACTTCGTCTCAAAAAAACCATGCAAATTTTGAAAAAAAATTTTTTTAAGCAAAAACAGAATTAAAATTTGCACTAACGCATTTTTTTGGCCGTAATGATGGATATCAATACCCCTAAAATCCTTACTAATGCATAAAAAATTTCGCGGAATACCGACATAACTTTCTCCGGAAACGGAAAATTTCAAAACCCCAAATTTCCCGGGAAATTTTCCATCCCGACTTCCCGGGAGGAAACACTAGGTTCGGGCGAGAAAATCGGGCTCAACATCTTCGACCCGTTGAAAACTCTGATGCTCACAGAACACAGTAACAAGGAATGCGGTATATGTGAAAGAAGTGACTTAGCATCAAAAGTTGTAAAAATGAAGCAGTCATTATTTTATTTGTTTGCTGCTGGAGGAGTCGTGAATTTGATCTTTATCATTGTGTCATTGGCAACATCGGCGTGGTTTAGTGTACTGGGACAAAATTTTTTCAGCATTTGGGATGGTAAGTAATGTCGGGCTAAGCAGAAAATTGTGCGATCACAAGTTCGATGACGCAAAATAATTAAATCAATTCAATTCGAGAAATAGACGAAGGTGCTCAGCGTGTCTTTACCGAAAATTCTAGCGGGTAAAGAAGGTAAAATCTTCCGATGAATTCTCACTATTTGAGAAAAAAATATCGATATTGGCAGATGCAGCAAAGCTAAGAGGGCTCAAGGTTTCCTTTTACATTTGTTGAAATAAAAATGCAAAGGTAGTTGGAAACTTCTGAACGGACAAAAATGCTGGATAACCATTTTGTATTCTTAACTCCCAACCTCTCTTGAAAATATTTGAATTTGCCGTCACTGTTTGACCGAGTTTGTTTTCTGCAGATTTTTACCTGATATTGTCTTTGCAGGGATCGCTAATCCGTCGCTGGCAGATGAACTGAATGCTATTCGTGCATTCATGATTCTTTCTCTGTTTGCCCAGGTGCTAGCCTTTGTTGGTTGTACTTTGCTTGCACTTGGAAAAACTGAAAAAAGTTACTTGGCAACCGTGTTCTTCTCGATATCAGGTATATTACGCCATGGTCATACCACTATAACGCTATGTAATTATATATTGCAAGATAGTACACAGAGGCGTACCCAGGGGAGGGGGGGCGCTGGGGACCCCCCGAAGACAAATGCACAAAGTATAGGTGATACTCGTATAAAGAACAATCCGAGGGCGTGACGACTTTTTTTTGCTCTCACTATATCCGCCCCTGCTGGCTTGGCTTTAAATTGCGCGCCCCCCCTTCCCCCTCCATTTTAAATTTCTGGGCACGCCCAGAGTACACATCATGAAAATTTGATTAACAAAGCGAAGGATTATAAAAATGGGGCTAAACACGGAGATAAAGCATCAGTACGTATATAATGTGGGTTCAGCTTATGGTCTTTAGCAGAAAGTGCTACTGCTAGGTGAGCTTTAGTTCTCTGAAAATCACGTACGTCAATAGAATATTTTACAACTAAAGTCGGACTTTTTGCTGTTTTGACTTGTTTCTTAAACAAATCAAGAGTAAAATATCCGCGAAAATGCCCCCTCTCCTTTGTAAAAAGACTCTTTTAACAAAAATGTGAAAACCAAAATGGAAAAACGGTTTTAAGTTTCACAACGCTGTTATTTAGAAGTTAAGCTTTTTAGAGAAAACTTTGCGACTCTGACGTTTTAAAGCACAGCGTGCTTTTTGCCTGCTTTATTGATTTCTCTTTTTCCGACTTTTATTTGCAATTGCATTCGCAAGAGATTTGGCAATTTTGTAAAACTGATAAATTAACTTTTGAAGCAATAGCCTGTATATAGGCTTAATTAATTCAGTGGAAATTTTTCTTGGTAAAAACTTACAAAATAAAATTTCGAGCTGACAAAGATTTGGAAATAGTATGCATTGCGTCACGTAGATGATGTAATTCCCATAACGGGCTTTATTGATTTTGTCATAGTCTGCTGTATGATCAAAACTATAATCGCATTTTCATAAACACGAACTAGTGGCAATACTAACTAGCTTAACAAAAATAATCATATTTGCAGTGATGGGCATGATAAAACTTTCTGAATTAAAGCGGTAGCAATAATAGATCATTTCAAATAGACCTGGGCAATAGTCGATACCCATATAATCGATACATCTCAATTTCACAGCGATATCGGAATTCGATAAGTTATCGCAGATAATTTTTTCCGATAAATGTTGTGGTAAATTTTCAATGTTTTTGACGAAGTTTTTTTTTGTTAGTAGGCAACTCCAATTCCAAAAATGTTTTTCTGGCTTTTTCAAGAAAAGAGAACACAGTACGGACTGTGCCTTGGCATCACATAAAACAAAGAGAGATTTTTTTTTCAATTGTAACAAGACCTTTCACTCTATGGACACCGTTTATTTTTCCATAGCGCCGACTCATTTACTTTGAACATTGTGTGCATAAAGCATCGCTTATCGCGATGATTGATCAGCGACAGCAAAACGTGTTACAAAAGCGATATCGGTAATCGATAAATCAAAACTATATTGAGCGATGACGATAATCGGTAATAAATTATCGCCGATAAATTATCTCAATAAATGCCTATCTCTGCGTATTTGTAATCAAGCAATATTAAATGATGGTGGTTGATGTCTCTCCACGTGACAAAATAATGTATCCCAATCTAGGGCGTCAGTCTTGGTAGAGCAATTCCTTGAAATGGCCGTGCTGCACTTCGAACACAGTTCTACTAACGAGTAAAAGTGATCTTTTTTTCTAATAATGTTGCACGCGCAAGAAATTTCGCCCTCCCTTTCCCGAAACATAGTATTCTGCCTATACCCTTAACTGCCAAAGTGGAGGGGAGGGGTAATGGATTAAAAACCCTAAAAATAGTTAGCTCTTCCTTCTTCTCATCCTTATTAAATACAAGATATTTTTGAAACGAAAAATTGATCCATTAATGCAGCTAATATACAGTATAGCAAAATAATTAGAATAATGGTTTGACTGTATTTTAAATAACTAATTATAATCATTTTCAGCTCTCTGTTTATTGATTGCCTTGTCCATTTTTTCTGCTGAATCTGGAGGCAATGGAGTTGCTGGTTTCGGATACTCTTACATTCTTGGATGGATTGCTTTCGTAATCTCTGTTCTTAGCGCTATTGCGATTGAAGTTTTGGCGAGACATTCTTCGTAAATTCAACAAACAATCATTTATTCTTTGTAGATTTTGCACTTACTATTCTAGAATCTAGTATGAGAAAGTAGATGACTTGCTCTTATATGGAACTTTAAGAGCAAATTTTAAAGTTTTAACGTAGTAATCACAATTCAATTTAGCAATACTAATATCGCATTTTCAACCGAGATAAAAAGAACTGGTTATATTTAAAACTAACTCTATTCCAATTTTCGTTGTTTTTGCAATGGTCCTATCGACACCTAACTTTTCCACCCTAGTAATTTTTGAAAACAGCACAATGACCGCTACTCGCACGTATGCATAGGCTAAACATTGACAGTTTTTGCTGATATTTGATTGAAATTGACGTGATTAAGGGGAGGCTGTAGCCCCCTATAAGTCTCCTTGATTGCACTTTTGAAATTACCTTAGTTGCGCAAAGAAAAAAAGCAAGTTGTATCACGTGTTTGCGGATGAATCAATTGATTGTGGGCTGAAGAAACGCAACTATTGGTGTCTTGAGAGTTGCAAATCAATTGCAGCTTTACAAGAGCTAAGTGATCGAAACATTTAACCAAACTCGTATTATATAATACATAATGCATCGAAGAGCTATTGTTTCATGGCGTTTGATATCGAATAGCATGATGTGACGTCTTTACGCTCAAAGACGGATCCACAGAAGTTTTTTAAGAGAAGGCTTGGAATTATCATGTATTTTCATGGGTCTGAAAATAGACCTATAGAAGCATAAACGTATTACTGTAATTTGAATAACGTAAAACTTGGGAGGTGCTTGAGTTCCTTCAGTTCACCTCCGGGTCCGCCAATGACGCTTGCTAAACTTATTTGGAAATGGTTCTACAAAAAAATTATACTTTGATGCCGTGAGCAATGAAACTAAAACCCTAGTAATGCTGTCTCTTCATCCATTCCAAGTTCTTTTTGCTGCCAACGTCACGCGATACGTCACTCAGCGGCGGGATTCAAAATTTTGTTAGCCAGTTTGACAGTATAGGATAGGCTAAGTCATATTTTTCCGCCGGTTCTGTTACCAGAAACCAGTATTTCAAGCCGCTTCGTTGAGCTCAGAAAAGTTTCATAATGCACTTCTATAGAGCCGCTTGAATCGCATCAAAGATATCTTTGCTGCCACACATAGTGCGCAACATTATTCACTGCAAATAAAATTGGGTATTTTTTTGGGTAAACATTTTGGGTATTAACTTTGAGAAACCCAATTTTTTAACTTGGGTGCAGATTACCCAAATGGAGTGTACTGACTGACTACTAACCATTATGCGTTGGGCTATTTTAGCCCAAGTCAAGAGCCCAATTAATTTTATTGGGTTTTCTCAACCCGAATGTTTTTAGGCAATGAAAACCCAAAAAGTTGTTCTGGCTGCCATCATCGCTCATTTGCAGAGTACTGGATGAGTTAGTTCGCTATGCTACGGGGTCTAGTTAATGCCTATACTTACCATAGCATTTCATACGGAGGATCTCACACGAAGCGATTGCGATGTTCTACTGACCTACATGTTTCGATTTGTATATAAAACAAAGAATCATAATAATATTTCACTAGTGGCATTTTTGAAAATACGTCATATTGGGTACTCTATACCCAATATTTTTTTAAATTTGATTTTATTTTCGCTGTATGCAGTGATCAGTGTACAGGCTCTTCGCAAATAAATATTTTCTTAAATTAAAATAAAATACTGTCTGCAAATGAACAAATGTAGTCCAATTTTATCTTGAATTGCCTATGATTTGTCACACAAAAGTATGGCTTTCAAGCTGGCAAAAGAAGCTATATTTTGCGATTGCTATTCTATTACCTATATATAGTTAGGTGTTTCGAATGTAATCTATTCTCTTTAGCGCCGTGAGACTTTTCAGATTGGTTTAAACTTGAAGGCCAATGGTATGTGTTCAGTGGCGTAGCGAGAAATTTTAAAAGGGGGGAGCTATAATTTCCACACTTTTTGCAAGAGTATTTTTTTCGGCAAAACAAATTTGAAGCTGATTGAGAAGCAAGAAAGTCTCAAGGGGTGTCCGGGAGCATGTTCCTTCGGAAAATTTTTGAAAATTTACATGCTCTAATGGTTATTTTGATGCGTTTTGAATAATTTTCAGGCAAATTTTGTTCAAATTGTTTGACCCTAATCTAAGTGCTTCGCAAAATATGATGCATTTTGTTCGCACATTTTCGATTATGCGTGCTCAAGGCGTAAGGCTTATCGCTATCGAAGAGGTTCGAAATTATGGAAAAATTGTATGCATCCAAAACAACTTTGAAAATGGCTGGTAGAGGATGCATACTCCTCATCCTACCCCCTAGATCCGTCCCTAGCCATAAGCTACAGAAACCATCAAAAGAGTATGGCATATTTCAGTTACTTGGCACAATTAATTTGGTTCTTGTTTACTAAAAGGCAGAGTCAAAAGGGGGGGCATGGCCCAATGCCCCCCTAAATACGCTACCAGTACTGGTAGTGTTGCGAATGTTAAAGGAGATATTGCACAAGTGAGCTTTTCGATAATCTGGTTACTTATTTCCATCGTTCGTTTTACTAAAACGTTTACTGGGGCCTAAGCGTTAATGCCTACCTCACTTTTGTTTGTGCAACAGCCAAGAAATTCTATAAACAAAGATGAAATCTTTGGAACTGTTGTGAACTGTATTACATCATGGCTATTAAGATTTTTTTCCATAACGTTTAAGTTCTTCAGTTTGAAGCATCCCTCTTGCAAATTTTTTACTGCGTTGCTTAAATTTCTAACAGTCAATGTTTTAGCCTATAATCTTTAGTGTACGCGCATTTGCTCAGCTACCGACCTATCTGAAAACAGCGTCTCTAATAATATTTAGGTCAATCCATGCAACAAAAAGAAAAAGTAGTTCCACCAAGCACCAAGTGCCTTTTCTTGACGACAGTAAAAGCGAGCTTGTTGGTTTGTTCTCGACACTGTTCGTTTATACTGAGCCTATATAAGGTTAGATTAATTCCCTTTTTTTAATCCGGGGCTGTTGTCCAGAGAAAAAATTAGTGCACACAACCCACTAAAACTTTTTTTACTTGCACAGCATAGGTGAGCCTATCACTTTAAATTGATTGGCCAATAGATGCACGTACAGTATATCAGATACAGTAATAGCTTTTAACAGCCAAAATAGCTTAGTAAGACTCGAGATCTGTAATTCAACTTCTTTGTTTGACGTCGAGCATCGAAACAACCGTGCAAAAAACAAGTCAGTTAGTTTACTTGTTCAGTTGGGAAAGGCACCTAACAGGATTCGCGCACCTTCAGGAAATAGACAGGTCGTAGTGGCGTCGCCAAAAAATATTTGAAGGGGTTCATGACTAATGCTGTATAGCTTAATGTAAGCAAAGTGAGTGCTAGTTTTTACATCGTTTTTTTCTGTTTTCGTAAAATTTAAGGGGGCATGGCCCCGGTACCTCCCACCCTTGGCTACGCCACTCAAATATGGCAGGTGACCAAGTAATAGCAGGTTTTCTAAACACGCCTGTTCGGTCCAAGCCAATCTTTCAGGGCAAAGAAAGTTATAAGATTCCCCCTTTATAGCACCTCGAAACTGCAACGCTCAATTATTTATCAAAATGTCAACATCTGAAACGATATTTTAAAAACAGAAAGTCCTTCTTTATGCGCAGTTTTTCGATGAAACTTCACTGCATTTTATTCCAAAATGTATTAATTTTGACCTTGCAGGAGTCCAAGCAGCAGCAGCAGGGTATATCGAGAATTCATATGAATGCTGCTTATTTTCGTAAATCTGAGTAACAATAAAAGTCCACTGCTTAGATTTTGATTTATCCGTCGGTATAAGGGTGGTTGCTTGACTCTTATGACCCTGAGGAAAAGTTGCATCACGCTGCTGCTGCCTTCAACACCTGCATAACCCTATATGGTATAGGTTTCAGCTGCATACAGCAAAGGAAAAACCAGTGAAAGTTACGTATTCACTAAATATTCTTCAGAATTTCGAACTTGGATGTTTGAGTAAATTTTGTTTTGTTCAATATAAAGTTGGGTTAAATTTTTTAATAATGCAACAAAATTTTTTACGTTTGGGTAATTTTCAAAAATACCCAAAATTATTTTGTTAAGTATAAAAAATTACCCAAAAGCGAAAAAGTCGCAATTGGGTAGAAGGTGTTTTTACCCCCCAAAAAATTGGGTAAAAATTGTATTTGCCCACAAAATTTCATGTTTACCCAAAAACTTTTTTACCCAAAAAATTATTTAAGTTATGTTTTGGGCATATCGATTTATGCCCAAAATATGAATTGGGTTGAGTGGAGTTTTACCAAGAGCTCTACCCAATTTTATTTGCAGTGTTGTTCTAATTTTTTATTACGTATATTGTTCACCCATATTTTTCAAAATAGAACTATTTTAAACGAAGCCATCTTGCTGCTGTGTTTGGTTTTGCATTTAGAGCCGTATATTATGGGCAAACAATCAGTCGCCTCTTGCAAAGTGTATGATTATAAACCAGTGTTAGGATATTATCGCGGTTTTTGCTTTAGTGTGCGTAATAAGGTAAAAAAGGGCATTTTGTTGGGCTACGAACATTTTTCAATAAGTCTAAATTCACCCTTACATGACATTACATTACAACCCTGCAAAATCTCCCAACTTCCAGGGTTCTCTCGCTATAGTCTTCAAAGTATGGAAAAATAATATTACGTTTTCCAGGCTGAAAAGTCTGAAAAAAATTTTTTACATCTTGGTATGGAAAATAAAATTAACTTTCCAGACGTGATTTCGCGTTTTAGTAATGATTGTTTGTACGTTTTCTCTTCAGTGTTTGATCTGGGCATGTCATTGAGAGTTGATATTCTGAATCAGAGCAGCCAGCCATTGTTTGTAGAATGCAGGTTTTGTAGTTTCTTTTGCCAATCAGGATTTGCAATATTAACATTGGTTGCAATACTCACTTTTCTTTTTGATTATTTGAGGAGCGCGAAGGAGATGGTCGTTTGCATCGCCACATGTGAGGTAGTGGAAAGATTATATTCCACAGAGCTTAGATTGTTTTTTCAATAACAGTTTCGTCATATGATTTTGATTTATGGTCGTTAGGTTGCTTTGCCGTTTGGGTTTGCCTTCATGTATTTTATACCTGAAGTTCTACACCATTGGGCAATGATGATGTTTGCCTGGCTCTTCACTAGCGTAGAGTTTCAAAACTACAGTTATCGCCAGCTTGAGACTGTATATGGGCCCGGAGCTTTATGGAAGAGGCATCGTGTTGCAAAACCAGCAATAGCTATGTGACATTGGATTTGTAATTATTTTGGTTGTTGTGCAATGTTAAGACTTGTTATCGTCGATCTTGTGCCGTTGAATAAGGCATTCTTTTTTTACAAAGAAATCACAAGTTTCCAGCTGGAGTTTGACGTGTACACTTTCTGTGTTTGTTATTTAGGAAGACTATTTTGGGTAGAAAAAGACGTGCTAAAATGTTTCTCTGTCTTTTATGTTTGGTGGCGTAAATTCAGCATCAACTAAGATTGGCTGTTTTCAACCTGATGACTTTAACCCAATTTTTTGGTAACGATAGAAGACACATTGCGTCGAAACTGAAGGGTACAGCATATTACTTTGACACGTTGCGTCAAGTAGTAATAGATAGATGATTCGTTTAATGAAAGAAATGACTAGTACGCTCTTTTTTCTGGCAAGACTATAAAAGTGATAAGGGTAGGTGGATATTTGAAGTTTTGTATGAAACGTTGAAAATATTTGCAGTCTGAGCTAGATTTGGGTGGTCGAATACTCCTCACATTTTGAAAAGTTTTGGACAACTTCGTAAGTGTTGCAACAATTTTTCAAACTAAAGTTGCTTGGAAAATATATTTCGTTGATGCAGCCTTATTTTTGCATTTCTATAAACTCCTTATATATTTTCTGCATGTAACTGTATGTCAAAAGTCAATAGGTTTAGACTATGTGTTCATCAACGAATTTTAAAAGGCTTGTACTAAAAGTATGCATCTTATTCTTTGCAAAGCGATTTTGTGTTCTTCACTTTTGTTGATTTGTTAAAACCTGTGGTAGTTGTTACTTTGGTCAAAGCATTGATAAGGTAATTGAATATGGCAGCTGCTACCTGTGTACTTTTGTTGTATTCGTCAAAAATTATGTCTTGAAAAAGTCTGGAAAACGAAATTCAAAACTGTGTGGGAACCCTGTGCTTGGTTTTATCTCAAAAACAGATGTATTTAAAAAAGTGTAGCATGGAATTACCCATTTTGTAATTTCGCTTGTCGATTATTGATTTTAAGAAACATCGGCGTTAAAAATAACTACAAAACACGAGAACTCATTCGAGTGAAATGGCTTCGTTGGTCAAAAGCGAACTAATATAGTAAAAGACATGACTGCGCTTATCACAAGCCATTCATTAACTAAAACGTTTTGAAAAGACGATATAGACTACATTTATTTTCATCTCGATATTTGTTTGTAGAAATACGAAATTGTAACTTAACTCTCCAGAGGACTACAGTTTCTACACAGAATTGACAATACTGGGAAATGTTTAAAATAGGGTACATACTTTTAATTTCATTGCTTCGGCCACATGACGACAATAAATTCGACATGGTATCAGCATTTACAGTTCATTCAATTGAGGCATTATACACAGGGCAAGCTTCCAAGAACTCGCATACCTAGAGCACTCATGTTGTTCTACTACTATTAGAAATAGGCATAATTATTTATAAACAAGAGACGCTCTTCCATAGCATATAGCACGCTTCATTAAAACGAACATTCGTGACAGAAAGAATGCGGAGATGCTCGCAAAATCACGATCGCCACGATTATTTTCAATTGGATGAGACAAAACGCAATGCTTCATTGCTTACATTGCAGGCCTACTGCGGAATGTAGATTCTTTAGGTAATGAAAAAATTGCAACAAATTTTTTTTGTATTTCACCATTGAAACAAACTACTATTGTGCTGTAGTGGTTATGGTAGCTTATGACTAGGGCGATTCACGGTCAATTAAGTCAATTTTTTTTTGGATGTAAAAAATAACTTTAAAAATGTGGAAACAAAATTTCACGGTCGTAGGATCAGTGTTTATGAAGATATAAAGTCAATAAATGTCAATTTTTTGTTATTTTGGTCAATTTTTTTTTTTAGATCAGTTTTTGCTTTCTTGCTGTTTTTGCGCGTTTCTACTTTATAAGTCTACTTTAAAAAGAGATGACTTAGATAATTTAGAGATGGAGGTTCGTAACTGTTGGTGGTACCAGGGAGGTGCATGCCGTCGCCTGACTGTTACTGGTGTTACAGTTTTACACATGCTTAATTTATTCATGTAATGCTTGATGTGATTTGATTGATTTCGATTGTAAAGATCTGTTCCGACTGCTTTGCAAGATTGCAATCTTAGCAAAATTGGATTATGATGAAATAAGCTTTTCGATGTGTTTTCATTTGTTACATATTTTTGTCGCTACGTGCCGGTAGTCAAAAACACTAGAATTGAAAAGACAATGCATTAGTTATTCGAACTTACTTTGATGTTACACAGATTGCGATACAGCGAATAGCAAAACACTTGAATTATATGTGCGTACATTATAATCTAAGCACTAACCGAAGTGACTTAAATATTTTTTTTTTCTTATGGACTGGTTCTTTCATTTCATTGTTTCGTTTGGTCAAAAAAGTCAATTTTTTGATAAAATAAGGTCAATTTTTTGAGATTTTTAGGTCAACAAAAAATCGCCCTACTTATGACGTTAAACGGTAATCATTGTATTTAGTTTTAAAGGTACATTATCGCGTGATAAATGGGATTTTATGCTTACTTCAAAGAACATAAAATAATGCTAACTTCATAAAAACATCATTGTAATGTAAATCGGACTTTTTTTCTTTCCCGACTTGTTTGTGTTTGTAGTAGGCCTATAACATCTTTTTTATGGAACCATTTTAAAGAGTGATCGGAGCTTAACTACTGTACATGATGCACAGATACTGATGCTACGCTGCACTGATAAGACCTAATAAGGTCGAAACCCCCGTCTGCAGCTGCATGTGGATAGGTTGCATTTCGGGCCTTATAGGTTGCATTTCTGAGACTTGTGGTTAGTCTATAGCAGCAGATTAGTAAAACAGGAATGTTTAGTCAATTCATCCTTACCATATAGCAATGGCTTGTTTTCTACAAGTGCCTGCTAAGTCGTTAGAGTTGATCCGACGGTGGAACATCCATTACCTTGATATCTGTTGGATCTTAAGTGTTTTTAAATTTATACTTGCCACCTCTTTCGCTATATAGGTCTACTCTAAACTAAAGCAGCGTAGCTGAAGGTCCACATCAACGAGTAACGACATGAGAGAAAATGAAGATCCTGCGTTTTAGGCTAAATGTCGTGCCATTAAAACTCAACAAAATCAGGATCTTCGCCTCAGTGTTTTTCATAAAAGTTAAAACTGGAAGTTCTATGCTGCTAAGATTTCTAATTTTCTGTAATTTCATCAATATAAAAAGTTGTTCAGCTGTGATTTTAGTATTTTCGTGTCGCTAAAATGCTGAATAGAAGATGTTTTTTTGCACAAAAATTACCAGCTATAGAACTAGAAGTTAATTACGTAATCTATAACCAATACACCTCTGCACACTGACGTCACATACCGTGATGATGCGATGGACGGAGATGCTTGATCAAAGTCAAACATTTTCGACAGAATGAATAACGCAATAATTGCGATGAGGTTAAATGGCTATTACAATAATGCGATAATTCGCGTTTAGCAGCGGACCACAGAGCACTTGTCTATATTGGCTGTAAGGTGAAGGAAATTGGTTCAGATATGCTAGCATCACAATGCTGTTCCTTCAATTTTCTCAAAATATAGGCCTGAAAACAGTTATCGTAAAGAAGATTGTCGGTTAAAATAAAAATGATTTTGATATCTGAATTTGTTGCACTCAGTTTTAGTCACTAAATGCAGTTAAGCCTGGAATATAAAACCTAAGCTCACAATCCGAGTTATGAGTCAAGTCAAATTTATTTGTCTGCACGAAAAATAGTTACCAACTACAATGAAATCAGGAAAATAGCAAAAGCAAAAAACAAAACAATCATTCATACAAGCAACTACTCAGTGACAAACTGGACAGCGAAAGACCATTTCATGGTCGTCCAAGTCAAGCTGCCTATATTCAGAGTATCGGTATATTCAAACGGTTGAAGTATTACAGTCTTGTAATGCCATGTTAAAAACAAAAAGAAACAAAGGCAAGCAAAAAAAACTGCAAAAAAGCAAAAAAAACAACCACAAGTCAAAAACACTTACACAATTAGATGTTTTTGTAGAAACTGCGTATCAATATTTACTAAATATTTCTTCTTCTAACTGTTTTAAAAAAGTAAATTTGGACATTATTAGGCCTGTGGAATTATTGCTCCAAATCTTAGCCCCTATAAAAGCGCACCCAGACTGCCCACATTGTGTGTTTGTTCGTGTATGTAACAATTCTCGTTGGCAAAAAATCTGGTAGCATAATTATGATGATTACTAGCGGAACAAAAATAGTTTGCAAAATTTTCGGGAAGGTTTTGATGGAAATATGAGTGCATAAACTTGGCCATTTCAAGTTTAAATATATCATTTGCTGGTAAAATATTTTTGGATTTGTATAGCTCACTAATGTTGACATGATCTTTTAAGTACTTAAAGGAAATAATTCTTAGTACCCCGGTTTTATATTTTGCATTATTTTGACTTTTTGTAGAAGAGTTCTTTTAGTATTTCACCATGCCAGTATTCCATACTTTAAGTGTGGGTATGCAAAAGCGTAATAAAGATTAACCTAGGTTTTCTTGTCAACATAGTGTCGAATTTTGCACAATATTCTAGCTGCACCAGCAAGCTTTTTTATAACACTTTCAATATGTACATGCTATTTTAAATCTTGGTCAATGCTTGGCCCTAGATATTTGGTATTGTTCTTTTTAAGTAGAGCATGCTCTCCTATTTTTCGTTCAAACAGAGCTATTGGTGATATTTTACGTTTTGATGAGAAACAAAATATGTTGTTTTAGAATAGTTTACTGACGACCTATTATACTTCATCCACTCATCAATTCCTTTCAGTGCCTCGTTTGATTGTTCCTGAAGCTCGTGAACAGAGCTGGGCACAGCGGCGCTACTCAGCAGCGCCGCTACTAGCGCCGCTACTTTTTCGCTAGCGGTAGCGGCAGCGCCGCTGTTATTTTAGTCGAGTAGCGGTAGCGCTTCAGCGCCCCATTTAATGCAAAATAGTTTAGCTGGCGCTGATTAAACTCCTTCGAAGACAGCAACTAAAAGTTTTGTTTCTCACAATCTCACTTTAAATTTTTTAAATTGATATTGTGAAAACAAATTTTTTGGTCAAAAAATTCAGTCTCTGAGAATTTGCTTCTCAGAGGGAGATATGTGAGGTAGTCTAGGAAGAAAATTCCAGCAGAATGATGGAAGAGAGAGCTGCTTGATAGTTTTCTTTAAGGTTTCAAATTTTCTTTGTTATTTGCTTATAGGCCTATAAGGTGTGTGGTAAGGCAGTCTCGGGATGAGAATGCCGCACCCGTGATGTTATTTGATGCTTATCTTTGTTAGAGGCGCTAATTGCAACTGTCTACTTTCTTGCTTTGATGACAGGCGATGCTCTAAATTTTTCGTTGGGGGCCTTTACATGTGGATTGAGCTTGAGGCGTAGCATGGCAGTACGATAAGCTTTTGTAATAGGAGTCAATCAGGCCAGACTCAGGGTGATTGTTTTTAGTCCTTGCTTTCCGCGATTGTAGCAGGAATTAAACGGAGATTTAAATCATTTAAACTTACTTGGCTCCCCTTTCTGGTTCATGCTGGAATGGGCAATAAGGGCATTGAATTGGTGCGAAACAAAAAAAAATGGTGCATTTAGTCATAGGCGCACGCAGGGTAGGCATGGTGCCATGCCCCCCCCCCACTTTGGCCCTGTATTAAGGTGCTAAAACCTAGTTTTCAGTCTATAATTTCTCAGCAGACTAATAATGGGTGAAGCCTCGATCCACCCTTTCATCTATTTTAGCCAAGCTTCTACTTTTAAACACAAACTGCGAAAATATTTTTGTATTGTCCCTAGTGACTGCAGAGACCATTTTTTTCGAGAGCTTACATGTAATTTCGAACCCCAAAGTCAGGCTTCAGTTAGGCATGTGGTAAAAGAGTTTTTGAATAAAGCTGCATTCCATCGTGAACGACCTTCGCCGGAACTTTTTAAAAACAAAATATTGAGGAACTTGTTTAATGTCTATTCACTTAAATACCGCGATTCGTTCAAGCGCGACGATTCAACGATTTTCTTCCGTGGGAAAAGACGTGCTAAAGCCTAAGCGCAGTGGTTTAACGGACCAGAATTTCGAAATGCTAGTTCTTTTAAAAAGAGCATGCAACCAATCAATGGAGTTTTAATTTTTTACCGCCGGTTGCGACCTGCCTTTATTTTTTAACTTGTTTCTATTATATTTTCAATCTGTGCTTTATTTTCAACATGTTTTGATTATTTCTTTTCAACCTGTTTTTTCTTATTCACAAAAAAACTGACCATCGGTTTCTATTTACATTCAATCAGATTTCAAAATTAACTTCTCCCCAAAAAGCCCTATATCTTATTGGATGAAATGGAAGCCGATTGTCGGCTTTTTTGTCACTTGTTTTAATTTTTATTACTCGCATTGCTATGCTACTTCCGTCAACAAAGTTGCAATTTCACACGTAGGCCTACAATATTATAATGCCTTTGCGCTTTTGACTTTTTTTTTCTATAAAATAGCGGCAGCGCCCGCTGTTTTGCACTCACTAGCGGCAGCGGTAGCGGCGCTGCTTTCATAAACAAGCAGCGGAAAACGGCAGCGCCGTTGTGTTTTTGGTCAAAAAGCGGCAGCGGCGCTACTTTTCAAGTAGCGGTTGCCCAGCTTTGCTCGTGAATATTTTTATTTTTAAGAAGCAGAACAGTGTCATCAGCAAATAAATTAACATAAAATTTTATGTGGATAGGTAGGCTAAATCATTCACATACAACAAAAACATCAGTGGACCTACAGTAAAGTTGAGCCTTGTGGTACTCCACATTCAGCTTCGAATTAGAACGAACGTGATTACATTGAGTAAGTTGACATTGATTTGATAAATAACTAGAGAGAAGATTGTATATGTTGCCTCTAATGCCATAAGCTTGTAGTTTTTTTAAAAGTATTGAATAGTTAACAGCATCGAAAGCCTTTGATAAGTCGAAAAAATGCAACAAGTAAAGTACCCAACAAAATGAAATTTGGGGGAGAAAAATGCAACAAACATCTACGGACAACTGGGTCCTGGTGCCCAGTTGTCCTGGTGCCCAATTGTCCGATGCCCAAATGTCCTGGTGCCCAATTGTCGTGGTGCCCAGTTGTCCTGGTGCCCAATTGTTCTGGTGCCCAATTGTCCTGGTGCCCAATGGTCCTGGTGCCCAATTGTCCTGGTACCCAATTGTCCTGGTGCCCAATTGTCCTGGTACCCAATTGTCCTGGTGCCCAATTGTGCTGGTGCCCAGTTGTTCGGTGCCCAATCGTCCTGGTGCCCAGTTGTCCTGGTGCCCAATCGTCCTGGTGCCCAGTTGTCCAGGCGCCCAGTTGTCCGGTGCCCAATTGTCTGGTGCCCAGTTGTCCCGGTGCCCAGTTGTCTGGTGCCCAATATTGTCCTACATTCCATTGATAACAGTACTGTAGCATTGCAAGTTTAAGTGCAGATGCGGTTGCGCTCTTTTGTGCAAACGTCATTTAATGCGCTAAATCCACAATCGCACTCAACTGTTGATACTGGGACAATGCTGATTATTTCCAAACACTCGTTATATTTAGTTATAGTGGCCTCAGTTTCGGCACTTCGAAAAACCATTACTGTTCTCAACGGATTTAGAATAAAAAATTGGCAACGTTTTTTACCTCTTTGTCCCCACTGACTACCTTTAGTCCGTACCCACAGGCTACACGTAGAAAAAACATTAAATTTTTGCGTTACTTATCACTGAAGGCGACGTTTTGGCACGCCCACCCCCAGGATAATCTGTTTTACTTTGCTGGGGGGACGACTGTTTTCACTGGGGGGAACATGTCGCCCCCATCCCCTCCTTTCTTCGCACCCTCACGTGGCCCTTCGTGCGAATAGTTTGCCCACCCCTGGCTAATGCAGTAACTATACGCAAAAAAAGTTTTGCATAGTTTTTGTCAATTTTTTTAACATTGAAAAGGTTGCCTAATTCCTTTAATTATTGGTATCTACTCCAAATTAACTTGAGTGTTTGAGATTTATTGAGTATTTTGGGGGAGAGATGGTAGCAGGAAATTAGTCTGAAAATTTGGGGGAGGTGGTGGCAAGGATTTAGTTTGGATCTTAGCAATTAGAATTGTAGCAGCGAATTAGCAGAGGAATGGTTGCAAGAAATTTGGGGGAAAATGAAAGCAGGATTTTAGTTTCATTACAAGTTTTTTTGAGGAGGGTTGTTGCTATGCTGCTCTGATGAGACCTGAAAAGATCGAACGCGTCTGCAGCTGCAATTGGGTAGATGGCCAAGTGGGTACTAGAGGTGGGGGTTGCTTAAGCACAGTACTAGCTTAGGCAAATTAATTTGTGGCTTTTCTTCACGTCTTTTGCACAAATCACGTCAACCTGAGTAACTTTAGTTGTAAGCTCTTGGTAGACTGGGTAACCTGGAAGTTGGCATATCTCCAAGTCAATTTGGAGTAGATACCGATAACTGAGGGAATTAGGTAACCTTTTCGATGTTATTTCAAGCATTTGACATCCTTTGAGTGATCGATCCTATTTCAAGTTTAAATATATTTCAAGTTTAAATATTTCCAGCATTTGACATCCTTTGAGTAATCTTGAGATTAAGTTTAACAGTTTATTTGCCTGAATACAAACACAAACAAAACAATACACATACACAAATAACGGTCGGTTTGTTCAGACCAGGAAGCATCGACGAACCCGAAGGTTTTTGAATCAAAAACCTTCCTGACATGCTACTTCGCAATGAAACCAACGGCTAAAGAAAACACAAAAAATGTTGAATGAGGCGGTGATCTTGATCTTCAATGAGGCGGTGTCATTATTTAATTTAATTTTTTTTTAACCCACCATTATTATAATTTCTAATCTACCTTATGACGTCACAGAAGAATCATTGCATTTGTTCTGAAGGTTTATTATAATGTGATAAACAAGATTTTATGCTAATTTTAAAAATCGTAAAACATCCATTATCGCCTAAAGGTGGCAGTCGTACGGAAGTTGTTAGGTTTTGAAAAAAACAAAACAGTACCGGTATTGAATATCACGTACAGACTCAGCTAAATCAAATATAATCAGAAAATTGGAATATTGATTCAGAACTATTTTTATAATGGCTATTATTTTAGAAAAGTTTTTTGTTTTGAAAGAGGTTTTTGTGTTTTAACGAAAAAAAAAATGAGGAGAAGTGCAGCGTATGCGCTCGCTGGATTCGGAGCTATTAATGTCGTATTTATTGTAGTGTCAATAGCGACATCCTCCTGGTTGTCTTTGTTTGGAACAGGAGTGTTTTCTATTTGGGATACAGGTTTGTTGATCTTCGTTGTTTTGCTCTACTTTTTTTTTTGTTAGGAAGTTTAACACAGCAGCATTGTTTGTACTGGCAATGGCATTAAAGTTATTAATTATCGCAGAATGACCCTGAAGACCGATTCGTGCAATATTTGTTGTTTTTGTGAGGACAAAATATTGAAGTTAGTTTCCGTTTGCAGAGGAATGTTATTGCATATTGAGGACCATTTTTTTTTTATTTTAATCAGATTTCAAAATTTCATTGAGCAAAGTTTGAAATTTCGTTTTTCAACCGTTATTTTCTAACATGATCTCTGAAAACAAAAAGCACTGATTACCACGATCTGCCTAAGCGAGTTAAATATGTCCAGTTGTCTACTATCCAGTGTGGGATCTCAAACTAACAAAGAAGACTGAGCGCTAAAATAACTTTTAAAAAAAGGTACTCTTTTAGAGAATGCTGCGTTGTTCTGTTTGAATGTGAGTCTCGTTAAAAGAGTTAATAAAACCACAGCTGTAGTGATGTATAGTTTATCAGCGGGCGATAAATCTAGCTTGCACAGAGCTGCGCAAATTATAATGATTAATCGTGTGTAATGATTCGTGGATTACTAACTTAATTAATCTAATGTTTAGCGGAAGCTCGTAGACATAACTCCACGTATGCCAAAATGACCGATACCTAATGCAGCCTGAGTTACTTTGGGATGATTTATGCGTGATACCTAACCACTTTTCCAGCATCATAATCACCAATCAAATCTCATCTATTCTTGCTCAAATAGATTACGTGCTTCACATCGGTGATTCTTTTTGATCGACTTAATTACAGTAATGGATTTGTATTTTTGTATATTAGTCGCATCCTCCTATCACGAGAAATCGATCAAAGTGCTATAACGAGCTCGCTAAGGAATTACTGGACAGTTTTCTGCCAACAAGCGTAGAAACCCGCCGAGTGTCTTTCCCAACGACACAACTAATAAACTTGCCCGCTTGATCTCCACTCTGACCCTTTAAGGCTAGTGTCAAGCAGGGATGCTGTGAACACCGATTTTAAGTCATTGGTTTGACCTGACTTGGAATCAAACCCAAATCTACAGCTTCAGAAGCAAACGCTCTATCTCACGGATGGCGAACCACTGACCCGCGGGTCACTTCGGGACCCGTCACTGGCATTTTAGTGACCCTCTTGCAGTTTCAAAAATTGAAAAAACATATCTTAAAAAATGTCAACACATACGTAAGTGACGAAAGTTTTGCGTTTGTAACAAAGTCGTGCCGTGTTTCGGTAAGCAGAAATACCTAGTGTTTACAATGAGTTATTGTTATGTCTTTAGTAACCCTTGTTACGATACGACATGCTGTTTTCTGCAGCTGCTTCTGCTAATTTAATTAAATTAATGTTTTTACGGTTGACCGCCTTCTTGTTAACCCGACGATTCAGTAATGGCGAATGCTGGCCAGTAAATATGTTTTGAGGTTCGCGTTATCAGCCTAGGATTACGAGACCTGCAGAGAAGATGCAGCTACAAATTTCTCATTAATATCATTAAATCTGCGACCCACGTTGCGTCTTTTTTGGATTTAAGTCTTATGTATGACTATGGTAAGTTTTTGTAGCACTAAAATTCTGAAAAAGTTGCATTTATTTTTAAGAAAAGTTGCACTAAAAAGTTGAATTTATTTTTAAAGAAAGTTGTAGTAAATAGTTGAATTTAGAACTGCACAACGAGGTTATGCGTAACGAGCAACCCTGGTCCTGACACTATGGTACTAGAACTTCTAGGATTGTAGCTGAACTTAAATAATACAAACCAACTGTCGCATCATAGATAACATTGAGACATAGCCCATCCGTCACAAAGCTCGTTGTTATAGCCTACTATTACCAGAAAATACTAAAATTAAACTAAAATTCCTTACTAGTTTCAAAGCATAATTTTCAAATCACATTTTCACTTTTACATTTTGCGCAAAAAATTAATAAAGTTGCAATAAAAGTTGCACGTAAAATCGAAAAAAGTAGCAAACAGTTGCAAAATAAAATTCATGGAAACAGCTTAAAACACTAAACCACGTGGAGTCTGAGTGTTTTGGAGGTTATCGAAAGCTGTGAAAAAAAGTTGCAAAAACTTGCCCTATATATGACCCATTCAGTTAAAAAGGTTCGCCATCCCCGCTCCACCCACTCGCTCTCTGAGCTGTTGAATATTTTAGCTTTAACCTACCTAACAATTTTTAAAAACAACGTTGAATCTGCTATGCCATATAATTTCGTTTTTGTATACTATGAAAGCAAACCGCTCATGTCATCGCAGCAGTATCAACAAATTATTTTTTTAATCGGTCGCATAAGTAACGGATTTGATGTAGCTCAGCCACATAAACGTAGTTATTGGACGTACAAACAGCACATTAGTTGTTTATTGGCATAACGTATAACTTTGCGTATGTGCCTTCGTAGCTACAGGGTGACCCAAAAAAAACGGGCCCCGTGTATTTAGAATAATTAGAATTGGGGCCCGTTTTTTTTGGGTCACCCTATACATATGCGAGCAGAAAATGCTACGAAACAGCTGCAAAATGTAAATTTTTAAAACAGTGTTGGTGAATTGTAACAGCTCAGATGCCCGAGTGGTAAGAGCGTTCGCCTCGCAAGCTGTAACCTTTCGTTTCATTCCAAGGCGAGTCAAACCAATAACTTAACCATAAAATTGGTATTCACAGCTTTCCTGCTTGTCGGTCAATATTAAAGGGCAGTGTGAAGTACAAGCTGGCAAGTATTGTAGCGCCGTTGGGAACGGCTTTTCGCGGGATTTCCCCATTTTTGTGAGGTATACAGAAGGCTGGCAAATCCTAAGCGAGCGCGTATAACGCATTGGTTGCTTACGCGAAAGCACATGAAAATGCTGGATATAATCCAAGAGATGTACTAACAACCCAAGAATATCGTAAGTTTTTAGTGTGAGAATTTGCACGCACATACACTGAAACATCCAAGCTTTCGAAACAGGTATACGCATTGAAATTATGTGTTTTCAAGTTAGAAACTTAGCAAAACGAATTAGAACTGCTGTTGTCAAAACAGCAATTACGAACAACCTATAATTTTGTAAGCAGACTTGTTATTTTTTATTTTTTCAATGTTTTATTCTATTTTTTACATTGGACAGGTGACTCAGCTCCTGCGGAGCTAAAACTCACTCGTGCATTCATGATTATTGGATTGTTTGTGCAATTCGCTGCTGTTGTTTTTTGCTTGCTTCTTGCTCATCAAAAAAGTGACAAAAAAGTGTACGGAATTGTGCTATTTTCTGTGTCAGGTACATAATTATTCTGTTCACATGTCCAATTCAAGTGGGCCAATGCCCACGGGCTTTCTGCATCATATGATGGAATGGAGAAAAGCCATGGGCTTTTAGCTCAGTGAAATTGGGCATGTGGACAGGGTATATACTCCTAAGTGAATAGCGATAATGGTTTTTACCAAATAATACTAACCCGACCGAAAAACGGCTTATTAAAGTGCACAACCGATCAATGCTGTCGCGGCTGGTGGTAAAATGTTTATGGATTATTTTGCTACGTGGCAAAGGGACCTCGTTCCCTGCCAATTTTTTGATCAGTCTTGTGGCATGGGCAATCGATCAAACGACATACGCTTGTTCCATCACAATCACGATTGCTGGCGAAATAACCCAAAATTATAATGTCACAAAGCAATAAATCTTCATCTACGTGAAACTGCAACTGTTTCGAAACGTGAAAAAACTAACTTTAAGGAAATGAAGCTACGGAAAAAGAAAAAAAAGATGCCGATGTCCACCAATTAAATTTTGCTATAAGGACCTTTTAACTACGATGGCGTTATTACAAACAATAAATCGCTTCTTGCGATTGTAGGACAAATGAGCACCGGACAAATGGGCACCAGACAAATGGCAGCAGGACAAATGGGCACAAAACAAATGGGAACCAAGACAAATGAGCACTAGGACAATTGGGCTTTTGATGAATGGGCATCGAGCAATTTTCTGGCGCCCATTTGTGCCGGTGCTTATATTGTTGTACCATAGCGCCTAGCAATTTGTCCTGGCGCCCATTGTCCTCGTGCCCATTTGTCTCGTTTCCCAATTGTACTGGTGCCCAATGGTCCTGGTACCCATTTCTCCGACGTCTATTTGCATGGTGCTCATTGATTCCGGCGCCCGTTTGTCTACGTGCCCGTTTGTCTGGTGCCCATTTGTCCGTACAGCCTTCTTGCGCACCAGATTTTTCGGCTACTCACCTGTCTTGAAATAATGTCAATTTAGAGGCTCTGATTTAACAACAGTAACGTAATGGTGCCCCAAAATTGAAGTCGAGTTTCAATCACGTCACATTTTTGGAAGTCCTGTAATGTAAGCATGACTGAGGTTTTGTGGTTATTAGTTCGGAAGGAAATGTATGAACAGAGTCCAAATAAAATGACAACGTTAATTAATTAGTGGACTATTAAATAAAAGACCATAAAATTGATCTTGAGCCAAATTTATATACACCCTGACCACATGTCCAATTTTAAGAAGTTTTAGACCCACGTTCGTGGTTCTACAGTTTCTGCATTACAATCAATTTTTTGATGTCATAATTAGTTGTTTTAACTACGCATAGTAGAGCAGGATGTCAACATCTGAGGAAAAAAATTATATGCAAACTAAATAGATATTTTGCTGGAAAATTAACTCGTTGTTTGATGAAGCGAGATTTGATGACTCTTTATCGCTAAAAAATATGAAGAGGATCGACCAGGGCTGGCGCTAAAGGGGACCAGGGGGGTCTGCCCCCCCCAATCGACATGCTTGGCCCCCCAATTAACAAGCTTACTCTTTTGAAGTCATTGGTTAATTTGAAACTTTGTCCCCCCCCCCCCCCCCCCCGATAAACACTTGGCCCCCCTAAGTCAACTGCTCTAACGCCGGCTCTGGGATCGACGTAGCGGAGTCGATTGTATAAGTTCTGTTGAAGTCAGGACAAGGTATACTGAAAGTCTCATTATCCACTTGTGCAGATCTACAGCGTTTGGTCCACTCCTATCATAGGCAATAATTCCAAGCAAAACAATTAACTGTCTTATCCTGTTTAGGTATCTTTCTGTTCATCGCGCTGGTTGTATTTGCGGCTGAGTTTGGAGATTTAGTTTCATATGGTTATTCCTACATTCTGGGTTGGATTGCTAGCATTTTATCATTAATTCTCTCTGCTTCAGTAGAATTTTTGTCTCGATACAAATAAATCATTACCCTTTCCACATGTCCGATTTTTCTGAGCTTTAGGCCCACGAGTGTTGGTTCTAGCTTCTGCATCATAACCAATTTATTGATGTCCTAATGAAAAAGTAGTATAACATCAATAAATTCATAAGTATTGTGGGCCTGCAGCCCAAGAAAATTAGACATGTGGACAGGGTACATATGTTTCAACATCATAAATATAATCTTTTTGCACAAAGTACCGATTATAATCTCCATTTATCACAACTTGTTCCATTCGATGCTCGATTTCTATATTGTCCTATTGCTTTTAATAAAAAATATAACAATTTTGACGAAACGAAATGTTGTGTCGTACTTTTAATTGTTAATCGGAGCATTTACCTTTGCTGACTTCAAGCAGACCGAGACGTTTGTAAATGTTTGGCCATGCATCCACTAACGATTGATAGCAAACAACTCTAAGGCTGAGGGTCCCTCCTTTTACCATCACGGAGGTTGTTACAGAGTTCGGTTGCGATGAAGCTTTTCAATTTTTAGTCCATGGTGCTACTCAGAAAAGAAGATTTGTTTCAACATGAAGCAGCAATTATTGTATCTATTTTAAATTGTTGAAACATGTGCAATAAGGGTTGATGTAGCTAATTTCTCCTGAAATGCTGCACTTTAGGTAATTGAATTTAATACCATTACTGGTCTGCGATTATTTGAATTTAGCGAAAGAATTATTACCCTATCTTTTTCCGTGTAATCGATATTTATGTTTTTGCACAATTTGAACACATTTAAACAAGGCCATACTCAAATCCGGATTTTGAACTCCCACTCGGATTTTTGCGATAGCATAGGCTATTAACTTCTTGTCTTGTAGGTTTTTGCTTGGAGGCATCTTCGAAAACTTTTCTTCACAACAAGTGCTGCTGTCTTTGATGAATCCTGTGCAAACATTTCCATTCTTTAAAACCATAAAATGTCCTTTGCGCTTGTAAACAAACTTAAAATATTATGTTTGGACCAACAATTCCTGTCCGAACACCTCTCGTTATGTTATCTGTGTGACAAAAAACTTTTGGCTATATTTAGATTAGTTATTTAGAATTTCACTTGACGTTTTCGCAGTAAGTGCAAAAATACGTCAAACAATATAGTTTGTTTTTCAGCTCAATTGCTAAGCACATTACTGTCGGTACGAGATGTTCAGGGTTCGATTACCGGGCCGGTCAAGTCGGACATAGTGTCGCCAATGGCTCGCGATCACCGTGACGTTTTTCAAAGCTTTGTTGCTCAGGTGCTAAGGCGCGGAGATGGGCCCCGCCACTCGTTACACGCACCAGCGTAATATCGCGAGTATATAATGAAGATTTTTTTTTCGATTTGATGATTTTCAAATAGGCAACATCAAAGATTGGTACAGTTACACAAATGTTTTCGTCTTTCCATCATTTAGGCTACAGCAAAAAATTGTAGGCTAGTCAGTAGCGTTATTAGGGAGAGTCATTGAGCCATGGCCCCCCCTTTTTGACTCCGCCTTTTAGTAAAAAGAACAAAACCAATGGTGCCAAGTGACTGAAATATGCCAGACTCTTTTGATGGTTTCTGTAGCTTATGACCAGGGGTGGTTCCAGGGAGGTGGGATGAGGAGTACGTATCCTCCACAAGCCATTTTCAAAAATGTGTTTCATGTATACAATTTTTCCACAATTTCGAACCTCTTCGATAGCGATAAGCCTTACGCCTTGAGCACACATAACCGAAAATGTGCGAACAAAATGCATCATATTTGGCGATGCACACAGAATTAAGGTTAAAAAATTTAAACAAAATTTGAGTGAAAATTACTCAAAACGCACTAAAATAGCCATTACAGCAAGTATAATTTTAAAATTTTTCCGAAGGAGCATGCTCCCGGACCCCCTAGAGCTTTTCTTGCTTCTCAATCAACTTCAATTTTGTTCTGCCGGAAAAAAAACCTCGAAAAAATGTAGACATTATGGCCCCCCTTTTTTAAATTTCTCGCTACGCCACTGAGGCTAATAAACATGTCCGAACAACATCAGTGAATAAAATAATCAGATTAACCTTGATTTTTGGTGTTTTGAGCTTCTTCAGATATTTTTTTCAGATTTAAAATTTCTGTAAACTTGTTTTTTGATTTTTCTTCGATATCTTTCGGTTTCTCTATGTAACCTGTTTTATCAAAATCCCGGAGAAATGAATAAAGTTGAAAGATGCAACTATGTTGTTTACCGTCATTATTGATTCCATATTCACTTGCAACCTCATCGTATGCTTTCGATAACTCCCTGTATTTATCAAAAAATTAAGTTCTATAGTATACAGTAAGTCTGCAGCCAAAGAATGGCTCACAATGCTAGTGGGCATTATTTCAACATTCTGTTGTTGAATTTGCAACGCATTGAAAAGATCACGGGTCCAGCTCATTGAGGATTGTAAAATTCTTGTTTTATTTTAAGTTACAGCGTTTAAAGTCTGTATAAAAATCTTATTTTATCTGCAGCATTTGAAAGCAATCGAAGATGGGCGACCATCATCAACTGAAACAAATCAACAAAAAAGCTTTTCGGCAAGTTCGTTCGTCACAGAAAAGCGGCGAACGGCCACATCACAGGGGTCGTATCTATGGTGGGTGCAAGCGGTGTTCTGAGCCCCAAACCAAAAGGTCGCACGTAGTACTATGTAAAGACGGGGGCGAGACAAGAGTGCACTCGCACTAGGCAACACGTTGTACGAGATGTTGCAGTAAAAAAACAGCTGTGAAAGACCTCTCTTATTTTATGTTTTTGAGGACTTCTCGTGAAAAGTTTTTTTCGTTTTTATTGTAGAAACCTTCTCATGTCATTCTTTTAGAGAACGCCTTTTTGGGACGTTTTTTTAAAGATTTTTTCGCGACCCTCGGGTTACTTGTTGTTTGCACCCATGCTATGCTTCACCAAACAATTTTACGATACTGAGTCACGTAGAGCTCAGAAAGGGTAGATCTAAAGTTGGCTTATGCTACTACATCACAACGATGCCATAAAAAGAAACTAGAGTCATTATAGCATATGCTTAGGCCTACCTGTCTTTTGTTCTGAGTTTGTGAAGCTTCGACATGCTGGTGACGTTTTTGAATCGACGATCAATTCGATGCAACGAAACCAATAAGAGATCAAAAAATGCTCGAATATAGCGACAAAATAATCCAATATCTTCGTCTGATAAATTTTGATCCAAAATCGCCTACACAGTTATTCTTAGTAACTTTTTTCTTTTGGACAAAAAATTATCAGCTTTACCAAATGCAGCAACTTTTGCGCAGTTGATGACAAATGCTCAAAAACAATGACAGGGGCCTATTCGGAAGGAGCCCCTGGGGCTGCCCCCCTTCCTTCTCTCAAACAAATGCATAGAACTTACGTGGTGTAAAGGTGATATACGTGTAAAGGACAATCTGAGAGCGTGATACCTTTTATTTCTCTTCACTTGACCTTGGGCAAAAAATTGGACATCTGGGGACGTATTGACCTTTTCTTTTTCGCTCTTCACTTGACTTAGGGCGGAAAACTGACGGCTTTAAACTGGACAGTGGCGTACATTTGTGAAAATTATTGGGGGTGTTGAATCATTGCAGCATCAACTAAAACGTCAAAACCGTGTCAACTTCTGGGGACACCCCCACCGGTGTTCTTCTTCGCGTGTTACCTCGTTTCAAAAGTTTTGAGACTATGAACATGAACTTCTTCAACTTTTACAAAATAACATGTCGGTAGAGAAAATAAGCTGAACGTTTTCGGGCAAATCGACAGTCTTTCAATACAGCATGATCAGAAATAAAAAGTAATGTATGGGAAACTAATATACGCGAAAAGCAAAGCAGCAAGGGTACGACTCGTACCCTTGCTGTTTTGCTTTTCACTTGAATAAATTTGCCCTGGGCGCGTTAGCTTTCGATTGTCGATGATGTTCTGATGAAGGACGGCAGCGTGGCCGAGTGGTTCGGCAGCGTGGCCGAGTGGTTGTAGGCAGCGTGGCCGAGTGGTTCCGAGCGTCGTTTTTACGACGGCCATGATTGCGAGGTTGATGGTGCAACTCCTACCCAGGCCTCGTTATTGCGTCCTTGGATAAGATGCTTCATGGCAATTATCTCTGCTTGGAGGAATTTAACAAGCAGCAAATTGAAGGAGTCAGAAGCAAAATTCAAGCGGAAAAATCGGAAACAAGGGAAACTCCTAGGCGAGTCTTGATTCGTCCCATGCATAGCGTCTTCGTCGCTTTCTCGTGACAGGAAGATAAAAATGAAGAAATCATCATCATCAAGGACGATCGAGTTGTTCGAAAACGTTCAGCATATTTTAATTAAAAACGTTTTATGTTCTGAGCTTATTATTTGTTGCTGCAATATGGATATTAAAGATCTCCTCTCACCCAAAGTTATATTAGGCTACGACTACGAGCTGGTAGCAAAGATAAAGCTAATATGCGAATAGCTGCAGCTACGAAAAGTGATGATTGGTGAATCAAATAATAAGTTATAGATTAATTAAAATGGTCACTAATTGTGACGAAACTTTTACCTCACAAAAAGCAAATCAATGGAAACGTAACTAAAAAGCTAATTACATCAGTGAAATAGTCGGACGTCATTATTCATGTACTGTGTGGTGACAATCAACAAAATCTTAGATCACAATACGTTATCGGCTTAATCGTACCGGTGCACTTACTGCGATTGCTCGCTGATTACAACTCCTCTGCCAACCGTCACCTGACATTGAATGTTTTATAGCAATCGCATAACAATTTCTTCCAATATTGGGGGTGATGAATGCGTTACCATCTCCCTCGAAAAATATTGGGAGAGTGCATCCCTTCTATCCACCCCCGGGATGTACGCCCTTGTCCTTGGATGACCAACCCGAGTAAAATAATATAGTAAAAAAGTGATGCATTGACCAATCTAAGATGGATCAACACTTTCTGAGCAATATCCTAACTTATTTTAACAAATCGTTAATATTCTATGCTTTGAAGAGCGAAAATCAAGGCTTAAAAGCTTACAATCCAAGAGTCACTTCATCTTGCAGTGTACAAGAGTTGCTTATACGACACGAAATTGCAGTTTCAAAAAAATTATAAGATTCTCTTGTAACGTAAAAAAGCAATGCTAGCCTTATCAGAGAAAACGCACTTGTAGTACCATTACATCATCAGGATTGCCCGATTCCCTCGCCTTGGCGTTTCGTTCGTACCTTTCAGCCACTTTATCAGCCAATGATGTCAAAGATTTAAACTTTTTTTGTACTTCCTCCAAGCGATTGTCCATTTCCAAAAATCTGGTTACAAGTTTTTTTAATAGCATACGCTTTTAATTTGCTTATATAGCACGTGGAAATTGCACTATAATCCATAGAAGTAATTTAAATGCTTTCGTACGAATTTTTTTTTTTTTAATTCTTTGTGCATTAACGTTGTTATAGTTTTAAAAAAAGTTTAATGCTGTATTCAATAAACAAGTTATGATATTACGAAATAGGCTAATTAGAGAAAACCTTTAATTTTACAGTACAGTATTGTGAAGCAAAGACTAATAATAAATCTAGCTGAATACTAAAGAATAAATTCAGTATACGATCGCCATAATAAAAACTTTTACCTAGCCCAGTTTGACTTATAAAGTTATAAGATAGAACTTACAGATTTTGAATTAATGAAATTTAAGTGAGTTTGCATAAATGTAATTTCATATAAGGCTGCAGCGCTTTTAGCCTTGGTTTAGTAGTAATTATCTACTGATGTACTGAAGGTTTTCGAAGTACTTTTGGACGTAGGCTACCATAAAATACGATTTGAGTTGTTTGTATAAGAATAGTATTATGAACCATATCAGATGCAAGACTATGAAGGCACATTGCGTGACTGGTAAACCTTCAGACCTAGATCTAGTTTCTTACCGGTAGACCTGGTGGCCTGCTGAAAAAATTCACGTTATTTTTGATTTTCAGCAGCATTGCAGCACTTTTTACAGCAACGTTATACAATTGACGCCATTGACCCACGTTACAAATATTTTGCTCTTTTGTTTTCTAAGGAAATCATCGTATTAGGCTACATAAAATCAATGCTTGCTCACAAAACAGAACATGAGTTTACAAAAATACAAATAAGAAAGTGATACAATTCCCCCCTTACTGATTTTCGAAACTTATGAATTTTTTCTCATTTTGTGCTCACAGCTGCAGCGAATTCTTGGCAGCAATGGCGTTGAAGTACTTTTAAGCAGGGGGGGGGGGGGCTGAAATTTGTGTTACCATATCAATGTCCTCTCCTTGTCCCCTCCTTGTTATCGCAACCTACATCATGCGTATCATGCACTTTGCTTCAGTAAAATTCACTTGGAGACTGCTTGATAACTCAAGCTTCCCTCTAGCTAGCATAGACACAATAGCCAGATCGACCTTTGCAAACGTGTTATCCTCCTGTAAATGAATTTATTATCCGTTTACAAGCGCCTAGTTTCAGGCTCCTACGTAGGAGAGAGAATATTTAGGGGGGCATTGTGCCATGGCCTCCCTCTTTTGACTTCGCCTTTTAGAAAAAAAAATAAAACCAATGGTGCCAAGTGACTGAAATATGCCAGACTCTTTTGATGGTTTCTGTAGCTTATGGCCAGGGGCGGATCCAGAGGATAGGATGAGGGGTATGCATCCACCCACCAGCCATTTTCAAAAATGTTTTTGATGTATACAATTTTTCCGTAATTACGAACCTCTTTGATAGCAATAAGCATTATTTTTGCCGAAGCACTCAGGATTAGGGTCAAAGAATTAAAACAAAACTTGCCTGAAAATTACTCAAAAAGCGCTAAAATAGCCAATACAGCATGTAAATTTTCAAATTTCTTTGGGGGAGCATGCCCCTGGACCCCCCTATAGAGCCTTTCTTGTTTCCCAATCAGCTTCAATTTTGTTCCGCCAAAAAAAATGCGCTGGAAAGAAATGTGGAAATTATGGCCTCCCTTTAAAATCTCTCGCTACGCCACTGCTCCTAGGATAAGCTAGTTGATTCTAACTTGATATTTTCTTGTTTCGCTGTTATTTGCCCAAAAGTTTCTTTTAAAAGTGGAGAAAATTTAACTCTGACATCATAATAAAGCTCTAAGAGCGTTGTACACGAGGTTTTTACCCCACCTTTATATACGGAAATCCAACAGTTTTCGCGATTTTGTTCACCTTTGTCACAAAGTTGCAAAAGTTAGTACGTTGGTTTGATGGTATCAATGACGAAAAGAAACGAATAACAAGTGACGTCATAAGGTTCGTTGAAGTGCAGTAGGGTGCACTGTAGTGATAAATTTTTGAAAAGGGGGGCTGAAGGGGGATAAAAATTTCTATGGGGGGGGGCAAAAAAAAGTATTGGGGAGCCTTTAGCCCCCCTCAGCCTCTACCTTCAAACGCCCTTGCTTTGCAGTGAGAATTAGTTTACATACAAACATGGTGATCTTCAACCAAGGGTTCCTGCCCTGCACCCTGCATGAATGCAACAAGCTGAGGGCCTGTTCCAATTTGATTTTAATCTACCGGTATATGAGAATTTAATCGTCAGCATAGTAAATGTTTGCCACTTCCTGCGCAGTACCTCTATATATGCTCTGTACACAGAGATGGGCATTTATCGCGATAATTTATCGGCGATAATTATCGGCGATAATTATCGGCGATAACTTTTTATCGATTATCGTTATCGCTCAAAATAGTTTGGATTTATCGATTACCGTTATCGCTTTTGTTATATATTTTGTTATCGCCGATAAATTATCGCGATAAACGATTTTTTATGCACGCAGTGTTTAAACTTCAAAGTTAATGAGTTGGCGCTATGGAAAAAACACGGTGTCCATTAAGACTTGCTGTAATTTTTAAAAATTATTTCTTTGTTTGGCTTAATTTCACGGCAGAGTCCGTGAACTGCTCTCTTTTCTTGAAAAATGCAGAAAAAAACATATTGCAATTTGACTTACAAAAAAAACTTCGTCAAACACATTGAAAATTTACCGTAACATTTATCGGAAAAATTTATCGGCGATAATTTATCGATTATCGATATCGCTTTTAGAAATTGAGATTTATCGATTATCGGTATCGCCCAGGGCTTTTTTGAAGTTATCGATTATCGTTATCGCTTTAGTGCAGAAAAGTTTATCGTGCCCATCACTGTCTGTACAGAAGCTGTATAGGCTGTTGTAGCTCTCTGTGAGTATCAAGGCACTGTATGCAGTTGTATTTGCATTGTACTCGAGAAGTGTTGGTCATAGGAAAATAGGTTTATAAGAAATATTTGTAATTTTGGCAAAATTTGCGCCTTAACGTTCGGAAAATCGCAAAATTTTAGGTTCGAATCCGGGCTGAGATTTTGCTTGAGTTTACAGCCCTAATACAATAACAAGTAGCAACCACGTATACTGTACAGTATTAATAGTAGTAGTACTTCATTATTTTGTCTCCAACGACAGCAAAAGAAACACATACTTCTACAATATAAGTGAAAAAAGAACACGATTGATTAGCGACTGGGACACTGCGAGCAGATTTCAACGGTCATCGAGTCGAGCAGCCACCCCTCACTACCGAAGGTAACAGTAGTGGAAGTAGTACTAAAGTTTATGAGAGTAATATCAGGAGACGTATAGAAACTGAAAGAGGGAAATACGAGATTATTACCAGGTTAATTATATGTTTGAAGAAGATGCGATTTTAGCTTGCGAATAAAATGCCTTTTAGGCAATTTCTGGATATCTGAGGGAATTGAGTTCCAGATTTTGACACCCTGATACCTTATACTACGTTGTAATTTATTAGTACGATATCTAGGAATATATAGATTACTTGTACTGATAGAGGATCTTGTTGCGCGTGCGGAAATTTGAGATGTTTTTGATGAACATATTAGAGAGGAAATAAGGAATATTGTTGTGAATACAGTCATAGACCAATTTTGCAACCTCTAATTTGTATAGTTCTGCTAATTTCAATACTTCAAATTCTAGTTAAAGAGACATGGCGCTGTCATTGTAGTTACATCCACCAATCACCCTGATCGCCTTGTTTTGAAGAGCGGCAAGTCTATTTATGTAAGTTGGAAACGTTGATCCCCAGACAACTTGGCCATACAGGAGGTGAGAATGAATGAAAGAATAATACAAGGTAACAAGAGATTTGGAGGGTAGAACAAATTTTAATTTATATAGAATTCCCACTGTCCAAGAGATTTTGAGCTCAACAGCTTTTATATAATCAGAAAAATCCAAGTTTGTATCAATTATAACTCCTGAATATTTGGCACTTTTTTCTTTCGATATCAAAGTATTATTTAAAGATACAGCAAATTCTTGAATACAATCGTTCGTTTTAGGTGAAATAAAAAGCATATGACACTTCTGCGGGTTAATAGTTAGAGTGTTCGCATGGCACCATTCTAGTACAAGAGAAATTTCGCGACTTAACTTAATTTGGAATAATTCAGATTTCGAACCATGAAGGTGTAGACAAGTGTCGTCAGCAAACAATGTCGGCGTACTTTGGACAGTATCAGGAAGATCGTTGATATAAAGTAGAAATAACAATGGTCCAAGTATAGAGCCCTGAGGACCCTGTAATCATTAGGCCGAACCTGTGAGTTTACGTTTTGTAGAGACACGAATTGTTGTCTTTTTAGAAAGGAAATTAAAAGTGACAACGTTGGTCCCCGTATTCCGTAATGATCTAATTTTGTGATTAAAAACTGATGACAGACAGTGTCAAAGGCCTTTTTTAAATCTAAAAAAGTATTCCTGTGTAATGATGGTTATGAATGTTGTCGTAAGAAGCCGTCACTAAGTCAAAAATGGCATGGGCTGTAGAAGTTTTTTTTTGAAATCCATATTGGTGCGATGATAAGATTTTATTCTTACTTATGAGAGAGAAAGTTTATTTCGTTGCTCATAATGAACGACACACACAAAAAAATAAGCATAATATATCGCAGAATAGTGAAATTAGCAACAGGCAGCTGTGAAGTGACCAGTGGTCTTCGATTCGAACAGCAGCCTAACATAATTGTGCTTAGAAAAAACAATACGAAGAAAAAAAACAATCAAAGATGTTTTGTGACGTGGAAATGGAGCGATCTAATAGATGCTTTAGCTGCGTAGTCAATAGGACTAGGCGTGTTTTTCTAAAAGTAAATTTTTGTAGGTAATTTTGAATTCCCTATATGATAAGTGTCTAAGAGTTTCAGGAAGTGAATTCCATAGCTTTGCGCCTATATTTTATGGAATTTTGAGTTCTGGTGGTAGAAAAACGCGGGAGGAGCAAGTGGTCTTTGTAGGAGTTGCGTGTGGAATAAGAATAGGAATTGGATGAGTAAGTAAAGTAATTGTAGAAGCGGATGGGTAGTTTATTATGGGTATATTGGTGCATAAATTTAGCAAGTTCAAATTGGTATAAATCATCAAGTTTTAGTATTTGTAGTTTATAATAGTAAGGGCTAACTCTTTCTTTATAGGGAGTCTCAGAAATAATGCTTATCGCTTTGTTTTGTAGCACTCTGATTTTAGTTAAGTACGTTTTGTATGTTGAAGCCCATACAGGCAGACAATAAAGTAGATGAGAGTGAATCAGAAAGTAATACCAATTAATTAAAGTACTCGATGGTAAAAAGTATCTTAGTCTGGAAATTACACCAACGGATCGAGATAATTTAGATTCAAGGTAATGAATGTGTGACTTGAATGAGAGATTATCGTCAATTAATATTCCTAGATATTTACAGGTAGTCACTTTGGGAGTTTCAATATTACAGTAACATTATTCAGCGTAAGGGAAAGATCAAAGGGACACGGTTTTCGAGAAAATGGAGGGACATTTAAGGCAAAAGTTTTATTTGGGTGAAGAGTTAAGCCATTAGAAGCCATCTGGATACACGAGAAAGTTTCGACGCAGCTAGGCTTTCCATTTTTGAAAACGATGAATTACTGATTAGCAGGGCAGTGTCATCGAAAATAAGCTTTTTAATTATTTTTCAAAAACATGTAAGAATTGAAATTGGTCTATCTTTGGAAGGGTTAGATTGGTCACCATTTTTGTGAATTGGAATTATTTTGGCAATTTTACAATTATCAGGAAATATACCATTGATAAAAGCATAGTTAAGTAAGTAAGATAAATAAGGTGCAAGAACATATGGGGCAACTTTAAGAAAGAAGGCAGGAATATTATCATGACCCACAGCTTTGTTCACGCTGAGTGTTAGGAGAGCGTTTGCAGTTTCATTGGTATTGGGTGGTTCTAGGTAAATGGTATCAATTACACGGTTTTTCATGTACAAGCGAAAGTTATGATCAGAATGAGAAGAGGCCGCGTTAGCCAGTTCTTCACCCACAGAACAAAAAAAAACTTGTTAAAATTTTCTGCCTGATTAACAGTATCGATTGAACTGTTATTAAGTTGGTGTGGTACATGCTTTGAAGTTTTTCTAGAAGGAGGAAGCAAGGAGCGAAGTGTGTCCCATGTTTTTTTAGGATTACCATAATGCTTGTTTAATTCATTAAAGAAGTAAATTTTTTTACCATTTGCTTTTATTTTAGTCAGCTTATTGGAATATGACTTAAAATATGACAACTGCTCTTTATTGCCGTTTATAAAATGGGATTTAAACATGGAATTTTTATTTTTAATGGACACTGGTATGTCTTTAGTTATCCAAGGTTTGGATTTAAGTTTTCTCTGCCTCCTAGAAAGACTTGCAAGAGGGGCATGTTTGTTGATGATTGAAGAGACCGTGAGGGTAAAATTGTTAAAAATTTCATCGTAATTCTGATTATTTAAGGGGGGAAGATGGGTAAAATATTCATTCAAAGCTACATCTAGTTCATTTGCGTACGATTCCGAGTTAAATTTTGCTAGGGGCTCCGCCCCCAGACCCCCAGTTTTGCGCCACTTTGTAAAATCCTTGGAGCGCCACTAAACAGTGGTAGCAGTGACAAAAAAACAAACATGGTAACGTTTATGCCAGAAAGCGTTGATATAGCGTGCACAACTTCGTAAAAATTTACTTTATAAATTATGCTATATCGGTAGTGAATATTCATATCCCCTCCTCCCCCCGAAATATTTTTCTAGATACGGCCCTGATTGTAGCGGTAACTTTCCAATAAAAATCGTAGTCTGGCTTAATGTGGAAAAACCTTTTTGTGCCCTCCCCTTTTAAGAAATTTTGCTGCAGCCCCATACGACTCTTCTCATTATTACAGCCCCATACGACTCTTCTCATTATTATTCGCCGTGGTTATATTCGCCTAACTTTATCTGGTCATGTTCTAGCAGAAGTGAATAAACATCCATCAAACTTGCTGTAAAGGGCAAGTGAGAAATTTGGAAAGAACTGAACTTGCTGCTACCCCGCTATACGCTCACAAATGTTAAAATGGAAGCTCTCTTTTTTCTATGATCATTACTGGCCGTCTAATTGTCAAGACAGTCAGGGCCGGTTTTTTGGCAATGAGAGGCCCTAGGCTATTTAATCACGCTGATTGGAAGAGCAAAAAAACGTCTGCTCGCACTCAGATGCCCTATAAAAAAAATAAAAGGGCCGTATGTTGCTCATGCCTGGTCTTGATGGTCGATTTCCAAAAAAAAGGGGGTCTTCGTGATGATTTGTTCGTGATGAGGCCCCTCATTTTTTCGGGGCCCTAGGCTTCAGCCTGCTTAGTCTATTGGTAAATCCGGCCCTGAAAACAGTAAGTAAACTTAGATACTCAAACATGAAGTATGAAAAAACAAAAACTTCAGCCAACAAAAAAAATTTCGAAGATTTGCACGTACGACGCCATCGCTATAAGCTTATAGGCTACCAACTGCCTTGCAGTTTGATTTGTTACAACTCTAACCTTAGAGCACAGCAACAAAGTTGAAACTCACCTTTCATTTGATTCTCGAATTAAATCATTTGTTGCATCTGTCCAATTTTCCGCGAATGTGCTGTCAAGAACTACTTTTGAATTCAGTTTACAGCGAATATAGCGATGTGATGATGACATTCGATTAGAAAATAGGATGAATTGAACAAGAGAAGTAAATTGATTGAGAGTTGTTTTTGCTTGTAAATTTGTGACTGTGATGTCACAACGTTGATATCTACAAAACTTTTTATCAGCATGAAAGTATTCGCAACGCTTGTAATGAGCATAAAATAATTGTTTTTAATACCGTACGACAGTGGTTTTCAACCTTTTTCAAGTCGCGTACCCCTAAGTTAAGCAACTTGTCGTCGCGGACTCCACGCGAAAGGACACGATTTTAAAATTTTTATTGAAAGTAATTGGGAGTAAAAATCAAAGGCTACTTTCACCAAGGATGTCTTTTTGTTACCGCTTGCCAAAAGTTAACCATTTGAGGATAAGATGGGCCGCACTTATTTTTTCAAATAAAAATCTCCAACTGCGCTAAACACGACTTGCTGCTTACGCAAAAACAGCTCAATTTTTGGCATTGGCTTTTTTGTATTTTGGTCGAGGACCAATATTGTTTATTTACTCGTAATCACCAATTATCTCAAAAACTCCGCTAACATTGATAGCCTGCAAATAGGTGCGACACTGACCTTCTTAATTCGCAGATTGTTGGTGTCTTGCTATTCTAGAATAGAGCTTGGTGCTGAGCGCTGTTGATGCGCTTAAAGGTCTGACACGAGTTTGGTATCTACATAACTGAGCATGAAGACAAAAGGCGCTTAAGTTGGATGTTTTGTAGAAACCCCTTGCCAAAAATGCATTCTAGTTGGATGTTTTGTAGAAACCCCTTGCCAAAAAAGCATTCCAGCCTTTCTGTAGTACTTCAAGCGTAACGGGGGTGATTTTTCTTAAATATTAAACATTTTTGTGTTACTGGCGGGGCTTTCTACAAAAGATCCCATTCACTTTTTAACCTTCTTAAGTCACATTTAGATCGTTTCATGTCACTACTGGTCTATTTCACACACATTATTATTAGCATCAGAAATTTATAAACAAGTTTGAAAAAGCGGAGTGTATACTGTCCTGCAAAGTTCGTGTAACTTTGTAGTTATATCGATTTTTGTTGTATTGCAATGCGTAATAAAAAGAAATAATTATTGGTATTTATTAACATTTCAACTGCGGGCGATTTAGCATAAAAATTTTGAAGAGGCCACGGGCCGAAAATTGAATCCGGGTCGCAGGTTGCCAACGCTTAACCTAAGCTCTGCAAATTTTGGCTCCATAACTTAGTTATCTGGATCAAAATTTGTGTATGCAAGGCGCAAATCATTATGAAGTAACAAACGATTTTTTGCTTTTGTTTTTAGCGTACGCCGAAACACTTCAAGCATTTTCAGCAGTGGTGTAGCCAGCCAAAAATTTCGGGGGGGAAAAACTTCATAGGCTTGTCCCAGTAGTGGAGGTCTGGAGGCATAGACGCACGCTGAAGAGGGGCTACGGTGCCATACCCCCTCTTTCGCCCTGTAATAAGGTGCTAAACCTATCTTTCAGTCTATAATTTCTCAAACTAATAATGGTTGCAGTCTCCTTTTACTTACTTTAGCCAAGCTTCTGCTTTTACACATAAGCTGCGAAGCAATAGCGTAGCGAAAAATTTTGAAAGTGAGGGCCCGTAATTCCGCATTTTTTCAAGCGTATTTTTTTTTTTGGCGGAAATAACTTGAAGTTGATTGAGAAACAAGAAAGGCTCTAGGGGAGTCAGAGGGCATGCTCCCCCGGAAAATTTTTGAAAAATTACATGCTGCAATGGGTATTTTAGCGCTTTTTGTATAATTTTCACGCAAATTTTGTTTGAATTCTTTGACCCTGATTCTGAGTGCTTCGCCAAATTTGATGCATTTTGTTCGCACATCGATTAATCGTGCCTAAGGCGCAAGGCTTACCGCTATTGAAGAGGTTCAAAATTATGGAAAAAATTGTATACATCAAAAACATTTTTGAAAATGTCTAGTGGGAGGATGCATACCCCTCATTCTAATCCCCGTTTTTGGTCATAATCTACGGAAACCATCAAAAGAGTCTGGCGTATTTTAGTCACTTGGCACCATTAATTTTGTTCTTTTTTATTAAAAAAACAAAGTCAAAAGGGGGAGGGGCATGGCACAATGCCTCCTCCCCCACCCCCCCTGAATACGCTCCTGCTGCGAAAACATTTTTGAATTGTCCATAGTAAATGCACTCACTGCATGTCCTTTTCCGATAAAAAAGTGTGCTAAAATGAGTAAAATGAGTGTTTTTTATGTGAAAACCGTAACAATTTGTCGGCGGTTGGATGCGAAGCCTCCAGCCGCTGACGAATATTTGCGGTTTTTCAACAAGAAAACATGTAATTTTTCGCACTTTTTATTAAAGATCAGGCCCGCAACTAGAGGGGGCAGGGAGGGCGGCGCGTTTCCAAACTAAAGTTTCGCCCCCCCTCCTCAACGCAATTTTACCCCCAAACACAATTTTGTCCCTCTCCTAACAATTTTTACTCTCCACACAACAATATTTTTATCTTTTTTTCTTTAATTTTGCTTAAAACAGGTTATCATTACAACAATAATTTGTGTCGTAAAGTGGAATTTCAAACATTAGCACGTCACAGGTCTACTTGTAACAAATTGTTTTTTTTCGCCTGTCAATCATGATTCATGAGCGACGGTGTTTTAAAGCTGCGAAATCGCGTTTCGTTATCGTAACAGGAAAAACCAGTAAAGTTTGTTGAAACAAAGAGAGCGTAATAAGCACGTATGATGGTAGTATAGATTACATCAGGGGTGTCCTACACGTGGCACGCGTCCCATACATGGCACGCGGCTACATTAAAAGTGGCACGTGAGCTTTTGTCATATTTTATCAACATCCTACAATGCGATTTTTTGGTGGTACACAATTAAATAAGAAGACTGTTTTACGATGCAATTTTAATTATCGTTATATAGTTTATTGCTGCAATATCGCTGTAATAAAGTTAGTCTCCGATTTTCACAGTTTTTGCTCGTCTATCCTGATTCAAGACGTATGAGGTGTGAAACTGAGATGTCTGCTAGACCACAGACTAGTTTTGCGTCAGCTACAAAATATGATCTACAGTAAAACAGCTCTTCTTAATTTGTGAGCCGCGATGGTCCTTCAGTGGGCCGCCAATGTCCTGTCATAAATAAAATATTTTTCTGCGAAAAAATTTGAATTACGAAAGCTTGAAATGTATTATGAAGGTTAACCTGCTCAAGAGCTTCCACGCACTTTCTAGATTGATTCTGCTTTATCTTTAGGTTTATTTTCAGCAGCAGGAAGAAACTTCTCTAGTTCTTTTGGAAAACGCTCGTTTTTGGTTAGCCTAATTTGGAAGCACAAAGCTGTGTGAACAGGGATAGTCTGTCATGAAACTTAATTAAATCTTTAATTGTGAATTTAGCTAACAGACTGACACTGAGCCTATTAGATGCAGCAATGCGTATTGCCGTTGCGCCGTTGAAGCTCAATTTTGCTAGCTATAAGCTCAGAACAAAGGCATGCAAAAAAGGGCTTTCGTGAATCGTGTTGTTAATAAAATTCAAAAACTACTGCAACTGTTTTTTCGTACTTTTAAGAATGTTTAGTTCTTTGTAAACAACATGGTTTTCAAAATAGAAAAAATTATTGAATTGATGATAGTTTACAAAGCGTTGGCACGCGAGAAAATTATGAAACAAAAATTGGCACGTTAGCAAGTTTTGTGGGTTACATCAACATGACTCAAAATCAGTCAGAACGCAGGTGAAAAATTAATTAGCATCAACCTGACATTACTTTGAAGAACTATATGGATGCCAATAGATACTAAAACTACTGTGTCAAATTTTTTATGAAATCGTCCAAATCTGCAACACTGAACACAACTTTATACCTTCCTAATTTCGTCAACACCGAAAGTTCTGAATATGACAGTTGACGCGTTTTTTGTGTCCTGAATAAAAACTTATTAGATTAGATAAGAAAACTTTTAACCAACAAATATTAGATTATATATAATGCGCTTTCAAAATTTTTGAAATGTACTCGTACACCCGAGCTTTTTTATACTCGTACCTCAGTACAATTTTAAAAATTTGTACTCGCACTCGAGCTAAGTTTTCGTACTCTTACTTGAAGGTTCAGTATTCGTGTCCATCACTGAGTACCAGCGTAGAGAAATGGATAGGATGCACCGAGTGAGTGAGAGTGATTCGAGTGAAAGAGCTGTATATTAAAATCTCGAGTTGTAGTTCGTTTAATAGTGTGTTTCTTTTTCCTGCTGATGAAGGTTTAGTGATTAGACCTAAAAACGTTTGACGAATACACATGCCTGGTGTTTACTTAATAATAAAATACAGCTGATTTATTGTTTGACTATAATAACTACGAGAATTTTTATACAATTTAGATAATTTTTAATTTTAAGAGCGCTGCATTAAATAAACAATTATTGCAGAGACTACGCTAACAAAACAAATAACAAGTTGGTACACTTATTTGAGTGTAAAATATTTTGCGTTGGCCTAATGGATAAATTTGTGACGAGAATATCTAGAGCTCCTCGCCTCAATCCGAATGCTATTCTTCAAAAACCTTCCGAGACTCCTTCAACTTCATCCTCCGTTTCCACTAGTGTTACCACGTGTGCTCCCGATGATCTTAACCTTTTGGGCCCTTCACGACCAAAACTGAATTCATTCCCTAAAGATAACGAAGCAATGCTGCGACTGCACTCAGTGCACTAGAAATCCTTTACCGCTTTAAGAAAGCTTTTCCTGATACGTGTTTGCATGGCTGCATGAGTTGCAACTTTGGGTTGCTCGACGGCTCTGTGCGAATCGACTTTCTCCACGCTAGCACGCATCGACGTTCCAGAAAGAAGAAGTACGACTACTGACCGAAAAAGCAACCTCTCACTTTTAGCATTTGAACATAAGCGAACCGAATCATCAGACATGCAACTCTTGATAAGAAAATTTGCTGGCGCACAAAGACGTCTGCAACTGTTTCAAACTTTTAATGAGCGAATATACCAACAAAGACGTCTGGAACTGTTTTAGCTTTAACTGCATGATGTAGCGCTCACCACTAGAGTTTCGTATTTGACAATTTAGAAAACCACTTTGCCGAAACGTTAACTGCAATACATTCGTAAACAACTAAATAGGTCAGTCAATGAATAGACAATCACTAATACAGAATTTATTTAGGCCTACATTAACTTTGCACACAGTATGTATTGGCCGAGTTTCTTATATCTGCCCACAACAAAAATTAATGCACGAAACATTTAAAAAATACCTTAAAATCTTCGCCCCCCCCCCCCCAAACAAAAATTTAGCCCCCCAAGAACAACTTTCTAGTTGCGGCGCTGTTAAAGATATACCTTTATTTATTAAAAAGGACAGTTGACTGAGCAAAAGCATTACATTCACAACACATCGCAAGTATCTGTAAGTAGCATACTCAGCAGTCATGAGAAAACGCTCAACTCCGCTACCTATCCCAAGTACACTACGACCTAGAGTGCACGATAAAGAGTAACCGGTTAACATTTATTTCGACCTATAAGGTCTCATCAGGTGCACTAATCCCCGTAAGCAGATCAGTCTGCTAGCACACTTTAACGCCTTGGAGGGCGGAGCTAGAAGCTGGACCACTTGGGGGTCCGCAGAACCCAGGTTGAAAATCACTGCCGTACGAAATTTGTCAAAGTTTTTACCCAGAGTTTCTTGTTGAAAAGTATTTCCATATAGATCTTGTATAGAGACACAAACCTGTTTCCAATGTCTCGCAAAATCGTTTTAATCTTACTGCGGGGTGCCGTTTGGAAAAAAAAAACTAAGCATTTTGTGAACCATGTTTTCTTTAGACCATAATTTGTCCGATATAACTAAGTCGGACCATAATACACACACAAAATAAGTCCGACAAAGTCGAGCCGTTCGGGAAAAAACGATTTTGTGATACATGCTTTATCAACTTAATTAAATCATAATTTATCCGACATATCAGAAATATCCGACTTATATATCGGGCAAATTGTACTTCAAGTCGGAACAAAAAACACGCGCTAAATAGGCCTAACTATACGTTTTGTGAACCATGTTTTTGAGCGTATATTTAGACCATAATTTGTCCGATAGGCCTATGTGTAACTTACACCTATCGAAAATTTTCTGCTTATATATCGGACAAATTGTGCTCTTAGTCGAACCAAAAACCACGCGTTAAATAAGTCTGATATTTTATATATGTATATATCGGACAAATTATGGTCTAAATAAGCTCAAAAAGCATGGTTCACAAAACGTGTAATTATTTTGCGCGTGCTTTTTGGTCCGACTTGGGGTACAATTTGTCCGACATACAAATTCGGTATTCGTATTTTCGACATGTCGGACAAGTTATGTTCTAAATAAGTTCTGAAAAAACATGCATGCAGTGGTCTACGCACGGGAGGGGGGGACGGAGCCCCCTCCCCCCCATTGACGACTGAAAAAAAATGAAAACCTCTCTTTTTGAAACGATCCGCCTTTTTTCATACAAAGATTGCCGAAATTGCTATCAATTATCATGTTTTTCTGCCCTATCCGACTTCCTTATATTATATAATCTTGAAAAACTTTCATTGCGATGCAATAATGCCGGTAGTCAAACTTTTCTGGTGCGTTGCGCTTGACGTTGACGATCGACGATTGCAGAAAAAATGAATCCTTTCTTTTTTGAGACAAACCGGCTTTTCTTCGTGCGGAGCTTGCCGAAATTGCTGTCATGTTTTTTCTGTGCTGTCCAACTTCCTAATTTAATTTCGATAAACTTTTATTATGATGCAATGCAACAATACCGGTATTCCAACTTTGCTGAAGCGTTTTGCTTAAACTGCAATTTTGTCATTGATGCTGCAGTGAAGCAATTGGTAAGTGGGAGTTTCCTTAAATCCGGTACATCTGCAGTGACTATGGCTGCACACAAAATTTTTTTAAAAAAACAAATCTTCACTGCACTCGTTTCATTCAACTCGCTGTAGTACTGCAGCGTGGTAGCGAGTGGCGGGGCCCGACCCTACGACTTAACGCCTGGACAACGCAGCTATAAAGAAACGTCGCAGCGGTGGCGAGCCGTTGGCTATTTTGTGTCCGAGTTGACCGGCCAGGAAATTGAACCTCAGACCTTCCGCATCGATAGCGACATCTTTAACACTGCGCTATAACCGGCCGGTTTGTTGAAAAATTATTAAAATAGAAAAATCTAAATTGACACTGCCCTAGATGCTAAGATTAAAATAAAGATACTGCCAAGGAAGACGAGACCAACGAAAGATTTAAAGAAGCCCAGGGACGGAACGGGAAGGGGGGGTGGCAAAATGTTTTTACGCACCGTAACTGTCCCAGGAGCTGGAGTGCTCCATTTACCATAATTATGTGCTCGAGAGTATGTGCTGATTATGTGCTTGTCTTAACAGTATGTGTATGCACTGGTACGAGTCGTACCCTTGCTGTTTTGCTTTTCACTTGAATTAGTTTGCCCTGGGCGCGTTAGCTTTTGATTTTCGATCATGCTCTGATGAGGTCGGCAGCGTGGCCGAGTGGTTCCGAGCGTCGTTTTTACGACGGCCATGATCCCAAGGTCGATGGTCTAAGTCCCAACCAAGCCTCGTTGTTGCATCCTTGAATAAGATGCTTCATGGCAATTATCTCTGCTTGGAGGAATTTAACAAGAAGCAAATTGAAGAAGTCAGAAGCAAAATTCAAGCGGAAAAATCGGAAACAAGGGCAACTCCTAGACGAGTCTGGAACTCTAGATTCTTCCTAGCATAGCGCCGTCGCTTCTTCGTGACATCATCATCATCATTCAGAACGGTCGAGTTGTTTGAAAGCGCTCAGCATATTTTCTGCATGTTATTTTCCAATAAAAATGGTTCTATAGGCCTATGTTCTGAACTTATTATCTGTTACTACAATATGGACATTAAAGATCTCCTCTCTCCCAAACTTATATTAGGCTACGAGCTGATAGCAAAGATAAAGCTAATATGCTGATAGCTGCTACGAAAAGTGATGAATTGAATAATATTGATTAATTAAAATGGTCAGTAATTGTGACGAAACTTTTACCTCACAAAAAGCAAATCAATGGAAACGTAATAACCTAATTATTGCTGGATAATAAAATAGGCGAAAGTCATTATTCATGTACTGTGTAGTGACAATCAACAAAATCTTAGATCACAATACCATATCGGCTTAATCGTACCGGTGCACTTACTGCGATTGCTCGCTGAATACTCCCTCCTCTGCCAACCGTTATGGGTGTAAATCCAGGGGGATTCATCCCCCAACACTGTAAAAAATTTTGGGTAATCGCATTGCCCAATTTTGGGCAAATGTTTGCATTACCCAAAAAAAACGGTCAAAAACCCAATTTTTTTTGGGTATGATAAGCAAAAACCCAAAGTCGATTTTGGGTTCTGCATGACCCAAAGCACAACATTGGGTATAAACAATTGTGTCCCAAGTAAATTGGGTTAAAAACTGTATACCCAAAAATAAATTTTGGGTGATCGTTTTTGCAAATATTAATTTGGGTAATGTGGTAGCAAACCCAAATTAAATTTTTGGGTGAGTGTTATGACTATTGTTTTGGGTCAATGGATTTTAAACCCATTAATTTTTTTTGGGAAATAATTCCTGAAATAATAACTTGTGTATATTGTTTTTAAAGCCAAAAAAATTTTGGGGAAAATGTTAAATAACTTATTTTGGGAAAGTGAATTTTAAAACTAAGATCTTTGGGGAAAATTTTTAGATAATAGATTGGTTTTAAACTCAAAAAACGGGTTGCACTTTAAGCAATTCTTAGTTTAGGAAACATTGAGTGCAAAACCCAACTGTTTCATATAGCACTCGATGAGTTTTCATACGGCCCGCGCTTGTTGCTGCTAAATGTATTATTTTTGGCCTACAAGCACATGTAAAGTTAGATAGCCTGTCCTATCTAACTGGAGGTTGCTTTTTTACGCTGTAAATGCGACAAGACTATCTGATTGAGACGACAAAAACCGGCGAGAAAAGTTTAAACCATTATTACGTCATAATTGCAACAGAAACCATTTTTGTTACGAAGAGCAGCAAAACACATAGTAGAACCACAGAAGACTATTAGCCTTCGGGCACTTTACATCATGAAATTTGTTCCTCTTGGAGAAAACTTTGGCGCCCCTGGTCTAAGGCCAACCACCAAAAACCTTACATGCTTTATCTAAGTTGATCACTTGGTCTGTAGGATAATCGAGCCGTCTAAAAATTTTCTGAGATTTATCTGCGTGTTTGGCAGATATTGGAGCTGGGCAAGCCATCTTAAATTTTTATAGCATTTATCTACGGGCATTGGTAAATGTTGCTACATTAGCAAAACGGAAAGCCGGAAGCCATAGTAGTCTGCGATTTATTGCTTTTCAAGGCCTTACCACGCGCATGCGCTTAAATTTTGCTTAGACGTAAATGCTAAGCATTATAAACTAGCATTTGTGTAGCTGTTTTGCTTGATGAGACAGAATGCGTCATCTACCCCAAATTGATATAGGCCTAGTTAAATTTTGCAGTATATTTCCACTTGAAATAAAACCGATGACAACCCCAATTTCACAAGTCATTTAATAAGCTATTGTTGTCTTTTTTCTCACTACTTATGCTATAGCAATTTTAAGTTACATACCTGTGTCTAGTCATTTTAATTTCAAGTTCAACATTATTATGATAGACAGTTGCGCAAGCGGCTAACCTTCACTCTACCGCATAAACCAAACAACCTAAGCTTTCAACTTGCAGTATACCATCGTTTGTCAGCGTAATTTATTAATTTTGCTGGCAGACTTTAATAATAATTAAATGTGCATGATGTAATTCATCACTCTAATAAAATAGCACTTTTCAGAAATTAATTAAATTTTACTTTACGCTTCAATAAACTTTACGGTTTAGTGATCAGCGCAATCAGTGAGCGCCAAAATAATCGAAATTCGAATTAAATGATGCGTCGGAACTGAAGCTGCTGCTTCTCGCTGGAGTAAAAAGCTAATTTAAAATCTAAAGGTTCCGGTAACGACTTAGGTTGGCTATGTAGACACAATGATTTTAAAGTTATTTGCAGATTCATGTGTTCAACTTGCTGAAGTGAGCTATCATAGTATGCAGTATCTACAGATTTGGAAATGCTGCGAAGACCACAAGTACTAGTAGTCCGCAGGTCTTTTTATTACTAGCTACTAGACTTAAGACCTAGCTGCCTAGTCAGATGTCAGTAAGTTACTGGTTGCGCATGCTTCTTTTAGGTCTGCTAATGGCGGGATAGAAAATTAAAACAACTTGTTTTTTGACGAACTTTTAAATAATTTGAATTTGGAAAAGCTTATCAGAAGGCAAAAAAAATTTCAAGGTCTACTGGTACTGACCCTTTTCAGTGATTCTTAACTCCCAGAGTGCACTAGTACAGGTACGGAGGAATGGTAGAACTGGAGATTGGAGTGACTACAGTTCAAATTTAGAGTTGTTAAGCTGGGTTTACATAAGCTAAAAAAATAGTGCAAAACGGTGAGAAGCTGAGCTTTTATTTTATAGGCCTAATGTCATGCAACTTGGCTCTGCTAGTTGAGCAAAGTGGAGCCAAGCTTCATTGCAAGCTTCAAAGAACAAACAAAGCTCAGCTCTGCTCCATTGACGTTTTTTTGTTCGTGTAAACCCACTATTAGTAGTTGCAAGTTGGACCATTAGAGGTTGGAGTTGATAAAAGTTTTGGGGAAATCTGAAGCTGAGTTGATCTGAGAAAAATGAGTCAATCTAAATGAGCCTCCATGTGGAGAAAACCGATTTGGAAACGAACAGCTCAGATGGCCGAGTGGTATAGAGCGTCTGTCTCTTGAGCTGTAGACTCGGGTTTGATTCCGAGTCGGGTCAAACCAATGACTTTAAAATTGGTATTCACAGCTTCCCTGCTTGACGCTCAGCATTGAAGGGACAGTGTGGAGAACAAGCCGGCAAGTTTACTTGTTGTGCCGTTGGGAAAGGCACTTAGCGGGATTCCCCCATCTTGGTGTGGTAGACAGATGGCTGGCAACTCCTAAGCGAGCTCGTACAGCGCATTAATCGCTTTCTCGTGATAGGAGGATAAATATGCAACTAACTAACTAACACTGCTGCCACTTCCCAATTGTATGTTAAAGTACCACAATACCCATTACACTGATACTGGTATGGATCTTGCTTATCCAAAGTGTTGACTGGATATATAAGCAATCAAATAGCTTGCAATGTACATTTATTGATGTAAAAACATAGTAAATTTCAGAATTAGAGAATGGGCCTAGCAGTCATGTTATATAGCTGATGCTTCATGCTGTTAATGTGATGTATGTACAACTACTGTGTCGAATTGTCATTGAAGTTTCTGATCATCAATTCATCATAACATGTATTTACCTTTGTGTGTGAAACCAAAACAGACATGCAACGAATCAAGGTAAGTGACTGATAAACAGTAAACATTATGCATGTTGTGTTGTAAATGCTAAGGCATTATGTAATGCTTCACACTAATAACTGATTGTATATGATACCCAGTTTTGTTAGGCATCCATGTGGCAGTGATAAACATTTAAATTGTTTTGTGAAACAGTCAAAAATGTGCCATCATATATTTAAAATATTGACAGAAGAGCTGTTCAAACTTTTTCTCGATATGCCATGCACATCAATACGAATATGAGAATGTTACCAATCAAGTGCATTGTGATTATTCTACTTCATACTGCTATTTATAAATTTTTGCCTACCTAAGGCGCTTTAACCAATAGGCCCGGTATGCAACTCATAGAAAGTGACACGTGATTATGTAGTGAGTGGTTTCATGATTTTACGTATGCAATAAGCAGTAAAATCAAAGAACTTGGTGCAAAAAATATGGCTTGACATGCACTGCATTGCTCCCTGCAGCTGTGTGTTAGAAACTTGTTATGATAGTATACTACTCTTTCAGTTTTATTATGTAAAGTTAAAGCAGTGGTTATGACACATGGGCAACATGCATATAAAATAATTCACAGTGGATTATTTTTGCATCAACCTCTTTGTTTCATAAAAATCAGCAAACTTATTTTGTGACAATTACAGGTCAGCATAATTTGATGCTAGTCAAGCTGTTGCATGTTGTTTTCTGTGTCTTTGATAAAAAATTATTATTAAATCAAGTAATGTGGCGTTAATGAACTTTGTTGATTGGAAATTTGAAATAGTGTTTAAAATTTGAAAAGGCTATAGACTGGCTAAATTTTTTGTAGCTGTTGTTCCTGTTACTAAAAATGATCAAACCTCAATTAGCAGTTTTTATCCAATGGTTTTTATTGGGTAAAGAAATTAAAAATGTAATTCCACATAAGCAAGCCTGCTCCAAGCAAGTGGTTTATTGCTAAACGTTTTTGTGAAGTTTCAGAAATTGATTGTTTGGTACAGTTAAACATAAATGATAATTATTTAGTTGGGATGCAAAGGTGTGAACAACCTAAAGACTGCCATGGTAGCCCATGCTAAGGTTTTTATGTGCTTAACGCTAAGATAGCATAAATTATAAAGCGCTAGAGTCCTTGTTTGCTTGTCTGTTATTTAAGACAAACTCTATGGCATTGGTTTACTTGCCTGTCTATAACGCGCAAAAGGTTTTCATCAACGCATAAAACTGTTCAGTTCCAAAAGACCTGTTCGCACTGTAGATAGGAGTAAATAATAATTTGGTTTGAAACGCTATATGTCTTGTTATTACCATATTGCTTCACGCTACAATAAAACCGAATTGTCTCTTTTGTTCTATATCTAAGATACCCCATCACTCGAACTGCTGAAGATTTGACCTTAAATGAAAGCCTACCAAAGCAGATACGCGGGCTCTCCAGTTTGCTTTTTCTTACCCAGTCATTCCAAACTGTTTTTCATAGTTGAAATTTAACAAAAGCACTGCTGGACATAAGCCCAAGTTTAAACGGTTTCTCTCAAATACTGCAATTTATATAATCTGATGGAAATTTTCATTTTCATCATGCGCTTTTCTGGCTCATTATTTATATACAATATTTGGGCTTACAATTGCTCCATCTTTTTAGGGAATTCTGCGAAGAATGTGCATCGAAACACTAAATTCTGCAGACAGTTGATGCTATCTAATGCGTCCTGAATAGCACAAAAGGCTTGAATGAAAGCGAACGGAAAAAACAATTGAGACAAATGGTAAAATAAAAACTTCTCAGATGCATAATATGCGAAAACAGACGTTTTAGGGGGAAAACTTTGAACTGATAACTTGTCGAATTTATTCCAAAGAAGTGTGTTGCTGCTTACCGATTGTATAACATTTGCACTAAACATTGTTTGCCCGTCTTTGTTTCCTGTGTTCTATTCTAACGTATGGGTGTCATGTTTTTTTAGCCTATTTTGTTTGGTTAGTTTTTATGCAACATCATGACTGTGGCTGGTTACTTATTGACATAATTTTGCTTCAGCGGAATATCTGACTGACATAACGTAAATATAATTAGGCGTAGTCGAAACCTTCGTGACACAAGCTCTTGGTTATGGTTGAGAGCTACTGTAATTGCCTTTTAACATCTTGTTAAACTTGATTGCTGCTAACCTTGTTTTTGTGAGCGCACAATAGTTTGCACTTAAAGTGCACAGTAAATTGTTGATAATAACTGAAATTAATTAATTTTATGTATCATAATACTTCATTATTTTGTATCTTTGCAAAAGCATTATTTTGTATTGTCTCTGCGTATGCACTTCATTTTTTATTCTTTGAGTAGCATACTGTAACTGCTCCGTATCTATGATTGTTTATTTTTTTACATACATTTGTGAGTTAAAAATGCTTGGGTTTGCATATGGTTGTGGCAGATTTCTATTTGTGCTTGCAGGAATTGGTTACTTGCAATTCTCATTTAAATTGAGGTCATAATCGCATAATATTTACATCGTTTGGATCAGTTTTATTTATAATCGCTTCATATGTGAACCTAAACATGTTCAAATAATCAATGCTGTTATTTGTTGAACATTTAATTTGTACCTATTTCTTTTGACAATATAAAGCATTATTGCAATATTTTGTTGTGCATCTCTTGTGAACCCTCCGTTATTAAGTGATTATGACGACTGTTGTGATTACGAGTTAAGCAAAAACGCATTCACAAATATTAATCGGAAAACCCAAATCTGAAAATTGGGCTTTTTTCCTTAGCTAAAAGCTTTTGGGACAAAGCGCCCAAATTTTCAGCTTGGGTATTAATTACCCAATTTTCTTGATCTACAAGATTTAAGGTTAAACACCCAAATTGAAAATTTGGGTCGTTATTACCCAAGTTGACAAATTGGGTTTCTCAGCCTTCGAGCCCAAAATTTTCAATTAGGTTTAAAGACCCAAGTTTGTAGTTTGGGTCAAGTTATCCACTGTACTTGGGTTATGGATATTGGGTTAACAAACCCAACTTTGTAAATTGGGTCGTTATTACCCAAGTTGGCAAATTGGGTTTCTCAGCCTTCGAGCCCAAAATGATAACCCAAGTTTTTTGGGTCTACGTTACCCAATTTGATTTACAGTGAATAATTCGGAAGCATCCCCCTCAATATTTTTCATGGAAGTGGAAAGTTTTCCATACGATGTATAGTAAGCCTACCCATAGTCTTTGGCCTACCTAACCAAGACGCACGAGCGCTAATTATCCTAAAAATAATCAGTTTTCCTAATTCATCCCCTCCAATATCGAAAAATGATCAATTTTGCTAAATCATCTCCCAATATCGAAAAATGGTCAATTTTGCTCAATCATCTCCCGAATGCTCAATGTAGATTTGCACTAGTAGTAGTTTATTTCATTTAACGACCAAGCTATCACAAACAAAAACAGCAAACAAAACAATGGTCGAAAAATAGGTAACGGCGACAAAACGGTATACCGGTACGTTAAAACATGCTTCAGTTAACAAAAAATTATTCGATAAAATAAAAGAAACGCATGGTCGCTGCACCTTAGCATAACCTTTTACGAGTGCCGTATTTTTTTTTTGAAATCAACGAATCTAATACACACACGCTCATAACTAACAAAAAAATTTTTTTTTACGTCGACAACTTCTTGTAACTTCAAACCTGTAACCCCAGATAGGGAGGCTAACAGATGCTACACCTTGCCCTTGGGTGATCCGGGAGCAGCGACAGTTAAAAGATTGCTCCATTGCGTCTCAAGGAACGAATCCCTGTCGCCGAATGTCGTTTTATGTCAGTACCCAAGATAAGTTCATTTTGCAAAGCCACAGTGACATCAATCAATTTTAACCTATAGCCTACTTTTGAGTGGCTATTGATAAGTAACGCAACTCTAATCTGTGAAATTATTCAAATCCCTACGATTATGCACTCAGCAAAACTGATTTTGTTTTTCAAAAATACTAATATCCATTAAAAAAAAACGATAGAAAGTAAACTAATTGACATGGAAGTGAGCAATAGGATCTTGAAATGCTCTTGGAGCAGGATATTTGAGGAGTTGGAATCCGTAACAACAAAAACTCACTGCAGAAATCTGTATTGGCTAAATTATCCGATTTAACTTTTTTATTGGATAGACTCTATGCTAGAGGTATTACAGGAAATCGCAATTTAACTGGATGGTAAGCAAACCTATTTTTCATCTCTTTTTTGAATGAATTGTACGATTTAATTTTCCGTATGGTTGTTGGAATGTAATTCCAAGTCAGCGGGCCACGATATTTTAGCGATTGTGTTGTTAATTCGATTCGGCAAATGCGAGGGAAAAGTTTAGACTGACTTCTTGTTTGACGAGAGTTGCTACCGTCCAAATAGTTATCATCAAGAAGATTTTTAAAAGTTTCGGGCAAGTCACCGTGCAAATATTAATAGATAAAGCTGGCCGTTTCTAATTCTTTTAACTGATTTATAGAAAAAATAGCCTACTATGCTTTTGCATCACATCTTTTACACTATCCCTAGCGTTTTGCCCAAATATTGTTCTAATAAACTTATTAACAGCAGTTTGAAGGTGTTTAATCATCGTTTTATTCCATTACACCGAGTCATAATGCATTATTAAAGTTGCCTTTTTATCATTGAATTATACAGCAACAGTAAGATGCGTTGACTTATATGATTTCGAATCTTACCAACCGTCTTGCTTGATTGATTGATGTCTTCATCTTTATCCTCTCTTATCACGAGAAAGCGACGGAGGCGCTATGCGTAGGACGAATCCAAACTCGCTTAGGAGTTGCCTTTGTTTCCAAGTTTTTGTTTCCAACTTTCTTTTGACTTTTTCAGTTTGCTGCTTGGCAGATTCCACCAAGCAGAGATAATCATCGTGAAGCATCTTATTCAAGGACGCAACAACGAGACTAGGTTGAGAGTTCTGCCAACCGTCATCTAACATTTGAATGTTTTATAGCAATCGCGTAACAATTTCTTTCAATACTGGAGGTGATAAATGCATTAACATCCCCTCTCGAAAGATATTGGGAAAATGCACCCCCCCCCCCCCCCCGGGATGTACGCCCTTGCTCGTCATTACAAAAAAAACGCACTAAAAATAGAATATGGTGGGATTTTTGTGGCTTCGCATTTCCATTTAAACTACAAATCTCTTCATCAGCATCAAAAAGTTGGTAAAATACTTCGAAACCTAGTTTTTCAGAGTAAAATTTTTTTGCTCGTAACGGATCCTAATAATTACTAGTTTTTAATCCATTCCAAAAACTGACGTTCGGTAAGCGTTCAAGTGGAACGATCTTTTTCTGGCTCGTGGTGGTCGAGTTGCTGGTGGCTAAGTGTAGGCTCATTTGAGTGCAATAATGGGTGAAGAACTCAAAAAGAAAAAGAATAATGTTATGCGTGAAATACGCATTCAAAAGTTATGCCTTAACATTTGCGTCGGAGAATCAGGCGATCGTTTAACAAGAGCTGCTAAGGTGCTGGAGCAACTGACAGGTCAGACTCCAGTGTTTTCGAAAGCTCGATATACTATTCGATCCTTTGGCATTCGAAGAAATGAAAAAATCGCTGTCCACTGCACAGTTCGAGGTCCCAAAGCTGAAGAAATTCTTGAGAGAGGTTTAAAAGTAAAAGAATATGAGTTAAGAAATGGAAATTTCTCAAATAAAGGGCACTTTGGATTTGGAATTCAAGAACACATCGACTTGGGCCTTAAGTATGATCCTTCCATAGGCATTTATGGCATGGATTTTTATGTGATTTTAGCTCGGCCTGGTTATAATGTTCGTTACCGAAGACGCAAGAAGTGCCGAGTTGGAGCATCTCATGAACTGCGAAAGAATGATGGAATAAGATGGTTTCAGCAGAAGTATGATGGAATTATCCTTCCTGGAAAATAAACTGTGGCACATGTAACACCAAACTAGTTGCAAAACATTTGTCAAGTGTAAACATTTAACTGTCAAAGCTGCAAAAGCATCAAAGTGTATTAGTTGTACCAGTAGTTCTATTAATGCAAGGTTCATGTACCGGTAGTACCTATTCAAAATGTGATTTTTTGATAAGTTGGTACCAGTACCTGCGCTTAATTTGCTGGCAATCCTTACCCAGTCAATTTTCTACTTAACGTCTTCGTATTTTTGAAATGGCAGAGGCTAAGGTTACGTGACCGTAACATTTGTCTCTTTGGTTTATTTTATTATCCCTTCACGCTTCCCCGATTGTACGAGAGCGTGACGAAGTAATAAAATAAACTAAAGAGGCAAATGTTACGATCACGTAACTTTAGCCACTTCCTTTTGAAATACTAATTGATTAGCCAAAAGTGTTTCTGTTGCAAAACAGTTACTGGTGTATAATCATGCTGCATCGTAAAAATCTGTAATTTTAATTGCGTTTGTGATCTAAAAGTTGACATCTTAACTGGGTATTGGTACTAGTAAAGGTTGTTGCTTTGCTTAATCAGGTGAATACTGCATGGTAAAGTACATATTTTTCTTAGTTGGGCTGATGGTAGACTACTGGTAACTTGAGCAATGCACAGTAGCTACTAGTGAGCTGGTTTCTTATCATAATTTCATAAATTGTTGCCTTAGAGTAAAGTGTAAGCATCGAGCTGTTTAGATGGTTTTTGAATTTCAATAATTTGTGTTTCCCTGAACATGCATTGACTTATGGTGGTTTTACTTTGGGATTGCAGTTAAATTTTATTGCTTCACAATTGTTTTGTTTCTCTATTTTGTGAATAATGTTGGTGTTTAATGTGTTTGCAGATACATTTTTCATCAAAAAGTAAAAACTTTTTTAAATTGTTGAAAAATCTGTTCCAATCAAAAATTCTTTGATCTTTGAAGATTTATCTTCCTCAAACACAGTGATGTTAAGAAGGTATGCATGAGGTTTGCCTTTTTTTCTTCGTACACTTTTAGCTCAGTCATTTCTACACTATTCTGAACCTTAATTTCTATGTAGTCTGTTACTCAGTTACACCACTTTTCAGTGTAAACTTAAAGCATGTGTTATTTTTCACCTTACTTTTGAATCCAAGCTCTTGCATGGAATGTTGAGCTTAGCTGAAATTTCGATTTCAACCCCAACTCAATGAAAGTCATAAAATTTTAATGAAGAAAAAGTAAAATTGAAAAATCTAGTGAAAAGTTCAGCAAACTTTTAAGTTCTCAATGCAAAAAACTTTCCAATAGTTAAGTGTTGTAATGAATAATCTATAGTACGTATATCTATCAATATTAAACGTGCTTAAGAACACGAAAGAAATTTAATGCATGAATACTGGTGGTGATTTACTGAAAAGAAAATTTAAATGTTCTTTTACATCAAAGTAGAATTAACTAGTATTTTACTGTGCATTACTTGGATATTGTTTGCTTGTAGATTAAGATGTTACGATGCATATCATGGATGATAACTGTTTTCCAAAACCTGGAAAAAAACAAAGCAACCAAAGGATGAAGAAGATACGCAAGTGAAAAATTGCAAAACTTGAAATCGAAAGACCAGTAGCCATCGTACAAAGGTGCAGTCATTGCAGTGCTTCTTGCTACATGTGCCAAATTAGTAAAACTGCTTAGATCAATCTTGATTTGGTATCGGTATGCATTGAAATTTGTTTTGTAGAAATAATTTATGTTGCCAGTTGCTGGTAACAGATTTAAGTTATTTAGATCAGGGGTGGCAAACCTTTTATGGCAATCGTGCCAAAACATTAAAACTACAGTTAGGCAAGTAAATGCCCTGCCATTACATTAAATGACACAAAAACGTAATGAATCCATTGTCATTAAGCACAAATATCAATGAAACTTCATTGCATGGTTCTTTAACGGATATAAAGACTTTTTGGTGTTCACCTGATTTTAGTAGGAAAACAGTAGCCCTACAAAGGTGAAGACCTTTTTTTGGGGGAGTCTTCCCTGTTTTCAGTGACAAAAATAGTAGCTTTACGTACATGAAGGCTTTGTGGGGGCAATTTAAACCCACACTATCCACAAAGGGATGAAATCAAGATTAAAGTATCAAGTGGCGTGCCAGAAAAAAATTTGTGGCGTGCCATAGGTTCGCCACCCCTGATTTAGGTGATATTGTCATGCTAATTGTAAGAAAGTTTCTCATTACAAAAATAATCAAATTTTTTTAAATTTCTTTTATAATTACGTTAGGCAGAAATAACTGGATGTCACAAAATTATTTGTGGAACAGTTATATACCTGTTGTGTTGAAATTATTAAGAAGTCCATACAAGATACCATTGGCACAGTATTCAGGTTTTGAAACACTCTCAGTTACCAGTACATATTTCAATGAAGATGTTCACTTCGAGTACACAATCATTTTCTGCTTGGGTGCAAACTTTTGAATTTTCTTCTTGCTATGTATGTAGGGATGTCCATAAGGGTGCTTCAAAAAAATTAAGTTTTGAAATGTTCAAGGGCTATCCTTCCAAAACATTTCATTCACTATTAAAACACCATGTTTTAAGTGTTTTTGAAAAATATTGTAATTTAAAAGCCTCCTAAAATTTTTATGTTTGTGGACAAAAACCTAAAAACTTTAATTAGCTGTAATTCCAAAGATTTTTGTGCAAACTTGTGGTTGTTTAGGTTCATTTTTATCTGCATAATAAGCATCATCATTTAAGGAGTTAAAAAACTTTGATCAAGATTTTTTTCATTTTCAATTGTTTTTAAATTTTAAATTACGTGCTGAAATGCACTAAAATATACATATTTGCGAAAGTTATTTGCTTGCAAGTATTTAACTCAAGTTATGCAGATGTTTTGTAATCAAGACACTGCAATGCTGAGATCCTTATAATTATTGAAAAAAATTTAAATCTCACGTCCAAGGCCGTATTTAGGGGGGATGAGATGGGTTCAAACCCCTCAAAATATTTTCATAAGTTTGAACTAAAACAGTCCAAACCTTGCAATCGTCAAAACATAGCATAGTACACAGTAGTAGGATGTAACATTTTCACCCACAGTTGTTGCGGTATGCATTTCTTGATGCATCATAAAGGTCAGCGCTGCAGGCGCTGGGTGCCGTAGCATTTGGTGCATCTGCTATATGGTTAATTAAGGCCGTATTTAGGAGTGATGTAGGGAAATTAAACCCCCAAAATATTTCTGTAAATTTTAACTAAGACACTACAAGTCCAATAATCATCAAAAATGTATGCAAGTACTGTAGTGGAATGTAACATTTTGTCCCCCCAGTCATCGTTGCAATAGTGCGTTTCCTCATAATAATGCTTAGCGCTCAGGCATAGGATGCCCGTGCTGCAACATTTTGTGCATTCGCAGTATAATTCATCTAGATATAACCGTATTGGAGTATATGCGACACACTTACCCATAAAAAAGCTGAAGCTTTTGTGTACTACTCATACAAATAAATTGCGTTAAAGCATGGAGATTGATTTAAAGATGAACTGTTGTTTGTTAAATTGATTGCTATTATTATTGGTTGCTTGTCACTTGCGTAAAAGAAGCAGGCGCCTGACTTGTAAAACTGTCGCCGTATGAGCACTACCAGCTAACTGCGAAAAATGTTACGATAACGTCATGTTTAACTGATAGATAGGTTTGATTATGTGTAAGATAATACTGCTTGCTTGAAAAAGAAGTCACATTCTGCGTGATTATGCTGAACAAAGCTTGATGTTTGCAATTATTTTAGTGGGCTAGTGCAAATAGAAACGCATTAAAGGTGCAAACGTTAGAAATAGTTTGCTTTTTTATTGTTTAAGGAAATTATCGTATTACGTAAAATCAATGCTTGCTAACAGAACAGAATATGAGTTTACATGAATGCAAATAAAAAGTGATATAAGCATGAATGCAACAAGTTGAGGGTTTGTTCCAACTTGATTTTAATCTACCGGTATTTGAGAATTTAATTTACAGCTTAGTAAATGTTTGCCACTTTCTGTGCAGTACCTCTAATTATGCTCTGTGCAGAAGCTGTATATTCGCTCTCTGTAAGCATCAAGACACTGTATGCATTTGTATTTGCATTGTACTCGAGAAGTTTTGGTCACAGGAAAATAGTTTTACAAGAAATATACGTAATTTTGACAACATTTGCGCCTCAAGGTTCGGAAAATCGCAAAATTTTGGGTTTAGATCCGGGCTGAGATTTTGCTCGAGTTTACAGCCCTAATGCAGTAACAACCATGCGTACAAGTAGGCCTACAGCAATGAATATAGTGCGTATGGAATTAGGTACCCTCACTGCGAACCAAGGGTGGTATGCTACTCAACTTTTGTTGCCTTTGATGCAATTCGTTAACTTTGTTTGTTCATTAAGTTAACGCTTTGTGTTAAGTGCACAAAAGTTGAGCAGTATACCGCCCCAGATCTTTACTTTTAGCGTAGCTTGCGCATTTGTGCCAGAGCAAAACTTTTCCGGACGATTGACTTCAGAAGAAAACCAGCTGCAATATCTTCTACAAGTCGTTCCTCAGCACCGAAAATAATTTCCCAAACCGTTAAGGAACACATTCAGTGTGCAACAATAAACGGCTTGTTCCCATGAAACTATTATTATAAACAGAAAATATCTTCCTTCTCATGGTGGGAGTCTCAATAAAGCCTTAAGTGTGAACTGTGTAATATCAACTTGGTTCATAGCAACAGAACAAAGCTAGTGTTCTTGATTGCAAAACCTTTGCATAACTTCGAGTAAAAAACTTGCAAGCACGTAACTTTTGCAAAATATAAATCTTTCAGTGTATCTTTAGCATGTAATTTGAATTTTTAAAAATTTAAAAATGAAAAAATCCTGATCAAAGTTTTTTAACTTCTTTAAATGGTGATGCTCATTATGCTGATAAAAATGAACCTAAACACCCACAAGTTTGCATAAAAAACTTTAGAAATACCGCTAATTCAAGTTTTCTGGTTTTCGTCCACAAACATAAAAATTTTAGGGTACTTGGGAAACCCCAAATAACCAATATTTTTCAAGAATATTTTACACATGGTGTTTTAATAGTGAATGGAATGTTTTGGAAGGGTAGCTCATAAAACTTTAAAAAAACTTTTTCTTCCCATTTTTGAAGTACCGGTATCCTAATGTCCATTTCAGAATATCAAATCCTACGAAACCAGTTCCGTTTTTAGAATTCGGATTAATTGCGAACAAAAATTGTGCGTAGGCCTAATAAATCATTTTAAACGTTGCGCTTAAGCGCGTGTGCACATTCGGCCTCGTGTGTTTGTGATCATGCAGTGTTTGTCGGAGGCCGTAAAAAATCTGTGGGAGCCATGAATGTAGCATGCATCGTCTGTATATGGTACCTCACTGAAGCCATATTTTTGATGTGTTTCTGAAGTTTAGGAGTCGCATGCCCACTGTTAAGCTCCGTGGCTACGCTACTGCGTGTACCGGTACAACAACGAAACAGATTTATTCGCACAGAAACAACAAAATTAAACAAACAAATAGTAGAACATAACTATTGTGCAGGAGACCGCGAAGTGACCGAAAGTGCATCGGTCTTCAAGTCAAGCAGCTCCCCAACATATTTGATAATTAATGGTATCTTCAAATTTATAGTGCTGTAATCCTTGTGCTGGCTATATATTCATTAAAAATGAAAGAAATGATTGATTTTTTTTTTGTTTTGCAGTAGTGGAGCGGTTGCATGCTGAACTGATATCAAAATAGTAATAACGGCCATTATATATTGAGATTCGGTTAAGGATTCGAAAAAATAGATCCAGAATTGAAATAATAGAATACGTAATTAATTATTCTGAAATGGACATCCCTGTATGTAGGTTTGTCTTATGAAGCCATGCAATCTTTTGATCTCATCTGTACTTTTCAGCTTTATTTTGTTTATGTTTCGACCCTATGGAGTACTTGCAATATATCAATAATAACCATGTGAATGCTGCCAATACATACCTGATACAGGTATTAAAAAATGGTGTAGATTCTGCAACTGCATTACAGTGCGAGTATCTAATATGCCTGTATTGGTTTGAAAGTACCATGTAATTCATTTTAAAATTACTAAGAAGTAAAGTAGTTTAGTTTAGTTGCATAATTATTAATCCTCCCATCAGGAGAAAGTGATCAAAGCGCTATAACCAGCTCACTTAGGAGTTGCCCGCCACCTGTTCTCTTCACCAAAATGGGCTAATACTGCTTAGTACCATCCCCAATGGCACCAGTAGACTTGCCGGCTTTAAAGTCATTGGTTTGAGCTGACCCAATCAATCCCAAGTCTACTGCTCTAGAGCCGGATGATCTTACCACTCAGGCATATGGTCTCAATGCAACATTGCGGTTATTGCTGACTGTTTGAGTTTTTTTGTTTTTACATATGCTGCCAATACTATTGTAATAATTTATATGATAACTTTAAACTCGTTGAGAGTATGTTTGTTTTGTATTTTTAGAGCAAGCAAATCCTGAGTTTCAACTTTGGCAAATGTAAAAATCCAAAGTTTGAGATATATAATTATGTACCATATTTAGTTTGGGTTTGAATTTGCTATTATTTTAGGCTACGCTTTTTTTGCAGAATGGTTAAACGTCAGTCATTCAATTTGTGGGAATTCTGCACTTAAAGTCTCTTCAATTGTATGGACGTTTGGGAACCCAGTATCTAGTTTTATAAAAGTGGCGTACTTCCTCAAAAAATTGCCAATCAAACCTAACAAAGAATTATGAAATTTGCTCTCATAAAATGTAAGTTGCAAAGTGAAAAATACACCGGTATCTTGTTTTTGTTGATCTGGTTCGAACATTGTTTAGTTGATGTGTTTTTGGGATTTATGTACATATACGGTCATTCTTCATCTTGCACGATACTGAACCACTCATGTTAGTATCGTATGCCTTGTTAGGTTCTGTGGTATCTTAGAAGAGCCAAATGCGAATGTTTTTTCAAATAAACGGAAAAATCTACAAAAAACGTAAGTTGTTTTCTCTTAAGTTAAAAAAAGGCTAAACGTCTACGTTCTATTGTTAACTTGGGCTCTGCACGATAATGGTAGACTTCTGATTTCATGTTACGACGATTTCAATGCAAAATCCCGGAACATATATATTAACCGGGCATTGAAGCAAAAACTGCGTAGGTAAAGTGGAAGTAAAGTCTAGTCCTTGGTTCTTCAACGGGGGCGATTTCGGCCTTGGGGCGATTGTAACAATTCTTAAAATGGGTGGAGATTTTAGACTTGCCAATATTGTCAACAACTAAACAAACAATAGAAATGAAATCAGATATTAAGGCAGCATATTCAATGAACAGTCGAGAAAGTGGTTCAGCGGACGTGTGGAATAGATCTTTTTTTCCTTTTTAGACCTTCACCTCTTTTCAATGGGAAAGATAGTAGCACTGCGGACGTGAAGGCTTTATGGAGGCAATTTGGACCCACACTTTCTGAAAAGGGGCGATTGTGTAAAAAAAGTTGCAGACCCGTGGTTTAGTCCCAGTGTGTGGAAAAAGCTTGAAATTTTTGCAAAATTTTGTTCACAACGCATGTATGAAGCGCTTTCCTGTGTACTTCTGAAGTAACGCTCCTTTAGAATGTGTGATTTAGGCTGCAGTGGTTCAGTGAAATTGTGGAGAACAAATACAGTATCATACCAAGCAACCATCTCAGCGTTGCACTGAATTGAAAAAAAGAACGTTACCAAAGCATTTCACCATAATATTGACTTAGGTGTTCGCGATTACGCGCTGTAACACACTTATTCCTTTTTATTTATTTTTTTTTTATTAATCTCAGTGTGATCGCGCGCGTATCTTTTTGTTTTGCCTTCAAGTTAGTACTGTCAACTCTCGATATTATGAACTTCAGGGGCCCGCAGACAAAGTTTGTTATATCGAAGGTATGCCAAAAGCCATAGCTAAGGAAATCGGGACTTCTGAATTGGTTCGTTATATCGAGAGTTGACTTCGTATATGTTTGCCCTCGGTGCGGCTGACTCGTATGATCATGAGGTCTTCTGCCGTTTCTGACCCGCGCTCAATATTTTAGCGTTTTTTTAAAATAAGCTTGGCTGTTATCAGTAGTACATTTTCGGTATTATTACTTTTTGCTGCTTTTAGTGATTTTTGTGGTGTAAAGTTTAAAACGTGATTTGCTTGCCATTGTTGTTATCATTTAAGTTTAGTTTAACAGATAAACAAGCTCAATAGCCTCACCTCAGATCGTCTGTTGACGCTTAGCCGTGAACGTTGTAGGTCATTGAAGGTGCTGCAAAACTGTTGTAGAGGAACAAGATTTTTAAATTAATTGGGTTGACCAATGACCATCGGGCTCATTAATTACTTAATTAGCCTGGTGATTGCTTCATCAGTGCATTACTTCGCCATTATTTGCAATTGTAGAGGCATGATCTTTCAATATGATCTTTTTGGTTCATTAGCTGATCATTTTTAAAGTTTTTCAAACTATGTGAGCTGAAAAAAATAACGCTTACAAACTGAAATGTGAAACATTTACTTGATGCTGTGATAAGCAATGATCAGCAATTCAGCATGTTGTAACTCGCAGTTTAGATCTCTCCAGAAGACAATAAATTTATCACAAAAGTTTTCGAAATCAACAACATCAGGACTCTTCAATTTCCTCAACTGCAAAGTCCTCTTCATCACCTTCCTCTTCAAATGTACAACTTCTGGCAACCGCTTGGTGGGGCCAGACACCTTCAGTGTTGCGAATCAGAAGCACTGTATGAATAACATATACGATGAGCGCCAACCATCCAAGTACCGCTGTGGCGATGAATCGTGGGTTGTGAACATGATGAATCGATACAACCACCAGGGCAGCAATCAGCAGAATGTCAATGAGTATATACAGCCAGTACTAAAAAACAAAGTACTTTTGTAAGAGTTTCTTTTCTTGTAGTACGACGTAAAGTTAACGTGGAAGACAATATAACTTACACAAAAAAGGAAACAACTTTAAGACGGTTACGTTATCGCATCTATGGTAATAATATAAAGCCCACAGTTACTTAACGTAAATACCTTATAAAAATTGTTCACTACCATAGGCTTCTAAAAAAACTTAGCTCTTTGCCACGGTGACGAGAAGGTAAATATTTCCTTATACTTGTCACTCTCTGTTTTTACGAGTAACACCTTTAGCTTTGCGATAGATAAATTAGGATCCATTTTTGTGACATGCATAACCTACTCCGCTTAATAAAATTTGGTCAGCCGTAGTCTTAGCTTGCATAAAATCAAAGAATTCTCTTGTTTACACTGCGTCAATCACATACAGCATAAGTTTTCACATGTAAAACGCACGTTGCTAAATTAATTCCATTAATCCAAGCAGCGAGAAAATGCGATATTTACCTACCTCGATATAAAACCAAGGAACATCATTACAGCAGCAATGTCTTCGTGGACGTCGGGGAGGTGGACTATCAACTATCATCTTAGTACATTGCCGGTTAACCCTTGTGTGAAACCCCGACAAATACATGAGAAAAAAAAACCTAAATCAAAAAATATTTTGCACAATAATCACGCGAGAGCAGGAGTTCTCAGCTGGGGGCTATTGGTCCCTGAGGTGGCACGTCATATTATAACAGCCCCAAGTGCAAGATTTGTTAATGGTAGTTAAACACTTCAGACCAGCTGACGACTGTAGATACCATGAATGAAATACCGACCAAACTTTTATCCCAGAGCTGGGGGCCTCTGGTGTCAAGAATAAACTCATAAGTAGTAATAGTGTCTTTTGTTTCTGCATCGTCCAAATGAATAGAACGCAGCAATATAAGATTTCAAATACCAATGGACACAGAAAAGGGAAGAAACGACAAAACGATCGACGTTGTAACATGCTGGCGAGAATGAAACTTGAAGATGAGAGGATTAGTAGGCATGGTCGCAACTCCCGAAAATAGAGGGCCACGAGCCATAAAAGGTTGAAACCACTGATTTAGAGTGTACAGTAAGAAGTACAGTGGAAAATGCAATTAGAGAGTTAGCCAAGCATGGTGTTTTTGCTTACGAGAGCAATATGGGGCCCTTCTCCCCCAAAGAAAAAAAATCTGATAACGGTCATTTCCGGGTCTAACGTGTTTGCGTTTTGGTTTATATTTAACCTATTGAAAAAATGTATCACCCCCAGTGGCGTTGAAAGTACTTTTAAGTTGGGGGAGCTAAAGTTTGTGTTACCATACCAACGTCTGGGGGACATCACAGTGTTGGCATAATCTTAAACGTTTGTGGTAAATAAGCAAGCCTCATACTTACAACGTTAATATCCAGATGAACAATAACGCACCGAAAGAAAAAGACAAGGCTGGAGATGCAAAAAAATGCTGACTTGCCAGCAATGCCCAGGCTATGAGTATTATCAGTAATTCAGTCAATTGAAATATAGCTTGAAAGGTTTGAAGATAAGCACATCCCGTTGGGTTGTCATCACCAAACATTTTGTAAAACGATAAAAAACTGCAACAAAAGAGTTATGAGTATAGTCCTACAGGTCAAAGCATAACCCTACCATTAACCAGTGTATCTCGATTAATCAACCACAAGGGTTTACGTACGCTGGGGGGCAGGATGCGTAGTCGCACTCACTCCCACAGGCCTCCTCTGACACAGTTAAAAAGTCGTAAATGCCCACATTTTTCTAGAAAACTTGTGGAAAGCTTTTTACGCACCCCACTCTGTCAGATAATTTCTGAATGTATCTTTTTTCTATGCTTGGTACTGTCAGCGTCAAGAACAGAGAGCAAAGTAGGCGGGGATGGGGGAGACGTGTCCCCCCAGCAAAGAAAGACAATTTGTCCTGGGGGTGCCAAAACGTCCCCCCAGTGATAAGTATCGTTAGAAGTTAAAATGTTTTTTGTACGTGTAGCTTGTGAGTATGGACTGCGGGGATACTTTCCAGCATATCTTGTAGCCATCGTGGTTTCCTTTGCAAACTAATCAAACGTGGCCGAGTAATTCGAAGCGTCGTTTTTACGACGGCAATGATCGCAAGGTTGATTGTTCAACTCCCACCCAAGCCTCATTGTTGCGTCCTTGGATAAGATGCTTTACGATAGGGGAAAGTAGGGTAGCATGGGAGATGGGACACTTTTTAAGTTGGGACATTGCCATTTTTTTATTATTCCGTTAGGTAAAGCTACGTAACCATAATTTGGTGAGACCACGTGACAAGTTCATTGTGCACTAGCAGTTTGAAAAGCCAGGCATGTAAAGCTGCTGAGTAGGACAAAAATAATGATTTTTGCAAGTTTATTGTTATTTTGAGTTTTGTACTTGAGGTTATTACTCTATGACTAGGTAAAGTTGCAGTTTAGACTATTGTTAAATGCGGATACAAACGCATAGGGAAAGTGGTTTCCAAAAGTAAAACAGCAGACGAAATTGCTCAAGTGGCTTTCAAAAATAAAACAGCAGACGAAATTGCTCAAGTAGTTTTCTAAGAAGGGACAGGGTGTCCCATCTTGGAAAACCTTAACTGTGAGCCAAAATATCAGCTTCGTACAGGTTTGGTGACTTGATAGCTCTGTTATTTTCAGAAAACGTTTGGATGTAAGAGGTGCTAATTAAGCTGATACGAATAACAAAAGAAAATTTAACAAAGGATCTTGGGATGTAGACGATATGGAAAAAGAATTCCATCTATGAAACTTGTTAACACTTTGTAGTAACCATAAAAATCGTGTTAAATGTTTTTTCTAAGTGTGCGACCAAAAAAATACTGGTTCCAGGCGCCAACCTCGAGACTTTCAAGCTAATTGGCTGTCCCATATTAGCGAATTAGGTTCTGTAAGAGTACGGGACCTGCAGAATTTTTTTGTTTTAGCCATTTCGTAGTCAATACAATTAGTAACATCAATGTTTTTTACGTTGAGTAAAGTTCATCACATGCCCCACCTATGATGTAAAATTTAGCTCGCTAATGCAAATGCATAGGGAGTAATATGCGGTTAAAGTTAGGTGTCCCATCTTCCCCTACTTTCCCCTAATTAACTCTGCTTGGTGGAATCTAACAAGCCGCAAATTGAAGAAGTCAGAAACAAAATTCAAGCGGAAAACTCAAAAATAAGGGAAACTCTCCTAAGCGAGTCTGGATTCGTCCTATGCATAGCGCCTCCGTCGCTTTCTCGTGACAGGAGGATAAAAATGAAGAAATCAAATCATCAACAACTTTTTCGGTGCGTCTATTACAGAACAGTTTATTTTTCATCAACATTACAACACGTCAGCAGTTTTTTACAAGCGTTCGTGAAAGCACTAAGAATATGTTAAAGCAGCGGTTCCCTAAGTTTTTTCCGATCATATTTAAGATTGGGAATACGAATTAAAAAATGCTATACCTTCCGGGGCTCTGCCCCGGATCCCGCTGGGGTTTCTTACTCCTCTCCCTCCAAACCCCTTGCTTTATTTATGAAACAAAAACCTGTATAAAACAAAGCTAATGAAGTTTTTGAAATTCTGCCGTTAATAGTTTTAATTCATCACGCTGGTGGTATCAGTGCCGAAACTAGCGCCCCCCCCCGAACCCCCCAACCGGGGAGAGCCCCGCACAAAAAGGGGGCCCCGTAAATAGTCAGTACGTAGTACTATTTAATCAACGTATGATAAAGGTGCCTTAAATAGGCCTATTCTAAGATTCAATATAGCCTATTTTTTGTCTTAACTCGCGCGATGTGGGGCCTCCATACCATATTTATGCTTTTGGCCATGGGAGGAGGAGCCTGCAAATTTTTCCAAAAATGGCAGTCGCAAAACTAGCAAACAAACGTTTAGAGGCATACCAAGGGCCAGGGCAGATCCACGGGGGATGTGGGGGATGCACCTCCTCACCAGCCATTTTCAACAATGCTTTGGATAAATAAAGCTTTTCTATAATTTCGAACCTCTTCATAAATATGGGTGCAAATTCATGGAGGAATGTATCCCCCCAATAATCCGGCAGCATCCTCCCCAATATTTTCACGTTCCAGAACTGGGCATCAGCGAAGGTGATGACCTTTTTTCGGTCTTCACTTCATTTTGGGCATCTGGGAACGTTATGACCTTTTTTTTGGTCTTCATTTCATTGTGGGCAAAAAATTGGACATCTGCAGACGTGTCAATTTTGCTAAATCATCCCCCCAATATCGAAAAATGGTCGATTTTGCTAAATCATCTCCCCCAATGCTCAACATAGATTTGCAACCCCGTTCGTAACAATAAACCTTAGTCGCCTTAAGCACGCATTATCGAAAGTGTGCTTACAAAATGCATCATATTTGATGAAGCACTCAAAGTCAGGGGCCAAAAATATGAACAAACTTTGCTTGAAAATAGTTCGAAAAGCGCTAAAATGACCATTACAGTATGCAAAACTTCAAAAATTTTTCAGGGGAGCATGCCCCGCGAAAGTCGTTTTTGATACTTAAGTTGCTTAAAATAACTCTGCCTTGAAAAAATTGCGCTTGAAAAAGTGACGAAATTTGGTGCTCTCTCCCTGAAAAAAATTCTGATTACGCCTCTGACATGAAACATTTTGAAAGGACATATTTACGCCCGTTTTCGGGTCGAAACGTCTTTGTATTTAGTTAACATTCAACCTAATTTAAAATCACATCCCCCCCACCAAAACTTTCTGGATCCGCTCCTGCCAAGGGCTCCTCATCCTCAAGTGAAAGGCGCAAAAATTATCCTTAAAAACGTTCTTTCTTCGCATAGATAGCGAAATGATAGAGTAGGGTTTGCTTGCAGCATTATTATAGTGGGTTTGGAAGGGACCTAGTTAAACAGACTACTAAACCTTGTTAAAACTGAGGAATTTTAAAGGCTCACAACGCACAAAAAGCCTCCAAAATAAAGTCAAATTCCGCAAAATTTTCTAAGGGGGCATGCCCCGAGACCCCCTACCTTGGCATCGCCCGTTCGGGGCTCGCTTCTTTGCATCACCATCCAAGAAAAATATTTAAGGGGGCCCCGAAACATGATTTTGGGGGGAGGGCCCGCATTGCCTAGTTTCGGCTCTGGGTGATATGTAAACACGCAGTACACCCTCCGCCACTGTTTTAATTTGGTCATTGACCAATGACATTGCCCCAGGAGGGTATTTAGGGGGTTCATTGTGCCATGATCCACCCTTTTTGACTTTGCCTTTTAGTAAAAAAAGACAAATGGTGCCAAATGATCGAAATATGCAAGACTCTTTTGATAGCTTTTGTAGCTTATGGTTAGGGGCGGATCCAGGGGGGGTTAAATGAGGGGTAGCCTATAACACCTCACCAGCCTTTTTCAACTATGTAATTTTTTCATAGTTTTCGAACATCTTCGATAACAATGAGCCTCACGCCTTAAGCACGCATAATTGAAAATGTGCGAACAAGATGCATCATGCTTGGGGAAGTAGCCTACTACTCAAAATTAGTTCAAATTTAAACAAAGTTTGCCTGAAAAATGTTCAAAAGGCACTAAAATAGCCATTACAGCGTGTAATATTTCAAAAATTTTCGGGGGAAGCATGCCCCCGGACCCCCTAAAGCCCTTTCTGTTTTTCAATCTACTTCAATAAGCTCTGCTGAAAAAAATACGTTTGAAAAAAAATGGTGAAATTTTGCTACCCCTTTTTGAAATTTTTTGCTATGCCACGGCATCGCCCCATGAACAATAAATACCATTTTTGCAACATTGTCTTGTCATTTCGGTTTAGAGTTTAGGCAAAATTGTACACAAAAATATCACCCCAGAAAAAACTTTCTACTTCGCACACTGGTCACGAAGCTGCGAAAAAGATGTGGAGCAAAACAAGATCAGTAAAACTTGATGAGATGACACATTTTGCAAGTGTTCCGGCGCGTAGGTTATGCTAATCAAGTTAATACCTCTATTTTTTTTACCCTCAATCCTTCAATAGATAAAATAGCGTTTCAACGAGGCAAATCGACCACTCCAGAAAAATTGGAACACTTTTTTTAAACTCTTACTGTCACAGTCTCGCTGGCGCTATCAGCGGGGCCGGATTAAGCAATGGGTAAACTGGGCAGTTGCCCTGGGCCCCGCGCATTTACTAATTCTTAGAGCTATTAAAAGTTGGATTGAAATAAATTTACAGCATTATAACCAACATTACTAGCAAACTTGACCGGAGAAATCAAAATATTTACGCAGCGGTACAGTAATTTACCTTAGGGAAAAAAATTTAGAACTGACTTCCAATGACGAAGTGACTGCAGCATGTTACAGTACAGACCAGGGATGTGGAAGCGGTATATTTGCAAACAGCTTCCGCTTCCACACCTATCGCTTCCAGCGCTTTTGCTTCCAAAAAAATTCACCGAAATTTTGCTAGTAAAATACGACCAAGGCGTTGGTAGCCGATAGCGTAAACCGTAGCTTTTTTTCCAACACGCTTAAAGCTCTTAGTCAAACTTTAGCAAACGTTTTTTTAAAGATAATAATTTGCAAAAAGCAAACAAAAGTGTGAAGGAATGATTGACTAATCCTGGGAGTCTTTTACTGCAACTTTGTAACGAAACTTGCTCCCTTCATTAGGAAAATGTTGATACACAGCACTCAGTGGCGTGGCAAGAATTATTAAAGGAGGGGAGGCATGATTTTCACATTGTTTTCAAGCATTTTTTTTTTCAGCAGAACTAGTTTGAAGCTGATTGAGAAACAAGCATGGCTCTAGAGAGGTCCGAGGGCATGCTCCCCCGGAAATTTTTTGAAAATGTAGGGGAAGTGGACCTATCGGACAAATTTTACTTAATTTTAGTTTTTGTCCAACTGGATAGACAACCTTAACGGCTTTTTAGTTTAAGTTGGACTTTGGTTTGTGGTTAACTTATCCGCACTCAAAGGAAAGATTCGAAATGCTATGGGTGGTTTTATTTGCGATTGAAAAGTGTCATTCAAACGTCCGAACAATCGCCACCCATGATGGTGACCTTTCGTCCATAGGGTCGGAACCTTTCTGACAGCTGCAAATGTGACCTAAAGTAAGAAAAAACGTTTCATAAAAATCGTTTTTTTAATTTGATAACGAACAAATGTGTATTAACATGAAACAACTACGCATAATAAACGATTATTACGGCAACATAATCTAAACACTGTAGTCAACAAGATCGGCTTTGAAGGTAAAAATTCGGCTCAGCCGCTTCGTTGTTGCGACTGATACGGGTTGTGGAAAGATTTTTATAATATCATTCAACGCTTTTCAGACAGCGTCTGAGTAATTGAACATGTCCGATAGATCCCGGTAGCCACTTTGAACTTCCTTCAACGGTAGCCATTTTCAAAATATTCTGGTTTAGAAATGTCACCTAGATGTAGGCTATACGCGCTACCTTCAGTAAGCACTAGGCTCACTTAGCTACCATTGCAAACGAGATCTTAACACTGCGTGCAAGCTTCCTAAAATTTCAAAATTATCCTGCCTAATTTATTTTACTTTGAACCAAGAAAAACAGTTTTTTGTGGTAGCCACCACGCTTCTTGCTCCATCCTTACACAAACATGTGATTTTACCACTAGTGAAACTTCACCTTTTTCACTAAGATGAAACCGCGAATTAATTACCTGATCGCGGAAATATACTGCTGTCCGAATGGTCCCACATTTCCCCTACATGCTGTAATGGCTATTTTAGTGCTTTTTGAATAATTTTCAGCCAAATTTTATTTAAATTTTTTGACACTAAGTCTGAGTGTTTCGCCAAATATGATGCATTTTGTTTGCACATTTTCGATTATGCTTGCTTACGGCGTAAGGCTTATTGCTATCAAAGAGGCTCGAAATTATGGAAAAATTGTATACATCAAAAATATTTTCGAAAATGGCTGGTGGGAGGAGGCATACCCCTCATCTAACCCCTGGATCCGCCCCCTGGCCATAAGCTACAAAAACCATCAAAAGAGTCTAGCATATTTCAGTCACTTGGCACCATTAATTTTGTTCTTTTTTACTGAAAGACAAAGTCAACAGGAGAGGACCGGGGGGGGGGGGGGGGGGGTGGCACAACGCTCCCCCCTAAATACGCTCCTGACAGCACTCCATCTATTTCGTGACATGATTATAATTATAAAAGAGTTAACTATTGCTTTCAGCGCTATTGATAAATTAGTTGCTTCATTTTAAAACTGAGAGAAAGTTGAAAGAAAAGCGATTCTACGTCAGTAGGCCTACTATCTGAAAGTAAAGCGAAGAGTGATGGCCTATGATAAGATCTGGCATCCATGCAAATCCAGCATTGTAAAGTAATGTCTAAAAAATGAGTAAAATATAATAGCTAATAAGTTATTTACAGCTGCTTTTTTGAATGATGTGAAAGCGGAAGCAGCATATTTTTCGCGCTTCCGCTTCCATTAAAATATGTCCGCTTCCGGCTCCGCTTCCACATCCCTGGTATAGACTGGTATATACAGGGCCGGATTTAGACAATGAGAGACCCTAGGCTATTTGATCAATGAGGCCCTAGAGAGCAACGATCAGACTCATCTCTACACAGTGGCGAAGCGAGAAATTTTGAAGGGGGGGGGGGGGGGGCAATAATTTTCATACTTTTTTTTCAAGCGTGTTTTTGTTCGGCAGAACTAATTTAAAGCTGATTGAGACACAGAAGAGGCTTTAAGGGGGTCCGAGGGCATGCTCCCCCGGAAAATTTTTGAAAATTTACATGCTGTAATGGTTATTTTAGTGCTTTCTAAATAATTTTCACGCTAATTTTGTTCAAATTTTTTGACCCTAATTCTGAGTGCTACGCCTAATATGATGCATTTTGTTCGCACGTTTTCGAGGTACGTGCTAAAGGCGTAAGGCTTATTGCTATGGAAGAGGTTCGAAATTATGGAAAAATTGTATACATCAAAAACATTTTCGAAATGACTGGTGGGAGAATGCATGCCCCTCATCCTAGCCCTGGCCATAAGCTACAAAAACCATCAAAAGAGTCTGGCCTATTTCAGTTACTTGGCACATTAATTTTGTTTTTTTTTTACTAAAAGGCGAAGTCAAAAGAGGTGGGGGCAAAGCACAATGCCCCTCTCCCCCTAAATACGCTCTTGTCTCCACGTTTAGGCCAATAAAGGTCTTGATGGTCGATTTCCAAAAAAAAAGGTCTTGATAAAAAGGTCTTCGTTGTTCGTGACGAGGCCCCTTTATTTCTCCGAGGCCCTAGGCTTCAGCCTGCCTAGCCTATTGGTAAATCCGGCCCTGGGTATATAGCACTTAAATTGATGCTTGCGAACGACTGTCAAATGTTTAAAAAATCTTGGAACTTCTGGCCTGTATGTAGCAATGTGCTGATTAATTTCATTTCAATTTATTTTATGAGCTATTTCATTTCAAAAATGTTTCAACGAATTTATAAGCTATTCGATTAAAAGCTATATCTGGAGTCATTGGAAAGTTAATGAGCTATAGGCAATAAAGTATGATATTAGAAAATTAGACTGATAGCTTGAACGATTAACACATGAAAGGATTCGGGGAGTCGGTTCGTCGCACTTAGCCCAAAATTAGCCACATTTTGGAATTACAGAAACTTACCGCAATTTAGAGCCTGTTTTAGCAATACTTTTTTGAAGAGATGGATATAGTTGAGCTTCTGCGACCACTGCACGGAGTGTGTCACATTTAAAAGTGCTCATGACTGGAAGAACTCGTGACTTAGGCCGAAAATATGAGAGTGGAAGTCAAAAACGTAAAAGAGAAAAGGAAAAAGAGACAAAATCAAAAGAAGTTGAAAGCAAGTGAGTCTGTTCTTTCCTAATGTAAACGAGCTGGTAGCTGATCCTACATCCATTTCAATCTTGGAACAATGATAATAATCAAGCCGTGGAAGCTCTGAATACGAATCTTGAGAGCGCAGCAGAGCATTTTGCCTTAGCTTTTTGTGTTGCACTTTCTGTTTTGTTTATTATGTTTTTTGTGTTGTCATTATTTGCCCCTTCAGTGAAACAGTGCAAAAATTTGATTCTATGTTCGACTTTTTAATCAAAACATTTTACTCTTTTCAATAAACCAAAATAACAAATTAGACTCAACCTCTTTGATCCAAATTAATAACAATCAACGTAAAAATTTGTTGTCAACATTAACTTTTTTTGAGCGCGACCCAAACCTGAATTTGATAAATATTATAAAATTTCAGGTTCGTTGTGACGTCATGAAATTTAATATAAAATCAAATCTTCATTGGAAGCGTGTAAGGAGTGGCAGGTCCCATCTCCGCGGCTTAGCACCTGAGCGGGCAACACAGCTCCGAAAAAAAAAAAACGCAGCAGTGGTGAGCCGTGGGCAACACTGTGAACGATCAACGATTTGAACCCCGGACCTCCCGCATAGCGATGTCTCAATAACTGAGCTAACCGGCCGGTGCAAAAATACTACAGCTGTTTTTGCGTTTCATAATACAGTAATTAGGACCTCGCACTCTTATCTGCCCCGAGCCCCGCCCTTGGCTAGCAGTTATCCATCCAAACTTCAAATTTACGTTTTATATTCATTTTGCATTTCTCACAGCCAGATCTGGTAGGTGTCTTCCTGTCCTCTGATATTAATTCTAAACTAGTTTTTACTAAAGCTATAGCAGAAGGATCATAAAAAGCAGGCAATTTTCCTGCCGCTGACGTTGCTCTCTCGGGGTTGCTCATTTAACGTGTTAGTGCACAACTGGAACGTTAACTTGAATTTAATTTGGTCTCTTTTAAGATACGTAAGCGTTTTAAAATAAAACAGCGTATTCAAACAAATGCAATTTTACTTCTTGACAAGTCTGCAACCACTAAATTGATTACAACGATGAGGTGAAATTAAGGTTTCTAAGCATCTGGCAAGTTACGGTATTCAATTGATTTTCCTTCCGCATTTGAAAAGACTTGCCAAGTATGACAACCACACAATACCAAATTCATCTGCCTGCCAATTGATAAGTAAGCCGAAGAAGTTATAAAAAGCTTTATGGGCGTATTTGCGGGCTGTTTCAATTTACTGCATCTCACCGGGGACAAAGCAAGACCAACAGACTACTGCTATAAATGGGAATGTAAAGGATACTGACAGAGCCGGCTAAAGGGGGGGCCTGGCCCCCCCTATCAACAAACTTTCTCTTTGGAAAACAGTGGCTTTTTCAAACCTTGCCCCCCCCTTCTTGATAAACGTTTGGCTCCCCTGAGTCGACTGCTCAGGATACTGAACATGCATTTTTGTTTCGCATCAAAAGGTGGTGTGCTTGAACAAAATTTTTCAATTTAAAAGAGCTTTGCGAAGCCAAGAGGAAGAAGTACCTTTGCTAATTCAATTCGTGCCAATAAACCCATCCCAGTTTGACAGGATTCATCATGGGTAGCGAGAACATGATTTTATGAACTTTAATATCCTCTTTGCCAAACGAAATTGTAGTTACGGCATCGGTATACCTCGGCAATTATACTCATTAGAAAGTTTTTCCAGACAGCTCACTAAAAAGTGGTTTTCTTAAACACCAATTTTGAAAATGAATCGCGAAGCGAAGAAAAATTTTAATTCCCTGTTTGACACTCCGCAAAGGACAAAGGTGGAGAACATGCCGGCAAGTTTACTTGTTGTGTCGATGGGAGTTGCACATAACGGGGTATCTTGGTGTGATGGACAGTAGGCCGGCAACTTTTAAGCGAGCTCGCAATAGGGTTTTGGTTGCTTTCTCGTGATAGGATAAATAAGCGACCAAGTACACATTTTGGGGATAGATCGTACCCCTTGGCTCTTCTTGCCATACCATGTTGAAAATCAAACAGCGAAAAAAAACAATGGAATACAAGAACAAACATTGGCACTAGGTATGACTTACATCAGATTTTTTTTTTTCGAAAAATCTTGTTCGTTTTCGTGTTCAAAAGTGACAAGTTGATTGAATCGAAACTTGCAATGCATCGAGAATAACAATTATCTAATAAAGTCTTTGTACCCACGATATCCCAGTGATGTACCAAAAATATTCAAGTATTTCACAATATGCTTCATCTTCTCCCAGTCGTATTTAGTTAGCCTACGCGGAAATGCAATCTTTCTACGCAGGAAAAATGACAGAAACGGTATAAACTTTCCACATCAAACTAACAAGTCAAGTTGCTTTTATTGCGAGTTTGACTAACGATGACCAAACTGATAAAAACAAATAAACAGTCCCAAAAATAAAATTAAGCGAAGTCAGCCAACGGAATTGTAAAAATCGAACAGAGACTTGAACACACTCAGGGGCTCCTTGCTTTGTAGAAGTTGAAACACATCCAGCAAGCTGCTTTTGGAAAAAGTTATCACCGGGACCTGGAAAATTTTGGGCAGACAAAACCTTTCGACTTCGTATAAAAAAATTGCTTTGCTTGAGATTTTGTGAAAAGAAAAGTTGTTGGAGTATCGCAGTGACATAATGAATCTGAAAAATATATTATTAAGATCAGAGAAACGATTAGTCACAGCGTCAACAGAAATAACCATCAAGCAGGGCCGTATCTAGAAAAATATTTCGGGGGGCGGGGGGTTGATATGAATATTCACTACCGGCATAGCAAAATTTTTAAAGCAAATTTTTACGAAATTGTGTACGCTATATTAACGCTTTCTGGCATAAAGATTGCAATGCTTGCTAGTTTCTTTTTTTTTTTTTTCTTTGTCACTGCTACCGCTGTTTAATGGCACACCAAGGATTTGGCAAAGTGGCGCAAAACCGAGGGTCTGCTGGGATCGAAGCCCTCAGCCGCCAACAAATTTTTACGGTTTTCACATAAAAAAAAAACACTCATTTAAGCATACTTTTAATCAAAAAAGTGACTTCTTTCTATCAAAAATGCAGAATGTGACTTCTTGTTCAAGCAAGCAGTATCATCCGACACATACTATCAGTTGAACATGACGTTATCGTAAAATTTGCAGTGAACTGGTAGTGCACATACGGCGACAGTCTTAGCACAAGCCAGGCCACTGCTCCTTTTACCACTGACGGGCGAGCACTAATGATAGCAATCAATTTAACAAACAACAGTTCATCTTTTAATCGTCTCCATGCTTGTACCGTAAGTTATTTGTTTCAGTAGGGCCTTACTTGAGTAGTACACTAAGATTTCAGCTTTTTTATGGATTGGTGTCTTATATGCTCCAATGCGGTTATAGCTGGATTAATTATACGGTAAATGTGCGAAATGTTGTGGCACCCTGTGCCTGGAGCGCTTAACATTATAAGGAAACGCGCTATCGCAACGATGATTTGAGGGACAAAATGTTACGTTCTACCACAGTACTTGCATCCTACATTTTTGATGATTACAGGACTAGTAGGGTCTTAGTTAAAATTTATGAAATTATTTTGGTGGGAGTGATCTTCCATATTTCTCCCTAAACACGGCCTAGATTAAACATATGGCAAATGTAGGCTACCAAATGCTACGACACCCCGCGCCTGGAGCGCTGACCTTTATGATTTATCAAAAAACGTATACTGCAACAATGACTTGCGGGCCAAAATGTTACATCCTACTACTGAGTACTATGCTATATTTTGACGATTGCAGGGCTTGGACTGTCTTAGTTTAAACTCATTAAAATACTTCGGAGGGGGGTTTCAACCCCCCTTATCCCCCCTCCCTAAATACGGCCTTGCCATCGAGCATGAAAATCATGCGCAATTTCTGCTCAAATTTTGGTGTTTTATGAAACGAAACATCGATGTTTTAACCAGCTTGACTTACGTTACAAAAGTTTGCAAGTTGCAAAAAACTTTACCAACTCTCAATAACTTTACCGAAACTAAAACCACTTTAACAAAAGCAGTCAAAATTATCTTCATTTTGCAAGCTTTACCAATTTTGCATCGGTGATTGTTCCTCGGCGCTGGTCAACTTGTATGCGTTTCTTTCCATCAATAAGTTCATTGGATGTAAGTTTTAGAATTTTGTTTTAAGTAAGCTACTACTCACTATAAACAATTTCTACTATCCACTCTTAACTCAACTACACACTTTGGCCAATTTATCGGTAACACTTTAAAAACTGATCTTAACATTTTACGTAAATCGCTTAAATTCACCAAATTGTGACCTCATACCAGTGCACCAAATGCCACTTTTGCATTCCAGTATGTTTGATGACAGCGATACCTAGCAGATAAGGACATAAGATTGAGGTTAACTGCAACACACTGCCGCCTTTTTCACCACCAAACTTTGATAAAACTAACCTTTTTTACACAAGTGTAACAACAAAGTATAATATGCAGGAGTAATAGACTATCTTCATAAAGCACCGTCATGATTTGGCACTAACCACAATATTCAAACTCTTCTTGAATCAACGTGAAGCTCGAAGGAGCACATTTCTAACGATTTCAATTCACATTATTTAGTTTTCGATCAAAACATTACCTTTTTACTATTTTCAATAAAGCAATCCGTGGTCCAATCGCTCAGGCCTAATAATGATGAAATTCTTTTAACGGGATTTCAAAAAAACGCAAAAAGAGTCATCAAAGTGCCAAAAAAGCTTATTAACAACGATGCTTTACGTATTTCCATAGAGAAATACTATCATAAGACAACACGATTAAACGTATTATACAGTATACACAGTACAAACAGCACTCTTAAACCATTTCAACATCCATAGTCTACGTACCATTATCCTCAGTATGGTTTGTAGTTATTCTGTCCTCCACGTCCCTGTGATTTCGCTTTGCCTCCAGTGTTTTGTTGCATTGACTGCATCGGTGAGGGACCGTAACCCTCTGCATAAAACACATTTACGTCCATAATTGTACTTAAGATGACATGATACACATTACACAGGTAAGGCGCATTTTGATTATGATTAATGTCCTACTGATTGAGTTGATTGTAAACTTTGATGTAAAATTTCTGAAAATAAATTGCTTAAAACAACGGCGGCGAGGAGAACAAGCCGCCAAACTTACTTTCGCCAATAAGAAAGGTACTAAACAAGATTCCCCAATCTGGAAGGAGGAGCCCGTAACACCGAAACGCGCTCGTGTAGCGCTTTCGCAAAATCAAAAATTACAAATGTTTGAAATACTAATACAATGATTTTAATATCAGTGATTCTAACAAAAGCTACGAAATACAAGCAGAGTGTTTTACGATACCTCCTCCATATCCACCATATCCAGATCCATAGCCATTGTATCCAGCTGCGTACATTCCGTACGGGTTATATCCAGGATTTCCATAAGCGCCATAACCACCATACCCACTATTGTAATCGTAACCAGTAGGGAATCCACCAGGATACCATCCCATGCCCGCTCCCCCTTGCGGAAATTGATTGTTGAATTGATTAGAAGGATACTGTCCTCCGCCTACAAATAATTTCGCAAATACCATGCTAGCTAAATTGAAATATTTAACTATTTAGTGCAGCTATAATTATTAAAAAAACTTTAAAAATTTTTTATTTGTCTTTTCCAGAACCTTCACTGTATGGTATTAGCGTCCATTTTGCTTTCTTGTTACCGGTACTTAAAAAAAAAACTGAATCAAGTCCTAAATCTACTGATAACAAGCCACGAAAAATCAGATTTTTTAAACTTCACATATAGTTTACCAAATATAAAGTAGTGTCAAAAATAATTCGCAAATTTCACACTCTGTCACTGTCACATTAATATTACATCAAAGTATTACACTGTTTGCCTCACCCCTTCCGCCTTGTTTCTTGGGGTCACCATCCTTGCATTCACACTGTAAAACATATGAACAAATCAGCAAAGGTTGGAAAATTACACAACTATCATCATCAGAAATTTTTGAGTAGTAGCTACCATTTGCGTGCTTCTGGGTGTTCTAACGATCACGACCGCTGAGTTATTTCCATTTAAAAAATAAACAAACTATTGAAAAATAAAATGGCATTCAAAGTATTTTACGCTGACGCAGTAGTAGCTGAAAACTTTTTGTTTTCACTCTTTTCTTTGTTTAGTAGTCTTATTCTTTCTAGTTAGACGGCAAATACGGGACTGCAGGTTGCAATTTGTGAAGCATTCACGGTCTTACCTTCAAAACATTCATAATCCCAAACTGTCTTTTCTGACTCTCAAACGGTCCATTTTTCGAGTACACCTCTCCAAGTGAAATGTAAACAGGGCCATTTAGTCTTTACAGGCAGAGGTCTGCTGCTATTTCGCATTATTATGACAAGCTTATTTTTCAAGACCTTAAATCACATACAATAGCCGTAGCGTGACATCACAACTTTCCTTGTATTGGTAAACTGCCACTGCCACAGTGCCCCACTTCTGCTAATTCCAGTTCTTTCTAAACGCCAATTTTCCACCAGAACCTACTTCTCGCTTTATGCCTGTGGTGGCGTTCAACTACGCTATCTCCGACACTTCTCCACCCCATTAACGTTTACCCTTGCACATGACACTGATCTTAAATTCCAATCACAAAAAAGCTAAATAATACCTAAAGCAACATTTTCTTGATCACTCAAATTTAGCATCTTTTAAAAGAAATGGTTGTCTAATCAAGTCACTATCTCCAGAAGCATTTTGATACAATTTTTATGTACATCTTAAAGATACAGCTTGATTATTTTGGGTCAAGAATTCAGAGTTATTGCACATTGAGCAAACACACCGACCTGTCTTCCATCGATTGTATGAAATTTGGCATGGCCTATAACATCGTGAATGACGCCGTCTTTTGCGAATGTAATAAAGCAAAATCCTCGAGGCTTCCCTGTTACTTTGTCTGTGGGACGTTCAAATGAGTCAACCTAAAAAATACAACCAAATGTCATTTCATTTCAAAGTAAAGCATTTCAGTTACATGTACTGTGCGACAAGTATTGGCTTGCAATGATATAGTAGCTTAAACTAATAACCTCATGCTACAAAATTGTCGTGAAGTATACCTATCACCTTAGCGGTCCTACTGAACACCGCAAAGGAATGAAACACCGCAAAGAACGACAAAGGACTTCAAATTGATCTACTAAACACCGCAAAGAACGACGAAGGACTTGGAACCATAGCCATAACCAAGAACGACAAGGGTCTTAAATTAGGTTAGGTTAGGGTTACATTAGCGTTATCAAGTCCTTTCTCGTTTTTTGCGGTGTTTAGTAGGACCCATCAGCTAAGTGTCTAATCAAGAACCACCAAAAATTCAGGCTGCACGTTAAATTATTCCACTAGTTTTACAGCACTCGCTGAATGGAAGAATGTTGCCAAAGAGAAAACACAAACAAAACATTAAATCGTCATCAACCCACACCAAACAATTTTTTCAAGGTATTAAGAAGCTTTATTTAGGTCCCCATAACAATAACAAAAAGACTCTGTAACGAAAAAAACATCGAGTAAAATATGCAATCAACTCCACATCGGGTTCCTTTTTTCCTCGAAAAAAAAAACATCAACCTTAATTTGACTGCAATACTTACTTCGCCGAATTTTGAGAAATATTCCTTAATGACTTCAGTGGGAGTGTCAGGGTTTAAACCACCAACAAACAACTTGTGGTCTTTCTTTAAGGCTTTTGCTCTTTTGGGGTCAATTACTCTCCCATCTAACATATGTTTCTCATCAGGAGCAAGAACCTGGTTAAAATAAATTGATTTCAATATTCGGCGTCGATTAATAAATATCTTAATATGAAATTGGGATTGGCGTTCTTCAACATGCGAGGCTATTAGACATGACCGACTCAGCATGATCACCTCGGCTCAGAGACGCCAAACCTTGGCCTTGACCTGAACACTAACCCTTAGATCTGAGTACGCGACTAATCGGCGTGACCGACTCGTCGTTGGAACGACTCGACGTTAGAACGTCTCGGCGTTGAGTCGATTGCGCGCAAGTATTGAGCTACCCTAAGCCTGATATCACCTTAACCCTATAACCCTAACGTCGAGTCGTCCCTACGACGAGTAGGTCACGTCGAATCGGTCAGGCCGAGTAATCATGCCCCGTGTCTGTCGCAACGCCAAAATAGCGTGAAGTATACCCTTTGTTTTGCACTTTATCAACGCAAGTCAGACCTAATACTGATGACTAAAATTGGTGTAACATCCTATTATAACATCTAGACTTTGTTTGAACTGAACTAAAAATTCTCCTACGTTCATTGCACAATAACTGCAACTACTTTAAGTTCAAAACAGAGCGCCAAAACACTACAGCTTCTCTGTTTTAAAAACTAAAACAAATGACGGAAACTTAGTGAGCCTTTTTGTAACCATAGGTTATTTCAGGAAAAGAATCTGAAAAAAAGACTGTAAATAAAACTTACTTTATCAACAGAGCTAGCATCAGCAAAAAGAACAAAGCCAAACCCACGGGATCTCTGTGTTTCACCATCTCTTTTCACAATACAATCTCGCACCGCACCAAACTGCTCAAAATAATTGCGCAGCTTTTCTAAAAATATAACACACAATTAGAAAAAAAATCAGTACTTAGCATATAAATATACTAAATCAGCTCTACACTAACTAATGATAAAAATTTCCTTTTGAACGAGAAATTTCCTTATCTGTATGGTTTTAAAGACAATCGCAGTTGGGACAGGACAACTGCACTATTTGAAACAACCATGCGCTAAAGCAACACAGTGTTGCGGCATTTTACCAGAAAAGCAACAGGTGCAAATTATTAAACCAGATAATCAGTCATAACACTTCAGATTTGCTACTCGTTGAGATAGTCATCAGGGTGTACAACTATTTGGTGCGACAGAAACACTGAACAGTCCCACGCCTGTTCAATCATGTCAAATAGTCAAACACTAATCAGACTTCTAATGTCTCGTAAAGAATAGCTTTCCTGGTTGAAATTTGGCCAGAATGTCAAAAAAACTGTTACTGCTCCTAACTAGGACTTCAATTTCTCACAATATGGATAGTTCAATTCACATATTTTGCTCATGCTTTAAATGCAAAATAATTATATATATTCCAGAAATGATGCTGAATTGATCATAATCTTCAGTCAAATTGGCCATAAGTGTTTCAAATTAAATATAAACATAAAACTATTGCACAACACTGATAAACGTTAGATAGCCGAGTGGTAACAGCGTCCGTATCGGGAGCTGTAGACTTGGGTTTGGTTCCATGTCGGGTGAAACTAATGACTTTAAAATTGGTATTCACAGCTTCCCTGCTTGACGCTCAGCATTAAAGGGGACAGCGTGGAGAACAAGCCGGCAAGTTTACTTGTTGTGCCGTTGGGAAAGGCACTTAGCGGGATTCCCCTATCTTGGTGTGGTAGACAGATGGCTGGCAACTCCTACGCGAGACGTATAGCGCATTGATCGCTTTTTCGTGATAGGAGGATAAATATGACACAAAATTTAAAATTCAACTCAAATGAAAAAATAGCTAAACAGTAATTTACAGAAAAACAGAGAGGCTTTCAACATTTATAAAAATAAAGACATACCTTCGTTTGTTTCCCAGGAAAGACCACCAACAAACATCTTCCTACAAGTCAAATTAACAAAATTAAAACAGGCATGGAACAGGAATATCAATAATAGGTATAAAGATGTTGCAAATGTGCCAACAACACCGAAAAAGAAACAAAAAAAGTAGTGCTTCACACTTTCCTTTACATAAGTTACACCGACATTGGATACAGTACATTTATTGTATTTGTATTGTATTTAGCTGCATTTTTATCCTCCTATCAATAGAAAGCAATCAAAGCGCTACAACGAGCTTGCTCAGGAGTTGCCGGTTATCTGTCCACCACCAAGATTAGGGAATCCCGCAAAGTGATTATCCCAATGGTGCAACAAGTAAACTTGCCAGCTTGTTTTCCATACCGGTACTGTTCCTGTAATGCTGACTGTCAAGTAGGGAAGCAATAAATGTCAATTTTAAGACATTGGCTTACTTTGTTTCATAATCAAACCCAAGTCTACAGCCCTAGAGGAGTCTAAAGGCAGACGCTCTATCCACTCAGCTATCTGAGCAGTAATTCAATCACAAAGGTTGGCCCTTAAGCCCAACTTGCGTTGGTAAAGCAGTAATTATTTTTTATTTTTGTGGCAAATTAGTATATTACTTAAGCAAAATTATGCTACAAAGCAGCACTAGCCTTGTAGTTATAAATCAATGCTTTGTTACTTTAAGGCGCGTTTTCCGATACATGACAGGCGGCAAAAATTATAATGTACGTGATTGAAGAGGGATTTTGCAGCTTTTTGCATGATCGGTGTACAGTAAAATAAAACAAACTAGATGGCAGCTGCAAGCACCCGCTTATGGCTTCCCGATCAAGCTTTCTAAGGACCGAAACGTCTAAGGGAGCAGTAGAGTGACTTCGCTATTTCAATTTAAAAAAAAATAATATAATCGTAGCAAAGCATAGGTGGGTATTAGCACACATAAAGTGAGTTTAAATTCCCGTAACCTGTGTTTTATAAACTTAATAATATTGTAACGACTTCTTACATTTCTGTAATACAGTGATCAAAATCTCAATAAAACTATTATCCTTAAATTTCTTCACGTGTACACTGTACAGTGATAATGCTGCACAAAAAATCAAATCTTCATTATACTCGCCGTATTACGCCGAAGCGTGTAACGAGTGGCGGGGCCCAACTCCGCGGGTCAGTGCCTGGGCTACACAGCTCCGAAGAAATGTCGCAACGGTGGCGAGCCGTTGGCGACACTGTGTCGATTTGATCGGCCCGGGAATCGAACCCCACACCTCCCGCACCGATAGCGTGGGCTTAGCAACTGCAATAATCGGCCGGTACAATGCTATACAAGTTTGCAGCAAAAACATGTTGCCTGTCTGACATCTCAAGCAAGTTGGCAAATCTTGCAGTAAATTCAAACAAAAAACGCCATGATTCTTGAAGGATTTGTGCAGCTGCAAGGACGACTGCACTCACACAAAACGACATTAAATCATCGAGCTTGTGTTCGATTCTAAGGGCAAAAAATCGCGGCATAAAACTCACTTTTAAAGCAGCGATTACAGGGTTTAACAATCTGCGCAAAAATTGAAGAGTGCAATATTTCGCATAAGACTTCGCTCAAGGTGTTGCAGATAAATCAATTGAATTCAAAAAGGGACCACTTGTTGATAAGTTGAAACTTGGAAGTTAAAACTCAATACATACTTATTAATGGCAACTTTCTAGCAACTTAAAAAGTAAAGTGACTGATAAACCAAAATTGCTCGCATTAAATAAAAGTGCTGTGACGACTACTTCAACGAAACTTTGACACTCATCAAGTTACAGCCAAACAGTTTTGATTTTGTCCAGTTACCCAATTACATAAGGCGTGAATGAAATAAAGCAAACAAGTGCTGATTACAACTAATTTCGCAAAACCACAAGCCTGATGATCTGATAGCGGACTATGCTAGCAATTAATTCAACACACGCTTCGCCGCAATGCGAGGACAGTTTCAATGCGAGGAATCCGCGAAGCTAAGTCAAGAGTTCAATGCACCAACCACTTAGCCAACTCCCATGTGCCCCTTATTGCTGCTTAAAATGTCAGTGTAAACACAAACTCATACCGCTCCCTCACAAATGAAAAAGTTTTAAGCCAAAATTGCTGAAAAACATGTTTCCCTACTGCGCTCTAACGGATTAGAAAATTTGCGTGAATTTTATGAAGATTCCTGACATTTCACGTTTTTTACCTTTGACTCCAAGTCAGGTGCTCTGGGGTAACCCTTCATTTGATTGATATTTTTGTTAACCTTAATGTGGGTAACAACCTTAATGTTGTTAACCTTAATGTTGGTAACCTTAATGTGGGTAACAAAAATATCAATCAAATGAAGGGTTACCCCAGAGCACCTGACTTGGAGTCAAAGGTAAAAAACGTGAAATGTCAGGAAACTTCATAAAATTCACGCAAATTTTCTAATCCGTTAGAGCGCAGTAGGGAAACATGTTTTTCAGCAATTTTGGCTTAAAACTTTTTCATTTGTGAGGGAGCGGTATGAGTTTGTGTTTACACTGACATTTTAAGCAGCAATAAGGGGCACATGGGAGTTGGCTAAGTGGTTGGTGCATTGAACTCTTGACTTAGCTTCGCGGATTCCTCGCATTGAAACTGTCCTCGCATTGCGGCGAAGCGTGTGTTGAATTAATTGCTAGCATAGTCCGCTATCAGATCATCAGGCTTGTGGTTTTGCGAAATTAGTTGTAATCAGCACTTGTTTGCTTTATTTCATTCACGCCTTATGTAATTGGGTAACTGGACAAAATCAAAACTGTTTGGCTGTAACTTGATGAGTGTCAAAGTTTTCGTTGAAGTAGTCACAGCACTTTTATTTAATGCGAGCAATTTTGGTTTATCAGTCACTTTACTTTTTAAGTTGCTAGAAAGTTGCCATTAATAAGTATGTATTGAGTTTTAACTTCCAAGTTTCAACTTATCAACAAGTGGTCCCTTATTGAATTCAATTGATTTATCTGCAATAGGTTTCACACCTGCTTTGATTTTACCATTCCAAATTGTTATACCTCAGTGCTTTGGCTCACCATGGAAATTTAGGGTCTTTTAGTTCGGTTCAAAATTCAAAAGTTTGAGCTTTCAATTCAGATTTTCAGAAGTTTGAGTCTATCGTTCATGGCAAACTTTTGGGTCTTATAGCTCAGTAACTTTTTTCTTGATGGCCGGAAATTTAAACCTTGTCTCGGAGTGGGCATTTAAAGTTTTCGGTATTTAGTACAGTAGTGGGGCAAAGTTTGTGACAAAGTTACCGTGGCAAAGTTTCTGGAAAAAGACCTGCTATATGTATATAGCTTTTCTGTAATCAAAAACGAAACAAATTAGAGGATTTTGCTGTCATTTAGTATGGGCGAACACCAGTACAAACCATTTTTATTTGTATTTTTGCATTTTTATTAAAGGTAAGTTTTACATGCATTTTAAAGGTAAGTTATTAAAGGTAAGTTTACCTATACGCGACAAGTGGCAACGTGACACGTGGCATGCAACAAACATTTTTCGCACCTTGTTATGGCTTCCCGAAAAGGGAAGCCATGTTGTTTTTACTTAGCCATTTCTGCACTTTTTGACACTTCCAGCAGCTGAAGCTGCTGAACTACTGTTCCAATTCAAAAGTGACCTAGAGTTCACATGTGTGTCCCACCTAGGGCTACACCTTGGTCGCCCTAACTTTCCCCAACAGCCCCCCACTTTCTAAAAAAAAATATTTTGTTCCTGAAAAATTCTTTTTTTTTTTCAACACCAAATTTTGTGCAGTCTTAGGCTTTTGAACTGCTGATGCTAGAGACTTGAAATTTTCAGGGATGGTAGATCTCAATGGGAACTTGTGCCAAACAACTTTTGGGGGGTGGTAGTCAACACATTAAAGGTCAGAGGTCAAAAATCAAAATTTAGCAAATCCTAATAACTTTTGAATGACATTAGGTAGGACCTTCAAATTTTCACAGTATATTCATATCAATGTGGGAAACAAAACTATGCAAAACAATTATCTTTATGTGACGTCACTTAGGGTCAAAGGTCAAATGAACAAATCTCAACAGATTTTTGTGCAGCCTAAGGCTTTTGAACCGCGGACGCTAGAGACTTGAAAGTTTCAGGGATAATAGACCTCTATGTGAACTTGTGCCTAACAACTTTTGGGGGGTGGCGGTCAACAGGTTAAAGGTCAAACGTCAATCAAGTAAAATGATAAGAAATCGGTGTTCAACATTTTTCCATCTTTCTTTGCAATGCTTCATTTTGGCCAAATTTGAATCAAAGTGTTTAATATTTTTGAATTAAAATCATATATAGTTAACACGTGCAAAATCAAAATCTAAGCTTTATATTCAACTTTGAGGCAAAAATTGGATCAGACTTTTTTTAAACCCAGTAGATCTTCGCAGTATGGGCTAAGTTTTTATTTTATTAACACTTAGGCAGCGCAGAGTGTCTAGACTCTAGAGCAATGGCCTGGTCAAACATAATCAAAATGCCGCAGTACCAAACTGTTTTGTTTGTTTCTATATAATGACATCGCTGTCACGCTGGACCATTTTTTTTTCATCAAAATACCACTACACCGAACTGCTTGTTTGTTTCTATAAAAAGTTTGCCAGTGCTCCAGACACTTTCGAAAACTTGTCATATGGGCAAATTCGCACTTCCTGAAAATAACAAAATAACAAAGGCTCACTCTATTCATACAATACCAGTAACTCCAGAAACGTAAACATATTCAATTGTTGAATTTACACAAAATACAATACAACTCCAGGTTAGTTAAATCTCACTGAGATCCCTCCCTGTGACAACTCTTTCGTCCAATGGGACTCATCAGAAAGGTCACAGGACCACAGTGAGGAACAAATACAAAATTAACAAAGTTCAGACTGTGCCAATCCAACTCTAAACTCCATTTCACGGGTTACATAATTAACAAGGTCCACACAATGTCAATCCAACTTCCAACTCCATTCCAAAAGTTACAGCTAAAGCAAATAAACCGGCTTCCTTAACAACAATGGCAACAGTATGATACAATTACCAGTATGTTTCTGGATTACGTTTTGGAAGTTATTGTATGAATAGTGTGAGCCTTTGTTTTGTTATGTTTCCACAATTTCTACCCACCCCACGCTGGACAGTTGAGCCAGTGCATGCTTTTAGGTTTTGCTATTAGTGTCCTTCAATTTACTTCCCAAAAACTTGGGGTAGAACAGTGTTAGCAGTTAGGGAACAAACGGTTACCCTGCCTGCATTCTGGGATCTTACAAACTGTGGTTTCACAGAAAACAACACATGAGTGACAATATAAAATGAATAAAAGCAGTGCGAAGAAAAGTACAACACTCAAAAACAAAGCAAGCATAAGCTCAGTGAAGAAATGAAGTAAGTGGCGAGCATCAAATGCAATGCAAAGCTAGTTTTTAAACACAAAGATTGAAGTAAAAGGTCTTCAAGATTCTTTCTGAACACTTGAACATTTGATGTGACATTCAAATCAAGTGGCAATGAATTCTAAGCATATACCACTGATTCATGAAAAGAATATACTGTTACGTAATTTCGAACTCTTACCCTTCTTCATCAGAAGCAGCTTTAATCAAACTTCCATCATCTCTAGAGTCTGACATTTTTTGATTTGACTTCACAGAAGTTTATTAATAAACAAACTATTGATAATTTCAAATTTAATTAGCTGTTAGACAGGCCTAACAAATGATTGTTTATGTTTAAATTAATTTAAAATTCTAGAACTGCAATATACAGGTAATTGAAAATTAGGTTTTGCTGCATTTGCACAGTTGCAGTACTCTTACACTAAACACTACCCGATACCGATATGTACCAACAATTACAGTAAATTATAAGCCTACACTGTACTGGTGACTTGGGGGAATTCAAGGTACGGTATTGATACTCAATACCTACTGGTCACACCGTCACAGATCAGCTGGTACAAGCAGTCGCCAATCAATGAAGTTTTGGTGCTGCATTGGTAGTAAACACCAGATTAAGCAGGTTTCTGGCAAGTATAAATACTCCCCTAACGCACTGCAGGTATGATTCCACAATCCACTTATCCTGTATCAGTACCACTGTTTTATCTGACTATGGCATATCGGTATACTTTCAATGAAAATACCAGTGCCGTACCAGTAGCGTGTACCGGTAACAATTGAAGAGGCTGATAAGGTAAGCACACACGGTACCAGTAATCTAACACCACCTGCTAACAGCCTAAAACACAGTCTATCATACCAGTACCATTACTACCAGAGGACTCTTGCACTGACTTAGACTAAGAGACTAAAGTTGCAGTACCCGTACAAAGCTGAAAAGGTAGACTCTACAGCTCCACTACAGGGGTTCTCAAACTATTTGAGGTGCGAAGCCTTTTGTTAAGTTTGAGATTTTGCGCAGAGCCCTAGCAACACACTTTGTTTGGGCAATATTTTACAGCTGACGCAAAATGACTGGACACCTATAATAAATTTTTCATTCTTAGGCATGCTACAAAGCCCAAGCTTATGACTTTTTTTTTATAAAATTGTAATTGTAACAGTGTAATACAATTTTGAGCTATCAGCCCTCATCAGCCACACTCGGAAAAAGATACACTCATTCTTCAAAATGCTTGACCTTGCCAAAATACTCTTCCGGATATATATATATACTGTATATGGAAGCTGTTGTGACTTCCCATTCAATAAACGAAGTGACTTGGCGAATGAAACACTCGCGGTGTTTTTTTTTCCTCGCGAATGGAACAAGCAGATTCATGCATACAGCAGCCTATGTACTTATGCTACGACCACACTATCACATTACTGCCACCTGCCGAACCTTATTTTCAAACCTTACTTGCCGAACCGAAGCCGAATATCCTAACCGAAGCTGAATATCCTAACCGAATCCACCGAAGCATAACGTCCTAACTGAAGCGAAACGAAGTCGAGATGAGAACTGAACCCAAAACTAGTGCAGCGCTTCCCATCGTAGGCTGCGCCCTTAGTCACTGCGCCACAGGAAAGTTGTTGCAATGTAGCGAATAATGGCGCTTATAAACCCACGCTTGATCCATTTCCATTCCCGAGGAAAAAAATTCACCGCGAGTGTTCCATTCGCCAAGTCACTTCGTTCAATAAAACGACATTGTCCTTCCTGGCCAGCTAGGTATAACTGATAATTTGTCAGATCGGAGTTTTCACCACGTTATGGAAATCTTTTCCAAATTAGGCAAAAAAATAAAGTTTCACACGAGTAAAAACTTCCTGAATTGGAAAATTTGATGATATAAGCGCATTTCCACCTGTAAAGATGTCATTTCCACTCAGAATTGGTGACATCAAAATTTAGTTGAATTGTTTTTCTACAACCTTACAGTGGGAATTTAAATTTCACCGTGGTTTACTTTTTTTTTTTTAAAACATGTTTAGTGTTATTTTTCCAATGTATATATATATTTAGCCTACATTGAAACTGCAAGCTTAAGCTAAGACTATTTCTTTAGCAGTGAAAATACGATTACATCATCAAATTTTCCAATTTAGGAAGTTTTTCCCCTTTTAAAAATTTCTTGTCTTTCTGATTTGGAGAAGATATCCATACACAGACACAGGGTAAAAACTCCAATCTGGTAAATCACACCGTAACTAACTGCTGGCTTGCTAAATGGAAAGTAACCACTGGCACAAGTACACACTGACTGAAGATCATCTGTTCCTACAATACTAAACTTTAAAAGGTGAATATAGACATACCGGTAGGCGATTTGAAAATTTAATACCGTAAGTTTAAGCAGTTAAAAATTAAACTTCCAAACATGTCAAGCCTTTTTGAAGTACCCTATACAAGCTAGAAAAAAATATACATTTTGCAAGTAAATCGTAATTAGGTTGTGAGTTTGACACTTGACAAACATACTAATAAGGTAGAGTCAAATTTCATCAATCCCGGTATTGCTTCTGTGGACAGTTGCAAAATTAGCTAACAGGCTAAGTCAGTAAGTCAGTAGATTATTTGCGTCTCATCTAGAGTAAGCCGTCCGCATCTTTCATCGCCTTACGTGGATGGGTCATTTTAGATGCAAACGGCTAACTCTAGATGTGACCCGATTATTTTATACCTGTATGTGAACGAATAGGTTTACCGGTAGCTCGCGAAGCCCCTAAGTTGCTCTCGCGGAGCCCTGGGGTTCTGTACGGAGCACTTTGAGAATCTATCTGCTCTATTAGACTGTAGAGGATAGTCTACAAATCCCTAGAAAAGTGGAATTTATCTGTTCAGGTACCGTACTTACCGTAACTGCTTAAGCATAATTCAGGCAGCTAGCTAGCTACAGGTAGACTACGTAAATCTTTTTTCTTGTACTGCAAATGCATTTTTCATCAATTTGGTACTTGCTACTGCACCGGCACTATTTTTCTGGTCTATTGCAATTTTAGCCCGGCACGGCATTACTTCGTAGTCTATGCATACCGTTACCCTTACACACCACTCGTTCTTGGAAGAAAGAAACTGTTATAAAGACTGAAAAAGTGGAAAACTCAAATGAAACAATGCAATGCTACAGGGACCTCTGGTGGAAAAGAATTGAAATTCATTTCGTTTTGAAAAGATTTCGCTTCAAGTTGGACATTCGTTCAGACGGGTTCATTTGAAGATAATTAATTAGTAATTACCTCCAAGTGTCAACGTCTGCTGAAAGTTTGTTTATGCAAAGTCTATAGTGTACATCTGAGGTGAAATGGAAAGAAAGAAGTGCAGTACCCCTAATAAATTTTATGAAGAAGAGCTCAAACGGACACACACAGGACACTTCATAACCAACCAACCAGCATTTAATTTTGATGCATCTTAAAATTTACCATGCTCAACAAACACAGGGGCGTACCAGGGGGAGGGGGGGCTGGGGCTGCCTCCTTCCGCAGACAAATGCACAAAACTTTCATGGTGTAAATCTGACATACGTAATTGAAAAGTAGATTTGCTCGCCCCTGTGCGACCGCAGCTGTATGACATAGCCACTACAAACCAATATAGGTGGGCAGTACCGCGGTACTTTAGTGCTTTAGTACCGCGGTACTTTTTTAGTACCGATACCGTCGGTACTTTGGAAAAAAAGTACCGGTACCGCAGTGCCCGTACTTTTACTACTCAATTTTTAGGCGGTACTCGACACTTTTGCAAAATCTTTTATAATAAAAAAGAAGTCTACACAACCACACTTTTCACAGCAATCGTTTAAAAGATTTGTTTTTAAAACACAATACTACCATCCCTTCAAGCGCGACAATAAAAAGATTCTTTTCCACAGGAAAAGATATTTTGAAGCCGAAGAGGAGTGGTCTTTTAGAGTTAGACGACCTTTTCCAAATGGTTTTGTTTTTGAAATGCAGTTCAGAGTAAAAGTTTTTCAATAGTTTCGTCTGTTCTTTTTTGCGTCACCGTCCGTTGATAACGTTGTTACCAGGGTAGGAAATATCGATTAGAAATCGATAATCGGTATTCTCTACTTTTTCCTCATCGAATGCAAAAATTTTTTACTTTTTTTCTTTATCGATTGGGGCTTTTCCCTATTTTTTTGCGTGGTAAATCGATATTAATTATTCGATACTTTTTTCCTGAATAAGTTCTTTCAAAAGTCTTTATTTTTTGTTATTTTTAGTACCTTTAGTGGTTTTTGTGGTGTTTGCAGGTGAATATTTTACTTTGCATCCGCATAAGAACGGTTAGCGTGCGCAGTGGCGTACTCACGGGGGGGGTTTCGGGGGTCGAAACCCCCCCCATTGACGACTGAAAAAAATGAAACCCTCTCTTTTTGAAACGATCTGCCTTTTTTCACACAAAGATTGCCGAAATTGTTATCAATTATCATGTTTTTCTGTGCTATCCAATTTCCTTATGTTACATAATCTTGAAAAACTTTCATTGTGATGCAATAATAACGGTAGTCAAACTTTTTTGGTGCGTTACGCTTGACGTTGACGATTGCAGAAAAAGTGAAACCTTTCTTTTTTGAGACGAACCGACTTCTCTTCGTGCGGAGGTTGCCGAAATTGCTGTCATGTGTTTTTTTTCTGTTCTGTCCAACTTTCTAATTTAATTTCGAGAAACTTTTATTATGATACGATGCAACAATACCGGTATTCTAACTTTTTTGATGTGTTTTGCTTGAACTGCAATTTTGTCATTGATGCTGCTGTGAAGCAATTGGTAAGTGGGAGTTTCCTTAAATACGAAGTATCTGCAGTAACTATGGCTGCACAAAAAGTTTTTTTAAAAAATCAAATGTTCACTGTAATCGTTTCATTAAACTTGCTGTAGTATTGCAGCGTCGTAGCGAGTGGCGGGGCCCGACCCCGCGGCTTAACACCTGGACAACGCAGCTCCGAAGAAACGTCGCAGCGGTAGCGAGCCGTAGGCTACTCTGTGTCCAACTTGACCGGCCTGGGAATTGAACCTCAGATCTTCCACATCGATAGCGACAACTTTAACACTGCGCTATAAGCGGCCGGTTTGTTGAAAAATTATTAAAATATAAAAATCTAAATTGACGCTGCCTTAAGTGCTAAAAATAAAAATACCGCCTAGGAAGACCAAACCAACGAAAGATTTAAAGAGGCCCAAGGGCGGAACGGGGAGGGGGGTGGCAAAATTGTTTTTACGCCCCGCTACTGTCTCAGGAGCTGGAGTGCTCCGTTACCCAAACACTCCGGTTATGTGCTTGAGAGTATCTGATGATATCGACGCTGTGATTTGGGTGAAAAATGCTTAGATAATATCGACGCTGTTTTTGAGTTTAATCGCATGATCAGGGATTCTTCTCGCGCGTAACTTATTGTAGTTTAAAAATGTTTCGGTAGGGAGGGCAGTTTGTTCTCATGCTTCACTGTCTTCATTATTCAAGACAGGGGATACTGGATACTGCTCCTTTCATAATGAGTGCATATAAAATGTTTATATCAAGGTTTATATGCGTTGTTTGTATCAATGTTGGTTCTTGAGAAAAGATTTTTTTGAAGGAAAGCAATAACTTGTTTTACCTTCCTGGCTACACCCTGTTTGTGATGTTGCGAAAGCTAGCCTACTTTAGTCAGTTAACCTTTCTATGACCCAAAAATGAGGTCAACTAAAGATTTTTCAGTAAATTTTTAACCACGATTGACAGCTTGAGTTTCGGTGAAACCTTTTCGCTCCTTAAATGAAGCCCAAAGAATCAAGCAAAAGTGTGAATGAAACATCTGGATTGTTTCCTTCGTCATGGCGTTATATACTGTAGCTTAATCATGGTAGCTGCAATTGCGCAGTAATTTAGACTAGAAACATTACAATCCGATGCACTTTAATACCTCTGAACTACTATAGGCTAATTGTAGCATTTTACGTCATCACGATGTGACGTCAATGAACCCCTCCTATTGAAAAATCCTGCGTACGCCACTGAGCGTGCGCAAGGTTGGTAATTGATACCCAAAACAGTAAAGAAATAATCGATATTCGATAGTTCACCAAAAAGTAAAAAAATAATCGATTTCGATGGTAGTTTAAAAAAGTAAAGAATAAAGAATATTGCAATCAACATTCGATATTACACTGAGCACTCAGCGGTGTACTCCAAGCATTTTTTGTAATGTCCTCACATTCATGAGGTAACTTACAAACAAACGACGGACATAGTATACGACATTATTGATGCGAAGCAACTTTGCTATTAACATTTTTTTTTGTTTTTGTTTTTTTGGCACAAAAAAAAATTTATCAGCAAAAACAAGGTAATGACATACCGACGATTATTTTTAATTTACTAAAGTGAGATAAACTAACCCGGACAAAAAGAATCGAATATGGAATATCGAATAGTGCCGAAAAAAAGTAAAGACAAGGCATATTCCATACTTATTCAAAAAAGTAAAGGCTCCAGCGCATTCGATGAACAAAAAGTAAAGAATATCGAATATCGATTACAATCGATTTTTCCCAACCCTGAGCTTGCGGAAAATTCCGCTCAAATCACCCAGTAGTACGAGTGCTGCATCAAATGCACTGTCATTTTTGAATCCATTCCAAAATATAACACGAGAAAACGTTTCACTTTTATTAGCATGTTACTTGAGCCAAATTCAGACACCAGTATTGACATTCCAGTGTATTTTGAATTTTCGTTCACCAGCTTTTTTTCAATGCAACGTGAAACCTAAGCTTAACTATGATAACAAGAACGACAAAAAATTTTAAGTAGTTTTAAGACGTCTTTTTTGCAGATTTCAAAATTCGTTTTTTCGGATTTGACTCGTAATTTCACAAATAATTATGAATTTTTTCTAAACATTTGATTTTCTTTGATGTGATTTCTTCTTCATTGGTATCCTCCTGTCACCAGAAAGCGACAGAGGCGCTATGCGTAGGACGAATCTAGACTCGCATAGGAGTTGTCTTTGTTTGCGAGTGTTTCGATTGAGTTTTCCGTCTGACTTCTTCAATTTGCTGCTAGCTAGTCAATGATTCCACCAAGCAGAGATAATTGTCGTGAAGCATCTTGTCCAAGGACGCAACAACAAGGCTTGGATGGGAGTTGAACCACCAACCTTGTAAACATGGCCGTCGTAAAAACGACCCTCCGAACCACTCGGCCATGCTGCCGACAGACATTCCACCGACTTACAACTCTCTACAATAATGCTTCTTGAGTGAATCTCCTTAAAAAGATGCAAAGTTATAAAATAACTGCGTATTTTTTCTTGTGAATCCGATGGTATTCTAGATGTAGACCATATTATTAGAGAGCGAATATCAATTTCGTTTTTTAAAGGCCCACATCCTAAATATTACTGGCCTGAGGCCTACCTTAATTGTAAACTATAAGCCTATTTTGCATTACATTTGCTCGTGTTAACTCGACGAGTATTTACAATGTTTCAAACTAATCGTGGCTGATTACGACAGTCTATTGCAGTAGCTCTTCTTATTGTACTTTGTAGCTTATTCGCCATCTGTCAGTTCCGTTATGGAATTATTCCCAACCGCTAATGCGCATGTGCATTTTTGCTTGCTATATCTTAATTCATTTTACTACGTTTTGCTTAACTCACAAAGCAAAACGTTTCTTTGCACTTACGCAACCCCATCTTAGAAAATGTCTTCGTAGGCTACGGCGTAGCTTACGCCCCTCTTAAAACTTGTTTCCTGATAAGGGGGTGATGAAAGTCTTCAACTTCCAAAAGGAAGCGGTAGAACAAAAATGTTTGAGAATCACTGCTCTACACCCATGGTCTCCGTCTCGTGATCATGAGTTTTCATATTGTCCTCGTCCGTGGTCGCACGAAGTATTGTCAATTATTAGTATGATCACATAAATCTAACTTAGAGCTTTGGGTGCTTTCTGATAATCAGTGTTCGAGTAATGTTGCAACAACACTTATGGGGGGATGGTAGGCCTACAAATTTTTACGCAGACGTTAGGAGGGATGGTCATTATAGGCCTACTTGTAAGGGAATGGTTTACGCTAAAATGTTTTATGGGGAAATGGTGTTGTTTTTCGGGGGGATGTCATCCCTCGCATCCCCCCTCAACTCGAGTGCTGCTGCAAATCACAGACACAAAAATTAAGCGCCATGAAAAAGTTAGAACAATTTATCCTACGTGAAGATCCGGAGTGCAACAAATTTTAAAAAATGGCAAAGCTCGACTCTTCGAGCACTTTTACATTATCAAATCTGGTGCTTCTAAAAAAAAATTGTGTACCCCTGCTCTACACATTTTGATGTTTAAAGTGCTGTTTTTGTTTTAATGACTTCACTAAAAGTTTTGACGTCATTATGATTTCTGACGAGCTCCTTCCATTGAAAACTAAAGCGTAGGCCACTTCTGGTTTTAACATTCCCATTCATTCAAAAACCTAAGCAATCTTTTTGTCGCATTTTGGCAAAATGTGGTCTCCAATAAAAAAGCTTTCGCTTTATGCGTGGCGGCCCATTCCTGTGGGCAAGGGAAATAGTCGCACTTCTTCTGATTTTTGTTGCTCTAACCACTGGCACTAACTATAGTTTGTTTTGCACCGTTTTTTGATGATTGGTGCATATAGTTTGCAATTCGTGAATTGTGCCGTACCAAGTTACCGGTAACACTACAATATCGAGTAATTTAGTATTCATCTAGCTAATACGTAAAGACCTAATTATTATGAAACTGACCAGTTTCTATCAAAAATCAACAAAATATAGGGCAGTACTTTCTTTCTGGAACTTTTTTCAAAAGTACCGCAGTACTACCGGCGGTACTTTTGGTTTTCAAGTACCGAGTACCGGTACCGACGGTACTTTTAACAAAGTACCGAGTACCGGTACCGCCGGTACTTCAATAAAGTACCGTGCCCACCTCTGCAAACCAAGCCTACTTGACTTAGTTCTGAACCCCTCTCAAATCTTGCACGCACTGTATCAGAAAGTTGCAAAACATCTATTGAAAGTTGTATACACTCATAATAAGCACGTCCAATGGCAATCACCTGCTTGCCTAGCAGTTGCCTGATTCGTGCTAGCAGGTAGGCGTCCTACAATACAAATTCGTATCAATACACAAGTCTTAAACTGCCAGCTAGCTTACAAACATAATCAATACTCTAGAATCATGAACCCTCTAAAGCATAACACCCCCGCTCCGTGGCTTACAGAGAACTCTGTCACCCAACTAATCACTTAATACTCGTAAAAACTAGCAAACGCAACAAAACTTATCCTCAAGATAACACAAACTAGTGCACTAAACAAGTCCTTACAGTGGCGTAACTTGGCCTTTTTGGGAGGCAAATGCACTGGGTCTTTTTTCAGGTGTTCGTAATGCCTTCAAGCCAAGATATAGTCAAAGCTATTTTGCGGTAATTTGCACACAATTCCTTTGTTTTGATGAACTTCAATGCAGGCCTACGAAAATAATTTTGCCATTAAATGCATAAAAATTCGGAATATTTGAGCAGTCTCGGTATTTTCTTGGCATTTTTGTTTCTTTGGAACTCACTTTAGGAAATTATTGTTTGGACCACGAGTGGGCAAAGTGCGGCCCGTGGGACCATTTTATGCGGCTCGCGGGCACTTACAAAAACACAAACTCTTATCGTGAATCAAGCCGAGGACCTTTTTTCTTTTTTTTTATAGCTCCGGGCTGAATGTCAGTGGTAAAAATAGGACATCCGCGGACGCGTAGACTTTATTTTTGCTCTTCACCAATTTTCAGGGGTAAAAATAGGACATCCGTGGACGCGTAGACCTTTTTTTTGCTCTTCCAATCAATGCGGCTTTCGGCTTCAAAATTTTTTTAAATTCGGCCCTTCGTGTGAACATAATTGCCCAATGCCCACCCCTGGTTTGGAGGAAGCAAATAGTTCTAGTCTAAATCTATGTTTCTCAAATTGGGCGATATCGCTCCCTTTTGGGCGATGAGAAACACCAAGGGGCGAAAGGGAAAGGAGGGCAATAGCACATTCTCGAAACATTAACCCTTTCTCGAAGCATTAATAGCACATTCTCAAAACAAATCGTACAAACAAATAATCAGTTATGGTGGGAACTGAACAACGTATTAAAAACACTTTATGTCATTATCTGTATAACAGCTATTATTATCACCAGAAGAAAAGAGCAATAATCTTTTTAAACTAAAATAATTGCAGATTTTTTTCGGTCATTGTGACCGAAAACAAATTCGGCCATTGCCACAAATATTCGATCAATGACCGACGAATGACCGAAAAAAAAAAAATACAACAACGCTAAGTTCCAGTACAATGTCAGATTGAGACTTCGAATTTTGCTGGTAGGCCTACTTTTCCGGAGTTCGATGACCTTTATCACCCCGACTCAGATATAATCCAGTGGTGTAAAAAGTAGTCCAGAAATCTACTTAAGTAAAAGTATTGTTACTGATGGCGGAAACTACTTGAAGTAGAGTAGAAAGTAGGGGATGTAAAAAGTAGCCAAAAAGTAAAAAGCACCAGCAATTTGAAGCTATTTAAGTAAAAAGTAGCGTTTGCAAAACCAAGGCCATAAAGCTGAGATTTGACTAAAGATAATTTACTCACTTCCAAACTTGACATATATTTTGCCGATGCTTAAGCATAATTAGCACATTTATTTGACAAAAATGAAAAAGTGAAGTGTGCCATAATCTGCAAAATGTAACCTCATTGTCCACGGCAAGCACAAACAACAAAAGACCACTTAATTTCACCAAATAGTAAAACTTATGTATGTAAAATAAATTAAATAATACACCTAATACTAATGTTGCCAATTTTATTATCAAGCATAATTATTTATCATTTGCGTGATGCATTGCTTAATATTAACTAGAGATGGGCAAATACTAATCATTCGTTAAAAAGTAACGGTTAACAAGAAGTAACGGATAGTAACAGATTCGTTTTGTCAAAATACCGATTCCAAATTTTATTCGTTTGCCATCCAGGGCCGAAACTAGGCTATGCGTGCCCCCCCCCCCCCATCGAAATCATCTTCCGGGGCGCCGATGTCCAATTTTCTCCCTAACATCGGGTGAAGACCAAAAAAAAAAGAAAGGTCTTCACGCTAGAGATGTGCTTAACCGTTACTTTTGAGTAACGGTTGCAAGTGATTACTTTGGAAAAGATATTCGAACCTTCTACCTGTTACTTGTAGGCTATTCGTTTAGGTTTAGGTAATCCAGACCTTTTTTCTTTTGGTCTTCAGCCGATGTTTGGGGGAAAATTGGTCGTCAGAAGGCGTGAAGACCTTTTTTTTTTGGTGTACACCCGATGTTTGGGGGCAAATTGGACGTCGGGTCCCTAAAACAAAACAAATCTGTCACTATCCGTTACTTCTTGTCAACCGTTACTTTTTAACGAATGATTACTATTCGCCCATCTCTACTTCACGCCTTCTGACGTCCAATTTTCTCCCAAACATCGGCTGAAGACCAAAGAAAAAAAAAAAAAGGTCTTTGATTCGTGATTACCTAAACCTAAACAAATACAAGTAACGGATAAAAGGAATCGAATATCTTTTCTAAAGTAATCACTTGGAACCGTTACTGAAAAGTAATGGTTAAACACATCTCTAATATTAACTACTTATCATTTTTAAAGCCACGTTAGTAGCGTTACTTTCTGATGGAACTACGTCAGTGAAAGTAGAAGTAGTCGAAATTTTAATCACTTAAGTAAGTACTAGTTACCAAACAATAATACTTAAGTTGGACTTACCATACGTCCCGGTTTAGCCGGGACAATCCCGGTTTTAACGCCATGTCCCGGCGTCCCGACCGGTCGGTCAAAATGTCTCAGTTATTTAGACCATAATTCGTCCGATATATATGGTTGAAAAAAAAAAAGTATACGGTGCCGTTTGAAAAAAAAAAACTATACGTTTTGTGAACCATGCTTTTGTAGTCTAAAGCCCAAAACACATGGTTCACAAACGTGGAGTTTTTTTCGAAACGGCGAATTTGTCCATGATATAAGTCGGAAATATCCGACTTATTTTGCGTGTGTTTTTTGATCCGACTTACAATGCAATTTGTCCAATATATAAGTTGGATATTTTCGATATATATTGGACAAGCTATGGTCTAAACAAGCTCATAAGCTCAAAAAACATGGTTCACAAAACCAATAGTTTTTTTTTTCAATCGGCGCCCCATCGAATACGCCGAATAAAGCATAAGAAACACGGCAAAGTTAAGCTTTCTGGATTGCCTTCGCGGATTTCAGTTTATTTTGTAGCTTTTTTGATAGTTATAACTTTGGTAGAGAGATCTTTATTATTCGTATGGTAGCAACAGCTAATAATCGCCGAACATTTAACATTATTTATTCACATTATTTACAAAATAACATACAAAAACAAAATAAGCTGAACGTTTTCAGAAAAATAGATTGTCCTTCATTGGAGGATGATCAAAAATGAGAAGTCATCGCAGGGCAAACTAATATGAATGAAAAGCAAAACAGCAGGGGTTATGACACATCAGGGCCGCCGCCAAGAAAGTCCAGGGGGGCCTGCCCCTATCCAATCGAAATGTTTGGCCCCCTTAATCAACAAGCTTACTCTTTTGAAGACATTTACTCTTTACTCTTTTGACGGCTTTTGTGCTTAAGTTTAAACTTTGCCCCTCTCCATGATAAATGTTTGACCCCCCTAAGCCGACTGCTCTGCCGCCGGCTCTGTGACATATTCTAAAGCTTTACAAAAGTAATGAAGCATGAACGATCAAAAGTACCACGGCGGACAAAATTTTACATGAGATTTAAATGAGGGTAGTTACTATTTTTACGAAACAACAGCAGTTCAGAAGCGCATTTTTACCATAAACAATGAAACTAAAATGAAACGAAATTATTGAAACTGTTGACGTACTTTTAGTTCAAAGAACACCATTGGCATATAGCTGCTTTTTCAAACTAAATAAACAAACAGCCAGTGGCGCACCCAGGATTTGGAAAAGGGGAGAAGCGGCACAACCGGGGGTCTGGAGGAAACCCTCAGCCGCCGGAGGCTAAGGGGGTCGTGCCCCCCTGCGTGCGCCTATGCAAACAGCTATATGCTAATCATTAGCATTTTGCACCAGACGGGATACGTTTCGACTATTAAATAAAGTCTCTTCAGTGGTGCTTAAAACTTCAAATCCATGAAGTAAATCCATCAACATACAATGCATTCTACCTAGCACCTTTAAAGGTTACTTCTATATCAAACTCAAGTTTTTGGCCCCAAACAACTATACCCAATGAAAGAGCATATAACCACTAACCCACAACCAAGCTCACGGTAGCCTAACTAGCCCACATCACTAGAAGCCCTTATGGCAACCCACTCATTTGCAGCTGCAGACGAGTTTCGACCTTATTATGGTCTCATCAGTGCAGCATAGCAACCTCCCACCTTCCTGAAAAAAAAAAAAAAAATTCTAACCTTCAAAAGAACTACACGCTCCAAATCTAAGCCTCTACTCGTTCTGCTCAAGGTAGAAAATTTGAAATAAAACCTTCAAGAAAATAATACAGGCCGGATTATGATGTCACAGATTCCCTGTAAACAATCAAGGATTGTGACGTCATGCTGATGTTGCAGTACAGTCAATCTTCATTAAACGAATTGCTGAATTCAGATAGGCATGTGGACCATGACAAGCACTTGCAAAGCCAGCCAACGTCAGAGGGCGCTTACACTATGCCTTCTCTAAAAATTCCTCAGATCCTTGTGGACCGTGACAGGCACTTGCATAGCCAGCCATCGTCAGAGGGCGCTTACACAAAGGAACCTTGGAACAATCCATCTAAAGAAGGGATGAATGTAGCCAGGCGATTGTAGTTGAATGGAGCTACTGTCTTCTTGCGGTCCAAGGTTTTACGTTTCGACCTTTTTACAGCAAGAAATAGGCAATCCTTTAAACGTCTTACCACAGGAGAATAAGATTATTTTGCACCAGACGGGATACGTTTCGACTATTAACAGTGGCGCGGGAACGTTTTTTGGACAGGGGGGGCTCAAAATAGTAAGATCGTGCCCCCCAGACCCCCCTTTTTTCGAACGCACGTTTTTATGAGCAGGACACTCAGCAGACCTATTTTGATAGACATCAATTGCATGCCCGCTCAAGTGACCGGAACTTTTTCAGGATAATTTTTTATCGTGGAAAACAAGATTGCTTACTACCATTAGGCTTTTCTAACCATGCTCGAATCACTACTCATGTATTTGTAAAATGCAAATACCTCAATGACAAAACCAAAAAGTAGGCAAACAAAATTTGTCCGATCTAACTTTTGCTTTGCTGATCAGAGTTACATGCAATAAACAATGCCCCATTGAGGTTTAAAAATAACAAAAAACACACAAT